>JAESUZ010002988.1:3362759-3962759 GCA_017311185.1 Proteles cristata cristata
AGCTCAATTTTCTCTAACATCTGATTCACACACATGGAGTTACACTCTCTCCAGAGTCCTGGTCTCAATCACCCACTTCCTTCTGGGCAAAACAACCTGGGTGCTCTATCAGAATCCCAAAACTATCATGTCTGGAAAAGAGCTCACTGTCTTTCCCAGCTTACTTCTAGTCAAAAATCTAGTACTAATAATTTCCTAATAATAGGCTCAAAACTTTAACTTACCAGAGACATCCCATTTTCCTGTCCATGACATCCAGCCCTTGCTAAGTTTGGTTGCATCCTTCACTTCCCCTTTACTCCTAAAATCTCTATCCTTATCCAGTCCATTATTTCCTCTTGTGTGTTTTATTTCAGTTGTTTCTTAATTGGTCCTTTACCTCCTCCATTTCCATTCCCAGTATTTAACCTCTTCATTTTTGCACAATGAATTTGTGTCAAGTACGGGTCTAAACTCTATTCACTGTCCAAAACTTTCAATGACCCATGCTGACAACAAAATAAACCTCTTACTAACAGGTTTTATTATTTTCTGTGGTTTTAAGTTTTTATTTAAATTACAGGTAGTTACTATAAAGTATATTAGCTTGAGGTGTGGAATTCAGTGATTCATCACTTACATAAAACACCCAGCACTTATCACAAGTGTCCTCCTTAATACCTATCACCTACTGAACCCATCCCTCCGCCCACCTCTCCTCCAGTAACTCTGTTTGTTCTCTATCATTAAGAGTCAGTTCTGTGGTTTGCCTCTTTGTTTTCCCCTATGTTCATCTGTTGTTTATTAAATTCCATATGAGTGAAATCATATGTTATCTGTCTCTGACTAACTTATTTCACTTAGCATAATATCCATGTTATTGCAAATGTCAAGATTTCATTCTTTTCATGGCTGAGTAATATTCCTGTGTGTGTGTGTGTGTGTGTGTGTGCGCACGCGTGCAAGTGTGTACCACACATTCTTTATCCAATAAGTCAGCTAACATTTTTAAGAGGTCAAGCAGAAATAAACCAAAGAAAAAAGTTATTGAATGATACCTCAATTCCTTAGCCTGATGTTCAAATCTGCCCACTTCTCACATTTCACCACAACATTATTTTCTAATAGGATTTCCATTCCCCTTTGCTTCTTTAGGGAGTGTGATGCTGTACAAATAGCATGATGGGGAAATAACATAAATAGGAAAATAGACTTTTTCAACTTTGTTCTTTGATATAATTCTAGACTTATAATAGAAAAAAGACATTTGATTTGTATTCTACACCATTATATTTTGAGTTTATAGTATTTGGTAATATTACCTATAAGTATATATATAGATTCATCAAAGGTTAATTATGACTATAAAAGGGAATTTGTTTGACCAATTAGCTGTGTCATTTATTAGCTATATAAACTTCTGATTAATACACAAAACTAAAGTCCTTTACTTGTTTTATTTTTATTTATTTTGAGAGAGCACATGCACGTGATGGGGAAGGAGCAGAGAGAGGGAGAGAGTATCCCAAGCAGGCTCCACTCTGTCAGTGCAGAGCCCAACGTGGGGCTTGATCTCACAAACTGAGATCATGGCTGAAGCTGAAATCAAGAGTCAGACACTCAACCAAATGAGCCACCCAGGTGCCCTGAAGTCTTTTACTTTTAAAATAGAGTTTCTACTACTAATTTTGAAATACTTTTTGCTATTAAGTGAAATTCATTTTTAAAATTTCTTCACACACAGTAGATGCTCAGTAGTTTATTCTTTTTCTCTTTCCCGTTCCATTCACTCTTTAAATTAAACTTGCCTCTAACTTGTATACCTTCCACTCATTCAGATGGCTCTGCCTGCCATGCCCATTATTCCTATTCTAATGTGCCCAAATCCTACCCTTCATGATTTAACTAAGGGGTACCTGAGTGGCTCAGTTGGTTAAGCATTTGACTTTGCTCAGTTCATGATCTTGCAGTCATGAGATCAAGCCCCATATCAGGCTCCATGCTGAGCATGGGTCCTGTTTGGTTCTCTCTTTCCCTGTCTCTCTGCCCCTACCCAATTCCTACTGGTCAACAGTGACTTTCTGAATAACACTTTATCTGTTCCACTTTGGGACTTTTATTTCATCTTCAGTGTTACAGTCTAAGGCTGATGGCAAATTCATATGTGGCACATGTTTTTATTTTTTTAAGTTTATTTATTTTGAGAAAGAATGAGAGCATGAGCAGGGGAGGGGCAGAAAGAGAGGGAGAAGGAGAGAATACAAAGCATGCTTTGGATTTGTCAGTATGGAGCCTAACATTGGGCTCAAATTCACAAACTGTAAGGTCATGACCTGAGCCAAAATCAAGAGTCAGACACTTAACCAAGTGAGCCACCTAGTGCCCCCTGTGGCTCATGTTTTAATGATTCCTCTCTCCCTAACATCTAACATAGTACCCTACAAACAAGGACCAAAGTACTTAAAGAGTAAATACATGTTATCTGAATACAACTTATTGTCAACAACCAAAAAATCAGAACCATAGAAATTATTGAAAAGTCATAGGTTCAACAGTTACCATTGGGTAGCAACACAATTTGAACCCTGTTTTTCTGCATCCCAAGACCCTAGAACCTAAACTATGATAATTCTCATTATGAAGGGAGCATGGATTTTCTCATTTTCTTAGATTTGAAAGATAGCCCCAGTTTCTGTGGCAACATTTAAATAGACTGAAGTTCTTTATTTTGGATTTGTACTAATTTTAAAGCAATTAAAAATATCATGCTTGGACTTCCAGTCAATGACTTTTTTGGACCCATGAGAGAACTGAAATTGTAGGGAAAACTGCCACTCCAATATCTAGAGAAGAGAAACCAGAAAGTTATGCAAGATCTGCTTACTTGTGACAGAACCACTGGAGTATAAACTGGTGAGAAGTCTTACGTGATAATTTTGATGAATTACTGGGGCTGGAGTGTGGACTAGCATAAAAGTGAGAAACTTCTCCAGAGCCTCAGTCTGAAGGGAATCCTCAGAGTTCTGTGAATTTTGTGGACCCCACTAGGTTCTCATAGTGAAAATCCAAAAATAATCCTCACAGTTGTGGCAGAGGAAGAGACGAGTAATTACTGTAAAATATTCCCAAAGCATTGTATATAGTAAAGACCTCCTTTCCAAGAGAACAGACCTTACTTGAATTCACTTCAGCAGAGTGGAAGGGTATTTCTCCCATTTCACCCCCCGCTAGTGTTCCTGTCTCACCTATGAGAGTAATGAAAAGTTATCCTTCATGATAAAAACCCTCAGTAAACTAGCAAGAGAAGGGAACTTCATTTGATAAAGAGTATCTATAATTAACCCACAGCCAACATCATACTTCATGGTGAAAATGAGATGTTTCCTCTAAAATCAGAAACAAAGCAAGGATGCCACGACCACCACTTCCACTCAATATTGTATTAGAAATCCTAGCTAATGCAATAAGAAGGAGGGAGGGAGGAAGGGAGGAAGAGAGAGAGAGAGAGAGAAAGGGGGTGGAGGAAGGAAGGAAGAAGGAAGGAAGGAAAGGAAAGGATGAAAGCAAAGGGAAGGGAAGGAAGGAAAAGAAAGAGATAAAGGGAAAGAGAAAGACAGAGAGAAGAAAGAGAAAAAGAAGTAAAAAGGAGAAAGTACACAGCTTGGAAAGGAAGAAAAAAACTGTCTTTGTTCACAGATGACATGATTTGTCTGCAGAGAAAATCCCAGAGAAATAGCAGAAAAACTCCTGGAACTAATAAATGATTATAGAAAGGTTGAAGGATACAAAGCTAATATACAAAAGACAAATGCTTTCTTATATACCAGCAATGAACAACTGGGACCTGAAATTTAAAGTACAATACCATTACATTATCACCAAAATAAATAACTAAACAAAACACATAGATATAAATCTAATGACAGGATATGAGGAAGAAAAAATACAAAACCTTATTATTTGAACCTCAAAATATTTTAATAAATAAAGAGACAGTCCATGTTCATGTATAGGTAGACAATATTATTTTTTTTTTCTAAATGTTTTATTTCTGAGAGAGAGGCAGCGTGAGCAGGAGAGGGTCAGAGAGAGAGGGAGATACAGAATCCAAAACAGGCTCCAGGCTCTGAGCTGGCTGTCAGCACAGAGCCTGACGCGGGGCTCAAACCCACAATCTGTGAGATCATGACCTGAGCCGAAGTCGGATGCTTAACCAACTGAGCCACCCAGGCGCTCCAAGGTAGACAATATTATTAATATGGCAATTCCTTCCAACTTGATCTATAGCCTCAACACAATCCCAAGCAAAATCCAAGCAAGTTATTTTGTAGATATCTACTAATGGTTCTAAAGTTCATATAGAAAGGCAAAAGATCTATATTAGTTAACATAATACTTAAGAAGAACAAAATGAAAAGACTCCCACTACCCGCTTTCAAGATTTACTAAAGTTTTGATAACCAATATATTATGGAATTGGCCAAAAAACAGATACATGGATCAATAAAATAGTAGAGAGAATCCAGAAATAAACCTATACATATGCAGTCAACAGATCTTTGACAAAGAAATGAATGCAATTTAATGGAGAAAGGACAATCTTTTTCAAAAAATGGTATGGGAACAATTGGATGACCAACTACTAAATAAATAAATAGGTAAGCAAGACTAGACATAGATCTTACACCTTTTGCCAAATTAATTCAAAATAGTCATAGAGCTAAATTTAAAATGCAAATTATAAAATTTCTAGAACATAGGAGAAAGTCTAAATGACGTCCAGGTTCATAATGAGTTTCTAGATACAACAAAAACATAATCCATGAAAGAAAAAACTGATGTTTTCTTTTATTAAAATTAAAAATTTCCACATATGTCCACATAAAAACTTGAATACCAACACTGATAGCAGCTATATTCATAACTGTCAAAAACTAGAAGAAACTAAGATGATCTTCTATAGGTGAGAGGATAAGCAAACTATGGTGCATAACTACAATGGAATATTATTTAGTAAAAGAAGTGAGCTATCAAGCCACAAAGCATGCAGAAATCCTAAACATATGTTGGTAAGTGAAAGAAGCTCGTCTGATTGTGATTATATGAAATTCTGGAATAGAGGAACTACAGAATTTAAAAAAAAAATCTATATGTGATTTCAGAGTTTGGAGAGGAAAGAATTAAATAGGTGAACCACAGAGGGTTTTCTAGAGAAGTGAAACTATACTGTACAATACTTTAATGGCGGATAAATGACGCTAATCTATCCATTTGTCAAAACTCACAGAATGCATAACACAAAAAACAAATCCTAATATATGCCATTTTTAAAAAAATCACTTAAGAGGTCAGAGGATGGAACACAGAATGCACAAAAAGATCTAGCCATATTATCAATATATACAACAATGTCACCTTGGAAATGGGTAGAATCTATAAGACTAAAAGATTAAAGAAACTATACATAAACACTCATCCTCTGGTTGATAAAGTTCTTTCCTAAGGTGGTATGCATTTACAACTCTGATATCTCAATAAAAGTAACCTAAGGAGTGAACACCTAAGTAAATGGAAGGTGGATGTGGGAAGCTAGGCTTCTCACTGTAGTAGAGAGATTTATAGCTAAACAAGGGGAAAATTTAGAAAACTGCATGTAAAATATATTACAGAGTTGCAGGCATCAGTATAAACTCATATTTAGCTAAATATAGATGCAAATGGCTATACACAGAAATTTTTGTAGATATGTGCAACATACAGCCAGTACACACATATATTTTTTCTTGCTCTGTCAATGAAGAGGGCCTAGAAATAAGAAGACTTCATTATGAAAGAGCATATTTAGTACCCAGATCTTAGTTTCTAATTCAATAAAGGAAAGCAAGGCTCCTTGGAGAGAACACAATGTTTAGGACTGAGGCAAGAAATACACAGGGTAAGTCTAGAGATACCAATGGCCAAGCTGGAGCAATTTAAGTGCCATAATAAATAAATATTGAATTTTAAGAGCAAAAATTAAAAATACACATAAATTATTCAATTTAATAAGCATGGGAGAAGAGATAAGCCTCCAATGTAGAAAACTCCAAATAATTTATGTACTTCACAATCAAAAAGGTGGAACAGACCTTTATAGTCCTGAAGAGTGGGCTGTGCATAGTAGCTTCTTTCTAAAGAGTACAATAAGAGGAAAGGTAGTTTACAATGGAAAATTCTAACAAACACCACCTTAGCTGAGTGACTGGGGTTAACTTCGACAATAGTAACTTGTTTTTGGTAGTGTATACTCGTCATATGATGTGATCCAAAAAGGCCTATACCTTTGTTACCTGTCTGCCCAAAATGCATAACACCAGTCTAATTATGAGAGAAATGTCAAAAAACTAACAGTTGAGAGACATTCAACAAAATGTCTAACTAGCACTCCTCAAACCTGCCAAAGTCATCAAGAACTAGGAAAGTGTGAGAAACTATCATAGCCAAGAGGAGACGAGTAAACACAAAGATTAAGGAGGATGGTGGTGTCCAAGATGAGACCCTAAAACAGAAAAAGGAAATCTGAGTGAAGCATGCACTTTAATTAATAATAATGTATTAATATTAGCTCATTAATGATAATAAATGGAATATGCTAACGTAAGAAGTTAACAATAGGTCAACCTGGGTATTGGTTACATAAAAATTCTCTGTACTATTGCCAGAATTTCTCAATAAATCTAAAATTGTTCTAAATTAAAAGGATTATTCAAAACAATGGTAGGTTTAGAAGTGGATAAAATTATATCCTAAACATTGTCAAGCAGCATATTAATGAGTGTTCTGCTAAACAATGGCAGCAAGAGTATGGCAGAGAAGATGAGGTAAGGGCCTTCCTGCAGTACCCTGTGTTCCAACTAGCTTCAAGACTGTGGCCCTTAATGGGAAAAAGGAACATCAGAGCACAGAGGCCAGCCCCAGAAGTCAAAATATCAGGATTAAGGTTCTATCCAGGCAAGTCCTCGAGATGTGTTTTTTCCCACAGGTAAAAACTGACTGAATTTCTACTAAAGTGTGTAGGGAACTGAACTATTGAATAAGCTAGCAGAGACCCACCTGTGACTATGCACTTGGCAGTGGAACCCCCAGGCCTTCACATCTGCACCATAGAAACTGGGGGAAAGGTGCAGAACTGTCAGTGGGTCACGCTGTCCAAAGCCCAGATCAGATATGACCATCATGACATTGGGCATGAAAGTTCCTCACAGAGAAAACAGCAGGATCAAGAGCTGTCAAGACAGGAAGCCTCACTACTCCTTCCAATGGGACTCAGTTATTGCTATAAACCATATGACTGACGTAGGTCCCATCTCCCCTTTTCAGTTGAGACTTTTCATTGTAGTCATCGTGAGCTGACATCAATCAACATGGTTATCCACAATTATGTGATTCTTCTCCCTAAGTATTGGCGTCCAAAAGTTACAGATAAATATAACCTAAGTGTTTACTTCCTACAACGCTGTTAGACTGAAATCAAAATCTGCCACATGTGACTTTTATTATGTGACTATACAATGTTTTCTATAAATGTAATGAAGTTTCAGTTCCCGGTCCTTTTAGTCACTCTAACCATACCACGCATGGAAGAATCAATGAAGACAAATGAATATTCTAGCTGCAAGACTCAGATAATAGAGTTTGATTTACTCAAAGATCCTTACCATATGTGTTTCAATACGGAACTATACAAAATCCCAGGCTATATAAGTCACTAGATTTTTAGACTGTATTCAGGTAAAGGTAGAAAGGAGCATGTAGCATTTTTAGACAGTACATGTATCTTAAATACTACTTATTTAATGAATGAGTCATTATTTCTAAAGTCAATGATCTTAATTAATAAATCCTTTGTTGGTGGTGAGATCAAGGTAATTGAAGGGTTGGTTGTAGCCACAAGGGTAGGAAGCGCTCTAGTAGATTCAATGACAACTGAAGTGCTTCCATTGTTAACCAATCACTCCACAGAACATATATTAAAAGTGACACAAACATAAATATAGCATGATTCTTTAAAGTATTTTCAATCAGGGGCGCCTGGGTGGCTTAGTCGGTTAAGCGTCTGACTTTCGCTTGGGTCATGATCTCGCGGTTCGTGGGTTCGAGCCCCGTGTCGGGCTCTGTGCTGACTGCCAGCTCAGAGCCTGGAGCCTGTTTCAGAGTCTGTCACTCTCTCTCTCTCTGACCCTCCCCTGCTCACGCTGTCTCTCTCTCTCTCCTAGAAATAAATTAAAAAAAAAAATAAAGTATTTTCAATCAAATTTCAGATGTGATTTTTCTCTACCATTGTGAACTGGGCATGCAGGAAGCAGGAAAGTTTTGGTTTTAAGTAACTCAATCATGGAAAACATTACTGTGACCAATGAAGAGAATCGCTCATCACCTAGAAGTTTTAGACTGAGTTGGATGTGGTAAGGAGATGATACTCAAGAATGTTCTCCCTTGGGGAAGAGGAGGGTTCTCTAGTCTTTTGGCATTATGCATTTCTTTGATAAGAAAATAAAACTATAGTATGGATTCTGCCTTCTCTCTCAATAATTTTAAGTCAACTGGTTGAATGACAAGGATACTACTTTTCTCAAAAAAATTAACCAGCTGCCTCTGAATTTTTCAAGCATCAGTAAAAGGACAAGGGAGCCTAAAAAAACACACACACATATAAGAGTATAGCTTTAAAAAATATTAAAATTGGGCTGATAACAAGCCACTTAAATACGGATATCAATATAACAGTTATATAGTGTCAAGTAAATAAGCCACCCACATTAAAACTTATAAAATACATTTTACAAGACAAATAATTTGAAATTCTGATTTGCTACATCACCTCTTTCTAGTCTTTACTTCAATGACACCATCTCAATTAGGCACTCTGGTTAGCATATCTAAAACTGACCATTCCCAATATTCCCTGAACCCCTTTTCTTCATTATTTTCTTCACTCTCTTATTACTAATACATAGTATCATACTATGTATTTTACTTCTCAGTATTATTTATGTCATATAAATTTCATTGAGAGCAGGACTTTTTATTTATTTGATTCATGGTTATGTTCCCAATGCAAGATCCATACCTAAAAATTAGTAGTAACTTCTCAGTTCTTGAATTAATTAAAATTAACAACTTTTCTCTTGCGGGTCAAATGACAGACTACCATTATGATATGTTGCTTATTTATTTAAGTGGTAAAATTTGAAAAAATAATGCAATAATATTTTTAATTTAAAAGTACCTTGAATAGTTATCTAAAGGACCAGTGATGATAGACAAGAAAATAAATAAGGCCTAGGAAAGTATACTCAGGCATAAACGTGTTAATTTTTTTAAAAGTATGTTTTCATGGTAGATCACTACTTTTACTACCTTTATCTTCAAAGCATATGCCATTATTAAAGCCAAATAAATTTACTTTCATTTTTTACATTAAAAATCAGTTTTAAGGTTTTTTAAAGATTATTTATTCATTTTAAGAGAGTAAGAGTGAGAGAGTTGGGCAGGGGCAGAGAGAGAAAGGGAGAGTGGGAGAGGGAGAGAGAGGGAGAGAGAGGGAGAGAGAGAATTCCAAGTAGGCTCCAGCCTGTTAGCACAGAGCTCAATGCAGGACTCGAACTCACAAACTGTGAGATCATGATCTAAGCAGAAACCAAGAGTCATATGCTTAACTGACTGAGCCACCCAGCCTCTCCATCACTTTTAAGATTTTTTAAATAAATAAATAAATAAAAATAAATAAAAAATTCAAAACAAAATAAATGTCAAATTAACATTAGAATTCTGTAATGAACTTTCAGTATTTGGAAGTACATTATCAAAAAGTTGCTAATGATTACTCATTTAGCTACTCTCTGTAACAAGATACAGACTGAAAGCTGAGAATGACACAGAAAGAACATTTCTACTAAAATAAGAAAAGCTAAACTGTGATCATGACCAAAAGCCTAAGTAAGCAAACATGTTCCAAACCAAGAAATGGAAAAACTCTTCAACCTTGTTTCCCAGTAACATTTTCACTACTAGACACCAAATTAGAAAATAAAGTTTAAAAACAAACTCTTATTATGAAACAAACATTCATCTTGATCATAAAAGGTGAAGAGAAGCCAGTATAATGTGACTAAGAGTGGAATTATTCTAAAATTATATCCTGGGTTTCTCGCTTACTAGCTTTGTGTTCTTGGGAAAGTTACTCAACATCTTTGAGCTAGAGCCTTAATTTACCCTTCTGCAAATGGAGTAAAGAGGGTGGGTGTAATACTTTCTTCTTCAGGTCATTGTAATGATAAATGGTATCATGTCCATCAAGTGACTGACATACTATCTACACACATTAATAAACTGTAATTTTATTTAACCAATCTGTAGCTAATCTAAAATGCCCAAATCAATTCATATCTTTCACTGTACTGAAGATAAAGGTTACCTAGGAAATACTGGAGTTATAGTCAAGAGGCTTCCATGTTGGTAAACGTTATTACATAAATGAGATTATTTATGAGTATTATTATTTAATATTGTCATTATATATTATATCTATAATGAATCAGGATATTCCCTTAATAATAGCCAGTGGGAAGCCCCTTCTCAAGGGAAGAAAAAAGTTAGTTCTGAAAAAGATATAAATGAAAACGTAGAGTGCAATCAAGTGCAAACTGCATAGAAAACAAAGTTAATATCCATAAAACAGATAGGGACACTTAAAATTAGCCAAAGTACAAATACATGGATAAAGTACTAGTGTAAATTCATTTTCTCTTTTTTCCATTCATCTTTTTTTCTTTCAAATTTTATTTACATTCTAGTTGATTAACTTACAGCGTAATATTGTCTTCAGGATGAACACAGAGGAAGGGGAAAAAGAAGAGAAGGAGACAAAGCATTTTCTTGAAGGGAAGATGCATACAGAGATGTCCTGTAAGTTATGTGACTCTGCACATGCAATCTATGGCTGTACCTCAAATTCTTATTTTTCATTCAGGTTTGTAAAATAAATATTAGGCAGTGAGTCTGATATTAGGATTTCATCCTAGAATATTTAACCACCAACTGAATGACCTATTTCATAGGCAGAACCCTAAGGTGCAATGATGACATATCTCTTGGTCATGTAAGACTGGGTTCATTAAAAGAAAGCTCTATTTTGTTTTGAGTGAGCCCTGTCTACACTATTCTCTAAGTATTAAACTTTTAAAACAGGAATGCTTCTGCTGTGTTGTTTGTTCCTTTGTTTTGCAGCCTTTACTTACATAGCAAAATTGGCCAATGAGAGATCTACTTCTCTCTACTTCCAACTCCTTTACGGTCCTTTTTTTTTTTTTAATATTTTTATTTGTTTTCTTTATTTCTAGGAGAGAGAGACAGTATGAGCAGGGGAGGGTCAGAGAGAGAGGGAGATACAGACTCTGAAACAGGCTCCAGGCTCTGAGCTGGCAGTCAGCACACAGCCCGACGCGGGGCTCAAACCCACGAACCGCGAGATCATGACCTAAGCGAAAGTCGGACGCTTAACCGACTAAGCCACCCAGGCGCCCCTCCTTTACGGTCCTTCTTAAAGAGAGCAAGTGTTTCTTGTGCCAGAAGATATGGGAGGTCAAAAGCTATTGATCACAATTCCAAAGTCAATCTCACGTTTTTCATTCCATACAGCAAAGAACACTGGCTAATCTGCAAGTAAGCAGACCAGACCCCAGGCGCAGACACAATCACTGTCAAAACAGGTATTTAGCACAATAATTCACCAAGGATCCCTTTCTACTGGTGAATAATTAACTCATCTCACGAAAACACTGTTAATGTTTTAGGGAATACAACTTATTTTAAAAGTATATTTATGACAATAAGTTCCACAAAAGCCCCCTTCATTTTTTAAATTTTATTTATTCATCACCTACATATAACACCCATGTGATATATACATATCACATCTTCTTAATCCATTCATCAGTTGATGGACATTTGGAGACACCTTCATTTTTAATGTTTATTTTTTGTTAGTAGTAAGCTATTATTACTTCAATGTGTACTTTACAAAGAAGCTTTACTTAACTGACTTTTGATAATGACTCTGAGACTCTTGATACAACTAGCTAAGAAGGATAAAAGTATTTTGAAAAGAAAAAATCCTCAGTGTCATACTTGCACATTTAAAAAAGGTTTAATGTTCTGGGGCTCCCTTTGCCTACTTTCTTTGAAGTTTTAGGGCCCCTTCAAAGATGCTGAAGGTATATACAAACATCCAGTTTCTGAAAATGGAATTAAAACATACTGATGGACCTACTCTTCTTTACTCTCTTGGAATCAGAGCCTAGTGGGAGAGATGGAAACCAGTTATAATCAAGTGTAGGGTTCCCCTCAGTGGATCCAACAGCAACTCAAATGGATTAGAATGCTGTTTAAGAGTGAGGTTAGGGGCGCCTGGGTGGCTTAGTCGGTTGAGCGTCCGACTTTCGCTTAGGTCATGATCTCGCGGTTCATGGGCTCGAGCCCCGTGTCGGGCTCTGTGCTGACTGCCAGCTCAGAGCCTGGAGCCTGTTTCAGTCTGTGACTCCCTCTCTCTCTAACCCTCCCCTGGTCATGCTGTCTCTCTCTCCTAGAAATAAAAACAACATTAAAAAATTTTTTAAAAAAAAGAGTGAGGCTAAAATTTTTTTCCAACATAAACTGCCCAAACACATCTTGAAGGAAGTCTCTCACACAAAATCACAATCCTTTTTTCTACCTAAAGTGTTTTTTTTAAACATGTTGTTAAGCATCAGATATTTCTTTGCATTGAGTATCTTGTAATTTCTTTGCCAGGAACTGTTTCATATTCCTTATCACTTATACTCATGACAATAACATATCCTAGAAGTATTTTCTAGAATAGATACTGTAAATTAAGAAGGACATTACACCACATTAATTTTAAATAGACAATGTTATTGCCCAATTTAATAATATTTGGCAACCTGATTTGAGAATCATGACTATTCTAAGAAGTCATAAAAGAAATCTTTTTACTGAACGAAAATAAATAGAATCAAAGAACATTAAATGGAGTAGCTTGAACACTGGAGGAATGGAATAATAATTCTTTGCTATAGTCGGTCACCAGAGTTCTTACATTATGGGATAAAACTTTTTCCCTCAGTAAGAGCTATAAGCTGATTATTGCCCAATCTGCTCTTCAGAAAAAAAAAAATTCCATTAGGACCTCTATTTTGATTCCTTCATGATCATGAACCTTACTAAACTCACCTGGAGAAAATGGGGAAGATGCTTAGCAACCTTTATTTGCAGCCAAGTAGACAATTTTTATACCCAACCAGACAACATTTTTATGACAACCCTTATAGTAAAATTAGGAGAAAAAAATAATCTAGAGAAAAATATGAAAGAAATCAAGTTTTTTATAAATATTAGATTATTTAGCTGTCCTTTTTTATTATTGCTAATTTTAGAACTAAGATAATATGTGGTAAGATCCCATGATTGCAAAAAATTCTTAAAGAGAGCTACACTGTTGAACTAAAGCTGATTGTGTGTGTGTCTGTGTGTCTGTGTGTGTGCACCCGTGTGTGTATTTTCACATAAAAATGTGCTATGTGAAAAATGGAAAGTATTTCATAGTGTTGCTGCCTAGATGGATGTGCTAATAATCTGGGTCAGCACACATGCCCCTATTCAGCAGCTCTGGGTGCACTGTGATGATTAGGAATGCTATTTTGAAAGGTGGAGCAAGAGGTCTGCCCTTGCATACACAAAAGTACAGTCCTAAGCAACTAGATGATAATTACCCACTCCCATTACCATTCTTTATAAAAGAATAAGCTATTAGTTGCAGAAAAATTACATACATGCAGGAAATGTACTGGGAGAGATGACTGAGGACCATAAATATTACTACTTAGACCACCCTGTCACGAAATTAGAGATGTATATAGTGAAAACATCTCAAATCAACTCTTCCCACATAAAGGACACACCAAAAAAATGGTTTTTATTTGTATGCCTTTTGGAATCTTGCTACCTATGTATTGTTTATAAAGCTTACTCTCATATATCAAGTCCACAGATTTTAAGTGCCTTGGGAGGAGTCAGGATATAGAATCTAAGGAATAATATTCTGCACTAGATCTCAAGCCCATACTCTCTCTTTCTTCTGACCAGATTTTCATATCCTTGTGGCCCCTTGTTTTCTATTTCCCTCATAGTTCTCCACCTACCATAGTTCTAGATCTCAGGCAAGGAGTGTCATCTGCTTGTTATTCAGGAAACTAAATTTTAAAAGGACTCTTTACTAATGTGTGTGTAATGTAAGTGAAAAATTGCATCAATGAATTAAAATGTACCCTTGTGAGCTTATTTTAAAAAACAAATTGATAATAAGTCAATGTGGGGGAGAAAAAAGAGAAAAGCCTTTTCAAGCTGGTGAGATGTTCTAGAAAGATTCCATAAAGGTCAACATTGACAACACAGTGCACATCGTCATTATTTTCTTTTATCTTGCTTTCTAGTAGTTGAGGGGACCCATTTTTCTTTTTTTTCTTTTAAAGACATTTAAAATCAGTGTTCCAGTTTCACAGCCAGCATCTTCACGCCATTCGAGAGACATACAGTCAATCATAACCCCAAAGAGGAATCAGAGGGTTAGTTTTCACTTAAGTAAAGTTTAGTGAAAAGCCAACAGAGCAGTGTGATTATGGCTAGATCAATGATGCATAGTTCTGAAAGGTTTCACACAAGCAGCAGTCTAAGGATGCAGCTCTAAGGAGCAGGTAGGTCAGAAAAAACATAAATGCAATGCCCAGCACATGTACCTCCCTTTGGGTCCATAAAGAATCTGACCAGATTGTCTAACAGGAAGCCATTCTTGCCACAGGGGCAGGGTTGAAGTGCTTCCATTTCCGATGACTGCATTTCAGCCTTGAGTATGTCAGCTAAGGTTTTCTGCTGGTCAAAGTCACAAAAATTCCGGTCGATATCTTTTATGAGGAATGACAAATGTAAAAAGATAAACTCGACTGTGTCAGATAAACTATATGGGCTTTTACTAGATCCCAAGCAAAGATTTAACAATGTGTAGTCAATGTCAAAGTCTTCTGCTAATTCAAGGAAACAAAAGACTCTCACTAAAAAGATTTCTACCAGGCTGGAGACTATTATGTTCAGGCTATGAAAACCTTGAGAACTGTTCTTTTCAGATATGGACTGTTAACAGAGAACTTTTTTTAAAAAAAGTTTCTTGTGACTGATCAGATAAATGGGAATCACGTCAAAGCATTTCTTCAGAAAAGATCAAGTTTGAGTAATCTACCTGTGGCAGAATACTCTTGGAGCTTCTACTTTCTCAACTTTTCAAAAGCACCCCAGGGACTTTTGTTTTTAATATAGAAACAGTACATTTCATGAGTAGCCAACCTAGTCTCTCCTCTAAATAGCAGAAAGGTTCATTATTTTTACCCACATGTGTTCTAAACTATCTCTGGATTATCTCTAAAAACATGGACAGGGGGATTTAATCCAGCAGGAATTTGAGTGAAAGCCTCCTTACTTTTCTAAGCATTAAAAAAAATTACAAACTCTTCACCCCTGTTAGCACAAGCACATATTTTGCTTATGTCTCAGTGAGATTCCTAGCTGATCATTTTTTTTTTTAATCTGCAGGGCTAAGCTAGGAATTTTTTCCTCCTTTTCTTCTTTTCCTTCCTCTCCTTCCACTTCCTCTCTTTCTCTCTTCATCTTCCTTCACCTTCCAACTCTAAATATGGGATTTGAACATTTGTCATAATAAACTGTAACTATCATTTTATTCTCTCACCAAACTCATTTAAAATAGCTTCCATTTGGAAGTCACATATAGACACGTAAGAGATTATGAAAGGGTCAGCAGTATATGCTGCATGGATCCTAATCACAGCTATGTTATAGCCTGCCATGTGGCCTTGGCACAGCCGCAGCTGATTGTGTTTAAAATATGTATTATCTCATATTATCTCATTCACTAGCGTGCGTAGAATAAAAAAACCTTTAATTGATACTTCAAAGCAACAAATTCTAGTTCAATGTTTTCATTAAAAATCAGGATTTGTAAACAATTACTTTTATACTCTCTGGCATGCACAAAACAATGTGGTACTGTATTACTGAAGTCAAATAAATTGTTCATAGGTATAGCCAAGTGTCAAAGTAAATTCCCGATTCTTGTGTACATGTAACATGCCTGTGCCCAAGACAATGGGGAAATAAAAAATGACTCCTATACAAATGTCCTTAATAATGAAGAAAAAGTAATACAGAATACATAACCACAAGAGTGTTTAAATTCAATGTTTTTCATATTTTTCCAAGGTTTAGTAGCTTTTAAAGAAAGATTTCAGGGGCTACATAACGCATAGGAAGCATCAGATCAAAAGGACTGACCATTAAGTTTAGCAGCATGATTCATTTTATCAACTTCCCTCAGCCTTCTAATACTCCTTTTCAAAAATTGTGCAAACTATGTGAGACTGTGCATGTATTAAATTATACCATTATGTCCTTAGAGGAAATATTTTCTATTATTCAGGCAAGGAATGATCTTTACACAACCATGTCAGGTTCACAACTAGCTGATCTAGAATTTCTGGTTGGTGTTCAACACAAGTCAGTCACACCCTTCCCAATGAAAACAATTATTTCTAGACAGTTTTCCTGGTGTGGTATCTTCGGTCCAAAAGAATAGGTAATCTCAGAGAAAAAATTTCTTGTAATCGTTTATGTTGCTTTTCTGTGGTACAGTAATTCCAGTTATAAAAATACACAAAAAATGTTTAAATTTAAAATAATGATTTTCTCCTTTGTGACTAAAATTTTTTAAATTTAACTCTAGTTCCATGGATTGAATTGATTTATCAGTCAATAACACATGTTCTCTTTCCAGATAAAGTAGATCTACAAAGGAGCTGTCAAACTACTGTCGATTAGTATAGGCACATGCAATGGATCAGAAGTAGGTTAGCTTGGGACTTCTTACAAAATACCTTTCATTGCTCTCTTTCTGCTCAGGTGTGTTGCTACACTCTCTTCCAATACATTTCAATACTCTCTTCTACTCTCTTTTGCTTTCTTGTAACTTGAGAAGTTTATTTAACTATAATATTTCTCTTTCCCTAATAACAAATTATAAATCCTAATGGTATCCTTTTATTATGATTGCTTCTAACATCGAGGTCTAGAAAATTCAACATCTGCAAAAACAGTGATAAACCCAAGAATGTTGGAAAAAAATGTATATTTTACTACTGCAGACAAATCAATTGCCTAAACAGTGATTCAGAAGCAAGAAATAAAGTAAAACAAATTGCTCCTTCAAACAGATATAGAAGCCAGGAAACAATTCATCCTTAGACCTGAAATATTAGTCACAGCCCCGTGACCTCTCACCTTAAGTGATAAAATACACGGGTCAGAATTGACAATACATACTCATGGCTGATCATGGCTGCTAGTTATTGATCAAAGAAGAAAAAAAGTACTTTGCAGGAAAAACATTGCTCTGAATTACAAACATCCATTCTCTTGAGACTCAGCAACTCTCTGGGTTTCTCCCTCTGGAACTGGAAGCAAGAAGTGAGTTCAGCCAGTATTTAATATCAAGTGAATGTGGTGCTTAATCAATAGTCTTCTGCTTTGTTCCTCGATGTGGAAAGCAGTGTCTATTCATTCAGCAAAGGTTAATGCCAAGGGTCAAGTGATTTCACACTCTCGGTAGGATCCACAACATTGCAGTAGTTCAGATGCCCTAGACAATGATGACTCAGTTGGACTGATTTATTGCCACTGGAAGGCCCTGCTTAATACTAAAGTGCTCTCTTATGATAATACCTCAGAAAATAGCACTGATAAAAGAGGAGGTAATAATTACCTACATTTTGAGGGAATGTCTTCATTTCTAACATCCTATAAAGATGTAAGGTCCATTTTAAATGATCTGCTTCAGGTATTAGCAAGCCATTTAAATGGGATCTTATCAGCATCTTCTCTTTTATGAAATACACCGCAGAAGAAATTCAGTAACCCTATGATACAAATGTAAATTACAAGTGACACAGGATTTAACATATGTTTTAGGGAATCCTTTTAAATATTTACTTATTGTTGTATTTTTCCTATTAGATACGTAGAAAGAAAAAATATTTGCTGATGGGAGGAAAAATATGACTTAATATAGTTAATTCCATTAAACAAGGGAGACACAGTTTGCAATTTGATTTCATTCTTTTTGACCAATTCTACCACATGACACGCTGGCTAAAAAAGACTTGCCTATATATTTTTTTCTAAATGTGGTTCACTTAAAGCAGCATTAGTTGAGGTCACTGTTTTAAACCATAACACATTTGACTATGTCAGGGGTCCAATCTTTAACATGTTAGCATCCCTGATTATTATTCAGCAATGTCTCATTCCAGATGTGTTTTATATAATGAAAGAAGTTCAAATGTCACCAGGAAAACAGTGTGAGAAGAATTAATTGGAAAGCTTATCACAGGAAAGTGATTTAGAGTCCAGCTTTCACTAATATATCTGTGGATGATGAATATACCAATCAATTAGTAAAATAAAATAAATTCTGTAAAATTATCTCAAGACATCCTATCATTACAAGTGGAAGAACATTTGAAATAGTTTATTATATCCCATTCCAGATGATTAGTATGTAAAGCACTCTAATAAAATTTCTTCCTTCTACTCTCTCTTTTCACAGGAAATATGGGATTTAAAATTCTTAATCCAAACTACTTAAAACATTAATTAATTCAGAAGTTCTAAGCAAACTATTTTCAACTATTCAAAAATATATGTGAAGTGTTACAGATGAGTTAAAAATACATTTTTCGGTATTCATATAATTCAAGAAAACATTTTTAATTCCCAATGAGAGTTTGCCTTAAAAACATACAAAACGGGTAACAATTAGTAGCTTTGATGGGAACACCAATTTCATTGTGTAATGATTACCTGCACAGTGTCCAGAAGCCTGAATTTACCTTTTAATCGAACTTACCCTCAAAGGATGATGACCTGTCTGCAATTCTTTCCCAATGAGAATGATTCTGTAGACCATATATTTCAAGACTTGTAATAGGGGGGGAAAAAAGAAGAATCATCATCAATAAAGCTTTTGAAAATAAAAAGAACAACTAAACAAGCTAAATATATTGGGTTTTTTGAGCAAAACTACCATTAGTGACCTAAAAACCCTACAGCAAAAGATTGTTAGTTGGCAAGATTGAATGTTTTAGGAATATTCCAAAAGTGTTTTTTCACAGTAACTTTACCATGCGCAGTCCTTCAGGCTAAAGATATTTGCTGGGAAATGCAGTTCAGTTAATTCAGATGGGAATAAAACAAGTAGCCTAAAAAGAAAGTGTGTTTATGTCTAATTTTGCACTTCAAATACTACTAAATAAATTACAAATAATGTTGTCATTTTGAATGGCTAATAAAATATTTGCATTCTTTGATTTTTTCAGTTGTATCTAATATATATATAATGGACAGAATAAAATGTGCTATGTTGCTATTTTGCCTATAGTCATATTAAGTATGAAACATAAACAATTGTTGATGTTTTAGTGTGACTGAGAACATTTTCAAGAGTGCACTTTTTATTTCAATCGCAATTATTTCTGTAAATCCTGCCCAATTAGTTTTTTAAAAATGTGTGGTCACTGTCTTGTATTCTTCTGTTATGTGCTCATACGTGTAAAAACAAAGGAATCTATATAGGAATCTCTGTTAATGCAGCTCTTCTTAGAAATTTAAACACTATTTGGAACTTAAAAAAAAATATATCTCCTTTCAGCCATGCACACTCATCAGCTAGAATTCAAAATCCTCTAATGCTGATTTCAGTGTCTTATGTGGGAATTATCTTGAGGACTATACCTCTCACAATAAAAACATCGCTTAGGTCAGAACAACAAGCTTAATAGGCTGATATTTTGATGATCACTGTATAACATAACTGTAGCTAACTCACTTCAAAAATATCAATTTCAGAATACCTAAGTAGGAAAAAAGGAAAAAAAAACATCATTTCCTTCATGTTTTCAAAACCATTAAATGTTTTCATGAAAGCTTTACTTAAAGGTTCAAACTATTACTGTAATAAATATTGCCAGACAGTATAATGAAATAAATTTTCTTTAACAACATTCTCTAATAAGTCACAAAATGATAATAAAGTATATCATGTTTCTCTTGATACACAGACAACATACTGCTCATCTTACAAAATTAAGAAAATTCAGTATAGCACAGTGACTATACCAAACAAGACTGTATTAATACTTAAATATTGCTAAGAGAATAGACTTTATGTGTTCTCACCACAAAGAAGTAATGGCAATTATGTGAGTTTAAAGAGATATTAACACTACTGTGATAATCTTTTAGCAATAAGTGTATATCAAATCATCACATTGTACATCTTAAACTTATACAACAAGTCTATTATATCTCAATAAAGCCAGAAAATATTTTAATTCAAATAACCAAAAAGTAAATTAAAAATATCCTTAATTTTATTTCCTATTTATCCATGCATCCAGTCTTTTGCACATGTCTGTACACAGATATAGGCATATACATGTGATATATATGTATATGTAAAAAAAAAAATAACATATAATGTGTTCATTATAGGATCAGGGTGATCCATATTTTTTTGTTTTTTTTTTAGGTTTATTTATTTATTTGGGAAGAGACAGAGACAGTGTGAGTTGGGGAGGGGCAGAGAGAGGAAGACAGATAATCCCAAGCAGGCTCCACACTGCCAGCACAGAGCCCAATGTGGGACGCAATCCCAAAACCGAGTCAGAAGCTTACCTGACTGAGCCGCCCAGGCACTCCCATACTATTGTTTAACTTCATTTTTTGCTAGTAATATATTGTAAATATACCTTTGCATATACTTATGTATTTTTTGCATCATATTAATGATTATATCACCTACCCCAGTAGTCTACCCCAGTAATTTCACCTACCCAGTAATCTAATTAGCCATTCTTCCTCCTTATGAACATTAAAATAATTTTTATTACTATTACAGATGAGGATGTGCCAAATCTATTTTTTTTTAAGTAGGCTTCATGTCCATTGTGGAGCCCAACATGGGGCTTGAACTCACCACCCTAAAATGAAAATCTGAGCTAAGATTCAGAGTAGGATGCCTAACCAACTGAGCCACTCAAGCATCTCATGCCAAGCCTATTTTTAACAAAATTTATATTTTAAAAATACATTACATCTTAGATAAAATCAGAGGCTCAAAGCAAACAAAAATCAAAAACTTTGGACTAGAAGAATCATAGCTCAAAATATGGAAATTTCATTGTTAACTTTGGGAAGCAAATAAGGAACAGAATCATTTTTGACCATTTTAACCACACAATTTCCCATGTATGTAATATACTCCATAGTAGGCCTTATATATTCCAATATTTTAATAGTCAATGACTAAGAAATTTCCACTTGCTATTTTGCTCAACATTATTTTCAGTGGTCAATACTATATATAACCATCCTCAACCAAATAATGGGAATCTGTGAGAGTTTCATCTGCTTTTAGATGGTTGAAATAGTGTAACAAATATGTAATCATATAGAATGCTCTAGATTCTTAATTTTGTAGCCATTTTGAAGATACAGTTTGACTATATTATTAAGGTCATGTATTACTCAGTTGTACAATATATAGTAATAAAATAAGCTAAGTACCATACCACAAATCTTATTTAGACATTGAAAAAATCAGCTTGGTTAAAAAATTCAACATAGGGGCTCCTGGGTGGCTTAGTCGGTTAAGCGTCCGACTTTCGCTTAGGTCATGATCTCGCGGTTCGTGGGTTCGAGCCCCGCGTCGGGCTCTGTGCTGACTGCCAGCTCAGAGCCTGGAGCCTGTTTCAGTCTGTGACTCCCTCTCTCTCTGACTCTCCCCTGCTCATGCTGTCTCTCTCTCTCCTAGAAATAAATAAAACATTAAAAAAATTTAAAAAAAAAATTCAACATAAAAACTCAATTTCTAAATCTCAGTATAAAAATTAAAGGTTATTTGGCAGAATTTGCTCTCCAAATGATTGTCCACTAAGTACTTAAATGAAAGAATTTACGTATTTATATATTACCCTTTGCTGTTCATCAACATTAAGTAAAAAGGCACTGTAATCTTCTATTATATATGCAGATTAAATTTTTCCTTTACTTCAAAGGAAAATTTTTAAAAATGAAGAACTCAAATATTCTAATATGAGCCCATCGGTAGTCAGCCAACATTTATTATCCATTCCCTACATTTTTATAGATGATAGATTTACAACTAATTGTGTTAAACCGATATTGAAAATCACTGCCAAAATCAAGAAAATAATAGTTTTTAGATACCATTATTCATGAAAAATTTTACTTAGAATTGTTATGATCAATAGATACTACATACCAAAATCATTAAAATGTTAAAGTTAACAAAATTTACTATGAAGTAAATTTTACTTATATCTCAACATAATGTTATTTGTGAATTTTTAGGCCAATAATTGTTTTTAGATTAGTAACTATTCAAATTATCCACATATATTAAAAAAGACCATTAAACAGACCAATAAAAGTATAAGACTGGTCATTCTATCCTTTTATCCAGTATTACAAATTAGACATGCCACTCACACAATTAGGTATATCACAGTCTTCCTGGGTTTTAGAAAGAGTTACAGGCTTTTAAAAGGTATCCTTTTTTGTTTTTTAGTTCATTAAAATAAAAAATTGTGATAGCATATAAATTTAAGTCCATAGGCTATTTTTATATATAAACCTAAAAACTTAAAATTTGGATAATCCAACAGATTTTGTTATATAGAGCAAAAGTATTTTGGAATCTGTATTTAAAAGATAATCTTTTATCTTAGCTTACTTTTCAAGTACTGCATTCAAGAAGAAAATATATTTATAATGATTGTATAGATTTGGAAAGGCAAGATTATATGGCTAACGTAAACAATACCCAAGTATTAGTACCCAAGTTTTATATCCTCTGCACTACCTTGTCAACAGGTGAATAAGAGGTTCTATTTATTGTAGACACCCAGGGACTCAGACTGATGATTATCTCAACCCACGTTTCCATAGTCAGAGTGCCAGAGGTAAGACAATGTAACAGATTACACACTTCTCATAAACCATTTACTAAATCTATACTTTATATACCTAACTTTAAGTGTTTAAGGACACAGAGAAAAAGTGGAAATTTTGGCCACTAGCTCTAACACAAACACTTAAGTTTAGCAGGTTGTATAAACCCATTTTTTGGATAAATAAAGTCATTGAATTCCATAAATAAGGAAATGGCAAAAAAATCTTTCAATGTATTTGTGTATTATTGAGTTATTGGCATAAAATAACCCTTCTTAAATGTTGGAGAATTAATGAATGATTGAATTAATGGATGAGTTTGTTAGTGAGTAAATACCCATAAAACTTTTTCACCGAGAAAAGTCAGTGACATCATGACAGTAAGTAATTCTGTTACTGTTTGAGAAATTGGGCAGGCAGGAAATTTAATGGAAGACCCAAAATTATGTATTTCTAGCACAATAAATTAACTTCTTGGCAATATGCAGACTGATCATGAAGAAACAAAATATTTTCCTCATTTTCCTTTTAAGATAATTATCTATTCAATTAAACAAGTTTTCCCTTCAAGTATTACCCAGATATGTTTTACCTTCGTGATTCTGCCAAAATAATAAAAAATCAAATGTATAATATTCTATTTCAACATGATCCAGCGTTAGAGGTCTTTTCAGTCAGGACAGGAGACAAGCATGGAAACAGGACTATAACATAAGTCAGAATAAGATCAGTACAATAACATAGGTTTGCACTGGTCCCAAAACATGAGTGTTTTATGACATAGACATTTTAATCCATCATTCTTCAAAACAAAGTCTTCACAGATCAAATAATTTCTGTAGCTCAAATATTTCTTCTAATTACACACACAAAAAAATAATCCCAATTGGCATCCTTTAACAAAAATACAGACTTAACATTCGCTATGTAAACCTATAGGAAGCTTTCTCAATTTACAAGAAAAAAATCAGAAATGTTGACATAGTTTTAGGAATATGTTTGCTGATCTTTTTAAAGAGTCTTGAAGGTACTTTTTCTTTTATATGTGTGTACATACACACATATACACACAATTAACTTCTCTAATATTTAATAATTCATATAGGGACTAATTCACTCATTAAAATGTGATGGATGTTGGCAAATACAGTCATTTCCCCATGTGGCAAAAATGGCCTTCATCACAAATTATCCCATTCTTGAAGCCATTTCACATTCAAGTTTTTCATTTTCCTGTCTGTATTAACTTTAAAAAAGCATTTAATGTTGCCGTTTGTGCTTGTATGATGTGTCGGTATTAACTCTAAAGAACACATTTGTTCATCATCTTATAACTCTGAAGAACCAGTTCACAAAAACAGTGTGAATCATCCTTAATCATTTTTAGAAAAAAAGATTAGACTGGTGCTGTGTTAACATCCAACGTTTTGCTTAATACTTCGGCCATAGGTAAGTCTGTGTGCCCTTCCAGACATCTTGGCAGGGCAACTGAAATCTCATTCTGTTTATTTCAGAAGGCTCCTTCCTACAACAATTCCATGATACTATACTGAATACCACTGTGAAGAAAAAGTTCTTCTCTGCCTTGGGCAACTGCAAGCAAGGATTATATAAAAAAGAAAGGGAAGAGAGAATGCTGCAGACACAATGCAATATTTAAATCTGGGTGGGGGGTAGGAGACTAGCTGGACTTTAAGACATACATACGAAAACTTATTTCTGAGATCATGCTCAAGCTATCCACTTAAATCCATATGCAGGTTTGAATCAGGCTCAAATTCAGTAATGAAGCTATTATTGATTCTGTGGAACATGACTTCAAATTTGAGCAAATACTGAACTATAAGGAGCTCTTAAACTCTGGACGTATGTACCTAGACATCTCAATTTAACAACCAGACATACATTAAACAGCATTAATAGCCAGGCACTTAATGGATCAATTCCCACTGTTTGTGTAATGTGGAAATAAAAAAGGCTTATTAAATGACAAGCTTTCCCTGGTTTGCGCTAATTAATTATACACCACATGTGACTGCTAATTTAGTGGGAAAATGCAGCCCCAAACCACGGTTTCAACTTGAACTTTGCCTCAGCATCACCCAGTTCAGCACAGAGTGCCGCTGCAGCCCGCCTCTGAACGACACCAGTATTAAATTAGAGCACAAGGCCATCAATTTAATAAGTGCTGTAGCAGGTAATTTGAATAAGGACATATTAGTATTCTACCAGTGCACAACTAAAAGCAGCTGACCTTTCAGACCAAAGAAGATCCTTGAACACATTCAGCTGAATGTGAGAACACAGTAATGATCTGACAGTGGTAAGGGTGCCAAGAGAGACGTTTACAATCCTGGACCCGTTACTATACATCAGGCTCTCTGTGGTATTACACGAATAGTTTATATACCCCTGCCTCTCATTTTGCTCTTGCTCCCTGCCATGAAAGAAAAGAAATAGGACTCAAGCTCATAAAAAAAAAAAATCTTATTTTCTTTTTTTTTAATCTTATTTTCAATATGTTTAAAAACTCTTATTTTTTGGATTTGTGGTGCAAAGAACACAAACGTGATGCACGTGTAAATCAGACCTGATAAGCCACATAAGAAATCATCAATTTCCTAAAATACGAGGCAAATTTAAACATTAGCAAAAGTAAACTTGCATCTATTCGAAAAACAG
Organism: Proteles cristata cristata; assembly: GCA_017311185.1. NCBI lineage: Eukaryota > Metazoa > Chordata > Mammalia > Carnivora > Hyaenidae > Proteles > Proteles cristata. The sequence continues at coordinate 3,388,605 of JAESUZ010002988.1, forward strand.
CTGCTGTGGAACAACTAGGAACCACAGCACCTAGAGCGGCTAAGAGCTTAGACCAAGGAGTGAGAGAACTGGATTTGAGTCCCTGATGTGGCCCCCCCACACACACACACGTTTATCAAGTCCATCACATACATTGTTGTAAGCCCTAAGGTTAAAAAGATGAAAAAAGATTTGATCCCTGTTTTCAAGGAGATCAACACCTAGCAACCTAGCAATGGTGACAGAAACAGGCACTATTAATCACAATACATAGTAAGAAGCACCTTCAAGCACAGAGAACAGTGATAAATTTTGCCAGGCAGTTCCCAGGAAAGGTTCTCACACATGGCAACAGCGATACTGGCTGTCATGAACATTTCACCAGCACAGAGGAAGCAATGCTCTCTGATAGGACATTTTCATCAAATGGCAAAACTGTTACACTGGAATAGGAAGATACATTGGGTTAAGTTGAAGAGCATGAGAAGTTACAAGCATGTGATCCTGTGTGCCTGAAAATGATTTTTATATAAGTATAAATACAATGTATTAGTGGATTTAAGAGCAAAGTTTGGAGAGAGAGACTAAAATGTTTACTTTCTTGGCATCACAAGGAAAAATGTTAAGCCAAAAACACATCTGGAGTTCCACCGCAAGGAATGGATATGCAACAAAGCCAGGAGAATGTGATCACTACACTTAGGTAAAGGGGCTTCCCTCCCTAGGCTGATTGCTATGCTATCCTCTCTTCCACTGCTATTTAGGTAGCCAGTGGAGAGGAGGACAATAGGAAAGATGTTATAGATCTTATAGCTACTTTATCTTTTTTTAAATTGTAAACTTTGACACCTTATCTACTATTACTTAAAAAATACTTCTTTCACCTTCTATAACCAGCACTGAAACTTACACAGCAAATATTGGTGTTGCTTTGCTACTTATTTACTGTGCATCTGTTTTAATCAGTTGTTACCTGTGCCTTACAAGTTATTGAATAATTTGAGTATCACCTGCATAGCCACAGTCCCAGCAGAAAACAAAGGTAACTAAAGGGAAGAACTATTTAGGAAGTCTAGGTGGGAGTAAAAGAAACCATTGCAGTGCCTTGGGGCTACTAATTGTGGGCAGCAGCCGGTCCTTTGACCAATGAGGCAAGACAGGAGCCTTAGGAGAGAAACAGCCAGTACTTTGGCAATTTGGTAAGGCCAAACCTGATGAGTAAACACCCTTACCTCACTGAGCTGTCACCTTGGATCTTTTACAATATCTCTTATTGGCCATGTCCAACCAAGAAGCTAAAGTCTAAGAAATCCATAGATGCAGAACTAAAGTTACTTTGTACCTACAGGACACAAAGCAGAGAAGAGAGTGGTAGATAGTGGTTCTGGAGAAGTGAAGGAAAAATATCTAGCACATATCTTGCTCCTGCATGTATTAACAGAGTTATGCCAGCATGTTCAAAGTCACAAAGGAGAACTTCCTCCCAAGTTCAACTCCGTCCTCCAGGTTTCTAGGGTCCCAGACAGCCTATGATTCAGAAATCCCATTTCTTATCCTGCCTTTGTCCAGAAATAGCATATTGTCAATAGCTTTCTAAAAATCTGAGTTGCCTATTAAAACATGCTATTCCTCTAGACTACTCTCTTTGTAAATAATAGCTAGAGCTAAAAGTGGTTTTGTACCAATGGCTGCTGATATTCATGTGTGCCTTTTTCACTTAACTTTTGAAAATAGCCTTCTTTATAATACAAAGCTGAATCAAAGGAAATATCAGTAATGACAGTCTTTTTGAAACCTACAAAACCATGTAGCAGCCTTGTTGCAGCCAATAAAAGTAAAATGAGAAACCATGCAGGCTTAGTCTAGGATAGTGCCATGGAGAGGTGATGGGGTGGAGATGATATATTACCAAGATAGGACTTCATGGTAACTGAATTTGGAGGATGAGGCAAGAGTCATGAATAACTGGTTTGAGTGACTAATTCATTGCATAAAAATTCAATAGTCAAGATGAAGAAACAAGGAAAATGTATAGGCTTTATAAACTTCATGAACCAAGCTTACTTTTTCTCTATTAATTAAAATGCAACAATAAGAAAACAATTAAGTTTTAGGGCACCTGGGTGGCTCAGTTAAGCAGCCAACTCTTGATTTTGGCTCAGGTCATGATCTCATGGTCATGAGATTGAGCACTGCATCAAGCTTGGTGCTGACAGTGCAGAGCCTTCTTGGGATTCTGTCTCTCTCTGCCTCTCTGGCTCTCTCTCTCAAAATTAGTAAACAAATAAAATTTTTCAAAAAAGGAACAATTAAGTTTACAATGATTTTTCAGTAGTACATTTTAGCACAAGTGCATGAGGTAAGCAAGTGATATTTGAGAATCCCTGAAGAAAACTCTACATTTGTCAGTGGTATAAGACCAGAATAAATATACCCCATAAGTCACCTGAAGCCTTCTTACAACATTCTGAATATGAAGTTATCATAGTACAAACATCAATATATCTTAAATAACTGCTATTGTCATCCTTGGTCTAAGCTACAAGGTGAGGGAGAAAAACACCTCACCTGAATATTAATTTTTAGTAATACACAAGGGAATGAAGGACAAAACATAAACACAGCTGAAGTAGCATAGGGAAATATATTCAGTGTCACATTCATTTATTTTTACACTCATCTTAAAAACACTCATGTCATCAAGGTACTTAATTATAGGCAGGAAAAATCATCTAAGCAGAAAATAAAATTATTAAAATAGCAGGTTATAGGGAACAGGACAGAGAGCTCTGCAAAAGCCTCCAGATACAACAACAGGTAAGCACTTGAAACAGGGAGACCTTGATTCAGTGCTGCAACTGGCAGTGAGAAGTACCCCTAGGGGAGAACCATTCCAATCATCTCTGCTCTATTTCCTTAGCACCAGCAATGGTCTCTATTAGCAGCAACCTTCAGCACCAGCAGTCAAAGAAAATTCAGAAACTAGAGAAGAATGTCACTTACATTCTAACAATAACGAAGCAGATTACCTATAAAGTCACATATGGTTTTATTCCATTAGTGTGCTGAGAATGTGAAGAAACCCCAAGAACCATAATCCAGAAAATGCTGACCTTCTTGGCTGCTTGTGTCTTTGGTATAGATATGAGAGTAGAAAGAAGCCACCTTGGACACAGGTTAAGAAAAAAGCAGCTAAAATTTTAACTAAACTTTAAATACCAATTAGGGGATGACATGAGACTTTAGAACCCCTAGGAGAACTAAACAAGAAAAATCTGCTCCTTTCCCAAAGGCCTTCATCAAATGTTCAGGAGTTCCATCTGGTGATAAACCCAAGCTTGAGAAGATACCTGCACCCCCATGTTTACTGCAGCGTCATTTACAGTAGCCAAGACATGAAAGCAATCTAAGTGTCCAGAAAAATAACAATGGATAAAGAAAATGTGCTGCATATCTACAATGGAATATCAGCTACAAAAAGTGAGGAAATCCTACCATTTTAAACAATATGGATGGACCTTGAAGTTATATGTGAAGCAAAATAAGCCAGAGAAAGACAAATACTGTATAGCCTCACTTATAAATGGAATCTTTTAAAAAATATAGGAAAATAAATCAGATTTTGGTTATAAGAAGTGTGGGGAGGTGGATAAAGGTGATCAGAAAGTATCCACTTCCAGTTATAAGATGAAGAAGTACAAAGGATGTAAAGTACAACACGATGACTGTAGTAACACTGCTGTATGATATACTGGCAAGTTGCTGAGAATAAACACTAAGAGTTCTCAACACAAGAAAAAATTATTTTCTTGTTCCTTTTCTTCTCTCTTTTTGTTTTATTTATACGAGATGATAGATGTTAAATGATGGGGTAACTGTTTTGCAACATATGTAAATTAAGCCATCATACTTTATGCCTAGAACTTATACTATGATGTATGTCAATTATTTCTTAAATAAAACTGGATAAATTTGCCCATGAGGAATATTAGGAGAAAAGCAGAAGGGATGAGAGAGACCCACCTCACTGAGGCACAAGTGTACAGGACCTGCAGAAGTCTGGGAGCATGACAGAGAAGGAGAATTGAGAGAAATTTTCTAGGCATTCTGGGCCCCACGTTCATCAATACTGGAAAGCAAAGATGAGATATTACAGATCCTAGTGATATTAAAGAATAATAATGAGATATTGTGAACAATCGTATGCAAATAAATGTGATCACTTAGAGGAAATGAACTAATTCTTTCAAAAAACATACATAAATTGACACAGCAAATTTAAAAAATCTGAATAGCATTAAACTCATTGAAGACAATGAATTCATCATTGAAAAATATCCTATAGGACCTCTATCCCTGACCATGATAGAGTAATAGGGCCTAAACTCTACCCCACTCCAACCCCAGATGAGTAGATAATTTTCAGAGATTGCACAGGGCTAGGCCAAGTTTATATTCATTCAGAGTGGAAACACCTCATAATTCTTAGTGAAATACTCAAAAGTGTATCTTCTAGAAATGGAACTCCATTAGCCCTAGACTAAAAGATGCTCAATATCCACACTAACAAAGCATAAAAGCAAGCTTCAAATCGATCATACTGATCCCCCAAAATTTAACTGCATGACATTTTTAAATCCAACACTGAAAAGAACATAGCAAAATTTTACACTCTCCAACAAAAAATTCACAGTAAGTGAGGAGGGTGACTGTCAGGCACCAAATCAAAATTATAAGCTATATACAGAAGCTACAAAATATGACTCATGATCAGTAAAAACAGATCCAGATGAAAATAATAATAAAATGAACAAAGCTCTTAAAATAGCTATTATGAGTATCCTCAGCTGTTAAAACATATAGAGAAATAAGAAAATGGGACTATATCAAACAAAAAAGCTTTTGCACAGTGAAGGAAACCATCACTAAAATGAAAAAGGCAACATACTAAATGAGAGAAGATATTTGTAAATGATGTAATTGATAAGGGGTTAATATTCCAAAGTACACAAAGAACTCACACAACTCAATATCAAAAACCAAACAAACCAATTAAAAAATAGGCAGAGGATCTGAATAGACATTTCTCCAAAGAAGACATGTATACAGATGGCTAACAGAAATGCCAAAAGATGCTCAACATTACTAATCAATAAGAAAATGAAAATAGCATTTCTCTTGAAATGCAAATCAAAACACAATTCAACATTATCTCATACCTGTCATAATGGCTAATATTTAAAAAAAAAGATGAGGAAAAAATCAATTGTTCCTAAAGATTTGGAGAAAAAGAAACACTTGCGCACTATTGGTGAGAATGTAAATTGGTTCAGCCACTATGGAAGACAGTATGGACATCCCTTGTTTTTAGGTTTGTTTGTTTGTTTGTGTATTTATTTACTTATTTATTTTGAGGGAGAGAGAGACAAAAGAGAAATGGGAGGGGAGGGAAGGAGAGAAGAGGGAGAGGCCTGGAGGGAAGAGGAAGGGAGGGGAGGGGAGGGAAGTGGAGGGGAAGGGAGGGCAGGGGAGGAGAGAGTGAGAGAAGATCCTCAGCAGGCTCTGTGGTGACAGCAGAGAGCCCAATGTGGTACCCAAACTCACTACTGTGAAAGCATGACCCGAGCTGAGGTTGGATGCTTAACTGATTGAGCCACTCAGGTGCCCCCAGAAGTTCCTTTAAAAATTCAATAGCAGAGGGGCGCCTGGGTGGCTTGGTCAGTCGAGCGTCCGCCTTTCCCTTGGGTCATGATCTCGCGGTTCGTGGGTTCGAAACCCGCGTCGGACTCTGTGCTGACTGCCACCTCGGAGCCTGGAGCCTGTTTCAGGGTCTGTGTCTCCCTCTCTCTCTGGCCCTCCCCTGCTCATGCTGTCTCTCTCTCTCTCTCCTAGAAATAAAATAAAATATAAAAAAAAAAATTAAATAGCAGAACTACCATGTGATCCAACCACTCCACTTCTGGGGATCTATCCAAAGTATAAAAATACTAATTAAAAAGATATAAGTACCCCTATGTTTATTGCAGCATTATTTATAAAAGCCAAAATACAGAAGCAACTTAAGTGTCTACTGATACATAAATAGGTAAAAAAGATATATATATACATATAATGTATGTATACAATGGAAAATTACTCATGCATTAAAAAAGAATGAAATCTTGCCATTTGAAACAATATGGGTGGACGTAGAGTGTATTATGCTAAGTGAAATAAGTCAGGCAGAGAAAGACAAATACCATATGATTTCGCTTATATGTGGAATCTAAAAACAAAACAAAAAAAAGGAATAAATGAAACTAAACAGAAATAGACATAGGTAAAGAGAACAATCTGGTGGTTGCCATAGGGAGGGAAGGACAAAATGGGTGAAATAGGAGAAGGAGATTAAAGGCATAAACTTCCAGTTAGAAAATAAATAAGCCAGGGATACAATGTACAACATTGGGAATATGGTTAATAATATGTAACAACATTATATGGTGACAGATGGAAGCTAGATATATGGTGGTCACAACTCCATAACGCATATAAACGTTGTTCACCTGAAACTAGGGGCACCTGGGTGGCTCAGTTGGTTAAGCGTCTGACTTTGGCTCAGGTCATGATGTTAAGGTTTGTGGGTTTGAGCCTCCTCCTCCCCTCCCCAGCCCCCCCACCCCGAATCAGCCTCTGTTCCTACAGCTAGCTCAGAGCCTAAAGCCTGTTTCAGATTCTGTATCTCCCTCTCTCTCTGACCCTCCCCTGTTCACACTGTCAGGTTGTACAAATGAAACTAATATAATATTGCATGTCAATCATACTTTAATTTAAAAAAAAGAAAGAAAAGGATATAGAGGAAAACATGAGCATAATGAGGAGACATAAATGATACTATCAAAATTAAACAAAAAAATAAGTGAAGGGCCCAAAATACAAAATATACCAGATGAGATTAACAGATTATGGACTTCAGAAGAAAAGATCTGTGAACTTGAAGATATAACAAGAAAAACTATTAGATATAAAACACACAAAGGAAAAGATAATGAAGAAACACTGAACTCCTGACTTGTGGAACAATATCAACTGCTCTCATAATTGTAACCGCAGTCTCAAATGAAGGGAAAAGACAGAATAGGTTTAAAGGAAGTGTAGCCACACACTTTCCAAATTTGATAAAAATTATAAAAGCAGGTCAAAAAGTCTCAGTGTAGCCCAAAATAATAAACAGAAAGAAATATAACAAGGAACACCATAATTTAATTGCTAAGACCTGTGATAAGGAGATGATCTTTAAAGCATTTGAGGGGTGAGGAAAAGAACATGACATACAGAGGAACAAAAACAATAATTAAACCGACTTCTCATTAGAAACTCTCCAAGAAAGGAAAAGAGAATAAAATGCTGGAAGAAAACTAGAATTCTATACCCAGTGACACTATCTTCCAAAATGAAGGTAAATTAATGAGGATTTTCAAACAAACAAAAGTTGAGTCAATTGCCATTAGATCTTGGCTGCAAGAATGCTTAAAGGAAGTTTCTAAGAAGGAAAGTGACACCAGATGAAAATATGGAATCACAAAGGAATAAAGAGCACCAGATCTGTGACTACGTAAGCATATATAAAAACTATTTTTCTTGTTTTTTCAATCTCTTTAAAAATAAGTCACTTTTTAGAGAAAAAAATATCATATAATATCATATAGTAGAGTTTATAAAATACATCAAAACAAAATATATGAAAAAAATCACACAGAGGATTGAACAAATGAAAATATCTTATGAAAACGTTCTTTCAGGGATGCCTGGGTGGCTCAGTCAGTCAAGTGTCCGACTTCAGCTCAGGTCATGATCTCATGGTTCATGTGTTCAAGCCCCATGTCGGGCTCTGTGCTGACAGCTAGCTCAGAGCCTGGATCCTGCTTCAGACTCTGTGTCTCCCTCTCTCTCTGACTCTCCCCTGCCCACACTGTGTCTCTCTCTCTCTCTCTCTCTCTCAGAAATAAATAAAACATTTAAAAAAATTTTTAATAAAATAAAATGTTCTTTCACTGAAAAGATGTATAATATTATTTGAGGGTACTTGATACATTAAAGATTTATATTTTTAAACCCTCGAGCAACCACTAAGATGAAACAGAAACATATAGTTTATAAACCAATAATATAGATAAAATGAAATAATAATACTGAGCTAACTCAAAAGAGTGTAGAAAAAGAAAACATGGAATGTATAAAAAATAGCCCTTATGCCTTCCATAAAAATTAACTCAAAATGGATCACAGACCTAAATGCAAACACAAAACTATAAAACTACTGAGAAAAACAGGAAAAAATCTAGTGACTTTTTAAATATATGGCAATGACATTAAATATAACATTACAGGCACAACCTATGGAAGAAATAGTAAACTGAACTTCATTAAATTTAAAAACTTTGGCTCTGCAAAAGACACTGCCAAGAGAGCAAGAAGATCATTTACAAACTAGGAGAAAATATTTGCAAAAGACACATCTGATAAAGGACTGTTATCCAAAATATACAAAGATCTCTTAAAATTCAACAACAAGAAATAGATTAAAAAACTGAACAGACACCTCATCAAGGAAGACACAATAGATATATCTTCTACAGATAACAAACATATGAAAATATGCTCCATATTATATGTCATCATATAAATACAAACAAACAACGAGGTATCAGTGCCGATCTATTAAAATGGGCAAAATCCAGAACACCGACAACACCAAATGCCAGCCATGCTCTGGAGCAACAAGAATTCTCATTCACTGATGGTGAAAATGAAAAATTGCACAGTCCCTTTGGAAGATAGTTTGGCAGTTCTTACAAAACTAAACATACACCTACCTTATGATCCAATCATCATGCATACTGGTTTTTAGCCAAAGGAGCTAAGAACATCTCCACACAAAAACCTGCACACTAATGTTTACAGAAGCTTTATTCATAATTGCCAAAAACTTGGAAGTAATCAAGATGTCCTTCAGGAGGTAAACAGGTAAGTAAACTGTGGCATATCCAAACTAATCTTATTCAGGGGCGCCTGGGTGGCTTAGTCGGTTAAGCGTCGGACTTTCGCTTAGGTCATGATCTCGCGGTTCATGGGTTCGAGCCCCACGTCGGGCTCTGTGCTGACTGCCAGCTTAGAGCCTGGAGCCTGTTTCAGTCTGTGACTCCCTCTCTCTCTGACCCTCCCCTGCTCGCGCTGTCTCTCTCTCTCTCTCCTAGAAATAAATAAAACATAAAAAAAAAATTTAAAAAAAAAACCAAACTAATCTGATTCAGCAATTTAAAAAAAAGAGCAAACAAGTCATGAAATGACATGGAGGAATCTTAAGTACATTTTACTAAGTGAAAAGGGTACATACTGTATGATTATAACTATTTGACATTCTGATAAAAAGAGATGATGAGGGGACCAATGGTTATACCAGGGGTTGGGAGAGAGGTTAGGAGAGAGTTTCTGCTCCATTTTGTTGCCAAAGTTAACTTACTTTTTTTGAGCAGTTTTAGACTCACAACAAAATGGGGCAGAAACTACCTATCCCCGCATCTCTGCCCCAACCTCCCTTACTATCAACATCCCACACTGGAGTGCTGTTTTTATTACAATTAATAAACTTAACACTGGCATACCATTATCCCTCAAAGGTGATGAGCATTAAGGACGGCACTTTTCAGGATGAGCACTGGGTTTCACAAGTAAAAGATCAACCACGGGGTTCTACTCCTGAAGCCAAGACTACACTGCACATTATTTAACTTGAATTTAAATTTTAAAAAAAAGTCTACTTTGAAAATAAGATAATACATTTCAGTGTGAGCATATAGAAAATTCTATTGAATACAAATGCCTTAAAAGCCTCAATTAAAAGGCAAAGTTGTCAAATTATAGATTTAAAAAAGGATAAACCAACTATATACTCCATACAAGAAATCTACTTTAAAAATAATGACACAGATAACAGAATTGAAATGAGTCATAGGAAAGCTACAGGAGCTATGTTATTCTCAAAGCGGTTTTCAAAACATGACATATTGCCAGATATAAAGAAGAATATTACATAATGACAAAAAGTTAATTCATCAAGAGAACACAATAACTAATCATGTATGTACCTAAAATTGGAGCTTCAAAGTATATGAAGCAAAAACTGATAGAACTAAAAGTAGAAATCAAGAATTCTCAATTTTAGTTGTAAATTTCAACATTCCTCTCTTGGTAATAAGTAGACAGATAAGTCAATTAAGGATATATTCTACTTGACCTAATTGACATTCCATCTTTAAGACAACAGAAAACACATTCTTTTCAAGCACACATGGAGCATTCAACAAGAACCACCATATTTCTGGCCAAAAAACAAATCTCAAAAATTTTTAAGGATTGATATCACACAACATATGTTTTCTGAATGTGGCAGACAAAATGATGGACCCATAAAATTGGGTACTAATCCTAAAGCCTGTAAACATATTAAGTTACATGGAAAATAGGAATTAGGGTCACCAATGAAATTAAGACTGCTAATTTAGTGACCTTAAAATACAGGTGGCATCCTGGAATTTTCAGATGAACCCAGTGTTATCTACAAGTCCTTAAAAGTAGAAGGATACAGAAAAGGGAGAAGAAAAATAGCAACATGAGGACTCCATACAACATGGCCAACTCTGAAGATGGAGGAAGAAGCCCATGAGCCAAGGATTATGGGCAGCCTCTAAAAGCTGGAAAGATCGAGGAAATGGATTCTCCCCTATAGACTCCAGGAAAAAAATGCAGCTTTGCTTTCATCTTGAATTTTTTTGAAACAGTGTGTATAATGCATCTTCCCACTAACATTTCCTTTCATGAAGACATAATTGCTGGTAAACTTATGTGTAGAAGCATATTTAAACAAGCCATGAGTTTAAATCCTTGAAACTACACTGTGTATGAGCTATCCTTCAAGCAACATCTTCTTTCATTAATATGTCAGTGTTTTTAAACTTATGTGTAGAAACATATGGGAAAAGTCATGTGCCTCTCTCCGCCTCTCCAGCTATCTTTCGTAGCATTATGTCCTTTATTATCCACATTTGTGTCTCAGGTGGAGAGAAGAAAGAGTGAACTTTTGTGTGTTGGTCTCCCTGGACTGAGGAGAGAGAGAGGGTGCAAAGGCAAGACTGTTACAACTCTCAAAATGGTTTATTACTCAGAACTCTCTGTCTGGGTCAGTCAAGGACCATTTCTAAATAAGGAAATTGAAGGAAAGCTTCCTGTAGCAAGACTTCCTGTCCCAAAGGAAGTGAACTGCAAAAAAATGAAGAGATTGATGCTGGATCCCTGATTCCTCTTGGCAGCAAGGAACTCTGCTCCCTAGGCGTCAGTTACCTCTAATCTTTTTAATCATATCACCTCTATTTGTATTACATACAGTGTGTTCGTATTGATGAGGTCATGATATCGCATATGGGCATTTTTCTGTGTAAATCATCAAGTATAAGAAGAAAGTATGGGACTCTGAGCCTTGCTTTAGAGAATCTGCAGTGGAAAAAAATGGGTGTCATCAAACCAGCTTTTAATCATCCTGAATCAAGCGAAAATCCTCATAATTTCACACTGTGAATCCATATTTATAATCCTTAGGGGTGGGCCTTCAGGCCTGGCTCTCGACAATGACGTCTTGCACAACTCAGATTCCCTCTGCTCTCACACAACACATCCACTCCTGCCTTTTCTGTAATACAGCTCCTGAAGAAGCTCACTCTACTTCTTGCAGAGGCTCAGTGTCCCCATTTTTAAAACTTAGATCTAATAGCCCTAATAGTGTATGTTCATCAGTTGTCTGTATATTTCTGTATTTCATCCATCGTAAGTGGCTGAGGTGCTACCACAGGACCTGAAGCACTGACGAATGGTGCTATTTTGGACTTTTAACATGTTCCTTGGCGAGGCAGCTCTGATGTTTTATTTCCAGGTTCTAAGAAGGTATTGGTATTATTTCCCTGAATGTTGTTCTCTAGACTGGATTGACTTGTTTCCTCATGACATCAGTGTGGCTTTCTTCTTCAACGTTGTAGGTTGAGCAAATGCTACCAGAGAGAGTAAGAGACTCATGTCTCATTGGCTGGTGCATATGGACATGCAGTCAGTGGAATGAGAGCAATCACAAGACTATAATTTACTTACTTCTTTTCGGAATCCTTGCCTGCCTAGCTTAGAGAAAGAAAAGCAATAATTTGTCAAACATTTTTAGGGGTCTCTCCTGGTTCTTTCTGTTTGAAGAGATATTTGGGTGGGAGGGCAAACTTTTAAAATAAATGTCCCCTGGAAAAAAAATCCAAAAAACTGGCATCTGAGTAGGAATATGAAAAATATATCTTTCCTAAATATTAAGTTGGAAAAAATGTCTTTATAAAAATTTTTTTCAAAGGCAGAACACTCTTTTTTAGCAATTTTAATAAACAAGTTATAGAGTTTACTTTTCTGTCCTGATTCCCAGTGAAATGGACCAACAAAGATAACATCAGACAATACCATCTATTCATGGATTGTTGTCCAGTGAGCTAGTCTGAAAGTCCACCTTAATCTTTATGTAACTATCCTATAGCTCTTCCTTTGACAGAGCAGGCTTTGTTCCATACTGTTCTGCTTCTATTAACACCAATGATGCATGCACTGCACTTTATTCTCTTCTTGGCTCTACTGGCCTTAGTTTCTTGTGCGTCTTCCTCCCCACACTCCTTTGTGCGAATAGGTATATAAGCTGTGTAAATAGGGCGAGAAAATACACCTGTGGCATTTATGTAGTGTTGCAGTTGTGCACTGGTGAAAACGCAGGCTTTCATTACAATGTGGTTTTTACTGATGCACACATAAGTAGCCCCTGTGTTTTAGGTATTTTAGTAGTATTTGTTCAATAAATAAGCAAGCTGTAAAAAAAAAAAAAAGGAAAGAAAAGAAAAAGTCATGCTTACTGCTTCAAACTATACTGAATATAAGTCTTCCTTCAAGTAACATCTTTCATTACAATAAAATGGTTTGGGGATTTTTAATTCATCACAACCTTTCTCCCAATCACCTATTTCACCAATATCCCTATCCACTTCCCTTCTGGTAACCAACAGTTTGTCCTGTATAGCTAAGAGTCTGTTTCTTGGTTTGTCTCCCTTTTTCTTTTGCTCATTTGTTTTGTTTCCTAAATTTCACATATAAGTGAAATCATATGATATTTGTCTTTCTCTGACTCACTCATTTAGCTTAGCACTCTATTCCTTAGCTCCAACCAGGTTATTACAAATGGCAAGATTTCATTCTTTTTTATGGCTAAATAACAGTCCATGGTGTGTGTGTGTGTGTGTGTGTGTGTGTGTGTGTGTATGTATATATGTTACAGAAATTACATACATATATATATACATATATATATGCATGTATATATATATACATATATATGTGTGTGTGTGTGTGTGTGTGTGATTTACACATCTATTTACACCCAGGGAAACCACTTCATAATTCTCAAATATTGAACTGAAAGATAATAAATTTGTGTATAATTTAGTATAATTAAACATTTACAATTATAGTATAATTAAACTAAAAATCAGTAACAGAAATTTATCAGAACGAATCCCTAAATATTTAGAAGCAACACACTTCTAAATAACCCACAGGTCAAAGAAAAAAATTCCAGGAAAATTTAAAAATGTATAAGTTTTGAGTGCCTGGGTGGTTCAGGCAGTTAAGTGTCAGACTTTAGCTCAGGTCATGATCTCATGGCTCGTGAGTTTGAGGCCCATGTGGGGCTCTGTGCTGATGGCTCAGAGCCGGGAGCCTGCTTCAGGTTCTGTGTCTCTCTCTCTGTCCCTTCCTAGCTCGTTCTCATTCTCTCTCTCTCTCTTTCTCTCTCTCTCTCTCAAAAATGAGTACTTTTTAAAAATTAAAAAATATATATACAGATTTAAATATATAGGTGATCTCTGTAATATTCACACTGAAATCTATAAAAATGCTATATATATTGATTTGATAATGAATCTTAATATAAACTATATAGTCTTTGGGTAATTATAATGTGTTAACCCAAGTTCATCAATGGTAGTAAATGTACCATTCTTGGGGAGGATGTTGATAGAGGGGAAGAGGCACATGTGTGGAAGAGGTGCATGGGAACATTTGTGCCCTGCCCTCAATAAGTCTATTTAGAATAGTAAATAGTATTTAGAATAATAAAGTCTATTTAGAAATAAAATTAAAAATTAATTAGTTTTAAATATAAAAAAATTAAAAATGAGTAAAGCTATTGTATTTAAAAGTAAGCTTAATAAAGTTGTTATATTAAAACAAATTGAAAAAAAATAAATAAATAAAACAAATTGAATGCTGTTTTCCTAGAATGGCAAAGAGCTTGAAAATTTTGGTATACAGATATAGATACCACATACTACTGGAACTTTTTATATTTCTTTTTATATTCTATGTTCTTTTTTTTAAAGACACATTACTTGACTCTATAAAACTTGCATACACTGCATGGGGAAAAAACATGAATAGGGCATGACTTATTCATGAATGGCACCCTTGGCCTGATACAGGGCAGCAAGCATGCTGTCATAGGCATAACTTATTGCTAGAAATGGATAAAATCTCCTTTCTGTAATTATTGAAATTTATTCTCTACCCTCCAACTTGATTCCAAGTATCAAGACTTTCCCTAAATTTTAGCAAATATTTCATAGTTAAAACATAAAATATATTTGTTAAGAAGACCAAAGAAAATTTAGTTTACTTTTAAAATGCATGCAATTGCAGGAAGTACTATTGCTCATCAGCACCTAACTTAAATATCATACTGCATATCATACTGCATATAGTGCTGCATATCGTCCTACATAGAGTACTGCATATCATACTGCATATCATGCTGCATAATGCTGTACCTGCCAGTCCTGGATCAATAGAGACAGAGGCACTAGGGACAGAATGCATGGTATTAAGGCAAAAACACATGTCTATCAAACTCAAATCTATGAACTATCAAACTATAGTTAAAGAATAAGAAAGATTCAGATTTTTTACACAAAATATGACGCCTCTTTCAAATGGACTAAGTTTTCTTAATAAAAAGGAGCTCCTGACATACACTTATGTTCATAAGTCAGTAATATTCTAGGACATTCTCCCTTAACTATATACTATCTCTTTGCCACTTAAATCGT
Organism: Proteles cristata cristata; assembly: GCA_017311185.1. Lineage (NCBI taxonomy): Eukaryota > Metazoa > Chordata > Mammalia > Carnivora > Hyaenidae > Proteles > Proteles cristata. The sequence continues at coordinate 3,403,793 of JAESUZ010002988.1, forward strand.
TCAACAACACTGATTTGCTCTTGATAACTTTATAGAAAATTATTGAAAATGAGCTGATTCAACTTTACAGAGTGTAAACATTTATATATAAAGTATATATACATATATTTGTCATCTGCTTTATAGAAAGAAGCAGGTTAGAAATTTGCATTATCAGAATTTCACTGCCTTTTAGTGACTTTGGTATTTTGACATTCATCTTGTACCCTAGAGAGCACAGTACAGGCCTGGAAAGATCTAATGTGATCTAAAGGACTCAAAGCTAAGTATTTCCAAAACTTCAAAAACCAGAAATAAAAATAGAAAGGTAATAATATACTTTAAACTAGAGGTCTAGGATATCTGAGGGACTCTGTGGCAAAGTACAAACAATAGAATTCTTTCTTGCAGAACATCTGGATAGCAGGCTCAAAAAAAAAAAAAGAAAAGAAAAGGTTTTAAATTTCCTCTATTTCTTTTTATAGTCAATCCATTAAGTTGCTATTTGTAAAGGGTTATTATATACAGCCCTGCACAAGCTATTATGATCACTAGAGAAGTTTCTCAAGAGAGAAACCTCTTATATCAATATGTACAATAATATGAAGAAACTGATGCTAAGAAATTAAGTTAATCTAGGGAGCTATTCCTAAGAATGGAGTACACTTCCATATTGCCACAAGCTGAGACACACTACCATGTATTAATATTGCTAAAAAATGTGTGGCTGATGTGGAAAATCATTTCTACTTCCACTAGTAACTTTGTTACTTGTACAGGAATACATTAGTGTATTACAGTGAAATCCAACATGTAACTTTTAGAAGGAAATTGAAGGAAAGGAAGGAAAAGAGACAAAGAAAAGGCTGGAAAAAAAGTGAGTATTCTTCACACATTAGTTCCACTGACTGTCCTAAGAAATGAGGGAGAAATATATGAAAAAGCCTCCATGGAAATATTATCTTTCCCAAAGTAAATGTATAACATAATTGGTATTTAAATCCAGGTCTTTGCTAAATGCAAAAGCATGCCTTTCCTTATCCCCAGGATACCCTCTCCTGCCATCTACTTTTTGGTTTAGCATCAGTATCAACACATGCTTGAAATCAAGTTTTGTCCAGTGGGAAAGGTTCAACTCCTTCCAAGAAATTGTGTATTACACAGTCAGTTGACTACTGGATGTGTGTCTAACCATTCAATGACTATCTTTTCCTTCTCTGACCATAGTAAATGACAGGGAGATTTCTCACCTTCTAGGTAGTATCCATTAGCAAGCAACACTCTGTAAGCCCAGTCCTCAAAAACCACAATGCAACAAATGTGTTGAAGATAATGCACAGAGAGACTGCAGAATGCCTCACCTCCTGCTTTTTTCTCCCTCTAGGTTTGTCACCCACTGTTATTTATTATTTATATAGTATCATAAATGTATAACTCTGTTGATGGGAGTGAAGTCTGTGCCAGAAAGGTCATAGATTTAGTTCATTTCCTGTTCCTTAAACAGTTCTGTGATTTATTAGCTTTTTAAAAAATTAATCAGTAAGGTTTTTTTGAGTGCCTCATTGAGGGACAACCTATCAACTTTTAATGAATTATTGGAACATTTTCAAACATATAAGAAATATAGAAACATAATTAATATTTTGATAAAGGAATAAACTAACACTTTAATAGACTTTCATCCAAAAAAAGATTCCTCCTATTCCTTAACCCTGAAGCTGGGCCCATAACCAAGTGGAGCTCTCTTCCTAGCAGACACACTAAAATGTGGAGGACAATGATGGGAGAGTAGGGGTAGACAGGGGGTGCTATGTGCAATTAATTGCAGAGGTTTAGGGGGTGCATAATGATAGCTGTCTTGAAAGATATAAGAATTCCCTTACAAGGAAGAATTGCCCACCAAAAATGTCAACAGCACCCAGTTCAAAACACCACATGCACCTACTAAAATAAAAAGATAGAATAATTTTACCCAGTCTCAGTCTATAATGGGTTATTTAGCTTTCAAAGTGTTAAAATAATCTGAATGGAGTATATTTGCTCCAAGATGACAAACACTGTCACTCTATTTTTCTTCAACCTATCTTTGTGACTCAGTTACCTGTCAGTCTCCTCTAGAGGCGCTTAATAAAAGTTGACAACCTCTAAATTCTGATCATTGTACACCAATGTAAATGAGTGTCTCCATCCAAGTTGGGTAAATTGTACACTTCTCTAAAATTCTTTTAGTTCTGGACATGTGTTTCAATCACAGATCTTGAAATACTGAGCATGCCTTTTTCTCCGTTAGAACTCAGGAGGAAAAACAAATAGGCAACATATTCTTAAATAATTTGCAATTTTAATCATTTCAAAAAATTAGTATTTTTATAGATAATTTTGTGATGGTTCAGTCTCCAAAGTCCATAGACAAGAGACCTACAATTATCCTGGATTTGTTGGTATTGGTGGCTTTCTCCTTTGTGAGGTCTCAGGAGAGATATGAGATCGGAGGAAGTGGAGACCCTAAGACTCTGTCACTGGAGAGAGAACATGTATTCATTATTTTCTGTGTCAATTCAGGTTGAGCACTTACAAATATGAATAGTTGTTTTCTTATATCAACTTCTACTAGAAGAATCATTTTGTTAGTGTCCAGTTTTATTGCAAATTCTCGATTATATACTGTAATTCCTTGATCTGGATTATAAAACAATTTCTCAAATCCGTGATAATTGCTAAACTCTTTGGCTTAACCTTAATTTATCTCTATAAGTGGAATTCAGATTTTTACTCTAATTCATGCTCTCTGAGGCAAACAAAATGATAAATACAAGATGTTTAAAGAGAAAGCTAAACCACATCCCTTCCCAATGATCCCCATGTACTAATTTCATCACCCCCCTTATCATAACAAGCAGCTGGCATTAACAGTGTGGCAACTTTCATCCATTTCTTCCTGTTCACAGACATATGTAAATAGACATTTACATATACAACAACATACATGATGCTAGGAGGGGTTTTTTGTTTGTTTCATTATTTATATTGAAATAGAACCATTAACTACCTGAAACATACATGTTTTTATCCATAATATATCCTGAACATCTCTATAAGTCAGTAAATATAGATCTCTTAATATATTTAATTGAACTGAATGGGAAAGAGATGGGAAGAAGTGCAACTTACAGACTTCATGGACTTTATGGGACAGAAATACAGAGCTGTTCAGCTGAATATAGGCACTGTTCTTCAAAACAAAGGAAGAATGGCCCTGAAGGCAATTCAGAGATCAAGGCTGCCTCCTCACTTTGCAAAGCCAGGACAATTACCTCACTCTCAATAGACCAGATGACCTCTGCCCAAAAGATGAGGACAGAAGCCAACCCAAAGTAGTGGGGGAAGAACTGGTTGGCAGAGGCCTAGGGACCCTGCCTGGCAGAGCTACTGGGGCAGGACCTCCACTACAGTGGTTCCAAAAAGCAGTACTGCTACCCCCGTGGGTCTGGAAGGCAAAGCATTAAACCAAAAAGGATTATTCTCAAGACTTAAAATCTCTTGGAGTTTATCTTGTCAGACTTTGGACTTGCTTGGGACCCATCACTCCTTCCTTCTTTCCTATTTCTTCCTTTCTGAATGGAATTGTCCATTCTATGCCTGGCCCACCATTGTATTTTGCAAGCATGTAACATGTTTGGTTCACTGCTGGAAAGCAACTTGCTCCAAGATGAATCATACCTCAAGTCTCATTCATACCTGATTTAGATATTTAAATGACTTAGGACATTAGACTTTAGAGTTGATGCTGGCATGGAATATATGTATTTGGCATTAACATGAATGGGGGTGGTGCACAGGGCAGGAATGCAGTGAGGTAAATATTGGTATTCCCCAAAATTCATGTTGAAACCCTAATCCCAATGCAATTATACCTGAAGGTAGAATGTTTGGGATATAATTATATCATGAGGGTGGAATCTTTGTGAATGAAATTAGTAACCTTATAATAAGAAGCTAGAGATGTAGCTAGTTCTCTTTCTGCCATGTGCAGACACTGCAAGATTGCTGTCTGTATACCAGGAACAGGGCCCCCATCAACAATTCTAATCTCCTGGCACTCTGATCCCAGATTTTAAGCCTCCTGAACTGTGAGAAACAAATGTTTGTTGTTTAAGCCACCCAGTTTATAGCATTTTGTTATAGCAGCCAAAGTTAACCAAGACAGATTCATTCTAATCAGACTTTTGCCTCCATATCTCTGCTAAAATTGCTCTCATCTAGGTTACCAATGATCTCCACATCATTACATCAGTCCCCATCCTGCTTACTCTATCAATAGCACTTAATCCTATTTATTAATTCCTTCTCTTTGTTAGATTTTTACTGTTTTCTCCCCAAGTTTTCCTTCTTCACTTAGTTTGGTTTTCCCTTCTACTTTCCTGGTTGCTCTTATTCAGTTTCCTTTGCTGGTTCCTACACTTCTCCCCAAATTCTTAATATTTAAGTACTCCAGGATCGAAGTCTGGGACCCAGTTCTCCAGACCTTCTCATTCCACTGGCAACAGCACACAGTCTCCTGGGTTGTGTCATCTACTGTGATGCTAGATGTATCTCTTGGTCTTCTCCTCTTTGTTCAGAACACTTCCTCACACAAAACATATCAGAGATGTTTCTTCCTTGGGGCATTTGCTCAACTTGATCCCTCTGTCTAGAATATTTTTCTTTTTGTTTTTTTCTTTTTAATGTTTATCTATTTATTTTGAGAACAAGTATGCATGCAAGCAGGGAAGAGACAGAGAGAGAGAAGGGGAGAGAGAGAATCCCAAGCAGGGTCTGCAGTATCAGTGCAGAGCTCAACACTGGGCCTCAATCTCACAAGCCATGAGACTGTGACCTGAGCCAAAACGAGAAGAGTTGGATGCTCAACCAACTGGGCCACCCAGGTACCCGTCTGGACTATTTTTCTGATAATTCTTTTCAATTCCTTGCTAAAATATCACCTTTTCAAATAGGCAATCATAAGATGCTATTTAAATCATCAACCTGTGTCACTACAATTTCATTTAATCAAACTATACACATACTTATATCACCAAATGATCTCTTGGGTTTTTCTCCCCCATCTTATAATGTAAGCTCCACTCTCAACTGTTTTGTACACTAATATAGTCCAAGTATCTAAAGTAGCTCTAGCTCATAGTTAGTGATTAATATTTGTTGAATGAATGAATTTAACTATTGTCCTACCAAAAACATTCACTTATCTCTAGATTCTTGTCACTATAAATACTGTTACAATAAATAGCTTGTAGACCCTTATATACTGAAACTTTCATTTCTATGGGCTAGATCACTATAAGTGGGACTACTATGTAAAGGATACACATATTTTTTCTTTTAATACATTTCAGATGACTTTTAAAACATATGTAATGATATAAATTTCCAACATGGCAGATGACTAATATATATATATATTACATATACATATTATATTCCAGTGAATAGATTTTATTTTACTTTTCAACAATCCCCTCTATTGTGAACATACAGAATGATTTTGAATATCTGACGACTAACAGATTTGATTATCAGAGGACAATATCTTGAAAGAAAAACAGAAAGATTAGTTAGGCTGACTTTTTAAAGTATCCGGTCCTTAAGTTATTCATCTGTGAAATAGTATCTGAAATACATTATGACCCCTCTGCAAATTTAAAAAATATATGAATCAATGTAAGAAAACCTATTTTAGAATTTTATCACAAGACCAGGAATTGTACCTGGAACATCTTAGTATCTTCACATGAGCTAATTTATCAACTAAGTTTCACAGAAAAAGTTTCTGAGAAACTAAACCCAGAGATAACTGGGGGAATGGGTTTAAAACATGTGTCACAAGTCTAGCTTATCTATACATTAGGTAGTTAGGACGGTGGGCTCTTAACTCCGAGAAAAGTGCAGAGGGAGGAGGATGAGCTTGAACCAGTGATAACCTGTTTCTCAATATTTCTAGGATTAGCCTAGCCCCTGATATTTCTTTTAATAACTCAAACACTATCATGTGGAAAAAGAATTAAGGACAAGAGCATCTTAATAATAAGCCTTCTTGATTTCCCCAACCTTTATTTACAAATACTTATTCCTTGTCAAATCAAATCAAAAGAATTACTTAGAAATTTATACACCCTTACTCTATTGGGTTTCACTGGTCCCTCTTAATGGATAAATACTCCACAATTTACCAGTGACTGTCTTTATAATTACAGATATATTTTATGCCTTCCTCTTAGTAAATACTCTGCTTAACACAAATTGAGGACTAAAATTCCCACTAGCATAATAAATATCTATACTAAATACAGCATTTCAAACACAAAGGAACATGAATATATGCTTTGTGATCAGAACAACATAAAAATAACCATCCCCAATGAATTCTTATGGAAAATTTTTCTCTCAACCAATCTTAACCTTAAATCAGTTTTTATAGCTCCTTTAAAATATTTTTTAATACCACTGAGTCACTTCTGCTAACAATTTTGGTAAAGTGAAATAATCTAATATTGAAGTCCATCATGAGCACATGGTATGTTTGAGGGAAAATTTATGTTTATAATTAAATGTTTAAAACATATTCATGATTACAATTGAGTTGAATATATTGTCCTTCATTTGTGATATTTCAATCAAAAACATTCATCCTGAGTCGCCTGAGTTAAGGATCCAACTTCACCTTAGGTCATGATCTTGCAGTTTGTTAGTTCAAACCCCACATCAGCTCTGTGCAGATAGCTCAGAACCTGGAGCCTCCTCAGATTCTGTGTCTATCTCTCTTTTGGTCCTTCTACTGTTTGTGCTCTGACTCTCTCAAAACTAAACAAACATTAAATATATATGCATATATATTTATCCTGTCATTCCTTATTCTCTCTTTATGTTGTATAGTCTACCATGAATAGTATTACTTATACAACATTAAATTACAGAGATTAACCAGGCTCCTCTTATAAGTGGTTTAGTCAGATAAGCCTTTTGTGGGGAGAGTAAGAATAAGTGAGTATGTGGTGATTGTCCTTGTTTTTTATTAATTTTTAACTGCATGTCTTCTATTCCTCATGAAATCACAGAATCCAAGAACTAGAAAAGACACCAAATGTAATATAGTCCAGCCTCTCACTAAATAGTAACTCCGTCCACAACACTGCTTACTGCTAGTAATCTAAATTATGTCTCACTACTTCCAGCAGTGGGACAGTAACCACTAATTTCCAGAAAACACTTTCTTCTATTTGATCAAAATTACTCTACCTCAAACTTACACCCAATGTTTCTAATTACCTCTTCTCAGCAGCAGAAAGAATTAATACATGTTCTACAAAACATTCACAAAGTATTTGAAAGTAGCTATTATGTACCCATTAATTCTCTCTTTCTTCAGGGTGAACACTTTCTACTTCTACAGTTTTCCCACTTAAGAGATGCTTTCCTTTTTAATCAACCTTCGCTGCCTTCTACTTCCTTGTGCCTGACCTCACTCCCTTCCACTCAAACTTCTTGATAGTCTACATGGCTTTTTAGCAGAGCATTGCAGCTTGTTCCTCAGCTTTGCATTTCCAAACTTCTCCAGTAAGTGGTCCTAAAGACAGGACCTACATGACATCTCCACAATCCTTACCTGCATGTCTCTAAAAGGAAACAAGTGTGTGGGAAAAAGTTCAACAAAAACCGCTGGAATGGATTTCAGGGTGTCCCACTGAACAAGTAAAAGAATCAAGCTGTGCCTGATGTCTATTGGTAAACAAATAAAAGAGATGACATCACTGAGACTAAAGAGATCAAAATTTCTGACACATTTTTGATAAGGAAGACAATTCTCATGTTAAAGTTACAAAGGAAAATGGGGAAAAATAAAAGAATTAGAAAACAATCTATTTGACTTTATACAAACTTTATAATTCTTTTATAATCCTTTTCTGATAAAAATAAACTAAAAAATAATTCAAAGAAATTCATAACAGCATGTACATGAAAGCAAAATGACCACACCATCACACATGTTACAAAGACAAATATCTGGGAAAACATTAAGATGATGACACAGTTATAAGGGCATCACTTTAAACACTTGTGGAATCTTTTTTAATGTTTATTTCCATTTTTGACAGAGAAAGAGAGAGAGATAGAGAAAGCACAAGTTGGGGAGGGGCAGAGAGAGAAGGAGACACAGAATCTAAAGCAGGCTCCAGGTTCTGTGCTGTCAGCACAGAGCTCAACACAGGGCTCAAACCCATGAACTGTGAGATCATGACCTTAGCCGAAGTCGGTCGCTTAACCGACTGAGCCACCTAGGTGCCCCACTTGTGGGATCATTATATGATTTTTTAATAATATATATTTTTAAATATACTCAGCTTAAAACAAAAAATATCAGTGGCACTGTAATACTGGATTGTTTTAAGTGAAGCTTAGTTTTACAGTCAGCCATTTATATATAAGTTCTAAATTTATTGTTTGCATTTATTAAATCTAATTTATCACAGACAGTGGTCGGTGGCCCAGCTATTCAGAAATACTGACTTGTCTTTCAAAAGACATTCAAGCAAGTAACTACTATTTAAATGAAGTGTAACATACAGATACAAGGTATACTACCCACAAAGGAAAACATTTATGTTACCAGTACCTATCAAGAATTGCAATATTCCCAACATGCAGAAGGAAGGTCCCCTCCTGCCTTTCTATTCATAATTCTCCAGCAAAGAGGACTATTATAATTGCTATCCTATCTTCTAACAGAGTACACATCAACTCTGCTTGTTTTGAACTTATAAAAAGGTATGTGCTGTATTAGCACATACTAATTTCAACCTGGATTCTTTTAATCAATACTATGATACTGAGATTTATCCAAATTGACAGAAACTTGACTTTTAATAGTACTAAAGCAGTCCTATGTCCACTTGCATTAGGATTATGCAAGGATGTTTCATTTTTAAAAAGGCACAGTCCCACACAACCACCCTAGACCTCAAGAATCTGAAACTCTGGGAGGAGGGAGGAAATTAAGCCAAAATCTCTAATTTTTATGAACCCATCCAGTAATTATTTTGCCTACCAAATGCTGAGAGTCTACACTAAAAACTGAATGCCTCTATTCACTTGCCAAATTTTTAATTCCTACCAAAAGAACTTTTTAGACGAGGCATGTTTTTTCTGGCATCATACCAATTTCAGCAGTACTTCAGACTCTGAAACTGATTAGTTGCATTTTAAATAATTTTAATAACCTAAAAAAAATCTATTAACAATTCTTTCCAATTTCAGTATTTTAGCATCATGTATTTCATAAGAGTATCATTCTATAGCTGTAGAAATTACAATATCAGTTTTGAGTGTGTTTTTAATTTTTTTCCAAAATTTCCCTCGCCTTTCATTATATAGTCACTAAGTGCTTAAAATCTAACAGAGCCAAGTTAATTTTAATGATATTCTTAAACCTACATATAACATAATGACAGTTTTACTATTTAAGGACCATCTTGTCTAGTAAAATTAGGATCAAAAAACAGTGGGGAAATATGCAATGAACCAGTGATGAACCCTATCTGGGGCTAATTGGTATAGAATGTATTTTCTTCTTCCTAAAAGGAAGAGGCGTGGCAAGAGAAATATATTTCAAATGTCCCTTAATGTTCAAAAGATTTAAGAACTTGCTGATATGTCATGGTCACTCACTTGTGACTAAGATCGGAATTGTTAAATCATCATTAAACTTAACACATATAATCAGGCTAGAGGAGTCTGTAATAACTTCCAGTAAAGATGCTATCTCAATAAGATCCAGTATAATTATCTCTCTGATGACACCATACTCACACTGAGTATGTATAAGTGAATTTCAGAAGCTTATAGTTGCTTCTTCAAGTAAACTAGGACTTACTGAATGGCATGAGCTTTTCAAAGATGCTCTTAATTGGTTTCTTTTCACAGATACTTCCATTTTTTCCTTAGGGAGACTCCTCAACATATCTGAATCTAAATAAGATTCTTTAAGAATATAAATATCAGTGCTACTATTGGGTAAAATGGATTCTAGTTTACATTCAAAGGTCAAAGTTTCTTGATTGGGTGAGTTCAAGAGTTTCAAAGTTAAATACTAAAACAGGACTGTTAACATTCAAAGAAAATGAAACAATTTTAGCAATTCCAGATTATTCAGATAATACAAGTTTTTTCCACTGATAGCCACTTAAAATAGCAAAGATAATAAGCAATAACTGTGTTTATATTACACTTGTAAATCTCAACACTATATTGTACAATCTTAGCATTACTGGGCAGAACCAATTCTCAAAAGATTCCCTAGCTGATCCATTTGCCTTCAGCAGTATGAGGACTTGCCTATTTTCAAGGTCTTAAGGGACAAAAAGCCCACAGCAGTTTGTTATAATAATTTTAAAGTTATTCCTTCCCCTCTAATATTTAAGTTTAAAGGCCTGCCATCCTGATTCCACTTTCTAGATATGAAAGTTAAGTACCTGATTCTATAATTTAGAGACATTGTTAAAGAGACAAACCCTTCTCTCCCTCACAACTTCACTTTGGATTACAGAAAAGAGAATGCCAGCTGAGTCTTCTACTCTTGTGAGAGGAAGCTTCTGTACTTGCCTCTACCTTGAATGTTTATGGCTCCCCTGCTGCACTACCTCCAAAATTCACATGTTAATTTGCCTAACACCCAGTATGATAGTATTTGAAGGTGGGACCTTTAGAAAGTGATTAAATCTTGAAGGTGGAACCCTCAGGAGTGGGATTAGTGACCTTATAAAAGAGAGAGTGTCCTTGAGAGAGTGCCCTTGCCCTCTTGAACTTGTGAGGACACAGGAAGATTGTGGCATCTATGAACCAGGAAGCAGATCTTCATAAGACACCAAATATGACAACAGCTTTATGTTGGACATCCCAGCCTTTAGAACTGGAAAAAAAAATAAATTTCAGTTGTTCATAAAACACCTAATTTATGCTACTATGTTAAAACTGAAGAGATTAAAACAACATCTCTTACTCTTTTCACCAATGGGAAAGTAGCTATGAAGGCTGGTACTCCTATTAGACATATGCCAAGAATTAGAGGTGTGCTCCTCACACCAGTCAGAGTGGCTAAAATGAGCACATCAGAGAACTCTAGATGCTGGCGAGGATGTGGAGAAACGGGCACCCTCCTACACTGTTGGTGGGAATGTAACCTGGTACAGCCCCTCTGGAAAACAGTGTGGAGGTTCCTCAGGAAACTAACAATAGAACTGCCCTATGATCCAGCAATAGCACTGCTAGGAATTTACCCAAGGGATACAGAAATGCTGATGCATAGGAGCACATGGACCCCAATGTTCACAGCAGCACTCTCCACAATAGCTAAAACACGGGAAGAGCCTAAGTGTCCATCAACAGATGAATGGATCAAGAAGATGTGGTTTATCTATACCATGGAATACTACATGGCAATGAGAAACAATGAAATCTGGCCATGTGTAGCAACATGGATGGACCTTGAGGGTGTTATGCTGAGCGAAATAAGTCAGGCAGAGAAGGACAAATATCATATGTTTGCACGTATAGGAGGATTAGGAGGAACTTAGACGTTGGAACAAGGGGGAGAAGAAGGGCGGAAATGGTGGGGGAAAGGGAGAGAGGCAAACCATGAGAGACTCTTGAATGCTGACAAAAACTGAGGACTGATGGATGTGGGGGGGAGGGGGGGAGGGGCATAGAGGAGGACACTTATGGGGATGAGCACTGAGTGTTATGTGGAAAGTAATTTGACAATAAACTATTTGTAAAAAAAAATAAATAAAAATAAAAAATAAATAAATGCTAAAAAAAAAAAAAAGAATTAGAGGTGTGCTTACTTTATCTCAAGAGCAGGTTAACAAGTTCCATTATTTTGCTCTTGCTCTACTCGGCAATTTCACTAAGACTTTATAATAAAAAGGTCATGAAGCAAAATGACCTTGCAAGACCAGCCAAATCTCTGTCCTTGGTCTTGTAATATCTTTATCTGTTTGTAACTCACTTTAATCCTCTGCAGATGGGTTCATTATCTTCAAAGTAGTAGGAAGCCTTTACAAAGTTGATCCCAAGTCTTAGACTTCTCAATTACAAATATGGAGATAATATTTTGTCCAATAAGTTGTAAAGAATAGATGAGATTATATAAAGTACTATGTAAACAATAAAGCATTCTGTGAATACATGCTGCCAAGAATAATTTCCTTCATCTATACAATCATGGGGTTGCCCAGTGCCTCAGAATGTAACCTTATTTGGAAAAAGGACCATTGCAAATGTAATTAGTTAAGATGAGGTCATACTAGAATAGGTGTGTTCTTAATCCAATATGAATGGTATCCTTAGAAGAGAGAGGTCCAGATAGAGGTGTATCATCTAAAAATATAAAAATACAAAGGGAGAAGACACCCATGTAAGGACAGTAGCAGAGTTTAGTTTGGTGCTATAAGCCAAGGGATTCCTGAAGACACCAGAAGCTGGGAAAGTCGAAAAAGCCTCCTTGTCTACAGATTTTAGAGTGAGCATGGCTCTGCTGACACCTTGATTTTAGACTCAGGGCCTCCACAAATGTAAAAAAGAAAAAGAAAAAAAGGTAAAAACAGGTTTGGACAAAAGCAATTCTAAGGATCATTAAATTTTAACATTATCTCCAACCCAGATCTATCTTCTGAATCTCAGACCCTTAATCCAACTACTTAATTATGAACACACATTAGTATATACATTAGTAAGTATATAAATACTTAAATAAGCCACTTGACTATTTCAGAGGTCCCAACTCAACATGTCCAAAAATAAACTCATTATCTTTCATCCTGTATTTTTGCCAGTGTTCCCTATTTTGGCTAAGTAACATGTCAGCTACCCAGTGACAAAACTCAGAAACCAGAAAGCTATCCTTGACTCTGCTCTCAGACTCAAATCCAATTAATCACAAAATTTTGACAATTCTTCTTCCTAATGATCTTTGAAATTGGTCCTCAGGTCTCCATGCACACTGCCAACACCCTAGAAGTCCCTATCATCTCTCAGCTGGACTAGTGACCTCATTTCCCAACTAGATTCCACATGTCATTGTTTCCTTTCTTTAAATCCTTCACCATACTGGAAACAGAGTGTTCACTTTAAATTATTAATCTCTTTCTATTAATCTGCTCAAAAATACACAGTATCCTGTTACTATTAATATACAGTTCAACTCTTCAACATACCTAAGGAAGCCCCTGCCACATCCAATACTTCTCTCTTTCTACAGACTTTCACCATACCCTCCTAATGCATGATTTCTGTTCTCCCATTCTCTGCTTTCCTGATTCTTTGAATGTACCATGCCCACTTCCCTCATTTCCTGCCTTGATAAGTCATACTCAATCTTAAAGTTCTCAGGTTCTATGTTACTTTCTCATAGGGGACCTCTCTTGTTACTCCAATCCCATTTTCAGCGGAATCCCTCATAATACATTCACTTACTACTATGTAATTCTGTACAGCACATGTAATATGTAATTAGTTAATTATGGGGTCATTTTTTTAATGATAAACTCAGTCTTTGTAAGTAGAAAATGTGTTTGCCTCAAAATGGCTGTATCCCAATCATCCTGTGCTTGCCTGGCATAATTTAATGGAAGGAAGGAAATCTTGCACATCCTGCTGAATATAAACAAAACACATGCAATCCAAACATAACACCAACAAGGGAGACACCAACATGATTCTCGTTGTTGTCTGAGGCTTTTTTCCTAGTTAGGAGTCAATGTGTATAATAAAAATAAAGACCTGACTCCTGTTTCTCCACAACTTTAAAGCCCCTTTGCATATCAAGGGTTTCCTGATTTTTATGGTCACCTAGTAATAATTGAGTCTCTACTAATAATAACTGCTTGTGTCATTTCAATAAAGCCCTTCATGATTTTTTAAAAAGCATAATGGTATCTTTTTAAGGCTATGTAGTTTTGATGGATTAAAAATAGCATAGTAAAAATTATGAACGGATTTTCAAGAAATTCTTTGTTTCCAGTTATATTAGTTAAAGTAATATCAGCTAACAAACTAAAAATCTAAGATGGCTGAAACACAATAGTTTATTTCTTGTTCATATAAAGCCAACTTATTTTTTTTCTTAGCAGCAAGGACTTTCATCTTAACAGTAATGCAGGAAGTCAGAATACCTCCTTTCTTTGACTTCATATATCCAAAATGTGGTTTCCAAGGCCACTGGGCCAAGCTCTGACAAAATGATAGAAGAGGTTGGAAGATTATGCCAGAGTTCCACAAGCCAAACCTGGACGTGGACCTGGTCACTTCTACTCCCATGACAATGGATAGATCACTAACACTCAGGATATACCTGAGTGCAAAGGAAACTGGGAAATGTGGTTTAACTGTGTGGTCAAAAAGAGGAAGTATGGTTTAGTTAAAAGCTCTTTAGTCTCTACCATACTACTACCTCTCCAGTAAGATTGCTCATTGGTTTGCTCTCTACCCATTTCCTTTAATTCATTTTTCTCCTCAAAAGTTATTCTTATAAAATGAAAATTCTGACCAATAATATAAGAGTTAAAGTATAATAACATAATTATTATGTACTGCATGCAATCTCAACATTATAATACTTGTATAGTAATTTTGCCCTTAACAATAATTTCATGCAAATGAACACACATCCTTCCCATTGTTAACTTACTACTTATAATTCTTCCTTTCTAAAAAATAGGAAAGGGAAATAATCTTCATAGGTATATTTATAAAGAAGTGTAAAAACAAAGTTAGTAAGAGAATGACTTTAGCTTAAGAACTATTCATTTCATAACAATTGCATAAAGAAACTTGAACAACACGACTTAATTTATGCACATGCTAAATGTGAATAATAAAATTAGCATTCAGTGACTGTCAGCTACACTTATCTGTATAGTAATATTCATTTGCATGAATTGAGAATCATTCTCCATTACTGATAGGAGAAAAAAGTGAAACAAAAAAGTAAGATAAAGAGATTAATAAGTCTGTCAGAGTGACTATAATGGAGGAAATATGGATATTCAAGAAAGGCTTGATGTATCCACCTTACTTTTACGCCAATTCTGATTGTACAAACACTGAAACTTGCTTCAAGGAAACTGCCAAAACCAGTATTTTTGACCCTCTTCAATCTCCCTTTTTCACATGGCCTACCCCAAATCCAGAAACCCCTCCAAAGTCCTGAAATATTTGGAAAAACTTTGAAATCTGCTATCTATGATAGTGCATGAGGGCAATGACAAAGAATCTCCCTATTCAAGAATTAGGTCAGGGGCACCTGGGCGGCTCAGTTGGTTGAGTGTCCGACTTCAGCTCAGGTCATGATCTCACTATTTGTGAGTTCAGGTCCCACATCGGGCTCTGTGCTGATAGCTCAGAAGTCTGCTTTGGATTCTGTGTCTCCCTCTCTCTCTGTCCCTCCCCTGCTTGTGTGCTTTCTCTCTCTCTCTCTTTTTCAAAAATAAATAAACATTAAAAAATTAAAAAAAAAGAATTAGATCATAATCTAAATGATACAATATTAAATACTTAAATACATACAAACCTATAAACCTACATAGTCACAAATGCACAGAGTAGAAGTAGTTATTCAAATGCAAGAGTAAATCAAAATATTAGCTCAGACAGACACTGTCTGTGATATATGATGGAGAGTTTGGTACATAGACATAGCAATTAAGTATATAATGATAACTGAGTCAGCTTGAAACATAACCAATTATACAGCAGCTTAAATAAAACTGCAGAAATACAAAGTACAGAGAAGGTCAATTTTGAACCACAGATAAAAGAAGCTTAAATACTAACGACTGGTTTTGAAGAGCATGCCATAGAGAGAGGGTGCCCTCAACCAGTAATTTTTGCACTCTGTTTCTGTTATTTATCACGCAATTAACCTTTATGATTCTGTCCTTATCAAGTGATGAGTGCTGATCAGGTGATAAGCAATAATAACAGGCCCAGGACTATATGTCCTAGGTGTCAAAAGGCCTTTCATTGGGCCAGAGACTGTAAATCTAAATTTCACAAAAATGGCCAGCCACTGGGAACCAATCTCCAAAAATCTCAGGACCAGGGAAACGGATTGAGGGGCCAGCCCCAGGCCCCGACACTAATTGAGGCAACATCCCTCCACCCTCTCCATCCATTCTCCAATTTCAGTCAGTCTCTGAGCTCTATAGAGCAACCCCAGGCAGTGCAGGACTGGACCTCTGTTCCACCACCAGCACAATACTAAAGCCTGATTCACCTCCTATGACTATTCCCACTGGTGTAAACGGGCCCCTGCCCCCTGGTGTAGTGGGACTAATATTGGGAAGGAGCTCCATCTCCCTTCAGGGGATCACTATAATCCCTGGGGTTGTTGATGCTGATTATCAGGGAGAGATCAAGGTGCTGGTCTCTCCTCCTTCTTCCACCAAGCAAATTTTTAAGGACCAGAGAATTGCCCAGTTATTATTATTGCCTTATTATAGCACAGGAAAGGATGCCACTAATGCCCCCAGAGGAGAAGGAGCCTTTGGCTCTAGTGTTATGGCCTTTTGGATTCAGAAGATTAAAGCCTCTAGGCCCATGGAAGTATTGCAGATTCAGGGAATTCCTATTCAAGGACTCCTCGACACTGGAGCAGATGTCTCCTGCATTGCAGGAAAAGACTGGCCCTCAGCTTGGCCAACTCAGAATGCTCCTGCTACTCTTGTGGGTATAGGGCAAGCTTCTAATGTGGCAAAAAGCTCTCAAATCCTAAACTGGTCAGATGAGGAGCACACAATTCAGGAACTTTTTGTCCTTATGTTATTCCTTCCATCCCTTTTTCGTTATGGGGACGAGACATTTTATCCCAAATGGGAATGTTACTTTACACCCCAGATGACAAGGTCACTAATCAGAGGTTACAAATGTGGCTTCATCCCAACAAAAGGTTGGACCAGACACAACGGGGTATAATAACTCCCATAAATATAAAACCCAAAAAAGGGATTGGCTAGTCACACTTGTAGAAGGGGCCATTGTTCCTGTTGCTGCTGACCCAATAACTTGAAAGTCAGATACTCCTGTTTGGGTAGAACAATGGTCCTTCTCAAAAAATAGCAGCAATACAATTTATGGAACAACAGCTTAAAGAAGGACATACCGAGCCTTCCAATAGTCCATGGAATACTCCCATTTTTGTTATTAGGAAAAAATGAGGTAAATCAGCTTATCATCTGGATTCTAAATGCACATGTGCTTCGGTCTGGGGGATTAAATGGAAGGCTGGATGCAGCTATTTCCCTCCCCCAGGGCACACCGAGCCATCTGTTAACCCTTCAGCAAACTCACAAACCTGTTTTGTGGCCACTTCTGTATCTGTTTTGTCCTGTTTGTCATTGTCATTGTTGTTGTTAGTCTTATCTGTAGGATTTGTGTGGGAGGGAACATAGTAACCTCTGGTGTGTAAGTGTGAATGTGGAATTCGGTCTGGCTTGCCTACTGGGTTCGATTCTGTGGCTCTACAGGTGGGCACCCTTATGGTCCCAAAAATCCTACGGATCTTGAGTGTGCCTGTCTGCGATTCTGTGGTGAATGGCATACAGTCTATGACAGCATCGGAATAGTTTCCAATCTTACGTCACAAAGCTGAGACCGCTACAGCTAAGCGTCCCTTAAGTTCTTTTGGGACACGGCCAAACTGGCATCTGACTGGTCTCCTCATTAGAGGGGACACCCCCAACCCTTTGTCTGTCTTTGTGACACTGGCTCACCGGAAAGAGTGCCTGATTGGGAAGGGCTCCCCAAACCCAGCCGATATCAGGAGAAACCTCAAGAAGGGAACCTTATTGGTCTGGCTGAGGTAAATTCAGACTGAAGGGGACATTAACTCTCTCTGTTCCTCCTTCTAGTAGATGTGAGGGATTCTCACTCACTCATTTCCCAGATTAATGGCTATAATTGGAGCCAACCGTGGCTGGTCTACTTTAGGATGGGGACTTTAAGGAATATTCCCAAGCAGTTGCCGAAACTCCTTTTGTTTCGGGGAAATTCCTTGTCTTCTCCAGACTAACATAGACTGCCTAACAAACCTCAAGTCTACTCCTCTGTCGGAGCTCCCAAAATTTAAAACTGCTAATTCTCTCTCTGCCTCCTCCTGTCACCTTGCCTCTTCTGCCTTCCCCTCCCACTCCTGTTTCCAAATGGAATGTATGAAACAACAGGAAAACAGGGTGGATCTTTAAATATGCAAACCATGTCCTCCCTAAACCCACCCCAAATAAACCCAGGATATCTGATTTGAAGGATGGGGGTCACTCACCCCTTTCAAAAACTTAGAGGTGTACTTCACAGATATATAATGAAAGGATCCAGCTCTTCAAGTTTCAGGCATCACCCCATGGACCCATCGCTCTGGAATTAAGAAGGCCAACTCCGAAGAACCTCAGCCTGGCGAGATAATCCAGATCCAGTCAACCAGCTTAAATTGACGCTCAAAAAGACACTGACCCCTGAGATCTCCAGCCCTGCTCCAGCCACACCCGGGAAGCTGGCTGGTCTACACATGGCAGAAGCTTGAGGAATCACTGGTATGATAAGATAAACTGTCCTTACTCTTTATTCAGAAAGCTAGGGAAACAGCAAAAAAATTCCTCTTTATACTCACTTTCCTCTTGTGTTCTGTTGGTATTAACTGTCTCTAATCTAGACCCGATTTGTAAGAGCAGGGCACCTTCAATGTTAAACTAACCCTTCCTTGGTATGATGATTATGAGTTGCAGGTCTTACAGGAGATCGATTATGCTCTCCCACGCCCAAAGCAATTCATTGGAGCTCTAATATTGGGCATTATTGCACTAATCGCCATCATAGGGTCTGTAGCTGCTTCCACTGTCTCCCTTGTCCAGGAGGTACATACAGCCCAACGCGTTGACCAATTAACTAGAAATGTCTCTTTTGCATTGGCCACTCAAGAAAATAATTGATAGGAAACTGGACACTAAGGTTAATACCTTAGAAGAGGCAGTACTGTTTATCGGAAAAGAATTAAGTTTTCTAAAATCTCATTTGGCTCTTCGATGTCACAAGGAGTATTGTTGGATCTGTGTTACTCCCCTCCAACATAATGATACCATCTACACTTGGAAGAATATCCAAAATCATCTACTTGGTATTTGGAGTCATTCTAATTTTAGCATTGATGTCCAGACCCTTCATGAACAGATTCAGGCTATTAATGCATCCTCTACCTTTGTCTCTCCTTCGCAGGTTGCAACCTCATTTCTACAAGGGCTACAAAATTTCTTTAGCGCCTGGGGACTAAATTCACTCCTGACAACTATTGGCATGGTGGCTGGAGTGTTGGTGCTCATATGGTGCCTTGTGCCCTGTATCTTCAAAATAACTAATCGAGGGCTTCACAGGGTAAATGTTGAGCTGCATGACCTTCATTTACAAAATAAGAAACGGGGAGAAATGTTCATAAGTTGAGAACACTCCTTGTGAGGTTAAGGTAAGTTTGCACAGTCTCTTGTCAGATGGCGATCAATATCCACCCCCCACTCAATTATTTCTGCTTGAGCAATGACCTCTAAGGTACCTTGTTAATCGATATCGGAGGTAACTGTCCCCTTATTCTGGCCCTGGTATGATGATTGCACTCTGTGAAAGAAATTATTATAGGAACCTCTCCCTTTGTGATTATAGGAACAGACCTCTGTCTCCAGCAGGTCTTGTTCTCCTTGATATTTCCCTTGTTCTACTACCTTTTGTCTTTCCTTCCCAGGTAGCAGTGTCCTTTCTAGATGGGCTACATAATTTTTTCAGTAATCTAGCTTCCTTTTCTTATAAATATCGGTCTGATCCTTGGAGCCACATTAATTTTCCTTTGTCTCTTCCAGTCTTTAAAAATATATAATTTAAAAAGGGGGATAAGAATTTCTTGTCGGAGACTGGATCCGGCAGGTCCAAGGGGTCCCTGAAGGATGGACGGTGTCGGCAAGAGAGAGAGTGAGAGAGCCCCGGACATTCTTTCTGATCACCGGGTAGGCATCTCTGCTCTGACTGGGGCTCAACTTTATTTTAAGTGTTTTGGAGGATACACAGAAGTGGCATTTGCCTTAGACAATGATTTCTGACAACAAACTTCTTTGATATGTAAGAATTTCCCAGAACATAAATTTGTAGAAGACTCATGCATAACCTTTATCAATAGCAATTGAGGTAGGGGATTTAGATGCTTATCTTATGGGGAAGAAAGGCATCTTTAGCATACCAGACAATGTTTTTAGCACAAGAGGGTGAAGTTACTTCTCTGTGAGTAGGGGCCAAAAATAGGTCTTTCAGAGGAGATACCTATGCTCTCATAATCACAAAAAGAAGAAGTTCCTCAATAGGTTCCTTCACAGGGAGTAATCAGCATATGCAAGGCCAGAAAATGCTCCAGGCAGAAACAAGTGGGTGGGGGTAGATATTTGTCCTTATCTCTAAATTAGGCTCTTTGCCTCAGGGCCAGACTCAGACCCCTTTTATTATGTTAAGTATTGGATCTGCAAGACCCTTAGGAAGAGCCTTTATCTGAAATCTCTTTGGAAAAGGCAGGGATATGCTTTTCCTTATGCGCAATTTGTGTGGGGAATATCTGTCTGATCTGGAATATTGTGAGGTCTGATCAATACCAGCGCCTCATTTCCAACATGAACTAGTAGTAGCAGAAGGAGAAAGCAGTTTTCATTTATCATGGCAGGAGCTATGCAAACACTACCATATCCTTGCTGTGAATGCCATCCAGAGAGGCCGGTGCAGCTCCCGGCATTCTCCCTCTGCCTCTATACCACACTTGTGGTCTCTTTTTCTGTCTCTAAAAAAGAAAGAAATTAATAAATAAAAAAGCTATCTCCATATCCTGCCTGGGAGTTTCTGATCTAACTACTGCAAATTACATAAACTTCCCCTCACCAACATTTTTATCCAGAATATTTTAAGTTCTCTAGAATCAGTATCTCTTCTAAAGTTTCATTTAAATCCATGTCATCTACACTAGGAAACTTGAGGAAGAGGGGTGATGGCTGAATTCACTCTCTTGTTATGGTGATGGCCCACTGGGCATACATGTATGTCAAAACTTATCAGATCACACAGTTTGAATATGTGTATTTTACTGTATGTCCATTAAACTGCCAAAGCTGTTTTTAAAGTTAAAGACTGTTCAGTCCTGGAGAAAGTACAACCTATCTAGTCCAATGAACTTTCTTTAGGGGCTGATAGTCAAGTAGAGAAGACAATCACATAACAAATGATTGCACTACTGAAGAGCCAAAAATTAAGTCCTCCATTAAGAGAAACCTCGGGCTGCACATAGCCCCAATCCCAGTCCCAGGAAAAGCCTCAGATTGTTTAAGGCTAAAGCCATCCTCAGACCGCCCTCAGTTCAGCTAATCAAAAAAAAAAAAAAATAGGAACATTCCTATGGTCTGAGTCAAGGCTGGAAACTGCAGATACAAACTAGCCAATTTCTCACTGCTTGTCTGAACCCCATGTGGGCCCTTTGAACTCACCTCACAATTGGTCATTTTCAAAGGATTCTCAAAGGTCATGATTGGGTCCCACCAAAAGTAATGAACACCTCACAGACACTGAATGGTCGAAGCTGTAATTGTAATTGGTGCTTATGTGATGATGCTACATGTACTGTAACACCCCCATCCCTTACTCCTTAAAAACCCTGTTCGCTATTGTTCTTGGCTTCATCTTGCTGCCATGACACCAGCAGGCTGGGTGAGCCCCTGCTCAAGCTTGTAATAAAGACCTTTTTGTACTTGCATCGGTGCCAGCTCCTTGGAGTGAGGGGCCTAGACAAACTAAACCAAAAACTCAACCAGCTTTTCTGCTTCTGTACAAGTGCTTGCACTACGGGAAACTAAAACCTAACTAGCTCCTTCCGCTTCTGTACCATTGTTTAAGGCTTGAGTTTCAGCCTCCCCGGAGCTATCAGGCAGCTGCACACTGCCCAAGGCAAGAGAAACCACCCTTGCAACACCCAATCAGGAAAGTCCAGCGACCACCCTCCACATTACTGAGGAAGAGGCCTGGAGATAGAAACTATAGATAGGACCCTGTTACCTAATGTTAAAGTTAACCTGTTAGTCGCCGAACAAGACCCTAGGCTCGCTCTGTGATTGGTTGAATTCAAAGGTATCCTAAATGTTGTAATTGGATCCCGCCAAAAACCTGATGGCGGGAACCAATCAAATGTGGTATATGTTCACATTTAAATATCAACCAATGACAAACCTGTAACCATAGAGATCCCCTGTCCCTCCCCACGACTTGTTTACTCCTGTCTATAAAAAGGCTGCAAAGACTTTGTTCGGGGCCTCTCAGCGTCACCAGCAACGAGTGCGCGGAGGTCCGGGTTCGAACCTGCAAATAAACAACCCTTGCCGACTGGCTTTGACTCTGGTCTCTGGTGGTCTGTTTTTGGGGACTCTCGAACTCTGGGCATTTCACTACAATTAAGAGATTTGAAAAAGCACTGGGGATCTAGCAACTAGCTGTGGACAAATACCTGGACTTGGAGTTCAGAGATAGCATCCTAGAAGAAACAATACCTCTGGTAAATCCTGAAGGGAGATGACAATGTATCTCATAACAACAGACAGAAAATGAAGAATGAGCCCTCTCAAACTTAATTTCTGTTGGTTGGTTAGCATAAGAGTACTATTAAAGAAATTTTTTTTTATCTTATCTGCTCCATAAAATCTACTTATAAGAAATGTTCAACTACTTCTGTCCTTTGCACATATATATTTATCCTCTGTTATAGTTTTAGATTTCAGTGTTTTTTTTTAATTTTTTAAATTAAAGATGATTTATTTTGAGAGAGACAGAGAAAGCACAAGTAGGGGAGGGGCAGAGAGTGAGAGGAGAGAGAGAATCCCAAGAAGTCTCCATGCTATCAATGCAGAACCCGATGTGGGGCTTGAACCCACAAAACTGAGATAATGACCTGATCCAAAACCAAGAGTTGGACACTTAACCAACTGAGTCAGCCAAATGCCACTTCAGTCTAAGTGTTTTTGCCTATGGATAAAGTATACATGATAATAAACTACGCATAGACTATATAAAATATAACAGAAAATATTTAGTGTCTAGTGGATTTAGCAGCAGTAAGTTGAGAACACACATTTAGGCATACATACAGGAGATACCTGAGGATGCCTTTACAGGTTACCTGATGACTATATATTTCGTAAAGGTCCCTGGGGAAATTTTTTTACATTAGGTCCTGGGTCCTAAGTACCCCTTACATGTAAACCTAGAAACTTGCTAGGAATACTATAGTATGAATTTAGGCAATGATGCTGCATATAGCATATAAGTGCATGATTGTCTAATATCTGTGTCTTCTAAAGAAATTAGTAGCTCCAACTTCTGTCTACCTGGTCACTCCTGATATGTCTGAGTACAAAACTGCATTAGTTCCAGAGGACTTCCATGACAAAATACTACAAACTGGATATTTTAAAATAAGTTTATTCTTCCAAGGTTATGGAATCTAAAAGTATAAAGTGAAAATATCATTTGGGCTAGGCTCCCTCTAAAGACACTAGGGAAAAATCCTTCTTTGTCTCTCCATGCTATTGGTGGTTTCTAGGAAACCCTAGCATTCCCTGGCTTATAGATTTTTCCCTCCAATGTCCACCTCCTTCACAGGACCTTCTCTTCTGTGTTTGTGTGTTTCTGTATCTTTAAATGGTCATTTTACAACAATACCAGTCATTGGACTAAGAGTCCATCCTAACTCAGTATGACCCCATTTTAACAAATTACATCTGCAAAGACCCTATTTCCAAGTGGTCACATTAGGAGGTTCTAGGTAGACATGGATTTGGAGGGACACCATGCAATCCAGTATAGTCCACCTTTGGTCCCCCCTAGTTGTATCTGTCCTGTAAGAAAAAAACACTCACCTCATTTCGATACCTTCAGAAGTCTTAAACCATCCTAGTATTAACTCTAAATACAAAATTTCATCTAAAAATGGAAACAAAGAATTCCATATCTGTTCAACTAAATTATCTGAATCAGGAACGCTTAGGTGGCTCAGTCATGTGAGCTTCCGACTCTTGATTTCAGCTCAAGTCATAATCATAAGGTCATGGGAATGCGTTGTACACCATGCTCTGTGCTGAGCGTGGAGCCTCCTTGAAATTCTCTCTCTCTTCCTCTGCCCCTCTACCACTCACTCTCTCTCTCTCTTTCAAATAAATATACATACATACATATATATATATATATATGAATCAATAAATCATCTGAATCACCTATAGGTGAGACTCCGAGTATTGCCCATCATGAAGCAACATTTCCCTCCATCTGTGAACCTATAAAATGTAAAAACAAAGCTATCTTCTTCTAAAATACAATGATGAGACAAGCCTAAGAGAGATATTTTCATTCCAAAAGGTATCAATCTCCAAAAGAAGTCTAAACTCCAGCAGAGAAAATCTTATTTGGCTTTAAGGCCTGCAAGTAATTCTTTGTTTTGATGCTTATTTCCATTGGGCCCTCCAGGAAAACTTTGATCATTAATTTGGAAGTCATTTTTCAATCACAGATAAAGATTTTCAAAGAGATGATAATTTTAAAAATATGAAAAATTCATTTGCATAAAATAAATATCGGATTTACCTGACCAAACTCAGAACAATGTAATATAATTTATTTCTCTATAAATTTTTTGTTATTTAAAATAAGAAGAAAACTATAAAAACACTTGGCAAGTTGAATCTTCTACAATAATACATAGATTTCTTCTCTTATGTTTAGTATTATAAAAAACTTGGAAAAACCCAAATCTTCATCTAAGTATCTAGTATCTCTTTTGCAAACATATTTAATAAATTACAAAAATATAACAGAACCTTGCTGTCACCTTTCAATACCCTGGGACTAAAAATATAATTGTGTCACCTAGCACTAGAATAGGAGAACCTTATATTGTTAAGGAGAAATTTAATGAACTGAAGCATTAATATAAAATTGCACCTAAAATAATAGCATCAAATGAAATGGAAATAACTTATTTAAAGCTCTGCTTAGAAAAATTTGAGTCATAAACACTTATATACTACATGTATTCCTTAAAAAGCATTCCTATGGGCTTGAAAAAGGCATGGAAGACATCAGAGAAACTATTGCTACAAAGATTATGGAGCTTAAAAATAGTTGTGATGAATTGAAACATGCTACAAATGAGATACATGATAAAATGGAGGCATCCAATGCACGGACTGAAGAGGCAGAAAGGAGAATAAGTGATTTAGAAGACAGCATTATAAAAAAGAGAAAGCTGAGAAAAACAGAGAGAAACTGAGCTAGGAACATGAAAGGAGAGTTTGAGAGCTCAGTGATACTATCAAACGGAAAAAGATCTGTATCATAGGAATTCCAGAAGAGGAAGAGAGAGGGAAAGGTGCTGGAGTTCTTGAGCAAATTATAGCAGAGAACATCCCCAATCTGGGGAAGGAAACAGACCTTGAAATCCAAGAGGTACAGAGAACTCCCCTCAGACGTAACTTGAATCGATCTTCTGCAAGACATATAGTGAAACTGGCAAAACATAAGGACAAAGAGAATTCTGAAAGCACCTAGGGAGAAAAGGGCCCTAACATACAAAGGGAAACCTATCAGAGTGGTGGAAGACCTATCTACAGAAACTTGGCAGGCCAGAAAGGAATGGCAGGAGAACTTCAATGTAATGGACAAAAAAAATATGCAGCCAAGAATACTCTATCCAGCAAGCCTGTCATTCAGAATAGAAGGAGAGATAAAAGTCTTTCCAAATAAACAAAAACTGAAAGAATTTGTCACCACTAAACCAGCCCTATAAGAAATCCTGCGGGGGACTCTCTGAGGGAAATGCTGCAAGGAAAGCAAGGCACCAGAGACACCATCACAAGCATGAATCCTACAACGGATACAATGACTCTAAACTCATATTTTTCAATAATAACAGTGAATGTAAATAGGCTGAATGCTCCAATCAAAAGACATAGGGTAGCAGAATGGATAAAAAAACAAAATCCATCTATTTGCTGTCTACAAGAAACTTACTTTAGACCTGTGGACACCTCCAGATTGAAAGTAAGGGGATGGAGAAATGTGTATCATGCTAATGGAAGTCAAAAGAAAGCTGGAGTAGCTATACTTATATAGACAAACTGGACTTTAAAGTAAAGGCAGTAACAAGGGATGAAGAAGGACATTATATAATAATTACAGGGTCTACCCAACAGGAAGAGCTAACAATTATAAATGTCTACAGGGGCGCCTGGGTGGCTTAGTCGGTTAAGCGTCTGACTTTCGCTTAGGTCATGATCTCGCGGTTCGTGGGTTCGGGCCCCGCGTCGGGCTCTGTGCTGACTGCCAGCTCAGAGCCTGGAGGCGGTTTCAGTCTGTGACTCCTCTCTCTCTAACCCTCCCCTGCTCATGCTGTCTCTTTCTCTCTCTCTCCTAGAAATAAATAAAACATTTAAAAAAAATAATAAATGTCTACACACTGAATATGAAAACACCTAAATATATAAAACAATTAATCAAAAACAGAAAAAATCTTATGGATAAGAATGTGCTAATAGCAGGGGACTTTAATACTCCACTTCCAGCAAAGGACAGATCAACTAGATAGAAAATCACTAAAGAAACAATAGACTTGAATGACACATTGGACATGATGGATCTGACAGATATATTTAGAATTCTACATCCTGAGGCCATAGAATTCAATTTCTTCTCAAGTGCGCATGGCACATTCTCCAAGATAGATCATATACTGGGATATAAAGCAGGCCTCAATAAATATAAATGAATTGAGATCATACCATGCACACTTTCAGACCACAATGCTATGAGACTTGAAATCAATCACAGGAGAAGTCTGGAAACCTCCAAATACATGGAAGTTAAAGAACACCCTACTAAACAACAAATGAGCCAATCAGACAATTAGAGAAGAAATTTAAAAATATATGGAAACAAATGAAAATGAAAACAAAACCATCCAAACTTTATGGGATGTGGCAGAGGCAGTCCTAAGAAGAAAGTACATTGCATGCAGGCCTATTTCAAGAAAGTAGAAAATGCACAAATACAGAGTCTAAGAGCACACCTAAAGGAACTAGAGGGAGGACAACAAGAGCACCCCAAACCCAGTAGGAGAAGAGAAATAATAAAAATCAGGGCAGAAATAAACAACATAGAAACCAAAAAAAACAGTTGAACAGATCAATGAAATCAAGAGTTGGTTTTTTGAAAAAATATACAAAATTGACAAACCTCTAGCCAGGCTTCTCAAAAAGAAAAGAGAGAGCACCAAAATAGACAAAATCATGAATGAAAATGGACTTAGTACAAACAACCCCTCAGAAATACAAGCAATTATCAGGGAATACTATGAAAAATTATATGCCAACAAATTGGACAACTTAGAAGAAAAGGACAAATTCCTAAACACACACTCACTACTAAATTCACACGGGAAGAGATAGAAAACCTGAACAGACCCATAACTAGTGAGGAAATCGAATCAGTTATTAAAAATCTCCCAAACATGGGGCGCTTGGGTGGCTTAGTCAGTTAAGCGTCCGACTTTCACTTGGGTCATGATCTCGTGGTTCGTGGGTTCGAGCCCCGCGTCGGGCTCTGTGCTGACTGCCAGCTCAGAGCCTGGAGCCTGTTTCAGTCTGTGTCTCCCTCTCTCTCTGATCCTCCCCTGCTCACGCTGTCTCTCTCTCTCTCTCCTAGAAATAAATAAAAAACATTAAAAAAATTTTTTTTAAATAAATAAATAAATAAATAAAAATCTCCCAACACACAAAAGCCCTGGACCAGATGGCTTACCTGGGGAGTTCTACCAGACATTTAAAACAGAATTAATACCCATTCTTCTCAAGCTATTCCAAAAAATAGAAATCAAAGGAAAACTTCCGGATTCATTTTACAAAGCCAGCATCACTTTGATTCCCAAGCCAGACAGAGACCTAGCAAAAAAAGAGAACTACAGGCCAATATCCTTGATGAATACAATGCAAAATCCTCAAGATACCTGCAAATCGAATTCAACAGCACATAAAAAGAATTATCCGCCATGATCAAGTGGGATACGTTCCTGGGTTACAGGGCTGGTTCAATATTTGCAAATCAACCAATGTGATACATCACATTAACAAAAGAAAAGATAAAAACTATATGATCCTGTCAAAAGATGCATAAAGAACGTTTGACAAAATACAGCATCCCTTCTTAATAAAGACCCTTGAGAAAGTCGGGATAGAAGGAACTTATTTATTCATCATAAAAGCCACCTAAGAGAAGCCCTCAGCTAACATCATCTTCAATGGGGAAAAACTGAGCTTTCCCCCTGAGATCAGGAACATGTCAGGGATGTCCACTCTCATCACTGTTGTTGAACGTAGTGCTGGAAGTCCTAGCATCAGCCATCAGAAAACAAAAGGAAATAAAAGGCATCAAAATTAGTAAAGAAGAAGTCAAACTTTCACTTTTCACAGATGACATGATACTCTACATAGAAAACCCAACAGACTCCACCAGAAGCCTTCTAGAACTGATCCAGAAATTCAGCAAAGTTGCAGAGTACAAAATCAACGTACAGAAATCGGTTGCATTTTTATACACCAACAATGAAGCAACAGAAAGAGAAATCAAGAAACTGATCCCATTCACAATTACACAATAAAAACATAAAATGCCTAGGAATAAACCTAACCAAAGATATAGTAGATATGTATGATGAAAACTATAGAAAACCTATGAAGGAAATTGAAGAAGACACAAAGAAATGGGAAAACATTCCATGCTCATGGGTAGGAAAAATAAGTATAGGTAAAATGGCATTACTACCCAAACCATCTACACATTCAATGCAATTCCAATCAAAATTGCACCAGCATTCTTCTCAAAACTAGAACAAACTATCCTAACATTTGTATGGAACCACAAAAGACCCCGGATAGCCAAAGAAATACTGAAGAAAAAAATCAAAGCAGGAGGCATCACAATCCCAGACTTTAGCCTCTACTACAAAACTGTAATCATTAAGACAGTATGTTACTGGCACAAAAACAGACGCATAGACCAATGGAATAGATAAGAGAACTCAGAATTAGACCCACAAATGTATGGCCAACTAATCTTTGACAAAACAGGAAAGAATATCCAATGGAAAAAAAGCCTCTGTAACAGATGGTGCTGGGAGAACTGGACAACAACATGCAGAAGAATGAAACTACATCATTTTCTCATACCATACACAATAATAAACTCAAAATGGATAAAGGACCTGAATGTGAGACAGGAAACCATCAAAACCCTAGAAGAGAAAGCAGGAAAAAACCTCCTCGACCTCAACCGCAGCAATTTCTTACTTGACACATCCCCAAAAGCAAGAGAATCAAGAGCAAAAATGAACTATTGGGACCTCATCAAGATAAAAAGCTCTGCAAGGCAAAGGAAACAATCAATAAAACTAATAGACAACTGACAGAATGGGAAAAGATAGTTGCAAATGACATATCGGATAAAGGGCTAGTATCCAAAATCTATAAGGAACTCATCAAACTGCATACCCAAAAAACTAATAATCCAATGAAGAAATGGGAAGAAGACATGAACAGATACTTCTCCAAAGAGGACATCCAGATGGCCAACAGACACATGAAATGTTGCTCGGCGTCCCTCCTCATCAGGGAAATACAAATCAAAACCACAGTGAGATACCACCTCACGCCAGTCAGAGTGGCTAAAATGAACATATCAGAGGACTCTAGATGCTGGCGAGGATGTGGAGAAACGGGCACCCTCCTACACTGTTGGTGGGAATGTAAGCTGGTGCAGCCCTTCTGGAAAATAGTGTGGAGGTTCCTCAAAAAATTAACAATACAACTCCCCTGACTTGGCAGTAACACTGCTAGGAATTTACCCAAGGGATACAGGAATGCTGATGCATAGGGACACATGTACCCAATGTTCATAACAGCACTCTCAACAATAGCCAAAATATGGAAAGAACCTAAATGTCCAACAACTGATAAATGGATCTAGAAGACATGGTATATTTATACAATGGAATACTACATGGCAATGAGAAAGAATCAAGTCTGGCCATTTGAAGCAACATGGATGGAACCAGAGGATGTTACGCTGAGCAAAATTAGTCAGGCAGAGAAAGACAGATACCATATGTTTTCACTCACATGTGAAACAGGAGAAACCTAACAGAGGACCATGATGAATGGGAAGGGGAAAAATAATTGGAGGGAGGGAGGGAGGCAAACCATGAGAGACTCTTGAATGCCAAGAACAAACTCAGGGTTGATGGGGGGCAAGGGGAAGAGGGTTGATGAGCATGGGGGAGGGCACTTTTTGGGAGGAGCACTGAGTGTTATATGTAAACCAACTTGACAATAAACTATTTTTAAAAATCTTTAAAAATTAAAATAAATAAAAAGTAACAAACATAAAGAAAGCATTCCTTAACATTATTAGAGAATATACTTAAATGGAGACACTAAATATAGTATGTGATTTATTCGATAAAAGTTTTATATTGCAAAGAAATCAACCTGAGGACTGACACAACAAACTGCATAACTAGAGGAAGAGAAGAGGCCACATCCAGGAAGATAGGAAGTGCTGAGGCACGGTTTAGTGGAGAAATGGAACATGGGTGCTGTGGAGGGGAGGGAGCCCTGGTCACGGAAAGATGAGAGAGAGAGAGGAAGAGAGGGAGGGAGGGATGAGCGCACAGGGGACTGCACTAGGAGAACACTTGCGCAAAGCCACTGACTGGGAAACTAGAGGGGCTGATTCTCTTGAGTTTTTGCAACCAGTGGGGAGACTTGAAGATTGAAGTTTTAGAGGTCTGGGGCATGACTGTGATAGAGCCCTGAGAGTGCTGTCCTACTCATGGAGAAAAGGCAGGCAAGATATCCAGAGGTGAAGGGTGGGGTGGGAGTTGGGGGAGGCAGCCTATAGTACAATCTGATGATCGCCTAAGACTCACAGAGAGACACTGTCCCCTTTTCTTAGAGCGCATCTGAGAGAGGTGGCATGGCCTCTGTGGAAACCAAACAGCCAGCGTTTCCCCCACAGAGACATCTACTGAGAGCAGTCATCCTGGACACTGGATGTTTAAGATGTTTTGCTCCAAATCCCACGCCCATGAGCTCTGGCGAAACTACCCATCTTAGTCAAACCTGCATCAGTCCCAGCAGAGCGAGACCCATCCCCAGAAGACCAGCTCCAGTCCTCACCACATCAGGTGCCTATGTTTAGAATTTTATAAGTTAGCAGGTTTGGCTGGGTTAGAGTCCAAAGTGCACAGCACTGATTCAGGCAGGCAAACTATGCAAAGAGGGACAATGTGAAAAGAACAATCTGAAAAATGCCTAGGGTGCCCAAGGGGAAGTTATTTGCTCTTGTGGGAGGGCTTCCCTGAGAAAAGCAAGTACGGATTCCACTTTCTCCTTTCAGAGACAAAGGAGCTGCCTGGGGCCATTTTCTTCTCTGGCCCCTCAGCATAAACTAATTTCAATAAACAGCACAGGCTGCTTAATGTGCTTACGCCAAGCCTCACCCTCTAGTTTATACCCTTGACACTGCTGGTCCTGCTTTTTTCAGGCAAGTGTGCCTATGGATCAACATAGTGGGCCCCTTTCCCCAGAAGAACAGAAGAGATGCCCACAGAAACCACATCTACAGATCACAGAGTTCTGCAAAGCTTCCATTCTAGTGGAAATAGCATCAGGTCTCTTTTAGCAAGTCAACCAGAGCAAACCTAGTTAAAACTCTCCACGCTCTGGCTAAGGTACAAACACTCCCCACTGCAAACAAGTAGAAATGCTACAGAGGACTGACCTATGGGAAAGAGCAGCCATAACACAGCAGCAGAGTGCATGCAGCACACACCAGAGACACTTCCTGAAGTTTCAGACCCTGAACATTATATGACCTCTTCTTTATAAAGCCATTACTCTCAAGAAAGGCAAACCTAACAGCCTTCCTAATACAAAGAAGAAGACAGAGATTGTGACCTACACAAAATGCCCAGATGGAAGAATACCAAAAGAAAGAACAAGAAAAGGTCATGGCCAGGATCTAATAAAAACAGATCTAAGTAATATGCCTGATCCAGAATTTAAAGCAACAATCCTAAAGATACTAGCTGGGGTTGAGAAAAGCATAGAGGTCATCAGAGAGACCCTTACCACAAAGGTAAGAGACCTAAAAACCAATATGAAATGAAAAATGTAGGGTCACCTGGGTGGCTCAGTCGGTTAAGCATCCTAAGTAGACTTAGGGAAATCAGTGACTCCATTAAGCATAGTAACATTCATATCATAGGAGTCCCAGAAGAAGAATAGAAAAGGTGGCATAAGGTGTTTTTTTGAGGAAACTATAGCTGAAAACTTCCCTAATCTGGGAAAGGAAACCAGACATCCAAATCCAAGAAACATAGAGAACTCCCATCAAAATCAACAAAAACAGCACAACACAAAGACATAATAGCTAAATTTGTAAAATATAGTGAGGTTAGCAGCAGATCTCTTCACAGAAACTTGGCAACCTAGAAGGGAGTGATATGATATCCTCAACGTAATGACTAAGAAAATATGCAGCAAAGAATATTCTATCCAGCAAGGCTATCATTCAGAATAGAAGGAGAGATAAAAAGTTTCCCAGACTAACAAAAACTAAAGGAATTCATGACCACTAAACCAGTTCTGCAAGAAATATTAAAGGGGACACTTTGAGTGGGAAATACCAAAGGTAACAAAAACTAAAAGGGATCTAAGAAAATCTCCAGAAATAACAACAAAACATATTTTTTAAAAAAGGCACTAAATACATATCAATAACCACTCTAAATGTAAATGGACTAAATGCTCTGATAAAAATATACTGGGTGTCAGAATAGATTTAAAAAAAACAAGACCCATCAATATACTGCTTAGATATCAAAAGACACCTGCAAATTCAAAGTGAGAGGATGGAGAAATATTTATCAGGCAAATGAATGTCAAAAGAAAGCCATAGTAGCAGTGTTTTTTATTAAACATACTAGATTTTAAACCAAAGACTGTAATAAGAGATGAGAAGGGCACTATATCATAATAAAGGAGACTACCCAACAAGAAGATCTAACAATTGTAATTATTTATACTACCTACTTGGAAGCACCTAAGTATATAAAACAATAAACATACATAAAGGACTACATACATACATCTAAGCAGAAAATCAGTAAGGAAACAATGGCTTTGAATGACACACTGGATTGGATGGATTTAAGAGATATATTCAGAACATTTCACCCTAAAGCAGCAGAATACACATTCTTTTCGAGTGCACATGAAACAATCTCCAGAAGAGATCACATGCTGGGTCACAAATCAGGCCTCTATTAGTACAAAAAGAATAAAATCATACCACGTATATTTCCTGACCATAATGCTATTAAATTTGTAGTTAACCACAAAGAAAAAAAGTTGGAAAGATGACAAATACATAGAGGTTAAAAAACATCTTCCTTGGAGTCCCTGAGTGGCTTAGTCAGTTGGGGGTCTGACTTCAACTCAGGTCATGATCTCGCCATTCCTGAGGTCCCACATCAGGCTCTGGGCTGACAGCTCTCAGCCTGGAGCTTGTGTCGGATTCTGTATCGCCCTCTCTATCTGCCCCTACCTCACTAGTACTCTGTCTTTCTCTCAAAAATGAATAAACATAAAAAAAAAAAGAACATCCTACTAAAGAATGAATGGATCAGCCAGAAAATTAAAAAAGAAATTTAAAACTACATGGAAACAAATGCAGATGAAAACAAAATGGTCCAAAACCACTGGGATAAAGCAAAAGCAGTCTTGAGAGTGAAGTATATAGCAATACAAGCCTACCTCAAGAAACAAGAAAAATCTCAAATAAGAAAATTAACATTATGCCTAAAGGAGCAAAACAAAACAAAACAAAACAAAACAGAAAACAAATAAAGCCTAAAGCCAGAAGAAGAAGGAAAATAATAAAGTTTAGAGCAGAAATAAAAGATATAGAAATAAACAAGCAAAAAACGATACAACAGATCACTGAAATCCAGAGCTTATTCTGTGAAAAAAAATTGATAAACCCCGAGCCAGATTTCTCAAAAAGTAAAGATAAAGCACCCAAATCAATAAAATCACATACGAGAGAGAAGAAATAACAACCAAACACCACAGAAACACAAACCATTAAAAGTAAATATTATGAAAAATTATTTACTAACAATCAAACAATTTGGAAGAAATGGATACATTCCTAGAAACATATAAAATACCAAAATGAAAACAGGAAGAAATAGAAAACTTAAATAGACCTATAATCAGCAAAGATTCAATCAGGAATTAAAAATCTCCCAACAAACAAAAGCCCAGGGCCAGATGTCTTTCCTAGTGAATTAAACATTTAAACATTTAAAGAAGATTTAATACCTGTTCTTCTCAAAATGTTCCAAAAAACAGAAATAGAAGGAAAACTTCTAAACTCATTTCATGAAGCCAGCATTATCATGATTCCAAAACCAGAAAAAGATGCCACTAAAAAAGAGATGATGCATGGTGCGCCTGGGTGGCTCAGTCGGTTAAGCATCTGACTTCAGCTCAGGTCATGACCTCACGGTTTGTGGGATCAAGCCCTGTGTCTGGCTGTGCTGACAGCTAGCTCAGAGCTTAGAGCCTGCTTCAGATTCTGTACCTTCCTCTCTCTCTGACCACTCCCTACTCATTCTGTCTCTCTCAGAAATTTAAAAAAAAAAATTGAATTAAAAAAAAAGAGATGGATGCAAACATGTATTCAAAAATTCTCAACAAAATACTAGCAAAACAAATCCAACAGTACATTACAAGAATCATTCAACAAAAATAAATGAGATTTGTTCCTAGACTGCAAGTGTAGTTCAATATTTGCAAATCAATAAACATGATATACCATATTATTAAAAGAAAGTATCATATGATCCTCTCAAGAGGTAGAGAAAAAGCATATGACAAAGTACAACATCCATTCTTGATTTTTAAAAAAAGCTCAACAAAGTAGAGATAGAGGGAACATACCTCAATATCATAAAGGCTATATACAAAAGACTCAGAGCTAATGTCATCCTCAGTGGGGAAAAACTGAGCTTTTTCTCTGCAGTCAGGAACAAGACAGGGATGCCCACTCTCACAACTGTTATTTAACATAGTACTGGAAGTCCTAGCCTCAGCAATCAAACAAAAGAAATAAAAGGCATTCAGATCAACAAGAAAGAATTCAAACTCTGACTCTTTGCAGATGACATGATACTATATGTAGAAAACCCAAAGGACTCCACAAAAAACTGCTAGAACTGATACATGAATTCAGTAAAATCACAGGATACAAAATCAACATACAGAAATCTGTTGCATTTCTATATACCAAGAATGAAGCAGCAGAAATAGAAAGCAAGGAATTGATCCCATTTATAGTTACACCAAAAACTGTAAGCTATATAGGAATAAACCTAACCAAGAGGTAAAATATCTGTGCTCTGAAAAATATAGAACACTGATGAAAGAAATTGAGGAAGACACAAAAAAATGGGAAAACATTTCACGCTCATGGATTGGAAGATAAATATTGTTAAAATGTCTATACCACCCAAAGCAATCTACACATTCAGTGCAATCCCTATCAAAATAATACCAGCATTTTTCACAGAGCTAGAACAAACAATTCTAAAATTTGTATGGAACCACAAAAGACCCAAAATAGCCAAAGCAATCTTAAAAAAGAAAAGTAAAACTGCAGGCATCACAATTCTGAACTTCAAATTATATTACAAAGCTTCAATGGTTTCCAGAGTGCAGGAGTGGTTCAATCAGTTAAGTGTCCAACTTTGGCTCAGGTCATGATTTCACCATTCCTGAATACAAGGTCCACATCAGGCTCTGTGCTGATAGCCTGGAGTCTGTTTCAAATTCTGTATTTCCCTTTCTCTCTCTGCCC
Organism: Proteles cristata cristata; assembly: GCA_017311185.1. Lineage (NCBI taxonomy): Eukaryota > Metazoa > Chordata > Mammalia > Carnivora > Hyaenidae > Proteles > Proteles cristata. Next base: position 3,439,901 of record JAESUZ010002988.1, read on the forward strand.
CTTCCCCACTAGTCTCTGTCTCTATCAAAAATAAACATTAAAAAAATAACAAAGCTGCAGTGATCAAGACTACAATGGGACAATAAACTATTTTAAGAAATAAATAAATAAAAATTTTAAAAATTTAAAAAAATTTTAAAAAGCCTTTAAAAAAAAAATACTGTATGGTACTGGCCAAAAACACACACATAGATCAGTGGAACAGAATAAAAGGCCCACAAATTGACCCACAAATGTATGGCTAACTAATCTTTGACAAAGCAGGAAAGAATATCCAATGGCAAAAAGACAATCTCTTCAACAAATGATGTTGAGAAAACTGGACAGCAACACACAAAAGAACAAAAGTAGACAACTTTCCTACACCATACACTAAAATAAACTCAAAATGGATGAAAGACCTAAATGTAAGATATGCAACCATCAGAATCCTAGAAAGGAACTCAGGCAGTAACTTCCCTAATATCAGCTGTAGCAACTTCTTATTAGATAGGTTTCCTGAGGCAAAGGAAAGAAAAGCAAAAATACACTACTGGGACTTCATCAAGATAAAAAGCTTCTGCACAGTGAAACAAACAATAACAAAAGTAAAAGAGAGCCTACAGAATGGGAGAAGATATTTGTAAATGACATTTCCAAGAAAGGATTAGTATCCAAAGTCTGTAAATAACTTACCAAACTCAACATAAAATAATCCATGTAAAAAATAGGGCAGAAGACATGAATAGACATTTTTCCAAAGAAGATATCCAGATGGCTAACAGACACATGAAAGAATGTTCAACATCACTCATCATCATGGAAATACAAATGAGAACTATAATGAGATATCACCCTATACCTGTCAGAATTGCTGAAATTAACAACACAGGAAACAACAGTTGTTGGTGAGGATTTGAAGAAAGGGAAAACCTTTTATACTGTTAGAAGAAATGCTAACTGGTGTAGGCTCTCTGGAAACCATTATGGAGGCTCCTCAAAAAGTTAAAAATAGACTACTGCATGATCCAGCAATTGCACTACTAGGTATTTACCCAAAGGATACAAAAAGACTGATTGGAAGGAGCACATGCACCCCAATGTTTATGGCATCATTATCAACAGCAGCCAATCTATGGAAAAAGTCCAAATGTCCATCAACTGATGAATGGATAAAGAAAAGGTGGTTTAAATGTATAATGGAATATTATTCAGCCATAAAAAAAAGAGTGAATTCTTGCCATTTGCAAACACATGAATGGAGCAAAAGAGTATTATGCTAAGCATATTAAATCATCAGAGAAAGACAAATACCATATGAATTTAAGAAACAGAACAAATGAATATGGAGGGGGAAGAGGCCAACCATAAAACAGATTATTAACTACAGAGAGCAAACTTAGGGTTGCTGGAGGACAGATGAGGGAGAATGGATTAAATGGGTGTATGTAAGTGATGAGTCACTAAATTCTACACATAAAACTAATATTACACTAAATGTTAATTAACTGGAATTTAATAAAAACTCAAAAAGAAAAAAATTTATGTTGCTTTTATTAGGATTTATTTCATACATTAACTTTATAGCTACAAAGAAGTCATTATAACTGAAATAGAATATTTTAATGCTAATTTTTTCTCCAACACATTATATTACTTTGGGAATGTAATATTTGTAGCTGAGTACTTTTCTGTTCCTATCCATAAGGGTTGATTAGTCAAAGCTTATAACTGCCTAACACTATACTATACTAGACTGCTATGTAAACCAATCAATAACTAGTTAGTTCCAGGTATTAATGTCTGACCTGTAGATTGATTTAATAAATGTGATAACATAAAGGTCAACTTTATGTGTCCACCTGAATAAGCCACAAGGTTCTCAGATATTTGGTCAAACATTATTCTGGGAGTTTCTATGAGAGTACTGAATGAGATTAACTTCAGCAGATTTAGTAGATTGTTCTCCCTAAAGTACTGGGCCTCATCCAGTTGGCTGAATGCCTAAATAGAACAAAGGGACTGACTACTCCCTAAGTAACAAAGGTTTTGTTTTGTTTTGTTTTTTCTTGATTGACTGCTTTTTCTCTGGGATATGGGCTCTTCCAGCTTTCAAACTCAATCTGAAGTATCAGCTCTTTCTGGGTTGCAATACTGCTGGACTTCAGACATTACCAACTGTCCTGGTTATTGTGCCTTTGAACTCAGAATAGAACTACACCATCAGCTCTTCTGCATTTCCATTTTGCAGACGAATCCTACAAATCGTGGAACTTGCCAGCCTCCATAACTGTGTGAGCCATTCCTTATCATATATCATAATATATTGTATATATTATTATAATGGTGCACATAGGGGTGCCTGGATGGCTTACGTGGTTGAGTGTCCAACTCTAAGTTTTTGGCTCAGGTCAGGATCTTAGAGTTTATGGATTTGAGCCCCACACTGGGCTCCTTGCTGAGCGCTGGGCCTGCTTAAGATTCTTTCTCTCTCCCCCTCTCTCTGCCCCTCCTTTGCACATGCTCTCAATCTCTCTCTCTCTCTCTCTCAAAATAAAAATAAATTCTTAAAAAATAATGTTATATATATATATGTATATATATATATATATATATATATATATATATATATATATATAAACAATAATATATATTTATATATATATATATGCATATATATATATATTCATGTCTGATTGCAGTCTCAGCTAGGGAAAACAAGTACAGTGAGACTTTTCATTCATTTTTTGCCACCAGTGTCTACAGCAGGTACTACCCATTTCCCTCAATGTGTGGATAATACAGGAACTTTCTCTGATCATGGCACTTGAGACATGGGAGTATGGGAAAGTTAAGAACCTTATGGGTGGTTCACAGCCAATGGAAAATAAGAACTGATGGAAATATGCATTCACCTCTGGTTTGGAAGGCATTCTGTGTGCTTCCATGGACGTCCTGGTACAGTCAAGCCTCCATTGTTTGTAGCAGTGACATGATTAACACAGACTGATATTGACTTGTCCTCTTTCTCATCCTCATTCTTTTGGCTTTTTCACTTCTGCTCCCTAGAATTACCTTCCAAACAAACTATCTGTATACAGGTCTTTATTTCATGCTCTGTATCCAGTGAAACTCAGTCTAAAACAACCAGCTTTAATTTGGAACACTATAACAAATGGTGAGATGTTAAAATGATTCACCCTAAGTGTTCTCGTGACATTGGTAAAAAGAACAAGCATGGACCTCTGAAAAGTCTCTCTTCCATAAAAGCAATAAAAATACTGGCAAAAAATGTCAGATTTAGCTTTTTTAGAACTCTGAAAATAACTGAAGCTTGCAGCAATCTGAGGAGTGCTTATTAAAAAATGAAAAGTAAAAGAAAAACAGCTGAATTGGTAACAGCAGTGAGCTTCTGACATTTTAACTTGCGTTATTCTCATTCCTTCCTCTGCAGATCCATGATAGTCTTAAAAATCCAAAGCCTGCATTCATCATGGCAATCATCAGCCTAGCAGCCACTGAAAGGAGCAAGACATTGTTGGAATGCTTTCAAAGTTCCACTCCTAGACAACCAAGAGTTCTGTATTTAATAGATTTATCATTCAAAAATGTAGGACAAATTAACACATTCCCAGATAAACAAAATACTTTTTAAAAGACAATATAAATGTATTTTTTATTTATAACTCTAGTTTCCTCTTATATGATTTAAAAGCACAAAGCAATGATTATATATCTATATCCTTGAGCATATTATCTGTAGGACAATAACAGCACAAAGAAAGGAGAGAAAATGGAGCCACAAGGAGCAAATGTTTTATACTATTTTAATTAAATTGGTATTAATCTGAATTAGATTGTAATAAATGAAGATGTTAATGGTAATCTCTACTTACTGAAAATAAAAACTCAGAAATATGGTAAAACAAAATAAGAATATTTAAATGGCACAGCAGAAAATATCTACTTAATACAAAATAAGTTAGTAATGGAGGAATAGAGGAACTAAGAAAACCAAAGACATGTAAAACAAATAGCAAAATGGCAAATGTAATCTAGTAATTAAATTAAAAAATAAATGGATTGAATTCTCCAATTAAAAGGCAGAAACTGGCAGAACGAATTTTAAAAAATAATTCAACCAGATGCTTTCTGTACACTTCAGATTTACAAACACAAATAGGCTAAAAACGAAAGAATAGAAAAGGATACACCATGAAATAAAACCAGAAAATAACTAGAATGGCTATATTAATTTCAAACAAAATAGACTTTGAAACACAAAAGTCACTAAAGACAAAGGACAGGTTATAATGAAAAAAGTATCAATGTATCAGGAAGTACACCTATTATAAACATCCATGCAGCTAACAATAGAACAAGTACATGAACCAAAAACTGGTAGAATGAAGACGTTATATCCCACTTTCAGCAGTGGATAGAACTAGATGGAAGATCAGGTAGGATATATAAGACTTGAACAGAATTTAAACCAATTATACCTAACAGACAGCTACAACACTACACAAAACCTCAGGATCAAGTGTCCATGAAACATTCTACAGGATACATCATATACTGGCCATGAAACAAGCTTCATATAATTTAAAATGATTAAATAAAACAAAGTATACTCTGAAGGGATGAAATAAATGAGAACTCAGTAACAGAGGTAAGTTTGGAAATCCATAAACATGTGGAAATAAACACACTCCTATAATATTCAAGGTGTCAAAGAAATCACAAAATTAAAAAATACTTTGAGATGAATAAAAATGAAAAAAACATTTTAAAAAATGGAAATATAATATGCCAAACCTTATGCTATGAATCAGATAAAGCAGTAAATATAAAAACATTTATGGTTCTACACACCTATATTAAGAAAAAAGAAAAATCTCAAATCGAAAACCAAATCTTCCGCTGTAGACTAGAAAAAGAGTGAACTAAGCCCAAAGCAAAAAATTTAAAAGATAATAAAGATTAGAGAGGGAAGTAGGTAGAATACAGGGAAAAAAAAAAAAGAGAATCAATAAAACTTAAAGTTGGTTCTTTGAAAAGTTTTTTTTTAATGACAGCTCTGTATCTAGCCTGACCAAGAAAAAATAGAAGTTTTAAATTCCTAAAATCAGGAATAAAAGATACACTTACCAAAACCTAATCAAGAAGCAATGGGAAAAAAAGCACAAATACAAAATCTAACAGTGCACCTCAAGGAGCTAGAAGCAGAGCAGTAAGAGCAACCCAAATCCAGCAGAAGAAAAGAAATAATAAAAATCAGGGCAAAAATAAACAATACAGGGGCGCCTGGGTGGCTTAGTCGGTTAAGCGTCCGACTTTCGCTTAGGTCATGATCTCGCGGTTCGTGGGTTTGATCCCCGCGTCGGGCTCTGTGCTGACACTTAGCTCAGAGCCTGGGGCCTGTTTCAGTCTGTGACTCCCTCTCTCTTTGACCCTCCCCTGCTCATGCTGTCTCTCTCTCTCCTAGAAATAAATAAAACATTAAAAAAAAATAAACAATACAGAATCAAAATAAAAACAAAAACAAAAACAGTTGAACAGATCAATGAAATCAAGAGTTGGTTTTTTGAAAAAATAAATAAAACTGATAAACCTCTATCTAGCCAGGCTTCTCAAAAAGAAAAGAGAGAGCATCCAAATAGACAAAATCACGAATGAAAATGGATTTATTACAACTAACCCCTCAGAAATACAAGCAATTATCAGGGAATACTACAAAAAACTATATGCCAACAAACTTGACAACTTAGAAGAAATGGACAAATTTCTAACCACAAACACTATCAAAACTCAAACAAGAAGAGACAGAAAATCTGAACAGACCCAAAACTAGTGAACAAATTGAATCAGTTATCAAAAATCTCCCAACAAGTAAGACCCCTGGGCAGTTCTACCAGACATTTAAATCAGAGTTAATACCTATTCTGCTCAAGCTATTCCAATGTGTAGAAATGGAAGGAAAACTCTGGACTCATTCTATGAAGCCAGCATCACTTTGATTCCCAAACTAGACAGAAACTCAACAGAAAAAGAGAACTACAGGTCAATATCCTTGATTAATACGATGTAAAAATCCTCAACAAGATACTAGCAAATCAAATTCAACAGCATATAAAAAGTATTATCCATCATGATCAAGTGGGATTCATTCCTGGGTTACAGGGCTGGTTCAACAATCACAAATCAATCAATGTGATACATCACACTAACAAAAGAAAAGATTTTAAAAAAAACATATGATCCTGTTGATAGATGCAGAAAAAGCATTTGACAAAATACAGCTTTTTTTCTTAATAAAGACCCTCGAGAAAGTCGGAATAGAAGGAACGTACTTAAACATCATAAAAGCCATTTATGAAAAACCCACAGCTAATATCATCCTCAATGGAGAAAAACTGAGAGCTTTTTCCCTGAGATCAAGAACACGACAGGGATGTCCACTGTCACCACTGTTGCTAAACATACTGCTAGAAGGGGGCATCTGTGTTAATAGCCAGCTCAGAGCCTGCAGCCTGCTTCAGATTCTGTATCTCCCACTCTCTCTGACCCTCCCCTGATCTCTCTCTCTCTCTCTCTCTCAGAAATAAATAAAACATTAAAAAAAAAAACATAGTGCTAGAAGTCCTAGCATCAGCGATCAGACAACAAAAGGAAATAAAAGGCATCAGAATTGGCAAAGAAGAAGTCAAACTTGCACTTTTTGCACATGACATGATACTCTACATGGAAAACCTGACAGACTCCACCAGAAACCTACTAGAACTGATCCATGAATTCAGCAAAGTCGCAGGGTACAAAATCAACATACAGAAATTGCTTGCAATTTTTATACACCAATAATGAAGCAACAGAAAGAAAAATCAAGAAACTGAACCCATTCAAATACAAATCAAAACCACACTGAGATACCACCTCATGCCAGTCAGAGTGGCTAAAATGAACAAATCAGAGGACTCTAGATGCTGGCGAGGATGTGGAGAAATGGGCACCCTCTTACACTGTTGGTGGGAATGTAAATTGGTGCAGCCCCTCTGGAAAACAGTGTGGAAGTTCCTAAAAAAATTAACAGTAGAACTCCCCTATGACCTAGCAATAGCACTGCTAGGAATTTACCCAAGGGATACAGGAGTGCTGATGCATAGGAGCACATGTACCCCAGTGTTCATAGCAGCACTCTCAACAATAGCCTAATCATGGAAAGTGCCTAAATGTCCATCAACAGACGAATGGATCAAGAAGATGTGGTTTATCTATACGATGGAATACTATATGGCAATGAGAAAGAATGAAATCTGGCCATGTATAGCAACATGGATGGACCCTGAGGGTGTTATGCTGAGCGAAATAAGTCAGGCAGAGAAGGACAAATACCATATGTTTGCACATATAGGAAGATTAGGAGGAACTTAACAGAGGACCATGGGGAAGAAGAAGGGGGGAAATAGTTGGGAAGAGGGAGAGAGGCAAACCATGAGAGGCTCTTGAATGTTGAGAAGAAACTGAGGACTGATGGGTGTGGGGGGGAGAGGGGAGTGATGGGCATAGAGGAGGGCATTTGTGGGGATGAGCACTGGGTGTTATATGGAAACTACTTGACAATAAACTATTTGAAAAAAAAAAGAAAGAAAGAAACTTATCCCACTCACAATTAAACACACAAAAACCATAAGATACCTAGGAATAAACTCAAAGATGTAAAAGATCTGTATGATGAAAACTATAGAAAACTTATGAAGGAAATTGAAGAAGACACAAAAAAATGGGAAAACATTCCACACTCCTGGGTAGGAAGAAGAAATATTGCTAAAATGTCATTACTACCCAAAGCATCTACACGTTCAATGCAATTCCAATCAAAATTGTACCAGCATTCTTCTCAAAACTAGAACAAACTATCCTAACATTTATATGGAACCACAAAAGACCCTGAATAGCCAAATATTGAAGACAAAAACCAAAACGGGACGTATCATAATCCCAGACTTTAGCCTCTACTACAAACCTGTAATCATCAAGACAGTATGGTACTGGCACAAAAACAGACACATAGACCAATGGAATAGATAAGAGGACTCAGAATTGGACCCACAAATGTATGGCCAACTAATCTTTGACAAAACAGGAAAGAGTATCCAATGGAAAAAAAGCCTCTGTAACAGATGATGCTGGGAGAACTGGACAACAACATGCAGAAGAATGAAACTGGACCACTTTCTTACACCATACACAAAAATAAACTCGAAACAGATGAAGGACCTGAATGTGAGGAAACCATCAAAACCCTAGAAGAGAAAGCAGGAAAAAACCTCCTCGACCTCAACCGCAGCAATTTCTTACTCGATACATCTTCAAAGGCAAGAGAATCAAGAGCAAAAATGAACTATTGGGACTTCATCAAGATTAAAAGCTCTGCAAGGCAAAGGAAACAATCAATAAGACTAATAGGCAACTGACAGAATGGGAAAAAACAGTTGCAAACGATGTATCGGATAAAGGGCTAGTATCCAAAATCTATAAGGAACTCATCAAACTGCACACCCAAAAAACTAATAATCCAGTGAAGAAATGGGAAGAAGACATGAACAGACACTTCTCCAAAGAGGACATCCAGATGGCCAACAGACACATGAAATGTTGCTTGGCGTCCCTCCTCATCAGGGAAATACAAATCAAAACCACACTGAGATACCACCTCACGCCAGTCAGAGTGGCTAAAATGAACAAATCAGAGGACTCTAGATGCTGGCGAGGATGTGGAGAAACGGGCACCCTCCTACACTGTTGGTGGGAATGTAAGCTGGTGCAGCCCCTCTGGAAAATAGTGTGGAGGTTCCTTAAAAAATTAACAATACAACTCACCTATGACTTGGCAGTAGCACTGCTAGGAATTTACCCAAGGGATATAGGAATGCTGATGCATAGGGACACATGTACCCCAGTGTTCATAGCAGCACTCTCAACAACAGCCTAATCATGGAAAGAGCCTAAATGTCCATCAAGTGATGAATGGATCAAGGAGACGTGGTTTGTCTATACAATGGAATACTACATGGCAATGAGAAAGAATGAAGTCTGGCCATTTGTAGCAACATGGATGGAACTAGAGGATGTTATGCTGAGCGAAACAAGTCAGGCAGAGAAGGACAGATACCATATGTTTTCACTCATATGTGAAACAGGAGAAACCTAACAGAGGACCATGACGAATGGGAAGGGGAAAAATAATTGGAGGGAGGGAGGGAGGCAAACCATGAGACTCTTGAATGCTAAGAACTGAGGGCTGATGGGGGTTGGAGAGAGGGGAAAAGAGGTGATGGGCATGAAGGAGGGCACTTGTTGGGATGAGCACTGGGTGTTATATGGAAACCAACTTGACAATAACCAAAAAAAATTTTTTAACCAAAAAAAATAAACAATGGAAAATCTTAATATACCTATGACAAGAATCTGAATTAGTAATCAAAACACTTCTCACCAAAAAGAATCTCTAAGGACAAGGTATCTTCATTGGTGATTCTATCAAATGTTTAAAGAAAAAATAACTAATGACCAACCTTTAACACATTTTTCCATAAAAATGAAAATAAAAATATTAAGAGAACACTTCTCAATTCATTCTATCAGGCCAGAATTACCCTATACAAAGAGATTATAAGAAAATAAAACTTCAGACCTCTAAATATAAGCACAAGAATCCTCAACAAAATACTAGCAAATCAAATCTTGCAACTTATAAAATGATTAAACAATATCATCAAGTAGGGTTTGAGAAATGCAAAGATGCATTCAATATATTAAAATTAATATAATACACCATAGAAATAGATTAAGGTACAAAACAACGATCACTTCAGGAAAAGCATTTGACAAATCCAACACCTGTCAGGATAAAAAACACTCAAGAATCTAGGAACAGAATAGAAACTCTTTGACCATTATCTACAAAAAAAAAAAAAAATCCACAGTTAACATGATACTTCACAATGAAAAGTGAACACCTTTCTCCTAAGATCACAAACAAGACAAGGAATCCACTCAAGCACTTCTATTCAACATTGTATGAAAGTTCTAAGGCAATTTCTTGCCTAAAAAAAAACACAATAAAAGGCATTAAGAAAGTAAAAGAAGACCATGTCTAGCTGTGACAAGCTAAGTGCAGCACAGCAGCAACAGGGATGTTGGCCTGGGGGAGAGAGGGGTTACTGCAGGACTAGGGTGTCAACTGGTCCAACCCAGAACAGTTCAGCTCAGCTCTATAAGGATATATAATACCTAATTGTTGCATCCACTCTGCTCCATGGAGCCCTTCAGAATGCAGGGTGGTTTATGAACCACAGGGTGGCTCTGGGAAGGATTACTCCTATGCAGGGGTTGTGGCTCATACAGTTATCTTGGTGGACCTATTGTTACTACACAAGTAACTATTCCCAAAGATTTGCCTGGATCTATTATTGGCAAAGGTGGTCAGAGGATTAAACAAATCTGTTGTGAGATAGGAGCTTCGATCAAAATTGAAGAACCTTTAGAAGGATCTGAAGATCAGACCATTACAATTACAGGAACACAGGACCCGATACAGAATGCACAAGTATTGGCAGCAGAACAGCGTGAAGCAGTGTGCAGATGTTGAAAGATTCTGATGCAAGATATTTTTTTTCTTTTTTATAATGTGAAGTAGGATTTTAGAAAGGTTTTCTAAGACCAGTGAAGAACTAGAGGAATCCTACATCTTGTTTTTTTATTTGCTTCTGTTTAAGGAGCCAACATTACTGCTTCATAGGTATTCTGCATGTGAGGTGTAGTGAAGTCTTCGGTGTTCACCAGATGAAATGTTTTAGTTTTTTACAAAAGGGAAGGGAGGCGGGGAAGGGTGTACAAAAATTAACATTAAAATTTTGAAACAGCAGCAGAGTGAGTGAATTTTAATTTGTGCTCATTGTTGGTGGTTTCAAAGAAAAAAATCCTCCCACGTAATTATTGTGAACACTTCACTTTGTGGTCATTGCAACATTTTGGGGAATGAAACAGGTAGAAAAAGTAACAATAGTCCATATGTTCCTGGCATCTATTCAGAGCAGTGTGCAGAATGTAATGCTCTTTCGTAAAAAGTGTTCTGATTTTTTAAAATAAATTTAATGAGCCTATTTTTGGTGTTCATTTTTAAGTCCATCATTTTTTAAATGGCTGGACTCCCTAACCCACCCCAAACTAAACACTAAGTTTGATTTTTAGCTCCTCTGTTCAATATAAATAAATACACCTTTCTTAGACATAAGCATAGTATCTTGGCAAATTTCTTTCTGGTGATTTCTTGATAATTTGAAAGTCCATTGCTGTGGAGCGCCTGGGTGGTTCAGTCAGTTAAGCATCTGCCTTCGGCTCACGTCATGATCTCATGGCTTGTGAGTTAGAGCCCCAACTCGGGCTCTGTGCTGACAGCTCAGAGCCTAGAGCCTGCCTCAGATTCTGTCTCTGTCTCTTTGCCCCTCTCCAGCTCTCATGCTGTCTTTCTCTCAAATAAACATTAAAAAATTTTATTTAAAATATCCATTGCTTGAGAGTAATTCTGTCATACACATTCATGCTTATAGTAAGCTGGGGACACTTTCTGTTTTTGAAAATTCTTCCTCTGCCCTGCAGCAACTTTCTATGTTACTAATTGTGAAGGAGAACCAAAGTGAAGAGCAATTCCACAAAATCAGTGATGGTGTAAACATCTTCCAGAAGCCTAATGGCAGCAAGTTTTATTAATCAGTATAATACTTGGTTGTGGAAGTGATTGATGCTAAGTAAATTATTTTTATTAGATAATTTTCTTATCTATAGTCAAACTGTCAGAATGACAGTGTCTTTTAGTTAAACTTTGTAAATATATACATATATATACATATATGTATATGTAAATATATATACATGTACATATATGTATATATATACATATATACATATATATACATGTATATATATTCTTTTTTCCACATTGTATTCAAATTGAAGGAAAAAGATGTGCCATTTCTTTGTTGCATGTTGAATTGTGTAGGAAATGTTTGTGAAAAATTCAAAAAGTGATGAAAAAAGTTCCTGTGGATGTTTGGTGTAGTATCTTGGCATTTGTGTTGATGGTTAAAAGTTCACTTCCAAATAAATAAAACTCCTATAATGCTAGATTTGAACAATCTATAATGCCCAGTTTGAACAAGGTATAACTGACTACCAGTAAAATTTATTCTAACATTCCTCTTGTGAGGAAACAAAGTAAATTACAAAGGAAAAGAATGGAGAAGAAGATAAGATATATCTGCAGATGTTATGATCCTGCATATAGAAAATACTAATAGATCCACTAAAAATCTGCTAGAGGTAACTATTTCAGCAATGTTTTAGGATACAAAGTCAGCATACCACAATCAATGATATTTCTATATGCTAGAAATAAAGAATCTGAAAATTAAGTTATGAAAACAATGCCATTTAGCAGTATAAAAAAAACTCTTAGGAATAAACTTATGAAGTGCTTGATAGGAACTAAAAACTATAAAGCATTGTGGAAAATTAAAGAAGACATATATATATATACACATATATATATGGAAATATATAGTATAACTATATATATGGAAATATATAGTATGACTATGTCACTCCCCAAATACATCTACAGATTCAGTGCAATCTATATCAAATTCCCACCTGATTTTTTTTAACAGAAATTCATGAGTTGATCCTAAAGTTCATATGGAAACACAAGGGATCCAGTATGGGGTAAGGGGAAGATATATTAGACTTCATCAAAATTTAAAGCTTTTATGCATGAAAAGACATGACAACCCACAGAATGGGAGAAAATAATGGCAAACCAAATATCTGGATTCAGTATCCAAAACATATAGGGAACTCCTTCTATCCAACAATAAACTAACAACATCATTGAAAAATGGGTAAAGGACTTGAATAAAAATTTCTCCAACAAAAAAAAAGATTACAAATAGCCAATAACCCCATGAAGAGATTATCAACATCGTTAGTCATTAGAAACATGCAAATAAAAACCACAAGATACCACTTCATATATACTAGAACATCTATAATCAAAAATCAACTGTGAAATAAGATGTAGGGAAATTGAAACCCTCATACATTGCTGGTAGGAATGTAAAATGCTATAGCCAGGTCGAAAAGCAGTTTGACAGTTCCTCCAAAGGCTCATCGTACAGTTCCCACATGATCAAATGATTCCACTTCTAGATAAATACCCAAGATAAATGGAAATATATACCCACATAAAAAACTTGTACAGATATCTTTATAATAGCCAATAGGTGGAAACAATTCTAATGTGTAACAATAGAAGAACAGACAAAATGTGATATATCCATATAATAGAATATTATTCAACCATAAAAAAAAATCAAGTACTGGGGCTCCTGAGGCTCAGCTGGTTAAGCATCTGACTTTGGCTCAGGTCATGATCTCACAGCTCATGAATTTGAGCACTGCATTGGGCTCTGTGCGGACAGCCCAGAGCCTGTTGCTTGCTTTAGATTCTGTGTCTCCGTCGCTCTCCACCCCTCCCCCACTCACACTCTGCCTCTCACTCTCTCTCAAAAATAAAAAAATAAACATTAACAAAAAAGAAGCAGGTACTTATTCTTACTACCACATGGAAGAACATTGAAATCATTATGTTATGTGAAAGAAGGCAGACACAACAGGCCACATATTATATGATTCCATCTGTATAAAATGTCCAAAATAGGGGTGACTGTCAGTTAAGCATCCAATTCTTGATTTCGGCTCAGGTCATGATATCATGGTCATTAGATTAAGCCCTGCATCAGGCTCCATGCTGAGTGTAGAGACGGCTTAAGATTCTCTCTCCTCCTCTCTCTCTGCCCCTCCCCTGCTTGTGCTTTCTCTCTTGAAAAAAAATGTCCAAAATATTAACATTCATAAAAACAGAAGGCAGATTACAGAGTTGCCATGGTGGTGGCTGGGATGGGAGGAGAATGACTAATGGCATGATGAAAACATTCTGTAATTTGATAATGGTGATGTTTGTACAACTTTGTGAATAATACTAAGACCACAAAATATACTTGTATGCTTTAAAAGGGTAAGTTTTATGGTGTGTGATTTTTATCTCAGTAAAAATTTAAAAGCAAAATATGCTTTACTGCTACACAAATCTCTGTGCACTCTACTGATTTGTCTAGGTTAACCAGTGGGCTCTCTGACCCAATCTGCCATTGCCCAAATTAGATACCTTTCCTCAGTACAAATTTACTCTTCTGCCTTCCCAATTAGACACTTTGTATGTTTTGAAAAAATCAAGAATTATTCTCTAAATATCCTTAAAATTAATAAATCAAGCTTCTTCTAGGTCTTTGCAAACTATGTATCTGCTAGCTCTTGATAGTCCATGCCCCTCCCCTACTCATGCTCTGTCTCTGTCTCTCTCTCTCAAAAAATAAATAATAAACATTTTAAAAAGTAAAAAAAAAAAGTTGAATGAATAAGTGAAAACTTATCTTAATACAATCTTCAAAATCATTCTTATTACCTATCCATTGATATATTAAGAATTCTATAGATAGATTCCTTATCCTCCTAAAAAGGAATAAAACTGGTAATTACTTTTAGACTTCCTGTCTTTCAATCCTGAGCCCCCCTTTCCTTTAAAAGAGTTAGGGAGTCTTTGCCTCTCTAATAGTAACTTTCCTAATTAGATGGTTAGAGAGGGGGAAAAATGTTATAAAGCAATCCCAAGATTTCTAATGTTCCCTAAATATATTTATTGAAAAATCACCAAACATAAGCACAAACCTTAATTAGCAGGACATTGTGTCTTTGGATAAAATATCATTTACTGTAATCTTTCCCAACATGTGTGTAAAGGATTAGAAAAGCAAACTTTTTTGGCTGATCATATGACAATATTCCCAAAAGTCCATCTCTGGAAAAAAGGTGATAGGCTTTCCTAAAAGAAACATGAGCATTTTACACTGATATTTTGAACATGGATCTCCCTGTATAAGATGAATTCCCAGGGAATTGGATACAAATACATACATTAAGGGATACAGAGTAAAATGCACCATTGTATATATAGATTTCCAATCAGAACAGAGGAATCTCTTATCTCTCAGCAGGAAATGTGTGAGATGAATTTTTCACTTAGCCAATTAATTTACACTTTAGTCACCAGTGCTGGAAGGTAGTTTGGACAACTTAGTGGTCTAAAGCTAAAATGAGTAATAATAATTCACATTTATAAAGGGCTTCAGAATATTAATTATTTAATCCACATTATATTGCTGCATGATAATTCAGAATTATTGCTTGTGCTTTTTAGGCTAGAGAAACCGATCTAAATCAAATAAAATCCATGCTAAAAGCAGAGTTCTTGGCCTTCAAGTTGGTGCTCAGTCCATTTTGCCTTGCCACTAGGCCCTTTGGACTCTGTGATGGGTTAATTAACCTCTCTTGCTTTGAATTTGTCCATAAAATGGTGATAATAAGACTAACCTTACAGTAGTATATTGTGTGAATTAATTGATTTTTGGAAAGCACTTCCAGATCTATGGAAGGAAAGTATTAGTTGTAAATATCTCAATTGATTTTAAATGATAAATGATCATTTTTCATATCATTTATCAACATAGTGACAGAGATATTGAATAATGTATAAAATGATGAAAAGTTCTTTCCATCACTCAAAGAAAGAGTGCTTGAAACTCCCACCTCCATTCAGCCAGCCATGACTCATTCATTGGAAGAGAGGCTATGATTCATTCCTTCCATGACTACTCAGGCTAACGTGCATTTCCCAGTACAATGAGAATATTGTCTGTTCCTGACAATGTGATTTCTCACTTATGATTGCATTTTAAATATGTGTACAGTATCTTAACTTCCTATGTACTTCCATGCAGTCTGGAGTGTAAGTTGTCTGAGAAAAGGACACAATTTATTTGATTCATATTTTACAGTGCCCTGACCAGAGCTACAAAACATTTGTTTTAGCATTAATATCTTAAGTGTTACTATAAACCCATTTACTTATAAACAAACATTTTATGGTTTCAATGAAAATGCTATCAACATTTCAGATATCGAAGAATTATTTCATTTGTTTCTACTTTCTTAAATGAGTCTTTCTACATAATACTTCTATAAAAAGTGTTGAACTTGATTCTGAAAAAATACAACTAAGTTATTTCATCTTAAAACTACAAATAAATAAGTACTTTTATTTCAGACATGACCCAAAGTTGAAGCTCAAAAGCCATATAACCTAGAATTATATGGTGATAAAATGTTGGTGTTTAGTACAAGAAATGAAATACTAAACCTTAAAACGTATCTAACAGATGGTTTGTAGCCACCTTCAATCAAAACTTGATGCCCATTGATTTTTCCCCCAAAACGTGAACCCAGTCCCCCTCTTAGTGATCTCTCTCATGTAGAACTCCACACCCAACACCCAGTCTCCACATTTCTCCCAGTCAGAAGTATAGGCTTATGACAGCACTGTCTTTAGTAAGGCACAAATTCCATTCAAATCCTGGCTTGAAAAGGAAAAAAACCATAATTGGAATGTGCTAAATAGATTCTACCTGCCTGTTAGCCTAGGTTCATAATACCAGTCCATCCTCAGTTGAAGACGAATCCTAAAATCTAAGGTCAATGAGGGTATCCCAAGTTTTGATATCTATGAGGATTTCATTTAATCTATTCATATCTCCTTTACAATAGCTTCCTGATTTCAGAGATGTGTGTGTGTGTGTGTGTGTGTGTGTGTGTCCTATCTCAACCTACTCAGCAAACACACATCATCCTACCTGAACAACAACAGAAATGCTCTGATTTTTTAAGCTATATTGTTTCATCTCTTACATGCATTACCTTATTTTATACACCAAAATAAAACTACTTATCAATTTAAGCTTTCACAAATGGTTACACACCATTTACATGTGTTTTTTTTTGGCATCACCCTTAAGTAAAGGAACTTTCCTATTCAGAGTACTATTCGGAGTCAAGAGTCAAAGAGATTAACCTAACAAATACAAATAATGGATGTAAATGAAAATTACTGTCAATTATCAACGTGAAATTTGCATAAAATTACTAAATAAAACATTTATGCATGATTACTCAAAGTATCTATTTAACTTAAAAATCTCAAGGTTAGGAGCACCTGGGTGACTCAGTTGGTTAAGCATATCTCTTCAGCTCAGGTCATGATCTCACAGTTCATGGTTCGAGCCCCACACTGGTCTCTGCTTACAGCTCAGAGCCGGGAGCCTGCTTCAGATTCAGTGTCTCCCTCTCTCTCTGCTCCTCCCCCATTTGTATTCCATCTCTCAAAAATGAAATAACATTAAGAATTTTTTATCTCAAGATCAACACCTATCAGGATGGTTATTATTTAAAGGGGAAGGGGGGGAATATGTTTTGGCCAGGATGTAGAAAAATTAGAACCTTCATGCATTGCTAGTGAAAATATAAAATGGTACAGCCACTGTGAAAAACAATTTGTCGACTCCTCAAAAAGTTAAACATAGAATTATCATATGATCCAACAATTCCAATCTTAGGTATATACTCAAAAGAATTCACACCAAGGTATCAGATGTGTGTGCACCAGTGTTCACAGCAGTATTATTCCCAGTAGCCGAAGTCTATGTCCTTATTAATGTCCATATCAATATCCACTAACAGATGAATGGATAAACAAAATATGGTATATACATACAATGAAATATTATTCAGCCATAAAAAGGAATAAAATTCTAATATATGGATGAAACCTAAAAGCATTATGCTAAGTGAAATAATTACACTAAATGAAGTAAGCCAGACATACAATAGCAGAAATTGTATCATTCCATGGATACGAGGTCTATAGAACAGGCAGATTCATAGAGACAGAAAGCGGAACGGAAGTCATCAGGGGCTGGGCTAAGAGAGGATGGGGAGATTATTGTTTAATGGGGACAAGTTATCTGCTTAGGAAGATGAAAGGATTCTAGAAATGGACGGTGACAATGGATGCATGACACTGTGAGTGTACTTAATATCACTGAATTATACACTTAAAATGGCTAAAATAAATTTCGGGCTGTGTATATTTTACCACACACACACACACGCGCACACACACACACACACACACAACACCTCAAAGTTTACTAGGAGTCATTTTGTTATACTTGTTCAGAATTATTTGTTTTCACTTAATCCATTATGTTTTTCATAGAAATTAGCGGTAGTAGTTAGTCCCCAATACACGTAATATAAATGCGTGTGTCTAAATAAAATCCAATTTCAGAAGACAGAAAAAGGCATACATGGCATCTGATTAATGAGATGAGGGAGTAAACATAAAATTTACCTTTGTAATTTCACTGAAGTTTACAGCAAAATATCCTTCTTGAAGTTTATTAAACTCTAATCATTTTCTTGAAAGATTAGCAGCAATTATCATTAAGGTTTAAGCATTTAACTGTGACTACTGCAATAAATCTTATTAAAATAACTGAAACATACTTTTTTTGCATGTGGCAACCTGTCTCTGAATCACAACCATCTGTAAGTGGTGATTGCCTGGTGCACACAGATGGGAGGAAAACAAGGATCAGGCTATACCATTCTTTCCTCATTGCTTGGTACCAAACAAACTGAAATCTGAGTCAGACTATTTGCATTCGAAAGATTATATGATCGCTGTAATTAACAAATACTCGTAGGCTTCCTGATATAAAAATGCGTGATAGGTACCTGATTGAAAATAACACTTGAACTGTACAGCCTCTCCTTCTAATCTCTGACAGCCTATTAAAAAAAATCAGACATTAACAATAGAGGAGCAGGTTTTGAGTTTTTATAGCACACAATTCCTTTACAGATTTAAAATGACAGAAGAAGGGAACAGCTTAATTTATTCTTTCTGGCTTGCGGCACAGAATCATGAAGGCTCTTGGTCCATAACTTCAGGGCTACACTAAATTTCTGTCAGTCTAAATCAGTTACAAAGGTGAGCATCTGCCCCGCCTTGCTTTTCCTTCAAGGCAGGAAAAGACAGACCCATGTTATCACAAAGCCCAAATCATTAAGTAAGAAGAAAGGAAGCCAAAAATCAACAAGTTTAATATCTTTCCCAGTGCCACATTATTTTAGCTAATAACACTTACCCCTAACATATAATAATAGTCAGAAAAGGGAAAGAGATTTCAATGCTGCGTAATGATACAGAACCCTGAGTTTGGAGTTGAACAAGTCTTGCCTTGGAGCATGAGCTAATTACAGAACATTTACCAATCCCAAATTACTTAAACTTTTACAGCCCCAATTTCCCCATCTGTAAATTAAAAGAAACAAGATATTCTCTCTCACACACACACACACACACACACACACACACACACACACACACACACACACACAAACGGTTCCTGTGAGGTCTGAGCAAGGAAATTTAAAAAGGTGCTTGACACACTGGAAGGGAAACAATGTTTTTTTGTGAAATGAATAAATACTATGTCTAGGGGTGATGATAAGTTACCATAACATGTAAGTGGGTAATTCTGTCAATGGGGTCTTTTTTGACCTTAACTTCAGATTATTTCTGACTGTGTCAAGAGTCCATTTCATAATTAAAACCATAGACCGAGACAGAGTCAGATTGCCGAGGCCCAAATCTTGCTTCTTCCACTAAACTACATGACTTTGGCAAGTTACTTGACTTCTCTGTGCTTCACCTTACATGTCTATAAAGTAGGGACAATAGTAATCCATTCAAAGTTTGGGGGGAGGATTAAATGGGTTAATATATTTAAGTAGTTTAGAACCAGGACAGGTATACATCACTGTCAATAAATATCAATTAACCTCTATTTATTTATAAGCAGGTCCCTGGGGATAAAATGAAGGACAGACATAGTCCTTGACCTCATGGAGCTTACAAACTACTAGAAAGACAGACACTTAAAAATAATATAAAAATACATAATTGCAAGTTGAAAGAAAGATCTGAGGATCTGAGTATGATTAGGGTAGATCTCATTAGTATTTGAACTAATTATTTCATGTCAGGTTTTTCATCTGGAAGATCTCAAGAATATTATGTACATGATAGCTATTGTAGAAGATATATAATAGCATCATAATGTAAAGACCCTAGTAAAAGGAAAACCTGGGTGCATGTCAGTTTCTTTCTTCTCTTTTCCCTATAATATCTGACCGTTTAGATTAAGTACTTGCCTTTTTCACTGTTTGTCTGAAGATTATTATTATTATTATTATTGCAGGGAAAAGTTTCTTAACCTCAAATGACCTCATTCTTTGAGACACCAGATGCTGAAGGATATTAAAATTATATTTAAAACAGTGTTACATTCAAATTAAGATGTATTTTCTGCTAGATTACATTTTTAAAAGACAGTCATCACATATTATATACTCTTAGATATCAAATGACTGCATTTACATTTGAACCAAAATAAAAGATGAAAGTGGTTAATGAAGTTCTAATTCATTGCCTTGAATGTTTTTAGCCTACTACATCCAAATTATTTTTTTAAATAACTACCACTAGAAAGGCTAATGCAGTGCAGATGACTCCCCAAATATTTGCAATAGGTCACGTGGGCGCCGCGGCGGCATCTCAACAATTGACTATAATAGATTTAAGGGAGAATGATAGGCTGCCTTGACATTTAAATAGATAATATTTTCTATTAAATCTTTTTTAAAAAACCTTGATTAACACCAGAAATATTTCTCACTTTACCAAAAGAAACCCTCATTAAGGGAATTTTCACTGAGTTACATACAATATGCTCATCTGTGCACCATGAACTTGTTTTTACTCTATATTCAAAGCTGTATGTTTATTTCTCTGTTCTAGTTCAGTTCTAAAAGCCAAAAATATGAAACAGATGTGGTGACTTTCTGTGTACTGTGAAGCACAATTATGCTTCTTTGAATTGCTTAGGCTAAACAGTTGCCCTCCCTAGAGCATATCGAAACTGCTTGAGATTCTTTACAGCCAAGAATCCAGCTTGCTACCTGTCAGGAACTGGAATTGGCAGCCCACAGCTGGTTGATTGCACTCGATGCTCCCTTACTGTCCTCTGAACCAAAGTGTGTGAAACAGAAAAAATATAGAGGAAAATTGCAGCTAACTGGGTATGCTGTCTTATCCTTAAGAAAAGATCGAGCTGTTTGATAGTGCATATCAAGGTCCACGTTATGTGGACCATTTAACACCACTCAAAAAACAGTTTAGATTGTCCTGCTTCTGCCCATTCACAGGCAGCATGGGCAATAGCCAGGAGCAAAAAGAGAAAAATCTTTTGAATTATTTGTCACAGCTATGAGACCTTTAAACCTGTAGCTGCTAGATTAGCCTATGCATCAAAAGTGCAAATGTTGATTTTTCTTTTGCTGAGAATAGTTTTAAAACATGTGAAAATTGCTATAATTGAAGAGAAAGCTTGAAACAAATGGTAATTTTTGTTCTCAAAAAGGAAACTTTCTTCAGGCTGTGGGAGGTGAGAAAAGGAAGTTTCCTTTTCTTCTAAAATGAGTGAATGCTGAAAATAATAGCATTCATGGAATTTTGCATTGATCTTGTCAGTGTACAACTTCAAAAAGTGTTTTAAAACAAAAGTTAGCAACAGACATATTCACATAGGAATATTACAGACTGCCATACTCCTGGGGGTCATAAGTTTGATGTAAATAAGCACATCAGCAGACTCAAAAATGTATGTTATTCCTCAAAAGAAACCATGCATCCCTATTCACTCAT
This sequence comes from Proteles cristata cristata, assembly GCA_017311185.1. Taxonomy (NCBI): domain Eukaryota; kingdom Metazoa; phylum Chordata; class Mammalia; order Carnivora; family Hyaenidae; genus Proteles; species Proteles cristata. The sequence goes on from JAESUZ010002988.1 coordinate 3,461,718, forward strand.
TCAGACTCACTTATTCAATGGAGACATGGGCATTAGGCTAGATGCAGAAGATACTGAAATGAAAAGACTAAGAATATGCTGCAAGATGTGCATATGGAAAGGGGGAAGAGACATTCAAAAAGACATGTAACAGACTAATATTTTACTGCTAATGAAGATTCATTTCCTCTTATATTCAGCCCTCTACATCTTGGGAGAATAGAATTAAAGATATGGAAGGCAGAGACATTTGGCCTGCATCATCTCAGGAGATTTTATTATCATCACCTAGCAAACAGGGCAATTTCAGACCAACGTTCAAATTACAATGACTTCTCCTAACAATTTCACCATACTCTCAACATACTCATATAAAGCCAAGAAAAGTGAGAGGTAACATTATCAGGATAGCTTGCTACCACTGCTCTTTAAACGGAGAGATATCTGATCCTATCTCGTCATTTTCAGTTTTATTGACCTTTGGTGATCACTTTCATCCACCTGGAAAAACTGAGAAAAAAAACTGGTACCTTTTCCCATTCAGCATCTTTGCTATGATCCAGCATTGTCCAGGCTATGGGCCCTGTATCCCAGACCTACGCTCCATCCTTTAGACTTTCTAGTGTCCTGGGTCTTTTAAGAGAAGTCATGTGTCCATATTCACCCAAAATGGATAATGTCTTTAGAGAATAAGAAACAATAAGGCACAATGCAGGGCTGCTGCCTCCCATGACTGAGCATCACCTATTCCAATGAGTAGGACAAGTATCATAATTCCTGGGAACAGGTTTTATATGGCTGTAATTCAACTAAAGAATGGATTCATCTGAGTGTTGCTCTGCACTATGTTGGCAATTAGCTCTATTAGGTCCGGGTGCTTTGGGGTATAGCCCAGAAAGACCAGTTCTAGAGTCTACCTCCACTTATCTCACTTAGAATTTTTCTGTCTTAAATCTAAATCAATTCCTTGAACTTACAGATAATTTAATGCATGTATCCTGTGGTTCCACATCAAGGGATCAATTAGAATATTCTTGGATGGAAAGTCCATGAAGAATATGTAAATGAATCTTTAAGTGGTCAATAGATCCAAATCAGTAAAGCTGTAAAAGTATACTTGTTTCAAGTGATTTCTGTAAAAGAAGTCTAGTCTTGAAAGTAGGCTTCTTGCACAAACTACTCCATTTCCACCAGTTGTGAGCAAAGAAACAGTGACTCTTAAAGCCACCCTATCTTAAGAGTCAGCAAAGGGTAGACAAAGTTTGCCTCAGTTCTTGGCCCACTATGTTAATATTACATCCTAACAAATTACAAATGCTATAATTGCTGTGATAATAGTATATGAAAAGTTCACCAGATCAAAGAAGAAAAGATTACTCAGAGCAGTCAATAGAGTCCTTATCTAAGACACTACACGTACATGGAGACTTGAGTTTGCCAGGGACAAAAGCAGACAGAGAGCACTGCAGATTGAGACAACAGCCTGTGCAAAAGCCCAGCAGTCTGAAAGCACATGAGAGCCTGGGACATGTGAGTGACTGGGAATCAGGGACTGCAAGAGGAAAGGCATGTCAACAGGCAAGGGCACTGGAACTTTTTTCTCAGACCAGGGAACGCCATTTCATAATTTTAAGGAGTGGTATAATGGGATCCGACAGCGAGCAGAGGTCGGAAACACCATTTTCATTCCCAAGTGCCACTACAAATACTGCACTGTGTGTATAAATATATAATCCTGTATGTGCATAATTTGCATTACAAGCTGTTAGGTGCATTTCTCTCAGAGAAGTTTGGAAACAGTAACTCATCAATTGAACAGACAAGGTAGAGAGACCATGGAAATATGTTAAATCGTTTCTACAGAAATCTCCAATTACAATGAACTTTAATTATTCAAAAATAAAATATGTGACTTGAATTCAAGGGATCTGAACTGCAGAACTTTCAATGTCACTACCATATAAGCTATCAAGCATAGTGTTTTTAAAATAGAAAAGGAAAGAAGTTTTTCAAATTGTAAAAATGTTAATTATTTAACATAATGTTTGCCACCCCCATAATAGTTTCTCCTAAAGTGTGTGGAATAATTTATATATAAATATGTAGATGTATACAAACTGAAATGCCAAACATTGAAAAGAAACTCAAATGAGTGGGTATTTACATATGGAATAGAGCTCATAAGAAACCGTGTTTTTGTGATAATGAGATGTTTTCCAAGCTCTCCTTCATTCTGGAAATTTACTCAGAGACAAGCCCATATATTCATAAGACAACAAAGAAAAAGGCAGACTTTGAAGCCTTAAAAGATAAGATCTGACGTAAAACATGGCCATTGTGCCATCTCAAGTTCAGTGATGGGTCAAAAAGTGAAATGAAAATTCCCTAACTAAAGAAGGGGGAAAATCCTTCAGCTAACTATTTCTGAAACTGATGGAGGACAGACACTATTCTGAAGCCAGTGAAACTTTAAATTCATTTAATCACGTTTCCCTTGTTTGGGTACATTCTGTAAGGATCATTACCTACCTACAATCACAGGAAATAAACAGAGAGGAAAAGAAAAGTTTTCTCCCTAATATTTAGGAAATAAGTGCTGGGATTTATCATCCAAATAGTAAACTAGGTAACAAATTTGTCGTCAAATTAATCTGAGAACTATTTTGTTTTCAGTTGTTTAATTCAATACAATGGGGGCACCTGGGTGACTCAGGTGACTCTTGATTTCAGCTCAAGTCATGATCTCAAGATTTGTGAGACTGGGTTCTGCATGGACAACACCTTTATTTGGAGCCTGCTTGGGATTCACTCCCGTTGCCTCTGCCCCTCTCTACACTTACTCACTCACACTCTGTCTCTCTTAAAATAAATAAGTGAACTTGAAAAAAATCAGCACAATGTAATCAACTGTCTTGTTAGCAACATAGAACCTCCTCAAAGGGACATCATATGAGGAAAACAAGAAAAATGGCTTTAAAGTCCTATATTATTTCAACAAGTAAGCATATCAATTACAAAATTGGGTACATTCGGTAAGGATCATTACCTATGTACTATTAAACTTCTCATCTAGAAGCTATATCCCAATTACTGACTTAATTCGTCAAGCTTCTTTCCATTACAGAGGATAAAAACCCAATTCAAACCAGCTTAAAACAAAAAGGGAATCTGTTACCTTATATGGCGAAAGCATGTGCTGAATCGGTTGCTCTAATAAATTCATTAGACAACTGTCTCAGACTCTCTGTCTTAACTCTATTTCCCTCTATGTTGGCTTTATTATCAAATACACTGTTTCTGAGAGGGGGTAAAAATGACTACTAATAGCTCCAGGAGGACTTTCTATCAGTTTAGTAACCCAAATGGAAAGGGAGTGTCTCACTTCCAATAGTTTCTGCAAAAGCCTTAAACTAACTTAGATTGAGGCTGAGGAACATTCTTACTTCTGAACTGTTCCATCCATGAGTGTGTGATACTGATTGCCAAGACTTGGCCCACTCTTGGGACCATGGTGAGTTCAGTCCTTCTGAGTTATACTGACCAAGAATGAAGAATGGATAGTCCCTGCAAAGACATACTGAGTAGAAAAATACGTATTTTTCATTCCACAGACAAAATATTTTCATGGATTTCTAAGTTGCTACATACATGTATTTTTAACGAAACAGTTCATAATTTCAGAAAACTGTATTATCTGTAAGGACAGGCACTAAACCATGTTCATGCCCTGGCTGATGCTCTAAGCCAAGGGGAAATATGGCAATTCTCATTTGCTAACAATATCAGAACAATTCCATGTACTTTGTTTCTTTCCTTTTATTTAGATTCAAGTAGCTTACTCAATTCTTTTAAGGGGCGCCTGGGTGGCTCTGTTGGTTAAGCATCCGACTTCAGCTCAGGTCATGATCTCACAGTTTGTGGATTCGAGACTCATGTCAGGCTCTGTGCTGTCAGCACAGAGTCCACTTTGGATCCTCTGTCTGTCCCTCCTCCATGTGTGCTTGCTTGCTCTCTCTCTCAATAATACATTTTTAAAAAATTTTTTAAAGACAGTCTACTACAAAGGTATGGAAAAGGGAGTTAAATACAGGTAACTACAATAGAGGTACCCTGAAAATTTACATAGTAGCAGGGATGATCATAAGAGGCCAGGGATAAAGCCCAGTAAGTGAAAAACAGAAGTCCAGGAAGTCAATAAAGCCAGGAAGGTAGGACTATAAAGACAGGATCCAGAATCTTAGAATTCACAGGTTTGATAAGGACCATGGTAAGAAGGAAAAAAACTGTGGTTCTAAAGAAGAGGATGTTTTTTTGCAGTCTTTTAGAACTTCTGCTTAAAGCTGAATATTCAAAGACAAGTTCTCAGCAACTAGAAATAGATTTCCATTCAGAAGTATCAATAGGGTTCCCCATGTGTGTTTTTATCCTATTTGAAGAAAAGGAAGAAGACGGGCTTGGCAAGCTTCAGATGGATGTGGCCAGGTGGCCTAAAAAGGTCAATCCTAATCATGAACAGTCATGAGATCATTGCCTCAAATTTTTAAAAAAATCTTTTAACACAGTCCTATTTCTAGTATACAGGAAGATATGGCTAAAGGCCACACTGACTGATACTGCTTCAATCACAGAGAATGTAGAATGGCTAGGTTACTAGGAGATCTCCAATTGACTCAACTGTGGGCTTCTCAATAATCAATCAATAATCTCAATAATCTCCCTATCTAGGAGATCATGTGATTTGAAACTGAGTCACAGTTTTATATTATAGCACTAAATATTGTTGATTCCATATATCCTAAATTAAGTGGTGTAAGTGAGCAAAACTATAGTATTAAAAAGTTAGAATTCTATTTAATTCTCTGTGGGAAAGCCCTGGGATAGCTGCACAATAACTATTAATGATGATTGATGGCAATGTGAATTTAAGGTGATTGATTAGTTTTGTAAACTTTCATTGTCTATAATGTTCCAGGTACTGTGCTAAATGTTAACATAACACACATTAACAAATCATCAAATAAGGTGATCAATGTTCCTCACAAATTCATGAAAAAGGTGGCATGGCTACAAAGGAACATAGGAAAAATGTTGCTAACATTTGAACTATATATAAGGATAGTAGGCATTTGTCCTTTTAAAAACCTAAGAGAAGGCCATTGCTGGCAGAACAACATTCATAAAGACACAAAGGGGTAATGTATTTGGTAAATAATGAGTCCAGTGTTACTAAATCACAAGTATGAAGTGACAGGTGACTTGCAATTTGACCTTTATCAGCATCTACAAGGAGAAATGGATACCAAAGAAATTTTTATTTTTTAAATTTATTTTTGAGAAAAAGAGTGAGAGAATGAGTAGGGTAGGGGCAGAGAGAGGGAGGACAGAGGGTCTGAAGTGGGCTCCATGCTGACAGAAGAGAGCCCAACGTGTGGCTCAAACTCCCGAACATAAACCATGAGATCATAACCTGAACCGATGAGATCATGACCTGAGCCAAAATAAAGTCAGATGCCAAACCTACTGAGCCACCCAGGAGCTCCCAAAGTAATTTTGTTTGAAGTTTAAACTTAGTGAGTCATGGGGTGTTTTCTTTAAAAAAGTGAAGATGATCTCTTCATATTTAGTTTTGGAGTAATATAGCTGTTCCACCAGTGGGAAAGGGGGACCAAGCTGAATGGGAGATAGGTAGGACCTAACTGGACACACAAGGAATAATGAGATAGCAGTAGAATGAAAAGAAACTGAATTAAAGAGATAGAATTGGTGGAATTTGGTGACCAATTTCAAATAACATGGAAAGAGTAGAAATAATTGAAAATATCTATCCAAGACTTCTACCTTCAGAAACTAAATAACAAAAGTGAAACCACTAACTAAACTTAAGGTTTTATAAAATGGAGTATTATGTCTAAGACTAATCACTGTCTACCAAATCCATGCCTCCCTTCTACCTAGGCATGCCAGTGGACTCCACTTCCCAAAGCCCTTTGCTGTTAACTGGATTTTAAAACAAGCAGATCTTTTCTTAAGTACCTCTCATATATTAAGGTAATTAAATCCGGACTTAAAATTTTGAAGCTCAGGAGAAATGTCAGGTGTGGAGACAGAACTGAGGACCAATACATATTCAAGCCACGAGAATGAGTGGAGAACTCCCTTTAGGCCACCATACCAGATCTAATCCTTTACAAGGCACCAATTATTATTTAATATTATTCCTATAACATTAAACATAGATTTAGAAACTCTGAAAATATAACTGAATAATATTGAAAAACAACAGCAAGGAAAATCTAATAATACTGTTTATTATCTGTGACCAGATACAGGAGATACAAAGAACTAGACAGAAAGTAGCTCATGTTATTTTATTCCACTCTACAATCATGTGGCACATATGTATACCTGATCTTCCCTACTATGAGTACCTAGTAAATATAAAGCTCAGATACTGTTATATTTATTTCTTTGCATCCACCATGTTGCAAAACAATTTGAGGGACCCCAAACACTATATTCTGCAACATATGAAAATTTTACCCAACTGGTGAAGACCTGTATGTGGACCTAATATAAACATATAGGTAAATAGTGTAGAATTTACTAAATTTTTATATTTTAAACGGTTAGAATATACACTAATCTACTCTTTTACTCATCTGAGACCTATGAACAGAAGAAGGGAAAAATGGAAAAATACTGAAATGCAATTTCTGGAAAAAAAAAATGTCATTCTACTAACATTTAGAAATGTTTCCATTAATTTCCAGCAGGAATTAATTCTTCATTATAGGAATTAAAAATTCCTATCTTAGTCAAACTATAAAGATAAAATAGTTTGTGTCCAAGCAACATTATTTTGTAGTACTTTGATCTAAGAACTAAAAAGCCCCACCTGAAAAACTGCTACTCCCAGAAAAACAACATTAACACTGTACCACGAATTGCCCCATAAAAATTCTAATATAGGGGAGAAAATTACTGATACTTTAACATCCCCTGCTTCATTTTTATTTGAGTATTTCCCATTTAAGTACTGGTCAAGTTTGCTTTTATTTTGTTTCTGAGACCCTGCAGGCAAAAAAATTATAAGGTATCTGATTTATTTATTTTAAAACTTTAAAGGCATCTGAGGCATCACCCATATTTTATAGACTTTGAATGGATCAGTGTCAACTACTAGAAATGTTGGCTCAATGATCCTATAAGCCCAAATGACCATTCTGTACCCAAATGAAAAATGTCACATGAGCCCTTTGGCCTTGGAGAATCTAACACAGAACTGGCTTATTTATGGGAATTACAAGCTTTAGTCACTAATAAATCTTACAACCATAATCTATGAAGAAACAGATTTTCTTTATATTAAGTTATGGAAGTCAGTGATGGCTGTGAGGTGAGCTGCTTAGAAAGTAGTCTGTAAATCCAACTCTATTAGGTAAGCCTTTTAAGAACATTTTCCTCTTAGCAACAGAAGGAACGGTACTTTGATTTAGATTTTATTTCCTTATGGAACATATTCTAGTGGTAAAAATGACTGAATATTTTGTGACTCTGAAATGCATTAATTAAAACATAATCTGTTCCTTAAGAACTCTAAATGTTTCTAAATTTGAGATGTACAACTGGGATATCCCAAACTAAACTGAGTAATTTAAAGAGTAATTCCAAACCTTTCTGCAAAACTGATTCATGTCCCTGCAGTAGCTGTAGGACGTGTGAAAAACCTGAACATTTTACCTACCTGCAGGCTCCAACCATTTCCTTAAAATTTAAGATGCATTTAAACCCCAAAGAAAAAGCCTAACTTCATGGAAGGTACAATTTGATTGTTGACATGTTGTAAAAATTTTGGGTTGCTAGTTCAGACAGCAGACTGTATACATTTACTGCCCCGCCCTCCTAGCATTACAAAAACAGGAATGAACAATAGGGACTATGCTGAATAGTACTGAGACTGGGATAGGGGCCATCAGTGAACCAGAGAATTTCTGCAACTTAGAGGCAAAAATCAGAAAAGATAGTGTAGGCTGACAGGCCACAGAAGACTGGAGAGAGTGGAAGCTACTATAGTGGCAGGGTCCCAGAGGGGTGCCAGGTTTGGAATGAACAGGAACAGGGAATAACAGAATTTGCAGGGCTGGTAATCCAGAAGATGAATGAAAGGTCTTTGCACAGACCAGTCAAGTGAGTTCTTTTTCCATGCCTTTCTCTTCCATCTCAGACAGTATCAAGCAGCAGCTTTGCCATAGGATAAAACCATAGAAATGCTTTCTATACCAAATGAAGGATCTTCTGGGGTGAGCTAAGATTTTGAGAAAGATGTACAGCAGGGATGGAGGTAAATCTGAACTCTATACCCAACACATATGGAGAGAAGGAACACTTGTGAAGAGAAGCCAGATCTTTTGAAAGTAAAGAACTACTACTGCTGATAGGTTTGTAATGCCCATGGAGACTTTTTTGCAGAGTGCACTATTATTTGTGCCTTGTTTAGTGCCTAGCTTATTAAAAATCATCTCTCTAATATTAAACACTTTGAAAGTCAATTTTTTCAAGCATTTTGACATTGGATCCAAATTTGATTAATTAAAATTCCTTTACAAATTTAAAATGCAATTACCAATGTAATATGACTAAACCTTTTATATACTTCAAATCTTTTAAACAAAGACAAACTTGCATAAACACAGTAATTATAAAACATACATCTTTACAATAAAAAGTTACAAAATGCTAATGTCATTGAATGTAACTGTTCTTCTCTCCTGTTCCTTACACCTCTCTAGGGCTCAGTGATTCTATAAGATATTATTTATTTTAATTCCTAGGCTTTTAATAAATTTTTAACCCAAAAGCATAAGAATACAATCTGAGGCAAGACAAAGTGTAGACCTAGACTGTCAACAGTTGACACTTGAGGTAAAACATAGTGCCTGATGACAAAGTTCCCAGAAATAAGTTGTTCTTAAAGGGGTGCCTGGGTGGCTCAATCAGTTAAGTACCTAACTCTTGATTTTGGTTCATGTCAAGATCTCATGGTTCGTTGGATCAAGCCCTGTAATGGGCTCTGCAATGACAGCATGGAGCCTACTTGGGATTCTCTCTCTCTGCCTACTCCCTTACTTGTGAACTCTGTCTCTCTCTCAAAATAAAAAAGTAAACTTTAAAAAAAATTTTAATAATTTTTTAAAAAGTTGTTCTTTAAGGATCAAATAACCAACTTTATCTATATAAGAAAACTAATTTTCTTATAATTATGATCTCCAACTTTGGCTATTGGGGTTATCAAAAATGCCTGTATTTGTTATCACTATTTTAGCATAATCAACAGGGGCTATAAATATTAGAAACTTTATCTTCCAGAGATAGAGAATAAGTTCTGCTTATTTCATAATTTCTAAGACATTTCTTTTTCCTCTCCACATTTAACACCTTTGAAATCCATATACATCTTACAATGAAGGGAATCATCCAAGAACATCTGGGTCAACCAGGAGCAAGTCTAACAGTGTTGTCACTGGTTGCTCATGTGTTTACTTGGTTTTATCCCGTGAAGCATGACTAGACAACAGCAAGCCTTTGACATTTCAGACAACAATGTATTTAAAGATACTTTAAGAAAAAACTGTGAGACTTGGTTTTTGATTGAAAATTTTCCAATGATACAGGCTATCAAAAACATGAAAACATCAGTATCAAAACTTGCTGAAGGCATGTCATTTGGTTTGGCAGAAAATCTCAGAATTAGTGTAGCATACTTCAAGAAAATGCCGCAGCATCAATCTTCTGAATACTAAAAAAGATGAAATTAGGTAGAACAGAAATACTAATAATTTTGAGCTAATATGTGGTTCAGAAGACTCAGAAATTTAAAAAATTTTAGTTATACCTTAACCAAATATTTTGTTTGTTTTCCTTTTCATGTATGCACAGGATTAAAATTATGTCTAATCAAGTCCGAATATTCTAACTGATAAGAAAGATCTTTGTTAGGATACAACTGGCAGGGATTTTTTTTTTCCCAGCAGTATAAAAAATAAAAAAGAACCCTAGATTTGGTGAAATATAGTTGGTATCATTTCAAGAAAATGTACCTGTTTTATCATTCTTGAAACACAATGCTAAACTCTCTATCTCTTTTTTTTTTTAAGTTTATTTATTTATTTTGAGAGAGAGACACTGTGTGGGGAAGGGAAAGGCAGAGAGAGAGAGAGGGAGACAGAATCCCAAGCAGGCTCTGTGCTGTCAGTGCAGAGCCTGATGCACGGCTCAAATTCACGAAGCGGGAGATGATAGCGTAAATCAAAACCAAGAGTCAGACACTTAACCACTGAGCCACGCAGATACCCCTGAACTATTTCTAATTAACATGTTTGACATTTTTAGTCATGTCAAGCTGGGCTCTTTATCTACGCAGTTACCCTAAACTTTCCCAAACTCTTAGTTATGATCCTACTACATTCATTCACATTTTCCTCCCATAATTGTAAGGCTCACTCATCAGTCTGATTCTCTTCCTTGATTAGAGATAGAAACAACTACATGTTTTATAAACAACATAAGCTTACCAGAAGCTTATGAAAAGGTTTCTTACCAAAAGGCTTCTTTTATTCCTAAATATGAATGGATAATAATCCACCATTTCAGAAAAACCAGATAGCAAAAAAGGAGGAAGATCAAGTTGCACAAACAAAATTTAAAAATGACCCATGGTTGACGAGACATAACTCTGGAAAAGTAGATATATAAACAAAACGCATAATTGTTTTTATCAAATTTGAGGTAGCTACTTTATCCACAAGGCAAGAATAAGCTGCTTTGGGCAAAAGGAGCAATCAAGGAATAAGAATCCTTACAAATTAAAAAATCAAAATGAAGATAAAATTAATAAAAAAGAAGAAAATGCAATTGATGAATTGAGAAACTGAATAAAAGGGTTAAGTAATAGGCAACACTGGAAAGCAAATGAATGATCTGGAAGAAAAGCTCACAGCAGGTCATTGAACAGAGAAATAAAATGCAAAAGTAGAAAATATGAGAGAAAAGCTGAGACAGAATAAAAGCATAAAATCTAATATCCATCATATAAGAATCAGAGTGAGAGAGGGAGTGAGAGAGAAAAACCAAAAATCATAAGATAAAGATATTCTCAAGAAGATATATTTTGAGCTGAAGAAAGAAATGAGTCTTTAGCCTGATAGACCCTGACAGGCTGAATTTAAAATTTATATATAAATAAAATATAAAAACCTCATTCAGGCATATGTCAGAGAAATTTCAGAACTTTAAGGTGAAAAAAAATGAAGTTTACAGTCTTTCAAAGAAAAAAAAAGTTATCTAAAGCAAAACCACTATTGGAGTTGTACTGTATTACTTTTTGGTTCTGAATGCTAGGCTAAATTAAAAAAAAAAGTTCTAAGATTCTGAGGTAAAAAAACATGTTTTGAGTCTAAAATTCTCTACAAAACTACCAAACAATGAAAATAGACAGGAGACTTTTTCAGACATGCAAGGAGTCAAAACGTTAACTTCACATGCAGCCTCTTTGAAGAAACTACTTACAAGATTGGAAAATACTAGGAGATACTGATTCTCCATTCATCCATACATCCATTCTCTTCTTAACAGATACCTATTTTATTATGAAGTAATCTTACTAACATAGTTGGATATAGCAATTCCAAGAAGGCAAGGAATCTTCTTTTCTTATTCCCCACACCTCCATTTTTCTCCTGAGGGGAAACACTGCCAACAGTTTTTGAGCACAGTTTCTATTCTCTTTCTTTTCATTTGCATATAAACACATATTTATGTAAATTTAAATTTTTTGTCTTACAGGTAGTTTTGGAGGGGTAATCATCAAAGTGTAAGAATAGAACATATTTTTAGCTTGATCAATAATATTTACAAATACTGTATGTGGTCTTCCATTCAAACTCTCACCTCTGACCCTACACATGTCAGGGAGTATTTGCCTTGTAGAATAGAGTTTTGCAGCTCTCCCATCCTGCCTTTATCTTCTAATTCTCTTCCTCCTCGACCAAGTTTAATAGCTGACAAAAGCATCCTGAGCCTGGAGAATCTTAAGAAGGAGAGTTTCACACAGAATAGCTCCAGTATCAACAGGAGATTGTCTACTTTTCCATTTGCATTTACCCTCTATGAGGTGCTCCCTATACCAAGATTTCCAACCATAGAACATAAACAGACACACAGAAGCCAGACTAATTCTTTTTGTTTTTTAATTTTTTAATTTTACTTATTTTGATGACAGAGAAAGAACAAGCAGGGGAGGGTCAGAGAGAGAGACAGAGAGACACAGAGAATCCCAAATAGGCTCCATTCTCTCAGTATGGAGCCCAATATGGGGCTCAAACTCACGAACTGTGAGATCATGACCTGAGCTGAAATCTAGACTCGAATGCATACCCACTGAGCCACTCAGGTGCCCAATTCCCTTAAATGTAAAAGAGATGATGGAAATCTCTTGATCAAAACCTTCCAATGGCTTCCCATCATACCTAACAAATCAAAAGTTCACCCCATGTCTTCTAAACCCCATTTAATTTGTCCCCTGATCACATTTCTGGTCTCTTGAAGTCCTATTATTCTCCCCTGTACTCACTTCACTCCAGGACACTGGCCTTTGTGAAATTCCCCCAAAATACTGGATTTCTGCTGAAGGAACTTTGACCTGACTTTCCCTCTGCCTGGAGGTTTCCTCCTGAAAGTTCAGTTACTAGTTTCATTCTGGTTTCTACTTATATTTCTGATAAAGGCCTTCCCTGACACTCTATCTAAAATAAATCCTTTTGTGTATTTTATCTTTTATGGAATTCATCACTATTTCACATTACATATTTGTTCTTGTTTAATGACAATACGTCCTATGAAAATTTAAGTTCTTTGAAGATGGGCACTTTGTTTAGTTCGGATTTGTATTCCCTAAACCTAGAACATGGCTTTATATGGTATTCATGTAACAGGTATTCAATAAATATTTGTTGAATGAACATTTTATCCACTTCCTTCTTTGTCACAGATGTGCCCTCTGAGCAGAATGATCTAGGTAACTCTTTGTTATCTGCATCCATTACTGTGAGCACATCCTCAGCTCTAACTGTCAGAACCCCAGAAGTGTTCGATTGAGAAATCCCAACAAAAGTCTGAGGGTTCAAATATCTTGGTATCACAGGGCCCTATTGTGAGAGAATAGCATCTCTCTCTTGATTTAATCAAATTCAGCTTCAATAAAAAGAAATAACTTCTGGTTGGGGGTTGAGGGGGTAAAAAAAAAAACTTTAAAAAGTACCTCTTAGAGTAAGATTAATCATGGGCATAGGGGCAGGGGCAGAAGATGGTACCATTCTGGACTATCTGAATCATTTTATCCATGTCTATAAATCACCATTAAAATTTTAAATATAAAATTTACCAGAAGATAAAATATCCTCTGAAAAAAATATACACTAATTTGTTAAAACCTACTCCTGCCCCCCACCCCACCAGTTCCCTCTTATATGTAAAAGTAGCATCTTATATCTTCAAGAAAAGGGCTCTAACTCTCCTGAAATATCAGGTTTTATTTTTAGTTCACTAAATCTCCCTAGAAAGTTAGAGATTTCTTGTTATGCATCTTTCCTTCTTCTCACTGCAATATCAAATACTATATATTTATATACCTGCCTCTACTTTAGACCATGCCTTCGTAGATGATCTAATCAGAAAGTACACATCTATCTTCATTGTTAACTGCAAAGAGAAATTTAAACCAGCAATATATTCCAAGCACTTTTGTGGAACATAAGATTACAAGATTGACCATCAATGGAGGACAGTTACAAATTCACACATCTACAAATTAACCCAAAAGGAGACAGAATGAGTTAATAATGATTGTAGAAGTAATCATCTCTTAATGTGAGAGATTACTTAAATTAATTAGAAATATTAAGATAATTTTTAAAAGTCTTTATCGCATTTTTGCAAAAAAGAAATATACATAAGTATGTATGTGTTTATATGCAAATGAAAAGAAAGAGAATAGATACTGTGCTCAAAAACTGTTGGCAGTGTTTCCCCTCAGGAGAAAAATGGAGGTTTGGGGAATAAGAAAAGAAGATTTCTAGATTTTCTGACTGTAGTTCTACGTAGTCTGAGTTTCTAACAAAGAGATATATTTATGCTTTGAATAACACATGTGTATGTGTGTGTTTGTGTGTGTGTGTGTGTGTGTGTGTGTGTATGTGTCTGTCCATCTGTGTGATATTGATGGTTTTGGAATAATTAAAACTAAAATTTTCAGGGGTGCCTGAGTAGTTCAAGGGGCTAAGTATCCAAGTCTTAATTTGGGCTCAGGTCATGATCCCAGCGTCATGGGATCAAGCCCCACATCAGGCTCCACACTGAGCATGGGGCCTGCTTAGGATCCTCTCTCCCACTCTGTCTGCTTCTCTCCTCTGCTATGCACTCTCTCTCTGAAATTAAAAAAAAAAAAAAAATTTTTTTTTAGAAAGTAAAAGAAATTATTTTAATGTACTAGGAGCTTGGTATTTAAACAAAAATCATGGAAAAGATATTTAACATTAAAATGAGGCATTTTTTTAAAAATATTTTTATTTTTTTATTTCTAGGATAGAGAGAGACAGCGTGAACAGGGGAGGGTCAGAGAGAGAGGGAGACACAGACTCTGAAACAGGCTCCAGGCTCTGAGCTGGCAGGCAAACAGAGCCCGACGCGGGGCTCGAACCCACGAACCGCGAGATCATGACCTAAGCGAAAGTCGGACGCTTAACCGACTAAGCCACCCAGGCGCCCCTAAAATGAGGCATTTCTTAAAATGAATTAACAATTAATGAATAAAATCTTTCTAAATTTTATCTTTATATCTATGTATCTACATCAGTATAGACCATACTTACAGGACAGTACACCTCTATTTCATTTTAACAATGAAAATAGTAAAACAAACCTGATTCCCATAATCTTATGATATTGTAATTCTTAGTCTATACACACTCAAAGAACTGGGTGGGGATAGGTGGTTAATAAAACAAATTCAGATACTTTTGACCTATTTCTAATTTATTCATTTTTTAGGAAAACAAGGTATTTCTTATCTTATTTATCTCTTTAAATGGTAGAGAACTTTAAGGAAAATGATAGAAGTACCTGATTGGTTGCTTCCTTCCAAATCCATGACCCACTTCCTGAAACCTTGCTGATGGGCTCTCATGTGAAACATTTCCCATCAGCGGTTTAAATTACCTTTCGGAACATCCACCATGTTTCAGAATCTTAGGATGAATAATTAATGCAACTGCACTCACAAACCTTTGTCATGAGCACATATTTTATAAGTAAATAACTAATGTCCTATACCAAATGAATAGCAATGGAATAGAGATTTCTGGGAAGCAAGCTCAATGTTTTGTGTGACACCTAAAATTGACACTGATAGCCCAATATTCACAAACTTCCACTTCTATTAGTTGGTTTTTAGACCCATTTACTCAGTGTGTCAGCTTAATTCTCATACTGGCAAATGAATGTTGTTTGTGGCTCATGAAAGAGAATGGAATTAGCCATATCATTTAACCACAGGAAGCCACAAATAATGTTAACTGATCAGCTGGCCATAAATTTATTCTTTTTAACTGTTGAATTATGCATTCAATTCTTTGCACCTGAAAGCAGTTTTCTTCTCCTTTCCTGTATTTGTGTCACTCTTTTCTACTTTGTGAATCATCTCCACATTTATAGATTATATTATGTGAATCAAAAGCTTGCATATATATATGTAATAGCTCACCCCCATATGCCTGCATGACTTTGAAATATTTTTCCATTTAATTTAATATTTCCTTAAAAGCCTGACTTTATAAAATCTAATTTAAAGGCCCTGAATTGCATAAAAGCACATAACTAAAAAAATATTTGTGGAGTTGACCATTTTCCCTGATAAAAACCAAAAAGTATACTTCCTGAATTACATCTGTTTTTACAAGTTTAGTTTTCTTGAATCTATAGACTTTTTTTCAAATAAAATGATTTCAAACAATTGTGAAGAGGTTAAATTTATTTCTACTCAGGACACAGTTATCTGTTTTCTGTTTGCTTTGAGAGCGTCTCAAACAAAAAGAGGTAACTCTGACTTGTGTGATAATATTCTGTAGTATTTTTATAGAAAATATTCATGAGGTGTACTAGCCTAAGGCAAAAGAAGGCTATTGATCAACATGAAAAATCTACTAGAAGGGTTAAAGCAACTAAAAGAAGCATACTGGGGTGAGCAAGGTCTGAGCTCAGTCCTGCACGGTTACAGAGAGTACATGGAGAAATCACTTCACTTCTCTCTATCTCAGCTTTTTCATCTGTAAATGGGAATAATAATTTCTCTCTCTTAAAGCTGTTCTCAAAATTAAGCAATGTTTTTAATTTGCATGGCACACAGTAAAGATTAAAAAAACATCAGTTCTATCCACACCCTTTTCTCTTCCCTTGTCCAATTACAACTATCACATCTAAAATTCCCAGACACCACGGTCCCTGGGTGGCTCAGGTCATGACCTCACAGTTCGTGGCATCGGGCTCTGTGGTGACAGCTCAGAGCCTGGAGCCTGCTTCAGATTCTGTCTCCCTCTCTCTCTGCCTTTCTCTCTCTCTCTCTCTCTCTCTCTCTGCCTGTCTGTGTGTGTGTCTCTGTCTCTCAAACATAAAAATAAACATAAAACAATTTTTAATAAAATTCCCAGATACCATCTCTCAGAAAGGATTGGGATAAATTTTAGTGTATAAAATCTGAATATTAAGGCAACCATGCTCCAATCACCCAGCTTCACCTTTTAACTCTAGTTTTCCTTCGTAGCATTTATTACAATTGAAATGAACTACTCTTCCAACTATGTGTTTCATGTCTGCCACTCTGCCAGGCTGTAACTCCATTTCTGTCATTCTGTCCATTGACCATTTCTGTCTTCCATCACTACAACCTCAGAACCTACCACAGGCACTAGGGTTCAATGGGTGCTGACTGAATCAATGAAGGCCCTAGTCTTTTCCTCTAACAACTGCCTTTAACCTGAATCAAGGATTACCACGCACAGGCATACTTCACCATGGAAAACATAATTAAAAATGAAATTTCAAAGGGAGCCTGGGTGGCTCAGTCAGTTAAGTGTCCAACTTCAGTTCAGGTCATGATCTCAATATCCAGGAGTTTGAGCCCCATGTCGGGCTCTGTGCTGACAGCTCAGAGCCTGGAAAGTCTGTGTCTTCAGATTCTGTTTCCTTCTTCCTTGCCCCTCCCTTCTCATGCTTGGTCTCTCTTAAAAATAAATAAATGTTTTTTTAAATTTTTAATAAAAAACAAAAAATAAAATAAAATTTCCAAAGCAAAAAATTCCACCATGAATTTTTACCTATATATACTCAAAATAAAGTTCAACATTTCCATATGCACCAGATACAATGTGTTTAAATGGCTTATTGCATCACATAATATTGTTGGTCACTTCTCAAAAATATACTGATTCTATTTCAGTTATTCTACAGCTATTCACATGTGTACATTTTGGCAATGATCAATTGGCAATGATCTTCCTGGAAGAATATAAACACTATTCTTTGATTTGTTGCAGGAACAGTTATTTGCAGAGCCTAAAACTACTTCAGACTTTACTTTAAAGTCAAGTTTTACCTGAGACCTTTATTAAAGAAGGGAAATAAATTATTACTCTGTTCTGTGAGTTGTCTGGAACTACCATTATCTATATTAAACTAATTTTAATCCATTAAAAATAAATTGTTTCAAAAATGATACTTAAGATTCTCTAAAAAACAAAACAGAAAACTACTAAAATAATTTTCACAGGGTCCACAGCAATGTGCTTTTTATTTTTACTTCATTTTAAGTGGAAATTCTAAAGCTGTGAAAGAAACCTTTTACCAAGTTAGGTAGGGACCAAACGGGTTGACAGACTTTTGACACAGATAAAGGAATGACATGGAAAGATGTTTGTAGCAATGGGGAAAATGGTTTAGAGCAAAGGGAATTCACAGCAAGAAGTCTTGCAGAACCAGGCTTAAGGATGTGAATACTCAGGACAGGATTAACCTTAAATATTCTTTTGTCTTTTATGTACAAGGTATTTATATTATTTTACATTATTAAGCATTTTATTTTTTCCATTTAATTATAACCAAAACCCCCAAGGTACCTAGGAATAAACCTACCCAAAAAGGTTAAAGATCTGTATGCTGAAAACTATAGAAAGGTTATGAAAGAAATTGAAGAAGACAAAAAGAAGTGGAAAAACATTCCATGCTCATTGAAGACAAATATTGTTTTTTAAAAAATATTTTTATTTATTTCTAGGGGAGAGAGAGAGAGAGACAGCGTGAGCAGGGGAGGGTCAGAGAGAGAGGGAGTGACAGACTCTGAAACGGGCTCCAGGCTCTGAGCTGGCAGTCAGCACAGAGCCCGACGCGGGGCTCGAACCCACGAACTGCGAGATCATGACCTAAGCGAAAGTCGGACGCTTAACCGACTAAGCCACCTAGGCACCCCAGAAGACAAATATTGTTAAAATATCAAAACTACCCAAAGCAATCTATACATTCAATGCAATCCCTATCAAAATAAAACAAGCATTTTTCACAGAGCTAGAACAAACCATTCTCAAATTTGCATGGAACCAGAAAAGACCTTGAATAGCCAAAGCAATCTTGAAAGAGAAAACCAAAGCTGGAGGTATCACAACTCCAGACTTCAAGTTGTATTATAAAGCTGTATTCATCAAGACAGTATCGTCCTGGCACAAAAATAGACATACAGATCAGTGGAACGGAATTGAGAACCCAGAAATGGACCCACAAATGTATGGCCAACTAATCTTCAACAAAGCAGGAAAGAATATCCAATAGAAAAAAGTTTCTTTGGCAAATGGTGTTGGGAAAACTGGACAGTGGCATGCAAAAGAATTAAAGTGGGCCACCTTCTTACATCATACACAAAAATAAATTCTAAATGGATGAAAGACCAAATGGAAAACAGGAAACCATCAAAATCCTAGAGGAGAAAACAGGTAGCAACCTCTTTGACCTTGGCCAGAGCAACTTCTTGCTAGACATGCCTCTGGAGGCAATTCCTTTTTAAGTTCTTAGAGAGAAAAATGGTATTTATAGTATAATTCCCCAATTCACACATATACATTACATTTTTAAGAATAAAAATACTACTACTAAGTTCTAATTGTTACTATTTCTATACTTTTGGTTAAAACTTAGTGATGAAGGACTGTCTATAGTCTTAAGAAAGCCTTGTACTAAGCAGCATATTTAGCCAATAGAGAGTAAATCAACTACCAAATAATCATCTCAAAAAGTGTTTTATACATGGTTATGAGGTTCTTTTTCAAAAGAAATTTGGACAACAGTTTTAATCTATCATTACTGTATATAAACAGTTAATTGTGACATTTTCTCTGCAATCAAACCAACTTTAGTCCAAAGATCTGCTGTAGAGAACATAGAGGAAACTGCTGGTAAAATATTTTTCATATACTGAGGACTTTTCCTTATTATAATGCATTTATTTATATAACATTAAGTGTCTAGTATATACTAGGTAGTACTAACTATAAATAACATAGGGTATGAAATGAGACAGATCAGGATTTAAATCTCTGCAAACTGACTGTTTGCCTGTGTGATTTCCGAAAGTTTCTCACTATGCTTTAAAGTGTACAGGACTCAATTTTCTCCTTTATAAAACAGAGATAATAGGAATACCCAATTCAAAGAATTATTGTGAGAGCTAAGCATTTGGTAATACAGTTGTCACTGTCCAGCACTTAGTAGGTGCTCAATAAATGTTAGCTGTATTGTTGTTATTATTTCAGTATTCTTGTCTTAGGGATTTCCTGTTACATAAAATGGTAAGAGAGTGGAGGAAAAAGGGAATAAAATTTATGTCAGGGAACAAGTTATGCAGGGCGAGAGAAACATCTCTTGCATACCAAGAGAAACTTGGTATTAAAGTAAAGAAAGTAACTGAATTTAATGTTTTCAAATTGCAGCCTTGGGAGAGAAAAACATTATTGCCTTTTGTTCCCGTGATGCTAATAAGGGAGCCATGTCAATTAGCAAAGTTAGTTATCTTTATAACTCAACATAGAACATTTCCTGACACATAGTTACCTAAAAATAAAAATGTACTAACAAGTAAATGCATGTGCATATGAACATAGAACTCTTCAAAGGTTTGAAATATCATGTAGACAAAATCAGATTTGTATTTTAGAAGGATAACTTGGTTAGCAATGTTGAAAAAGAGCATTAACAAGGGAAAACCAAAATAGGAACAGTTAAGTCATCATTCATTTGGGTAAGAAGTGATGAATACCTAAACCAAGGAAATACCTAGAATGTGCTAATCCTTTAATGTGCTTGAAGTTAAAGAAGAAAGAACAAAGATCTCAAAGTTATCAGGTTATGGAGTAAGTGGAAATTCTACTAATAAAAAAGGAAAAACAGCAAATTTGGAAGGGATATATGCAAGAAGCCAAAATAAACTTGGACTTATTGAGGTACTGGAAAATAAACTTTGACACCATAACCGTGTAAGTGATGGGTGAAGTTGTGGACACAAGGACACAAGTGGGCTTATCCAGGAAGAACACGAAAACCAAAATTTAACCAGGTAGATCAAATATTACAGCACTAGCTAATAAAAGACTGTTCCAGAAGAAATCCCTTATGTGTTGTGTTAGTCTTTCCAAAGAAATAAGACTAAGTTAATGAAAAAGAAGGTGGTATCAGAAGTGTCCAAGTTCTACAAAAGAAAGGACATGGAAAACCATGGAAACAAAGGTTATTTTTTTAAAAGGTAGGGGATGGGGGACAGGGAGAATGTCAACCCTGTTAAATGCAGAGATGTCAAAGAAAGCAGACACAAAAATTGTCCACTAGCTGAAATAGGAAATGCACAGGTAGTATGTTTGGGGCTTGACAATTTCACATCCCTTCTAGCAATGCATACTAATGCCTTCTTCCCCTAAATTTTGTCAACAGAGTGATACAGCCAAGCTTTTGCATTTTTTGCAATCTTTTAAAAAAAATTTTTTTAATGTTTTATTTCTGAGAGAGACAGCGTGAGCAGGGGAGGGTCATAGAGAGAGGGAGACACAGAATCTGAAACAGGCTCCAGGCTCTGAGCTGGCTGTCAGCACAGAGCCGGACGCGGGGCTCAAACCCACGAACCCCAAGATCATGACCTGAGCCGAGTTGGACATTTAACCAACTGAACCACCCAGGAGCCCCATGCAATCTTTTTTATTTTTTTATTTAATTACTTTGAGAGAGATGGAGAGAGTGCAAGTGGTGGAGAGACAGAGAGAGGGAGAGAGAGAATCCCAAACAGGCTCTGTGCTACCAGTGCAGAGTCTGATGTGGGGCTCAAACTCATGAACTATGAAATTACAACCTGAGCCAAAGTTGGACTCTTAACTGACTGAACTACCTAGGTACCCCTGCAGTTTTGCAATCTTACATGTGAAAAAAGTGGCATCTCATTCTAGTTTTTATTTGAATAACTCTAGTAGGAATGAAGTTGAAGACACTTTGATACTTTTTTATAAATTGTGTATTTTTGCCAATTTTTTCTAGAGTATTTGTAGTCCATGAAATTTCAAAATTCTTTATGTTTCAGGAAGGTTAAACTTTTAACTTTTAACTTTGCTTAGTGCTATTTTTGAAACAGAATTTTTAATTTTTATATAGTCATATTTATAAATTTTTAATTCTTCTGGGTTTGGAATATTTAGAAATGCCTTCCCTGAATCAAGATTTTAGCAGGATTTACTTGTTTTCTTCTAAGTTCTATGTGAATTAATTCTTTACTTTTAGATTAACAATTCATTTTAAATTTATTTTTGATTACTAGTGTAAGAAAAAAGGTTCAATTTTATCGTTTTCAAGTAACTATGTAGTTGTCTCAACACCATTTATTAAATAATCAGTCCTTTCTCTGGTGATACAACAACTATTTTTTAAATCTTTTTTTTAGTAATCTCTACACCCAACATGGGGCTCCAGTGCAAGACCCCACGATCAAGAGCCACATGCTCCACCAAATGAACCAGCCAGGTGCCCCTCAACAATTGTTTCATATGCCCAAATTCCACATGCACTTAGGACTATTTCTAGACCTTTTAATCCATGCCACTGTTCTATCTGCTGTTCATGCACGAGTACCACACCATTTTAATTACAGAGGCTTTGTGGCGTGTTTTAAATGTGGTAGTCCTACCCTTCCTCATCGTTTTTGTCTTGTCAGTGCTGTTCTAGTTATTCTTGCATATTATTTTCAATAAGAAATTCACTATCAACATGTCTAACTGCACAAAAGGAAGCTTGTTGGTATATTTATTAAGATCAAATTAGATCTATAAATCAACTTATAGAACACTGACATTTTGACAAGGCTGAAATATCCTATCCAAGGGGGAGCTATGTCTTTCAAAATGATTAAGTCAGGAATATTATGCTGGTGCCCCGACCAAGTCACAGGTAGCAGAGGCAAACCACAGGCTTGTCCAGGTAAGACAGATCCTTCTCACTGCCAGGCAGAGAGAAAAGCAGTAGCTGTGCCGCTTGCACAGGTTCTTTCCACTGGGGAGATGTTTGACATGAATGCCCAGTTCTTCCTTTAAAACTCCTCTAACAGGGGCTCTGGGTGGCTTAGTCGGTTAAGCGTCGACTTTCGCTTAGGTCATGATCTCGCGGTTCGTGGGTTCGAGCCCCGCGTCGGGCTCTGTGCTGACTGCCAGCTCAGAGCCTGGAGCCTGTTTCAGTCTGTGACTCCCTCTCTCTCTGACCCTCCCCTGCTCACGCTGTCTCTCTCTCTCTCCTAGAAATAAATAAAACATTAAAAAAAATTTAAAAAAAAAGAATCAAAGAAAATAACAATTTAAGTAGTCCTGTCTTTTTTAAATATCAAGCATTTCACCCATGCTTTTGACAGGAGTGTGATGGTGATCATTTTAAGCCAGGGCTTTCAGATTAAGCCTCATAAACAGAGGTTGTATTTTAATTTAAATTAAAAATTATTACTACATATTGAAGTATAATTGTATGTGTGTGTGTGAGGTACAATGTGTGTGACAGAGACACATATGACTAGATATAGATATCTGGTAT
The DNA here is from genome assembly GCA_017311185.1 of Proteles cristata cristata. NCBI lineage: Eukaryota > Metazoa > Chordata > Mammalia > Carnivora > Hyaenidae > Proteles > Proteles cristata. Next base: position 3,484,899 of record JAESUZ010002988.1, read on the forward strand.
AAAATACTCCATTTGGATAGGAGGCAGACAGAGGGTAGATATGGTTTCTAAATTAATGGACCTGGCTTGTGCTCTCAGCTGGGCACTAGGGCATTCAAATTTTTGTCAATGTGGGTCCAAAGGGTATCTGTAAAAAGAGTCAAATAATCATCAAAGAAAAACTTTAAATTTCTTTAAATGCCCAGATACCTTGAAACCCCAGAGCTTCACACTCTTAAGCATGGAAGAAAAATAATTTCAAGCCATAAAAAATTAACTGTGGGAAGAATGACCGAATTCTTCCTCTTGCTCCATCAGAGTAAGTTGCCTAATGAAATTGTGGATAGGTCATGGGACCTGTCGAAGCCTCAGCTCTCTCATCTGTAAAACAGGGATAATGATAGTACCTACTACATGGAATTGTATTAGGAGGTGTGGTCACCAAAGATATCAACACCCTTATCCCTGACACATAAGACTATGTTAGCTTGTATGGACTTTTTAGATGCAATTAAGTTCAGGACCCTAAAGATGGGAGATTATCTCGTATTATCCAGGTAGATCCAAAGTAATCACAAGGGGTCCTTTAGAATCGAAGAAAGCACTGTGATCACAGAATCACAATTCAGAGCAATGGAATCGCTGGCTTTAAAGATGGAGAGGTGGGGGGGCCTGAGTGGCTCAGTCGGTTAAGTGTCCAACTTCGGCTCAGGTCATGATCTCACAGTCTGTGGTTCCAGCCCCGGGTCTGGCTCTATGCTGACAGCTCAGAGCCTGGAGCCTGCTTCAGATTCTTTGTCTCCCTCTCTCTCTGCCCCTCTCCCACTTTGTCTCTCAAAATAAAAAATAAAGACTTTAAAAAAAAAAAAAGATGGGGAGAGAGGCCATCCACCAAAAAATGCAGACAGCCTCAAGAAGCTGGAAGAGGCAAAGGAAAGAATCCTACCTTGGAGCTTTGAAAAGAAACCTAATCCTACAGTACTTAATTTTAGCCCAGTGAAACCTATTTGGACTTCTGACCTCCATTATAAGATAATAAATGTGTTGGGTTATTGTAACCACTAAGTTTGTGGTAATTTGTTTGCATGAGCCTTAAGAAACTAATCTAGAATTAAATGGAAAAATATATGTGAAATGTTAGTACAATGGTGGAGACCTGAAGAACTCAGTAAATGCTGTTAACATGGTAATAATGTATGATGATAGTGCCTATTTTTGTTCTGATAATTTCTAGAAATGTTGACTATGAGGTTAAGTTGTGTGAAATTGCCAATATTTGATCATTTATGACCTGTAAAAATGATCATTTCACATCGTCCAACCGAACATTTCTAAGTCTACTACTGATTCAGGTGAATAAAAAAATCCATTAAAAGAAGATGCTTATCTCCTCAAAGTTTATCTTACTATCCTCTCTTAAATTACAGCAACCTGATGAGATTGTTACAAAGATTAAATGAAATGCTAATATGTAAAGAAGAAAAGTACTAACAGTAAGCCTAAATATAGGTTAGCCATTATTATCCTTTAAAGCTAAGTTCCAGGAGAGCAGGGACTTTGTTTTATTCACTGCTGTAACTTCTGCTCACACGACAGGGTATTTTTATAAAAAGTACTCATTAACTATTGTATGCAGTTTCTTGTAGTGTCTGTCCAGTGTCTTTTTGTTAGCATTGTCATGCTTTTAAAAAGTTTTTGTTAATTAAAAATAGAACTACCCTATGACCCACCAAAAGCACTACTAGGAATTTACCCAAAGGATACAGGAGTGCTGATGCATAGGGGTACATGTACCCCAATGTTTATAGCAGCACTTTTAACAATAGCTGAATAATGGAAACAGCCTAAATGTCAATCAATTGATGAATGGGTAAAGATGTGGCTTATATACAAAATGGAATACTACTTGGCAATGAGAAAGAATGTAATCATGACATTTGTAGCAAAGAGGATGGAACTGGAAGGTATTATGCTAAGTGAAATAGGTCAGTCAGAGAAGGACAGGTATCATGTTTTCACTTGTATGTCGATCTTGAGAAACTGAACAGAAGACCATGGGGGAAGGGAAGGGAAAAAAAGTCACAGAGAGGGAGGAAGGCAAATCACAAGGGACTCTTAAATACAGAGAACAAACTGAGAATGGATTGGGGGGGATGAGGGAGAGGGGAAAATGGGTGATGGGCATTGAGGAGGGCACTTGTTGGGATGAGCACTGAGTGTTGTATGTAAGCCATTTAACAATAAATTCTTTTAAAAATAAACATTAAAAAATAAAAATAAAGATTTTGTTGGGGGCACCTGGGTGGCTCAGTCAGTTGAGCACCCAACTCTTGATTTCAGCTCAGGTCATGATCCCAAGGTCATGGGATCAAGCTCTGAGTCAGGTTCCAAGCTGTGTATCCCTCTCTCTCTGCACCTCCCCTGTTTATTCTCTCTCTCTCTTTTTCCCCCTCCCTCCCTCCCTCCTTCCCTCTACCCCTCTCCCTCTCCAATAAAAAAAAGTTTTTGTTGGATTAAAAATTATCACTTGAGTCACATTTGGTCAAGTATTCTTTTTGTATGATAATTTTTCTCCTGCATCTTACACATCATTTGTATTTTTTCATAGTACCTTACCATAGGGGCTTAACAAAAATTGTTTTCAGGGGATGCCTGGGTGGCTCAAGTCAAAGCTGTCTGACTTTGGCTCATGTCATAATGTCGCCTCACCATTGAAAGTTCAAGCCCCAGATTGGATTCTGTGTTGACAGCTCAGAGCCTAGAGCCTGTTTCAGATTCTGAGTCCTCCACCTACCTACCTCTTTCTCTCTCTCTCTCTCTCTCTCTCTCTCTCTCTCTCTCTCACACACACACACACACACACACACAAACTTTTAAAAAAGAAAAATTGTTTTTACTGTTTTACTGACATAAATAACAATCTATTTTAATTAAGGGGTCTTCTTTCTGCCTCCATCCTGGTTAAATGAAATACAGTAACCCTCATATGCTGCATTCATACCAAATAGTGTGGAACTGAACCAGAAATCTAAAGGTACAAAAGTACAGCAAGCATGTTATTGCCCACCAATACACAATTGCTCCCTCACATTTCCCTCCCCCCCTCTTACTAGGTAATGCCACATGACCCATGGTTATGGGTCTATGAAAGGAAATGGAAAAGTGTTATGGATACCTTCTGGATCAAAGCATTTAAAAGTCTATATGGGACCTTTCCACTCTCAACTTTTGTCAAAGAAGCCACATGTTTCAGACAGTGCAGCCCCAAGAAGCAGAGCCTCCTTTAGCCTATGATCCTTTGTGACCATGGGGAGCAAAGCCCCACACACTCTCATTAGGCTAGTAGCATAAGTGAGAAAGAAGTTTCACCTGTGGTAAGCCACTGAGATTTTAACATATTTACCTTAGCGCAGCCACTGTTAACGTGAATAAAAAGAAAAATATGTATATTTAATAATGGAATGATCCAGATTATAAATTAGTAATTAGTTGTCCTTACTCTTAAAAAAAATTATTTTCAAAATAAGTTTAAAGAAAGAATTTGGAAAGAAGTTTGAGGACATACTGAGAGAACAGGAACCAACAAAAAGCACTGGATAGCAAAAAAAAAAAATGAAACAACACCCATCAGAAATAAATTTAGACCAAAAAATGAAATTTATGGCACTGGTTCAGACATAACACATAAAAACAAAAGCTATATTCTAGATTTCATAATGCCAGAGAACACACGCCTTGTTCAACATTAATGGATAGTATGTTATTATGCACTATTAATGCTCATATTAGAATTCTAGACAACTGCTCACCAGCTGACAATATAACTTTCAAGAATGTCAAATAGAGATCATCTGAGATACCAGACCACGTAAATGATACTCTTTATCAGTGGTTCTCAAACTTTAATGTGAATAGGAATCACCTAGAGATTGGGTGAAAAATGCAGATTCCTGATATTTGTATACACTATGTATAGAGAAATTCCACCCAACTGGCAATTTTAGCAAACATCCCAGGTGACTCTGATGTAAGTGGTCCATTTACCAAAACTTTGAAAGAAGTATCCTTTACTAGGAGCCCATTAGTAACTAACATAACTGTAAAACATACTGTCTACACAGACTCTGAAGCTTGCCCTTCCCTTTAAATTTGTTTTATTAGATTTTTAATATTATATTGGAAATATTTCTCTCTTTCCATATATACATTTATATATCTTTATATGTAACATTTATATTTATATATTTGTATATATTTATATTTTATATGTAACATGTTTTCTTACACTTTAACTGATATCTACATATTTCTTCCAGCAACTTGAATGCTTATTTGATTATAACAATCAAAAACATTTTTCTAACAAGTATATATTTCTCTAAGGATGGGCTTTCATTTTTACTATTAGTGATGGCATACTTTAAAGAATTTTCTTATTATCTGTTCAATTAGAATCTATGAGGATTAAATGAGATACCATACTTAAAATGATTAGAAGTGTTTAGAATATCGTAAGCCTGAATAATACTAGATATTATTATTCACTAGAACATAAGTCTCATGACAGTAGAGAGTGCCTATGTTTTATTCACTGCTTTAACTTGTGCTCCAACACTCAGACTATACTTGATAAATATCTGTTGGTTGGTTGGATGGATGGATGAACAGGGCTATAAATATTGTTATTACTACCACATACTGGGGTAGACACCATTCAAAAGTTTAAGGGTTAAATCCTCACACTTGATGCTAGTGTTTGTTTGGTTTTTTTTTTTTTTTTGGTTGTTTCACCATTTGTCTTTCCTTCCTCACCCTCCTCACCCTCATCCTCACATTTTCACCACCTTAGCCAAGTCACATAGTCCTTTTCATGCAATATTTTCACAGGATGACATTTCAGAGTTGCCTCCAGCTAGAAGTGGAAAGACTATCACTCGACCCTGAGACGTTGCTTAGCATCACAGGAAGCACACACATGAGGCTAAGAACCAGTGGATCCAGTTGGACAGCCTCAGGTGTGCCAGGAAGCCATGAGGTCAGTCCACCCCAGGTGGAGTTCAACAGTCTCTGCTAGTGAATTCGCAACTGGAAACCTGCAAGTTGGGATTCATAGGATGCTCCTTAGACCATGAGCGTATGGCACCCTGGTAGAATAATGGGCTGCCACAGCCAAACTTGACATCAGAGACATCTCTGTGCTGTTGAGGGAATAACAAAGTTGTTCAGAACATTAGCTTAAATCTTTTCCAAGCTTCTATAGATGCCAGACAGCTGTATTAAAAAAGATTTTGATTAAAAAATGTATAAGCCCTTCCAAAAAACCACATCAAATGCGTAGTATCAAAGAAACCTTTACTTGCAACACAAGTTACAACACATCTGCTAGTAATTATTGCAATGATTTTATTCCCTAATTTTGAATAATGACCTTGTTCCTACCTTTTAAACCACACAGATATACATTGTACATGACATTAATGTTACATTTGTTTCTCATTATACATGTTTCTCATTAACAACTAATTAGTCTTGAATTTTCCCTTAAATTATGTAGTATTAAAAGAAATAGACCTTAAAAAATGTCAACAGCAGTCAGAGTTAAGTCAATATTAAAGAAACAAACAGTGCTGACCTATAGTTAACCTTGTAAGCAAGAGTAAAAATTGACCACATTGCATGTTTAAATTAACCAGAAAAGGGTGTGAAAGAAAAAAAAGAAAAACATGTTTCACACATTTTCCTTTGGTGGAAGAAAAAAGATCAAATATGCTGCATTTGGGATGAAATTGTATTATATTAGATCTGAACCACCAAAATGTTTTTATCTTTCTTTCCTGAATTCATGATCTGAACAATGGAGGTTTTTTAAAGAAGAAAAAAATTGCTTTCACTAAATTAGGCCACATTTTTAATATGTAAAATGTTATTTTTTACCTTTTTAATTCAAGTATAATTAACATAGTTTTATATTAGTTTCAGGTATACAACAAAATGATTCCACAATTTCATGTATTACTCCTTACTGCTGTTTTAAAATGCTACTTTTAAACTCTAAAACATGGGCTGCCAAACTAAAACATCCTAATCAAGTTAGACAATTCTAAACAATGTTAGTCTGATAAAACTGGAAAAAAGGGTTTTCTGTTTCTCATTGTCATAAACTATAAAATGTGTTACTTGTTAAAAATAAAGGTTATAATATACATCCCATCTTTAACCCCTATGCATGACTACACGGTCAGATCCCTCTGATGCCATGTCTAGCCCACTAATAATTTTAAATAAATTTAAAAATTGTCCTAATTATTTGACTAGAGCAAAAGAGTTCTAATTACTTACCCAGCCAGTAACACGGCATCATGGGAAGAGACGTCTGTAGTTGTACAGCTTCCCGCAGTGTGAGAAGGTACAAGTTCCGCACGTCCCAGATTTACCCTCCCCATCAAGGGTTTATAGTAAAATAGTCCTGACATTGACGTCTCAAAGACCCAACAGCTGAAACCACCTTAACAAGGTATTAACACTGCAACACGCTCCATAAACTGTTACCAGCTGGAACGGGGGGAGAGAGGTGAGGCATGGGAGCAAGAGACTGAAGAAGTCATTTCACAGTCGGAAGGGACAGGAAACACAATAAGAAGTTTAAAAATATAAATTTAATGGGAGTTTTTGTATAATTGTTTTATTGGGGTGAACAAAGTCTGATACAGAACAATGTTCAAGTAATGTATTAGTTACTCAAACCGTTGGAGCTATTCTATATTTCCCCTTTCAATGAATCTCAGTTTGGACCTGGAAAAAGTGCTTTTTTATTCTCTGTTGTCTCAAAAAATTTTGAAAGTTTTCTCTTTAACAATATTCTACCAAATGTTTTATAAAAATAAAGAAAAAGGAGGAGGAAAAAAGAAGAGAAACTCCAGCATTCAGAACTTGAAGCAACTGAATTAAACAGATGAGGCGGTCTTAGTTCTAACCATGGCCTACACCAGTGTTTCTCAAACCATAACAGAATCACCAGGTTATGAGAATCACCTGGAGATATTGCTGCACTGCAACTTAGGATTCAGTAGGTCTGGAATGGGGTTTGAGAGTCTACATTTCTCAAAGGGTCTCTGTGACCCTAAAGCTGCTGGTCTGTGGGTCACACCTTGAGCAACAATGACCTAGAGCTCCTGCATGTTGACAGGAGTCTCTACTAGATGCATACATTCAAACAGAAATTGTAACTGGTCTGTTTTGCTCTAAGGTGTCTAAAGAAGATTTAATAACTGGCTTTAAGAGCACCTGTGTGGCTCAGTCAGTTAAGCGTCTGAGTATTGACTTCAGCTCAGGTCATGATCTCCACGTGAGCTCAGGTCATGATCTCCACGTGAGACTGAGCCCCGTGTTGGGCTCCATGCTGTACTCGGAGCCTGCTTAAGAGTCTCTCTCTCCTCTGCCCCTCCCTCCCTCACTCTCTCAAAAAAATAAAATAAGTGGCTTTACTGTGTGATTTCTTAATTATTTCTCTTTTGTATACTATTGGTCATACTTTTCTGTTTCCTCTATATTCTGCATATTGGTTATTTGATTAGTGATAAAACATTCAAAACCAATTCCCTCCTAGTGTAGAAGGAAGGTGGTTTCAAGCTGACTGATCAGGTAATCAAGTAGCAAGCTCACTAACAAGCTGGCACCAGCCACACCTAAGAAAATCAGAATGTTAAGCAGGATGACGTCTCCAGGACTGAGAAAAAAAAGCGTATCCTTATGTGGCAGAAATCAGATTTGGGGTGCTGATTCTTGTTCCTGCTAAATATCCCTGGGGTAAAAGTACTGACAACAGCTAAATGCCAGCATTCATTTACTCTGTCCTTAAGAAAAGAGAAGTTGCATAATTTGTATGTGTTATCTCTATAGAACTTTTGTATGTAGACTGTATGAATGGAAATTTTTTAACGTAGCCTTTCGGCACAAAGTGAAATTTTACAAAAAAGAGGGGAGGGATTAACCTATATCTAGATCTCAGTTATATTGGTTTCTTCCTATGTCTGCTTGCACAACAGAAAACTGTTTAATAGTAAACTTGAGCAATCACCTTGATGAGAAGCCCTATTCTCATGTCTCATGTACTCCCAAAGAGTCAGAACCATAAGGAAGAAACTCCCCTACAGGCAAGGCAGTCGGAAATAGTTGTATGGAACGACCAGCAGGTAGTAACTATGAAAAATTGGGAAACTGTCAAAAAAGGCTAATTCCACATGAATCCAAATACCCAGTCTTTTCACTGGGAATAAATGTCAATCCACGTACGTGTTTGATCAGAAGTTGTAAAGACTAGCAGCTGTTCTAAATTAGTTTGTCAACCAGTCATTTTGGTGTCATGTAGTCACAAACATGATATGAAAGGTAAATGGGGTGAATAAACTATTGTTATTTTTATCTTCTTTATTGTTCTCAAAGGTTAATGAAAGATGCTAGAAAGAAAACTTGATAAGAAAAGGATCACCACTGCCTGGGTGGCTCAGCTGGTTAAGCTTCCGACTTCAGCTCAGATCATGATCTCTCTGTGAATTTAAGCCCTGAGTCGGGCTCTGTACTGACAGCTCAGAGCCTGTAGGCTGCCTCAGATTCTGTGTCTCCCTCTCTCTCTGCCCTTCCCCGACTCACACTCCATCTCTCTCTCTCCCTCAAGAATAAATAAACATTTTTTTAAAAAGTTAAAAAAGAAAAGGATAAAACCACATGACAAACCAAATTTACAAGAGTGGATAAGGAAAAGAAAACACTCACAGTACCAATGTGGACATGCCCAGCCATGAATACAGCAGAAGGCTGCTGCAATGGCAGTGTCCTGCCAGGAGGCCAGACAGGTGAAGAGCAAAGAATCACAGGAAATGGAAGGGAGAAGAGAAGGGACTCATGTATCTGAGCAGGGACAGAACAAAATAGCATGCTAAAATATTGAAAAATCAAATCAGAAATCCAAAATCCTGAATATTCTACCCTAAATAAAATCTATGTATTAATGCAAGGGCTACCACAGGGGAGGGGAAAAAACAAAGCTGGGTTCCTTTTGAAAAAATTTTCATCACATAATTTAGGCAATAAAATTCTGTGAAATTTAACAAAGCAAGTTATCTTTGAATAGCTGAGCTCCCTTCTATTAAACTCACTGAGACTACAGAATCAAAAGAACATCTTACATGTATGGACGTGAAAAATCACTGAATTCTGCTGAAACCAATACTGCACTGTATGTTAACTAACTTAAATATAAAGGGAGAAGACGAACATCTCACAAACACTATATCACTGTGAAGATACACTGTTTTCATCAATGTGGACAGAAGTAGTCACAGGACATGTCTAACATCTGCTTTCTTTTTATTAAAATCACAACTTAAAATACCATCTCAAATGGACAACCCAAAGTCTAAGTTTAAAACTAAAATCCTACTTTGGGGTGAATGAATACATTTATAAACCAAAATTAATTTAAAATATTAGCCCTAAACAGATACTTATTGGGAGTCACGTTATTTTTCTGCGATATAATGTTCTCCAAAAGTAATGCGGTAGAATAAAAGATAGATTTAAGATACTATCATTCATTTTTTAACATTCCCCCCCTTTTAAATGTATCCCTTCTTAATACTTTTTAATCCACTAATTCGCTGAAAAATAAATGGGTGGAGGGTGCCTCAGGGGAGCAGTAAGCATTTAATTTTAGTCTTACAGTGACATCTAGTGGTGAACACTGGCTAATCTATTGCTGTTAAGTACAAGACTAGAAATTGCTGCGTTGTAAACGAGAGGTTATTTCAAGGAGTATCTCCCTATTTCTGGGTAAGCACCCAGAGCTGTCACCTGACTCTGCTTCTACCACCCTGCGTGTTCTTTAGGAGACTTAATTTTATATTGTGGCTAGCACCCGATTACTGGCTCATCTCTCTTGCCTACATGATAAAAATAAAAGATCAAGGCTTGTGTTTGTTCCATTCATGTTCTTTACCCATACCTTATGTTACAAATGTACAACGTGGGTGATTCAAAATAAATATTCAATGTGTAAGCAAATTTTTAAAAGACACATGTGCACCAGTCCTGCATAATAACAATCTCTTTTGCTTTCTCCCTCCTTGTGAACAACTGAGCAAACCTAAGGACAGGTTCCTTAACCTGTCTCTACTCAGCCTTTCTCTCCTTGGCTTCACCACACTGCAGAAGTTAAGAGCATGAAAATTGAAGTCAAGTAGATCTGCATATTATTCCTATGTCTCAAATATTACCTGTGTGGTCAGAAAATACTGTTTAACCTCTATAAGTTTCAGCTTCCTCATTGAAGAAATGAACTCGTCCCAACCTAGGGATTAAATTAAATGATGTATGAAAAGCCCCATAAAGTTTGCATTGTACAAAGCGTTTAATATGTTTGGTAACTTGCTTTGGTAATCTTCTTCTACTAGATACACAACCAGCCAAATGTCCTAACAATTCCCAAACATTCTGTGTATATTCCATGCCGTGTAACTTTGCCCATGCTGTTCCCTTTGCTTTTGGAATACTTGTGCTTCAAGGGCCAACTCAAGTGTATCCCCTTCATGAAGATTCCCTCGATACTGCCTCTTCAGCTCTAGTTTCTCCTTTCTCTGCTTCAGAGCAATGATTGAGTTCATGAAATGACTCACCTGGTTTCACTAATACCTCCTACCCACTGGAATCTGGGATACTTTGGGACAAGACTCCATATCAGAGGAAGTCACTGAACAATTTCATGGAATAGGCTGTCAGTAGTCACTAGCCTTTACAACCTTGATGATAGTTCGGATGTGGATAAGTTCAGATGTGTAGTGTTTCCTTAAGCAGAAGTATAAATGCCAGTCTTCACTCCAGAGTCAACTCACAGAGCCAGTTTTATTTGATGAAAATGGGATTTTCAAATAGTTGAGAGTAAATGAAGAATAGGAGCTTTCAAGTCATTATTAGTGGACACTTGTCCTTGTTTCAGGTAGAGACCTCTGGTAGCATGCCTCAACTCTTGCCGCATTTTCTTTCCATGAATCAGTAATAACTGACACACTTGGCAGGTGGTGTTAATTTATTAAGATCTGTAAGGAATGACGATCAGAAATTTTCTTTCCTGATGCCCCAAATCAATGCAAACCAGGGATCCAGGCAAATAGAACTCCCATAAACACCACAACCTCCCTCCCTTGAAGTGTGCTGTCCACGTGTTATAACCCAAAGCGTGAGGGGCAGATGTGGAGAAGTGTCTATGTATTATTTCTAAACCACTTTCTCCAGCAGCACCTGGGTGGCTCAGTCGGTTAAGCGTCTGACTTTGGCTCAGGTCATGATCTCATGTGCTGTGCTGACAGCTAGCTCAGAGCCTGGAGCCTGTTTCAGTCTGTGACTCCCTCTCTCTCTGACCCTCCCCTGCTCACGCTGTCTCTCTCTCTCTCTCTCCTAGAAATAAATAAAACATTTAAAAAAAAAAAAAAGCTTTCTGGCCTCGGTTCTTTAGGCCTACACAGATGATAAGGTACTTGGCCTTGTTTCATCAGAGATTAAAGGCTCATTTATTTTTTTTTAAATATTTTTATTTATTTATTTCTAGGAGAGAGAGAGAGATAGAGAGAGAGACAGGTGAGCAGGGGAGGGTCAGAGAGAGAGGGAGACACAGACTCTGAAATAGGCTCCAGGCTCTGAGCTGGCAGTCAGCACAGAGCCCAACGCGGGGCTCAAACCCACGAACTGTGAGATCATGACCCAAGAGAAAGTTGGACGCTTAACCGACTAAGCCACCCAGGCGCCCCAAGGCTCATTTATTTTTTAATTACCATAAACTAAGATTCCTTGTAATGACTTTGAAATCTGTAAATCTGTATTTTAAAATGCTCAAATTTTGTTTAAAGATAATAGTTTTATATTGTCACCCACAGATCTCAACAGAACAGGGTCCAGAGGGTTTACTCTGCTCTCAATGCTTGAATAGGCCCTTGGGAACTTCATAAGACACAGGCCTCCCTCTGGTGGCTCAGAGATGGAACAAATAAAGCCTAAGGCAGAAGTGAGAAACATGGGAGTCAGTCTATAGAAACTGCCAGGAGACTGCTATGTACAGGCTGCACGCTGGTGAGGTGGTGTGCTGAAATCTGTCCCTTATTTCCTACGACTTGTGCATCCTGGCACCACTTTCTAATTGTCCCACCCAGTGGAGGATCCCTTTTTCAATATGTTCAGGACAAAATGGGATATACTAGAGGATACCCTAGAAAATGACAAACCCAGGATTTGAAGTTTCTGCTCTCAACAGTACAAGCACAGCTGCCAACGGAAGTGATTTGCTCATCAGCTGACTTTAAAATAGAAAGAGTATCCTGGATTATCAAAGAGATTCTTTCAGAATAGCCCTGTTAAAAAAGAATCCTAGAGTTAAAAAGTCAAGGGGGAGATAGGGAAGTAACTTAGGTAAGTATAAGTAAGGTCATTAAAAACTTACATCGAGAAAATTCCAATTATCATATTTTTATTCAATAGAAATTAGAAAAACATAATTTTCTAACTTGTGAAAACTTCACAAAAAAACACAGTTTTTTCCTGTGTATGGGAAATACAAATCAAAACCACACTGAGATACCACCTCACGCCAGTCAGAGTGGCTAAAATGAGCCAATCAGAGAACTCTAGATGCTGGCGAGGATGTGGAGAAACGGGCACCCTCCTACACTGTTGGTGGGAATGTAAACTGGTACAGCCCCTCTGGAAAACAGTGTGGAGGTTCCTCAGGAAACTAACAATTGAACTCCCTTATGACCCAGCAATAGCACTGCTAGGAATTTACCCAAGGGATACAGAAATGCTGAGGCATAGGAGCACATGTACCCCAATGTTCATAGCAGCACTCTCCACAATAGCTAAAACATGGAAAGAGCCTAAGTGTCCATCAACAGATGAATGGATCAAGAAGATGTGGTTTATCTATACCATGGAATACTACATGGCAATGAGAAACAATGAAATCTGGCCATGTGTAGCAACATGGATGGACCTTGAGGGTGTTATGCTGAGCGAAATAAGTCAGGCAGAGAAGGACAAATATCATATGTGTGCACGTATAGGAGGATTAGGAGGAACTTAACAGAGGACCAAGGGGGAGAAGAAGGGCGGAAATGGTGGGGGAAAGGGAGAGAGGCAAACCATGAGAGACTCTTGAATGCTGACAAAAACTGAGAGCTGATGGATGTAGGGGGGAGGAGGGATGGGCATGGAGGAGGACACTTGTGGGGATGAGCACTGGGTGTTATGTGGAAACTAATTTGACAATAAACTATTTGTAAAAAAATTAAAAAATAAATTAAAAAAATTAAAAAAAAGAAAGTTTTTTCCTGTGTATAAAATAATATACATTAGACTTGCTATGGCTCAAATCTTACCATATATTAGCTAGTTTCTATGCTTTAAAAATTGAGAAACTTACAAATCAGGTGGTTTTTTTAGACATTTATAGAGGACTAGCACATACTCGATGAAGAACAAAATACATGCTGAACCTAAGTAGTAGAAAGCCAAGGTATATGAACTTAACTTACAGAACTGTATATACAGTTTTCTACATGGATAGCCACTAATATCTTCAATAAGTCTTACAGATTTAGTGAAAACACCAATACCATTACTATACATTTAGCCTCTTCTAACACATTTTGTTAGGAAAGAGCTTAGTCTGTCAACTGTGTCACAGCAGGACAATGCAGCCACCTTCCCACCTATCCAGAAGCAACTACAGTAATGCACAAAGGGCTCTGAATTAATTCAGGACACTTGCTTCCTTCTCCTATCCCCATGCTTCCTCCTCCTATCCCCAGCTCACGCCTGACTTGTTATACTATGATGAAAACAATATTCCTATACTGGTCTTCTTCAGAGAAGTAGAATGGGGCATAGGAAAATTAAAAGATTAAAACCATTAGAGATGGGAATATGCAATGACATTTAGGAAAGTATCATTCCCTTTCACTCAGCAAAATGTTTATACAACTAAATAGGCACCTTTGCTACGACCAGCTAGCCATTCCACTCTAAAGTATATATGCAAGAGGAATGAAAACATACAGCCACACAAAGACTTCATTCATAATGGTCAAAAACTGGAAACAGGTGTCCATTAACAAAGGACAAACAAATTAGTCATTACATTTGAGGTAGTATTCAACAATAAAAATAAATGAGCTACAGATACTTATGACAATATGGCAGAGTCGCAAAAACATGCTCATTGAAAATCTTACAGAGAGTGTGGATATGAATGATGCCATTTTCACGAAGTTCTAGAACAGCACAATTAATCTGTCCTGAAAAAAATCAGAACAGAGGGCCTGGGTGGCTCAGTTAAGCATCCAACTTCAGCACAGAGCCGACTTCAGATCCTCTGTCCCCCTCTCTCTGCCCCTCTACCATGTGCGCTCTCTCTCTCTCGCTCTCGCTCTCTGTCTCAGAAATAAACATTTTAAAAACTCGGAACGGTAGGGTGAGAGCAGAGACTGCCTGAGAAAGGGTGCAAAGGAAATTTCTGCTTGGGATACATTAAAGTATGCATTTGCCAAAATCATCAAACTGTAAACTTCTGAAGAGAATTCCACTATCTTTAACCTTACCTGAAAAAAAACCCCTAAATTTTAGCATTCATTACGTTAAAGTGCTTGGTTGATGAGGGATACTGATTAGAATCTATACCAGAAAATTTAATTTTGAAATGCATCAAGACATATAGGATGGATTGATGTATGCATAGTCTCAATTTTTAAAAGCAACAGTTAATGGATATCAAGCATCCACATAAGTAACCAATTAAAGAGGCAATTTTCTTTTTTTTTTTTATTTTTTTTTTAAAGAGGCAATTTTCAATTATATTTTCAGTACTCACCAATCCTATTTGCCCTGTACTGTTGATTGTTGGAACTAGGGCAGGTCTCAAACCATAGCCCATCTCTTGTGTGAATACCAACATCTCTCAAAGAGCTCCAAACGGCATGTAAGTCGGTCCCCCAACACTCAAGAATAACCCTAGGTCAAGGAGAGTGAAAATTTCCTCGGCTAATGCAGAATGAGAATGTATCAAACTAGAAAGAGCCATTTTCAAATTCCAGACTTCGTTTAAGTTAGGATAAGATAGCCAAAGTCCCCGAAGTCCTTTAGAATTGATTCTTAAAACAAAGGTCTGTAAAAATTTATGAGCATATTAAGATGATCTTATTTATTTCCTTGGGAGAGCATAGGACTTCCCTCACAAATGCTAGCAATCCTGAACATTGGAAGGACAATTTTAAGATCTCCTTCAGCATATACATCTCAACACCTGAAATTGGTTTTGGTACACAGTGCAGCATACAAAGTTCACACAATTATAGGATCTTCAGCTAATCCTTTTATTCTTTCTTTCATTTCACATAAATAAGGACTCCGAACTTTTCCTGACTTTGCCTTCTTTAGGATTTATTTTGTTCTAGAATTTAAAGAAGGACTGCTGTGTCATACAGAATCCAAACAACCCCATCTGGTACTGTGAGCAAAATAATTTTGTAAACGATTAGAATTTACCCTTGCATATGCCCTTGACCTGAAGTATTTTCCACTTCTCCAAGGCAGAGCAGTATAGAAATGGCCGGGTTTTTCTCTTTGCTAAACCCAAGTCCTTAATAATGTCTCATAAATCATCTCAATTCTCAGCAGTCCTTTTGTAGCAAATGTAGACTAGGAAAGCTTCTTATCAAAAGGAACACAACCCTCCAATACAGACCACAATTCAGAATTTATCCAAAAATATGGATTTATTTTTGTAACTCCTAAGATGAACCCCAGATGAAGATGAGAAATAGAATCCTTTCTGTGCTACATGTTATTTTGCAGAATTGTTTATTCTGGCTCTGAAGGCTTTATCTCAAGGGAAAACAAAACCGAAAGTTAAAACAAAGTGGCAGGTATAACTTTGATTGCCCTCACTGTTGGTCTTCACAGAGGTGGCTAAAACTGAAGAAGTGTCCCTGACTTCAACTAATTGTCTCCTTCTCAGCCTGCTCAACAGATATGTAATACTGCCCAGAGACTTCTTTTAAGATATGATTTATTCAAAATACTCTTTAGCCTTTGATATTCAAGAAAATGACACTGATACAGAAAGTTCCATGTAAATCATCAGAGGGTCAGAGAACCTAGCTTCACACTAACCTTCCTTATCCTTGAATCAAAAAATGTTCCAAACTTAAAACCTTTTTCTCATTTAATCCATGAATCTAAGCAAATGTGCAGACTTAACTGTAAATTAGTCGGATGCTGTCAGTGCCCCACTGCCCATCCAATTTTGAACCCCAAATGCTAGCCTTGTGCAATGAATTTTCCAGGACCAATTTTGATGGATATAAAACCTCCTTAATCAGCTTACCAGGCTAATAGCCCCTTTATTTAAGCATAAGTCTGAGAGTGTTATGTGTGGGGTGCAGAAGAGAAAGTCTTAACAAAATAGAGAGGGTTAAATAAAAGTCTTGTCTCTCTATTTTTTTTTTTTTACCATATCCCTTGTTTTAACTATTTACAACTAACCAGCTCTGCAAGCAAATCAAAACTCTCAAATGCCATTAGATTTTGCTGACTTGCTATTCAAAAAGCATTTATTGAGCTCCTACTTTGTACCAGGGTAGGAAGAAACAACCATTTAAGATATGTATATGGCCTTAAGAAGTTATGATCACAGTGTATGATCAGCTGGTAAAGCAAAACAAGGGACTTTGTTACTATCCTCTCTTGTGCCAAAATTCTTCACAGTAAAAATAAATAGAAAAACATTTCAGTAAGACATCTCTCAATTCTCCTCCAGACCCGAAATTCTGTGATTTTATAAATTTATTACATTTTCTTAGCTGTGTTAGATTTTTTTGAAGTTGGAGGAAGAGTAAGAAGCCCAATTTAATAGAGTTGAAGTTAGTTTGCCATATGAATTGAAGAATTACAAAAGTAATAATAATAATAATCTCAACAGCTTTGCTGTAGCAACCCAACCACTTTTAGTCTTTTGAAGTGTCAAGTTCTAAATTCCTGATGGCCCCACTACTTTCTGTTTCAGCTTCTGTAGTACCTACTGCTCAGTGACTTTGTTCTTCTTTCAGTGGTTGGCTTTTGCATATGGCAGCTTTGGCAACCTCATGGAGTCTACTAATTGCTTTCCTTTTGAGTCTCTATGCTTCTGAGTTGCTTTACCATTTGTGTCACCTTTGAATGCCTCCAGAAGATTTAAACAGGTCTAGTCTCCTCTCTTAGGCAGAATATCCTCTTTCTTGAGGTTCTTGTGCCTGACATACCTCCGCACAGATCACTAGCCAGGATGGTGCTGCGTTTCTCTGCTTCAGGTGCTCATCCCTGGTCCAGTTCAGCTATGCTCCCAAAGTCTCCCCTATGCCAAGGGTAAGAAACCAGCTGTGCCTGTGTCCTTCAGAAACAAAATATGGAGATAGGTGGCATTAAAACAATTATCTAATATACCTGGATGCTATAAATCTTTCCAGACTACACCTAGACCATCTTCAATGTAAATCTCATCTGGTATACATGTAAGGATAAAATTCAGAAAATTTGGCTGGCCCATCTCTATAGCAATGGCAAAATAAGGAAGTCTTAATCTCTAAGTTAGAATACTACCTCAAAAATGTTACATTTAAAAGCAGAAGTTAAGAGAAATAAAATTTTAAAACTCACATATTGCCTTTTCAAATTATAAGCTCAAAGTTATTAAGATAATAAAAATATATAGACATGGCTTCTGATGAAAAATCTAAATGTTAAAAAAAATCTAGCCACAAAGATCAGAAACATTTATCAGAGGGGCTTATGTTTCTGATAAATATTTAAGTGTGGAAGGCAGAACCACTGAGAACAATAAATACTTTATAGCTGGCACTTTGTCAAACCTATAAGTGGCTCTGCCTTAGAATTTTACATCATCACTGAATTTACAGTCATTTGATAAGTGGAACAGGACAAGAATTACTTCTTTCTAAATCTAAACCAGGTAATAAATCTAACATCAGGATTCTTCTTATTGTCTGTTATCATCTGATGACAATGCCTTTTACCTTCATTGTCTTGGCAGAAATATGCTATGTAAAATTATAATGTCATATCACTCATAGTGATTTAACACTATCCAGCCCATACCATTTTAATCAATCAAAATTGTCGCTTTTTAGTGTAATGATTTTGTGGTGAATTCCCTGTGTTTAATATGATATATGGTCCTATCTACCCGTTGATTTACTATGCTCTTCCAAAGTCTAACAGCTCGGGAAGCTGTTCTTGCTTTTGGACATCTTTGGAATTAGCAAACAAGAATAATTTGTGGTAATAAAAATGCCAATTTCCATGGCACAATGAAAGCTGAAAAAATATCTTAAGTGTTAGTAGCTGCAGCTACTTTTAAGTACAAATAAAAGATGGCTTTGTGAATTAAAATACAGAAGACCTAGAGTTTTCCCCTCTATATCCACCTATGGTCAAGGCATCTGTAATACCAAACCACACACCTCAGTACATGATCATTTCTCCCACACTATCCTGAAAAATCAAGATTACACAAAGTATTCCCCTTTATTAATTGCAAGCATACACTACACAAATTTCTTTGTTCTTTAAAAAAAAGTAGCAAGGTAGTTTAAAGTGATTTTATTAATATTCATAAATCTTTTCAACTCGAGATCAGCTAATAAAAATCAACCCCAGCTCCTATTCCTCAACTATATTATGCATTTAGGATTGGCTACAATGCTGTAACAATCAACCACCAAATCTCAGTGGCCAAAACTATAATTTCTGACTCATGCTATATTTCCCAAACAGATCCACAGACAATCATTTAGGGACTCGGTGGCTCAGAGACCCATGCTACAGACTCCACATATGTCACCAGAGAGTCACTTGAGGGAGCCCGGTTTATGGGAGCTCTACCATCTTGTGTGTGCACCATCTGGAATATGCAGCCTCCTGAGACGCCACGGAAGAGAAGAGAGAGCTGCAGGTCCCGAGCCAGTGATTACAT
The DNA here is from genome assembly GCA_017311185.1 of Proteles cristata cristata. Lineage (NCBI taxonomy): Eukaryota > Metazoa > Chordata > Mammalia > Carnivora > Hyaenidae > Proteles > Proteles cristata. The sequence continues at coordinate 3,503,944 of JAESUZ010002988.1, forward strand.
GACAAAATTACAAGTCTCTTGTGCTCATAGCCCATTGGCCAGAACTAGTTACATGGCTCTTCCTAACTGCAAGGTTGAGGGAAAACATAATCCTTCTGTGTACCTGGAAGGAGAAAATACAATATGGATGAGCTTAAGAAGTCTAAAACTTACATATTTTTAAAGGATGAAAAATGCCCATGTTTATTACAGGCAACCTCCTTGATTCTCCTTGTAGAATCTCGAATGCCACATTACTTCCTCTGGAACTTATGTTATGCATTTACAAAGAAAGTGACCTGTATGACAATAAATAAGATTAACAACTGATTCCATTATTTAAACTGCCATACGTATTTAAATAAGAGAAAGCAGATACTCTGCCTATAGGTTAAGCTAATGAAAGTGCTTGTCTTTAAATTATTTTAACCTTATTCCAATTGGCAAAGTAATTAAAAGAATTGAAAATAAAATATTTCATTTTGATGCCCAGTCATTCCAATTCTGGCTTATTGAAGCATAAAAACAGATTTTAAGCACACAAACACTAATAAAGAAATCTAAGATTCCAATATTTCTATTTAAGAGCAGAGTGGGTTGACCTTTTTCAAACTTGTTAAAGCTCCACACTGTTCCATCTCCATCAGCCAGGCTAGGTGCTGTCACTGCAGATCGCAGTGGGCAGGATCAAGAGTTCCCAGTTGAGCTGGTTGCCTGAGGCCCACCCTATGCTGTTGGCAAGACAAATATGAGAGTTCATTCATTCATTCAACAAAAAATTATTGAATGTCTATGATGTACCAAGAATCTGCTGTACTCTGAGAATACAGCAAATATTGAAATAAACTAACCTCCTCCAAAAAAATTAAGCTCTTCTTTCTTGGACTTCACGTATTAGGGAGAGAGGAAGACAAAATTAAGGGGAGCAATAGAATTAACAAGCGAATGAGAAAGATAATTCCAATTAATGACAAATGCTATGAAAATAAAGTCAAATAAAAGTATAGAGACAGGAATTTGAATAGAGTTTGGAGTACTTTGGAGTAGATGATCAGAAAAGATCTCTGAACATGTGTCATGTGAGCTGAGAGAAGGAAGGAATTAAGGAACCAGGAAAGAGAACTCTGGGTTGAAGAAAACCTGAAGACAAATGTCATAAGGCAAGAGAAAGCTTGGCATAAGACAACTACCAGGATCACAGGGGTATAAAAAGAAGAAGACTGTTAGATGAGCCAAATCAAGATAGGACCAGAGAAAAATAAAACAGTCCCCAGATTTTCAAACCATTAATGTAGGGTAGAACAAAAATTTCATGCAGTAATTAATAGTTATTATTAAACAAGTTCAGTAGGACTGCTAGGATAACAGAAAACCCTCCAACTCCAAAAAGCATTCTATAAGAGATTTGGGTAGTTAAAAATACTGAATGATCAGAATAAACTTCAGGGCTGTAAAGGATAGGAAGAACAAGAGATTGAGTCTGTCTCGAGAAACCTCCATTGAATGCAAAAAACAGAGGATATGCCACTTGAAAATGAATCAAGAACTTTTGAAAACAAAATGTAACTAAGTGCAAATTAACAGGAGACAAATTAAATCTCAACTGCAAAAGCGAGAGTCAGACACAAGTGAATTGGTAAGAAAAAGAGCGTGAATTTTAGAGTTCTGAAGTAGAGGCCAGATATAAAATTTGCTTTCGGGAGGCCTGAAAAGTATTAAAGATATCCCATATAGAGAGAAATAAGTGTGCTAAGTGTGCAAAAATGATAGTGTTTTGCTACGTAAAAAACCATCATCATAAAATCATGTACGCTTAAGGCAATTTATTATACTCTCACACAGTTCTATGGATTGACTGAACTCTGCTGGTGGTGCTTACTTGGGTTCTCCAATGCAACTGGAATAAGACAACGACTAAGGCTCATCTGAGTTGCTCATTAGGATGGCAGTTGATGCTTTTAGAGATCTCAGTTGAAGTGTTCACATGGAGTGCCTATAAGTGCCCTTCCCATATTGCCTGGGCTTCATACAGCAGCAGCTAACTTCTAAAACTGCATGACTTATAAGCAAGCATTACAGTAGAACAAAGCAGAAGCAGAAAAGACTATCAACTAGCCTCAGAAGTCCCATAAAGTCATTTTCACTGCAGATGTCCCAGGGTGACTAGGTCGGTTGAATGTCTGTCTGACTCTTCATTCCAGTTCAGGTCATGATCCCAGGGTTGAGGGATCAAGCCTCAAGTTGGAGTCCATGCTGAGCATGGAGCCTGCTTAAGATTCTCTCTGTCCTGGGGAGCCTGGGTGGCTCAGTCGGTTAAGTGTCTGACTTCAGCTCAGGTCAGATCTCATGGTTCTTGGGTTCGAGCCTCGCGTCGGGCTCTATGCTGAACTATTGCTCAGAGCCTGGAGCTTGCTTCAAATTCTGTGTCTCCTTCTCTCTGTACCTCCCAGCTCATGCTGTCTCACTCTATCTCTCAAAAATAAATAAATGTAGGGGTGCCTGGGTGGCTCAGTCGGTTAAGTGTCTGACTTGGGCTCAGGTCAGATCTCATGGTTTGTGGGTTCGAGTCCCGCATCAGGCTCAGAGCCTGGAGCCTGTTTCGGATTCTGTGTCTCCCTCTCTCTCTCTGCCCCTCACCCACTCATGCTCTGTCTCTGTCTCAAAAATAAAAAAAAAAAAAAAAAACTATAAAAATTTTTTAAAAATATAATATATATATATATATATATAAGATTTTCTCTTTCCTTCTGCCCCTCTACCCCACTCACATGCTCAATCTCTCTCTAAAATTTAAAAGGGGTGCCTGCGTGGCTTAGTCGGTTAAGTGTCCGACTTTCGCTTAGGTCATGATCTCGTGGTTCCTGGGTTCGAGCCCCGCATCGGGCTCTGTGCTGACTGCCAGCTCAGAGCCTGGAGCCTGTTTCAGAGTCTGTGTCTCCCTCTCTCTCTGACCCTCCCCTGCTCACGCTGTCTCTCTCTCTCTCTCCTAGAAATAAATAAAACATTAAAAAAAATTTTTTTAATTAAAAAAAATAATTTTCAGTGCATTCTATTCATCAAGAAAAGCACTAAGTTCAGCCCAGATTCAAAGGGAAGGAAATTAGACTCTACTCTTTACATGAGTGGGAGTATGTGTATTTGGTTAAAGAGGAACAGAATTCAGAAGGGCCTTTTTTTTTTAACTATTTATCACAGTCTACCCATGGGCCACCAAAATTCATGCCTCACCCACTCATTCTCTCAACACTCCAACACTGTTGTTCCATTGTATCATCAGGCTCAGGCCCCAAGATATTGTGGTCTAAGTCAGGTCCAGGTACAGTTGTGCTGTGTTTCCCTGGGTTTAGCTCCTCAGGTATGGTTGCTGTCAACCTGAAGACTGTTAACTAAAGAGACAAACTGCTGTCACCATATACACCCCACACACTGTTGAGAAAGCAGAGAATAACTGACACAGATACTCCCCTTCACAAATGAACAAAATGGGAAGCACATATCAGGTCCACAGCAGTTCTGAAATCCATTTGAGTGTGTTGCCAGTTTCATGATAATAGTCATGCTTCCTGGGAATGACTCACTGGAGCTTTGGCTGCTCCTTCAAAGATGTTGTCTCTGATCTCTAGATCATGCTTTGCCCCTGAGAATAGCCATCCTTATAACTAAGTAGTTTTATTCAGCCTGGTTAAGGGAACAAAACCTTTTCGTTTCATACTATCTCATCCTTTTCACACCAAGGTTATGTAATTCCTTTAAAAGCTTTGTGGGCTTCTTGTGTGTCAAATCATAATCCACTTCATTCAGCAAAAGTTACACCACAATTTCTTTCCAAAAAATACTTGGTCTAGGTGTGAAGATCCCATGGGACAATGACTTTAAGATATATTGAAGCCTTGTTGTCTGGTTGAAAATATCTAAGTCATACCCTTAAGACCCTTCAAGGCCTTTATTTTCTAGCAGAGAAAGCATACTAGAGTATTCTTAGAATATCTGGTAGACACACTCTTAAATTTTTCTCAGGTCACAACAAAGGTTCTCATAGGCATATTCTAGAGTTCTTAATTTGTACTAGCCTAGATTTGATCTTTGCTCAGAAGTCACAAGTGACTGAGAATCTTGCTGGGAGACACTCAAGGTGAGAAACTATTTTTTTTAATACAAGAAGCCCTGACTAATATACATTTCCCCTAATTTTCCTTAAAAACTATTCCTTAAATTCTCTAAATCCTACTCCAATTTCTTCTTGAGTTCATCTCCCTCTTCTCGTTTTGTTTTATCACCAACAGACATGCATACACACAAAAACCTATTTGGAAATACCCGAATCTATCCAGCAAGATTCATAAGTTCATTGGGTACATATGTCAGAAGGTAATGGCTGCTGCTTCATTTTTGCCCCCCAAATCTCATTGATATATATTTCTCTTTTGCAACCCTAATCCAAAACCACACAGGAAAAAGAACAGAGGGAAAGAGACCAAGAGCAGTTGACACAATGCAAAACGATAATAGTTACAGAAGCAGTAAAAATTATTTTCCTCCTTTTGTTATAAGCTTATCCCTATTTTGTACAAACACTGCAAAAATTAAAAGAAAAAATAAAACCTTCATATTCCATAACAAGTTGTGATTTTATTTAACATGTCAATAATTTTAGGGAAGAAAAAACTATCAACAGTTGCTGCAATAAGTAGTCACTTAGTATCTTCTCGTGCATATGGAAGGCTCTTCCCCTTTCCTCTTCTTATCCCTCAGGTCTGACTGCCCTCCAGTCAGAAATCCTTCATTAGTTATTGCTTGGATTATATAACTATAAGTGCTGTTTGGAAATGAAATTTAATCAATACATAAAAGCAAAATGAAGCACAAATCATTGGAAATTCAAAGCTGCAACATCCACTATTAACACTTTAATGCCCACAATTCTTTTAATGTGTACACCCACACACAGACACACACTTTTACATATTTCAGGGTAATTTTTATTGTGAACTTTTATTAACTGCTTATTTCTTTACTTGTATGCTTGTTTTTCTTGTCTTCCCTCTACCTCTCTTTAAATCATCATAACTCCATTGATATTATCAATGTTAGAAGCCTAGAATCTAGTTTTCTGTGGCTTTCATTGTGTGTGTGTGTGTGTGTGTGTGTGTGTGTGTTAGCATGGTTTACCATAATTTATCTTTACTTTTGGAAAATCTCTCCAACTAGGTTCCTCAAAAAGTTAAAAATACAACTACCCCATAATACAGCAATTGCACTACTAGGTATTTACCCAAAGGATACAAATATTAATTCAAAGGTATACATGTACCCCAGTGTATATTTATCCCAGCTTTATCTATAATAGCCAAATTATGGAAAAAGCCCAAGTATCCATCAACCGATAAATGGGTAAGAAAGTATGGTATATATATATAATGGAATATTATTCAGCCATAAAAAAATAAATCTTGATATTTGCAACGACATGGATGAAGCTATAGTATTATGCTAAGCAAAATAAGTCAGTCAGAGAAAGACAAATACCATGTGATTTCACTCATGTATAGAATTTAAGAAACAAAACAAATGAGCAAAGGTAAAAAAGAGAGAGAGGGGCAAACCATGAAATAGATTCTTAACTATAGAGAACAAAATGATGGTTATCAGAGGGGAGGTCAGTGGGGGGAGAGTGAAATAAGTGATGGGACTTGAGGGGTGCACTTGTAATGAGCACTGGATGTTGTATGGAAGTGTTGAATCACCATATTGCACACCTGAAACTTATATTACATTGTATGTTAACTAACTGGAATTTAAATTAAGAAAAAGAGGAAGAAAGGAAGGAAAGAAAGAAAGGAAAGAAGAAAGAAGGGGGCAGGAGGGAGGGAAGGAAAGAAGGAAGGAAGGAAGGAAGGAAGGAAGGAAGGAAGGAAGGAAGGGAGGGAGGGAGGGAGGGAGGAAGAGAAAGAGGGAGGGAGGGGAAGAAGGAGGAAGGAAGGAAGGAAAAAAAGAAAAAAGAAAAGAAAGGAAGGAAAGAAGGGAGGGAAGAAGGAAATCTCACCATCTTAATTGGTAGAAAGTAGAGAGTTAGCTTATTTCAATGAATTAGTAATACATAAATCCTTAGGGCCCATTTTTATTTTCTTCCAAATGTACAGCCCATTGTATGAACACTACTTACTATAATAAGAAAAAATTTGTTCCCATAAAATTTCCATATATTAAATCCCTTATACACTAACTTAAGCTCTCTTTTTTTCTATCAGTATATATTTCTGGTATTATACTAATACCATATTGTTTATCAATAATAGATTAATATTTTTATATCTATTAAAACAAATTTATTCCTACTGTTCATCTTTTACTAACATTTTTGGCTAACATTGCTGTTCATTCTTTTACATTAAAATAGTATCATTTTGTCCAAAGTGTTCTAAAAATATTGATATTCTAGCTGGAGTTTTATCAAATGTATGTATGAATCTGGTATTACTGACATTTTATATTATTGAGTCTTCCCAGCCAAGAGCCTCGTGTCTTTCATATTAGTTAAAGGATTTCAGCAGATTTTATAGTTTTCTTCACATAAGTATAGTTTTCTTCTTTATAAGTTTATCTCTAAAATTTCATAGTTTTCCTACTTAATGTGGTAGTGAAGGGCAAACAAGCCTAAGTCATAAACTAAAATTTTTAGCTCTTTTGATACTTAGCATGAGCCATTACCAAATTCTTAATGAGAATTATATTAAAGACCTGAGCTAGTGCAATTCCTGCACTAGCAAAGACAAGATGATAAGGCAATCCCAGTTGTTGACCCATGGGACAATCAGGCTAGCAAAAGGTATGAGCTAACCATAGCAAATCCACAGCCACTAACACACACACACACACACACACACACAGAGAGAGAGAGAGAGAGAGAGAGAGAACATAGTATTTACCCCGTGGATTTGATTGCAATATTTTATGAGGAGTAATTTTTTTTTAAAAATATTACTTTCATAGTTAGATGGTTTAAAATAAAATGTTGACTATAAAATTTACAGATTTACATTTCACACAATCTTCAGCAAACTGCCTCCGTCTTAATTAGAAATCAAAAGTAACTTTAGTAATGAAAGAAAATGTTGGTTCTCTTTCCCCCACCATTTCCGCCCTTCTTCTCCCCCTTGTTCCTCCGTCTAGTTCCTCCTAATCCTCCTATATGTGCAAACATATGATATTTGTCCTTCTCTGCCTGACTTGAGAAAGGGAGAGAGGCAAACCATGAGAGACTCTTGAATACTGGCAAAAACTGAGGACTGATGGATGTGGGGGGGAGGGGGGATGGGCATAGAGGAGGACACTTATGGGGATGAGCACTGGGTGTTGTATGGAAACCAACTTGACAATAAACTATTTGTAAAAAAAAAAAAGCAAAATAAATGATCAAACTAAAAAAAAAAAGAAAATGTTGGTTCTCCACCTTGGATATCAACTTTCATAATTTTTAAAATATCTCATTCTAATAGTCAAAAATGCAATCATTTTCCTTTGGAAGATTCTATAATCAAGGATTAACACTAATCTTTTGAGAGACAGTACAAACAGGAAGAACAGTGCAAGAATTTTACTACCTGTTCTTTCTGGTAATTAGTATGTAGCTACATTGTGTCTTAATTTCAAGACACATATAAAAACAGATGAATTGGTTAGCTGAATAGTTTCAATCAAGATGTTTTTGATTTCGATGGCAGCTAAAGACCATTTTTTCCTTTAATAGTTTATGATAGTATCTTAGGGTTGGGATGAACTTCAGAGTCTGTATCCCAGATATTTAAGTTCCACTGGATTTTATTATGTAGCTTTCCAATATACATGCCATCCAAACAAAGTTGTATTAAGGAGCAAGTAGGCTGAACAGCCAGAATGCCAGTCTGTAATGAACACCAAAAGTTCTTTAAATAAATTGAAAATATGGCACTAGTCAAAGAAGTTTTATACATGACTCCATACATAATTGTCAAATATTAGTGAATCCTGCTTCTATTTAGTTCCTGGTTTCAAAAATAAAGATTTTAATATATGTATGTATTCAAAATATTTTTCTGTATACTTATATATAAACATTGTTCATAATCCCTACTGCCTTTAATGGAGGATGGACCCTTTCAATTGACAGATCTTTTAGGAGTTCTGTTTTAAAAAAATCTCACTCATTATAATGGCTTCTGACACACTTGAGGAAAATCTCATGTGGCAGACAGAGGTAGTGGTGAAATTCAAAATATTTGGTAACAGTACAGCAAAGACATCAGCTAACAAAATCTTCTTTCTCATTAAAGAAAAATTAAGATGACTATACATCCATCTATGCCTTTCTCTCTCTAGAGTAAATAAACACTGTTGTGACTTTCAGAACTACATCATTATCATGGTTTCAAATCCTCTTCCAGTGCCAGTTCTTCTCTCCCTCTCCCCAAAGCCACAGCCCTCACTGGTGAAGACATATGTGCTCCCACCAACAGGAAATACAATAGAACTACCACCGCTCTATACCATTCTCTATACCATAAGTTTTAAACGGTTGAAAATTATACTTTTTTGGCAGCCTCATCATCCTATTGCCTTATGAGTTATATTTCTATAAATATCTTTTAATATTACATTATTACATTTAAAGTTTGTGTCAAAACACTTAATTAGAAAAACAGACACCTATTTGTTTTTTTTTTTTAATTTTTTTTAATTTATTTTTATTTCTAGGAGAGAGAGAGAGAGACAGCGTGAGCAGGGGAGGGTCAGAGAGAGAGGGAGTCACAGACTGAAACAGGCTCCAGGCTCTGAGCTGGCAGTCAGCACAGAGACCGACGCGGGGCTCGAACCCACGAACCGCGAGATCATGACCTAAGCGAAAGTCGGACGCTTAACCGACTAAGCCACCCAGGCGCCCCAACAGACACCTATTTGATGACTCTAAGAGGAAACCTGCCAAAGTCATTTTTTCCTCTATCCCAGAATATATGAATCAGAATACTCCTATGTGTAATATACATATTCTAACCGCTTAAATTAAAAATTGCTCAAAAGAAGCATTTTTATACTTACCAATTTAATTAACATTTCCATAACTGTGAGAAGCATCTTTTATACCAATGTTTAATTCACACATCAGTAAGCACTAATGATAAGTATCACCATATCAACTTCTAGCAGTTAGGTATGTCAGTGACAGGCATCATAAAATTAAATAGATAACTAATATTCAAAGAGACTGCAATAAAAATATCTGGTAGTTACCCATGTCGGAAGTGAAGAGTTTTAATCAAATCATTTTCTTGGGTGACCATATTTTCATTTAAATACGAGTTTAAGAAAGTACAGAGAAAGTTGCTGCTTTCAACACCAAATGCAAGTCTAATTAGTACTTTTATACTGTAATTAATAACTATTATACTCAGCAGTATTGAAATCATCATAAATAAGTTCTTTCTGGCTTCTCTCTCCACCTCACTCTTTCCCTGGTATGTTTCTTACTAATGTTTGGCAACAGAGAAGACTATTTTGCTTGAAGAAAATCATTACCATTCCTAGTGTCCCAGAGATTTCCTCATGACTAGACAGAATGGATATCTGAAGAGACTTCCAATTCCCTCTATTACTTATGTTGGTGCTTTTAAAAGATTCTGAAAGATGCCATCACTTTCATATGATAGTAGCTTCCTACTCCAGGCTCATCGAAAACTTGCTTTCCATTAGAGCTGTATTTATGTGAGAATATAAGCTTCCTTTTGTCCTTCTATTGAAATTGGATTTTCAGAAACAGTTTTCTTTGAGTAGTACTTCATAATTTTCTGACTACATTTGTATCCTCTGGTATTTGCAAGAGATGATAATTATGAGGACTAAATCAATACGTACTAATTCACTGAATTAACCAAGATGATAAAGAAGAATCTTTACTCATGACCTAAAACCATTAAATAGTATAATAAAAAAGTATAATAGGGATGCCTGGGTGGCAAACTGGGTTAAGCATCCAAATCTTGGTTTCACCTCAGGTCATGATCTGGCAGTTCATGAGTTTGAGCTCTACGTCAGGCTCTATGCTGATAGCTTGGAGTCTGCTTGGAATTTACTCTCTTCCTCTCTCTCTGCCTCTCCCCTGCTCGCTCTTACTCTCTCTTTCTCTCTCTTCTCCCTCTCAAAATAAAGAAATAAACTTTTTTTTTTTAAGTACAATAGTAAAATGAAATAGCAATAGACTGGATATCAGAAGACTTGAATTGGAATTCTGATGCCCCCACTTATTTTACAAGCTGTGGGATCATGTACACATTTCTTAAACTTTCTAAGCCTCCCTTTCATTATTTACAAAATGGTGGTAACTGTGTTGGCAAAAGTGGATGTAGCATGTGAGAGAAAACAGGAGGTCAACTATGATTAAACAAATTAAAGGATGATTTTGTTATTTACGAAGATAAGGACGATGGCAGGAAAACAAAGAAAAAATTGCGGTTATCTTGATGAGTTAAATTTGAAATATCTATATCATATCCAAGCCAAGAAAGCAAGTAGGCAGTACAATATACAAATCTAGGGTTCCAGTAAAGTATATGAACCTAAGATATAAACATTACTCATGTATCAATAATAGTTACTTCCACTTACTATGCACCAAACAATGCAACAGAGCCTATAGTTAAGTAATATATTCCTCAAGACAAACTTGAGTTCACAATGAGTATTATTATCATCATTATTATTATTTTCTAACAATTAACACAGTGTCTGGTTATGTATGTAAGCTACCAAAATGTTTTTTGAATGAATTTTCAGCTTACAAGTCAGGAAGTCAAGACTCAGAAAAGAAACTTAACCAACATCTAGTAAGTGACAGAACTAGAATTCAAAATTAAATTTGTCTTGAGTAGACAGTGGGACAAGCCATCACCTTCATTTCACACACACGGAAAGAGCAATTTTAAAATGGGTGATGTTGAGAAGGCAAGAAGAATTTAGTTCACAAGTGTGCCCACTGCCATACTATGGAAAAAAGAGACAAGCACAAATCCATGATTTGGGCAAATATAAATCATGATTTATATTTGCCCAATCATGCCCAATCATGATTTAGGTCATGATTAAATCAGGCCCCCAGATTTTCTTACACAGATGCCAACAAGAAAAAAGGCATCACCTGGAAAGAGGAGTCACTGATGGAGTATTTGGAGAATCTCAAGAAGCACATCCTTGGAACAAAAATGATCTTTGCTGGCATTAAGAAGGCAGGAGAAACAGCAGACTTGATAGCTTATCTCAAAAAAAAAAAAAAAAAAAAAAAAAGCTACGAAGGAGCAATAGTTGGCCTCTGCCTTATTTATTATAAAACAAAAAAAAGTCTCACAATTTCTTTTATATGTATGGTATTTAAATGATCTCATACACCAGAAATCAGATCATGAATGGCTAACAGGATATTTCTTTTGGACCGTGCTGATTTAAGTAAGATTGGCTTGCAGTTAAAAAATATGATCAGTTTTAACTTTGATAGTAATTCTGGTTCAGCAGGTGCTGTCACTGTTTCCCCTTCTGAAGATATGATTGGAATTGATGAGTAATGCTCAGCTTTTCACAGAGATGCTAAATGCCATCTCTAAACCTGTAAGACATTGGTTTTATATTTAGATTTCTATAACTGGTTATATTAATATTTTTAAATACTGAGGAAATCCCTTCACTGTCTCACAGAACAGCAAGACTCTGTTGTGTTTCAAGTTGTGTTCGTTAGCCTGTTAAACGTAAGGGCTGATGATAAGCTGCGAATATCCACTTTACCTTTTGGGTATCAACTGTGCCAGTTTAACTAAAATTCAGTGCATTTAAAATGTTGCCTTCTGCTTAATGAAAGGCATTTTAGTGTGGTTTATGTACAACACTAAATAGAGAATATTTAATATTTCTCACATTTTTATAGATGATCTATAAGGTCGGGTGCTTTTAAAATTCAGTGAGACAAGATATATATAGCAGCATAATTGGCTTCCAAATGCTTTACTAAATCAGACTAAGTTATAATTCAGGACTGTCTTCTAAACAGCTATTCAAAAACACAATGGTAGAATTACTACATACGTATGATTGATAATAGTGCTTTTGCCAACTTGTTAGGAGGATTAAAATAGAAGAGATATATCATCAGCACAAAATTGTAAATTATGTGAAAAGGATTAAGATAATTAAAAACAAAATCACAGATTTGTTTTAAAAAATTGTCTTCAATACCAAATGATTATTCTTATCCTTACTAAGCAGAGGTCATATCAGCTACAAAGCAACTTCATACTCATTAGTTTATTCAATCCACACAATAACCATTTCAGGTTGGAGCAGATGAGAGACTAACACTCAAGGAAACTGATTGGCTTGACAATATTATGCCTCTGTGCACCACGCCAGGACTCTATCACTCATAGCTAAAGATGATCACGTAAGTTGACCATGCAAAACCTTTTAATGTAAAAATACTTTTGTATATTCACTATAGAAAACCTTCACTCTTTGCCTTTTTGAAGGCTGATTCTAAGGTCATAGTTTACTATAGTCAAAGAGATTTTAAAACATTTTATCATGCAAAATGTAGCAAGATAATAATGCTTAGGAATAGCTCAGTGTCTGGAGCCTGTTTCAGATTCTGTGTCTCCCTCTCTCTCTGACCCTCCCCTGCTCACGCTGTCTCTATCTCTATCTCAAAAAAATAAATAAAATAAAACATTTTAAAAAAAAGAATATCATTTTATTTTTGTCTATTTTTAACTTTATATACATGAATTATACCCTATGTAGAATTTCAACTTACTTCTTTGCCTCAATATATTTTTTTAATTTTTTTAATGTTTTTTTTTTATTTATTTCTAGGAGAGAGAGAGAAGACAGCGTGAGCAGGGGAGGGTCAGAGAGAGAGGGAATCACAGACTCTGAAACAGGCTCCAGGCTCTAAGCTGGCAGTCAGCACAGAGCCCGATGCGGGGCTCGAACCCACGAACCGCGAGATCATGACCTAAGCGAAAGTCGGACGCCTAAACGACTAAGCCACCCAGGCGCCCCTGCCTCAATATATTTGAAATGAACTCCTACTGCTGCTTTTATCCATAATCTCTTCATTTTAATTTCTTCATAGTGTTCCATTGTATGAAAAACACAACATAGTCATCTAGTGTTTTGTTGCAGGACGTTAAGGTTGTTCCCAATTTTTTGTTATTACAGACAACATGGCTATGAAATGCTTGTACACATCTCGCCGTACACATGTTCAAGAGTTTCTCTAATCTATATGCTATAGAGATAAATTTGGGCATTAGAGGTATGTGTTTATTGAACTTCATAACACCAGATTATGCAGAGCTATCGTTCAGCTGTTACACACCAATGTGGATTTGCCAGCTTTTATAATATTGAAATAATTTTCACACTTAAGAAATACTTGCTCCCCTGAGGGCCCCCCTGTAATTTCCATGGCTGTAGGATGACTAAACTGTCTTGGTTTGCCGAGAGCTGAGAGAGTTTCTGGGACAAAGGATGTTCAGAAGTTTTGGTTTGCGCGTATTTGTTTGTTTGTTTTTGTTTATTTTGTCTTGAGAGAGAGACAGACAGAGTGTGAGTCGGGGAGGGGCAGAGAGAGAGGGCAACAGAGAATTTTAAGCAGCTCCAGGCTCTGAGCTGTCAGCACAAAGCCTGACATGGGGCTCGGCCGCATTAGCAGTGAGATCATGACCTGAGCTGAAGTCGAATGCTTAACGGACTGAGCCACCCATGGATCCCCAAGGATGTTCAGTTTTAAACCAGAAAAGTTCCCAGCAAACTGATACAAGTTGGTCACCTATCTGGCAGCCTCCTAGTCATCAAAGACCATCCTTCAATTCAGAAACTAAAAGATAATGCCTGACATGGGTTAAATACTATGACTATTGTTCATTTTTGCACCTGCTTATACTCCTAATAACAGATTATGTGTTTCATTTCTCCCTCTTTTCACCATCACCCATTATAGTCCTGATTTTTCATTTTTATTATCCAGGAATATAAGATATATTCTCATTTTAATATTTTCATTTTCTTAATATGATTGATAATGTTTTCATAAGATAACTGCCCATTCCTGTGTGTTTACAAAAGTAAACCATGGCAGAGAGGAGCTGATATGACCAAGCTAGGTAAATGGCTCCAGGCCATCAAAAATTTCATTTTCCAATATTCTTTTAAACACTAAAGCTTTGGAGGGGTACCTGGGTGGCTTAGTCAGTTGAGCGTCCAACTCTTGATTTTGGCTCAGGTCATGATCCCTGGATCATGGACTCAAGCCCCATATCAGGCTCCATGCTTAGCATGAAGCCTGCTTGAGATTCTCTCTCTTTCTCCCTCTGACTCTCTCTCTCTCAAAATAAGAAAAATTTTTTTAAATAAAGCTTTAGAAAACTTATATGTCCCAGCTTTACTTAGAGTGAGCATGGCTCTGCACCTCCAAATTAGCCATCAAAGTTTGTACCCTAAGCATCTATCACAATTGCAAAAAAAAGTAAACTGATAACCAAAAGCCCTTTCTTCCTTCTTTCACATTGTGTAGGCCACCTGAGCATCCTGTACCATAGCAAAAAAGAAGACAGTGACAAACAAATTATGACTAATATTAAATATCTAGCCAAAAGTGGATAATTAACACGTGGGTTTTATTTTACTTGGAAACATATAACAGTGTGATACTGTTGCTCCTTCATCTTGTGGGCCAGACTTACACTTCCCAAACTAGACTGCTCTGAACACCAAACTAAACACAGTAGAATCTGCTCTAAATGTGTAATCCACACAAATTATTACATGCCCCAAATCAGGATGATACCTAGTACGTCTTGAAAGGAAAAGCAAATGTGAAGACAGAGACTGAAAATGAAATACCATAGTTGGTCCTCTTGTCTTTTAAAATATTTTAATTATATCTTGAAGAAAAGTTAGGCTCAAAGAAAGCAACTGAGAAGTCACCATGGAATTGCTGCAACTCATATGTGTTTTCTAAAAACAGTGACAAATCCTAGTCAAAAAGTTTTTGCCCAAGTTCCATGGCTGAGAGGAAGAAAGCAGCATTTTAACCTTGAGAAACTATTTCTGTGGCTTTTAGATCCTGTCAAATCATACATTCATGATCTTCCACAACGTTAGTGTTTAACAGGTTTTTTGCTTCCTTTCATGATGTCCTATTTTTTTTCTATCCCCAGGTTGATTTTTTTTTACTATAGTTTATTGTCAAGCTGGTTTCCATATAACACCCAGTGCTCATCCCAACAAGTGCCCTCCTCAATGCCCATCACCCATTGTTCCATCTCCCCCATCAGCTGTGAACCCTTGGTTTGTTCTCGGTATTTAAAAGTTTCTTATGGTTTGCCTCCCTCCCTTTCCTTAGCTATTTTTTCCCCTTCCCCTCCCCTATGGTCCTCTGTTAAGTTTCTCAGGATCCATGAGTGAAAACATATGGTATCTGTCCTTCTTTGCCTGGCTTATTTCACTTAACATAATAACCTCGAGTTCCATCCACATTGCTACAAATGGCCAGATTTCTTTCTTTCTCATGGCCATGTAGTATTCCACTGTAGAGTTAAACCACATCTTCTTGAACCATTCATCAGCTGATGGACATTTAGGCTCTTTCCATGATTTGCCTGTTGTTGAAAGTGCTGCTATGAACATTGGGGTCCATGTGCCCCTATGCATCAGCACTCCTGTATCCCTTGGGTAAATTCCTAGCAGTGTTATTGCTGGGTCATGGGGAGTTCTACTGTTAGTTTTTTGAGGAACCTCCACACTGTTTTCCAGAGGGGCTGCACCAGTTTACACTCCCACCAACAGTATAAGAGGGTGCCCGTTTCTCCACATCCTTGCCAGCATCTGTAGTCTCCTGATTTGTTCATTTTAGTTACTCTGACTGGCATGAGCTGGTATCTCAGTGTGGTTTTTATTTGTATTTCTCTGATGATGAGTGACATGGAGCATCATTTCATGTGTCTGTTGGCCATCTGGATGTCCTCTTTGGAGAAGTGTCTTTTCATATCTTCTGCCCATTTCTTCACTGGATTATTTGTTTTTTGGGTGTGGAGTTTGGGGAGTTCCTTATAGATTCTGGATACTAGCCCTTTATCCAAAACATCGTTTGCAACTATCATGATGTCCTATTTAAAAGAAAAAGAATTTCTTTGGCAATATTTATGGTGATTATTCACAATATTTTGGCATGTAGATAGTGAGAGTGGAGGCAGTAGCAGAGTTGGAGTAAGAGAATAAGTAGCTCATAAAACTACTTGGAATAAGCTTACTCCTGAGTAACATAACTTAAAGAACTATCCAATCCTAAAACACCTCCTAACGCCTTGTTTCAATACCTGGAATTCCACCATTTCATCCTAATTATTAGGCCTTGACATTTTTTAACAAGAGCACTCCACATATTTCTTTGTTTTTTTTATTTATTTTTTTTATTTCTAGGAGAGAGAAAGACAGCGTGAGATCAGGGGAGGGTCAGAGAGAGAGGGAGACACAGGCTCCGAAATAGGCTCCAGGCTCTGAGCTGGCAGTCAGCACAGAGCCCGACGCGGCGCCCAAACCCACAAACCGTGAGATCATGACCTAACCAAAAGTCGACGCTTAACGGACTATGACACCCAGGTGCCCCAACATATTTCTTTTTAAAAGTAACTATTTCCAGAATATGTGACTCTAAAATAATATAGCAGATGAGAAGGAAATGACATGGAAAGCTGCATCATCCAACAGAGAGGTAAAATTCTAATAATTCCTATAAATGTTTCTTCTGCCCCTACTAAAATGACCAAAGAAGTATGGGGGAATCAAAGGCAAGACCTATCTTCTTTATAGCCCATGTTGATTAACACTACTGAGTCATTTCCCCACAAGCCCCATTGCCACTTGTCATAGCCAAGTAATGATCTGTTCTTCACCACTGTATCTTAAGATCACCAATGAAGCCCAACCATCATCTGACCATCCATTTACCAAGCCATGAAGATGAAACATTGGCCTGCATGTTCTAGTTTGTAAAAAACTCTTACACTGACTGCATCATTTACTAAATATAATTGTGTTTATTTTTAAAATACAACCTATCAACAAAAATGAAATATAAAGTATTCATTGAGAATCAGAAAACCAGGGGTGCCAGGGTGGCTTAGTTGGTTAAGTGTCTGACTCTTGGTTTAGGCTCAGGTCATGATCTCATGGCTTCATGGGTTCGAGCTCAGCACTGGGCTCTGTGTTGGCAACACAGGATTGTCTCTTTTTCCTGTTTCCCTGACTCTCCTCCACTCATGCTGTCTCTGCCTCTCTCAAAATAAATAAATAAATAAATAAATAAGTAGACTTTAAATAATAAAAGCAAATAAAGAATTAGAAAACTACTTTTTCATTAAAACCTGAATTATTATTCATGCTGAACATCTAAGGAATTTTCATAACCAGCATGTAGCTCATGTACTATTCTGTTATTTTTATGTGCCATATCTCCTCGTTTACAGAGCTAAATCCACAATCACTTGGAGCAGTAAGAAAAATCAGACAAATCTCTACAAACATGTAAACATGTAAAGTCATGTCTCAAAAGGAAATTCCTTTTCTCTTTAAATGGGCTTTACATGGGCTGATATTTGGGGGGATAGGGGGACAGGGCCTTTGGGAAGCAGTTAAGTTTAGATGAGGTCAGGAGGGTAGTGTCCTCCTAAGAGAATTAATGCTCATAGAAGATGAAGAGCTCTCTCTGTGTGTCTTTCCATGTGCATGCACCAAGGAGAAACCAGGTAAGGATATAACCAGAAGGCAGCCATCTGCAAACCAGAAAGGGGGCTCTCATCAGACACCGAATCTGCTGATACCTTGATCTTGGACTTCACAGCCTCCAGATGTGTGAGAAACAACACCTGTTGTTCCAGCCACCCAGTCTATGATACCTTGTTATAGCAGCCCCAGCTAAATAATAAGACATCATGTTATACAAAGGCAGGAGAACTGTGCAGTTATTAATATCTATGGTTATACACCTACACACACTGAAGAAAATAAATGTCCTTCTATTAGAAGGGAAGAGATAAGTCAGGCAACTTATATTTTTTAAAATCAAAAGAACAAACAAAATCGCATACATAGGATGAACACTGGGGAGAAAAATAAAGGATTTGGCATAAATCTAATTAGTTATATCAGCAGAGAGAAGTGCAGGTTGGTTTCAGTAAACACTGGGTGATTTTTTAGTGGAAAGTAAATAAGTGCACTGAGGTATTGTACTAATCACATTTGTTCTAACATTGACCTTATAATAATTAAAAATTGATGCTTGCAACATAATACAGCTGTGCAATCATATTTAAACCTAATCATTTCATAGAGAGAGGAAAGTTGTACAAAAAGGTCAAAAACACTTTAATTTCATGACAGTAAATTTACTCTTTATTCCCAAAGTGAAAATGTCTAATTTCTAAAAGAGCAAACCAATAATTACTTATTATAAAGCTATTTTAGTCAATACTTAATTTCTCTATATTGATTAGTGTTTAGACATTTAAAATGTACCCTACAGCAAGAATATGTGTTTACAATACTATTCTCTCTACTGATGTTTGTAAGTATTACAGTTATCGATTTAAGACATGTCTCAAAAATGCCAAACTTAATAGAATCATATAAAATGGACTTTGGTTCTTTTAAAACTGTAATTTAATTTTTAAATGTTTGAATAATAGTGTCCTTAAAGGTCTCTGTATCATGATCACTGTTTCTTCCATTACATATTTTTAATGGCGAGCACTCGATTGAACTGTGCATTATAAATTCTGCCCCTCTCCCAAAAGTAATACAAAAAGAAAATGTAAAAATGATCAACTCTACCACTCACAACTGGAACAAAATGTTTTCTCTTTATTTTATGTACTTCTGATTGTAAAATAAGGACTGGGATATTATTCCCCCTTAACTTGCATTCTGTGTAACTTAGAGCTCTTTGCAATAAAACAAAATGATGCTTCATCAGGATGTTACTGGGAGTACCAAGGCAATTTACAAACTTTCTATCATTAAGTCTGAGAACATCACTGCGAGGCAGGTATTAATATAACACTTCTCTCTTGAGAAGTTCAATGCACTTTACATAACTTTATTTTATTAACTCTTCCTTGAGCTGGGCAAAAAGGCTAAGTAAGATGCCTAACCATGCATCTCACATCCAATGCATGCATAAAAATAAAGAAGACTCTATCTGGTCACAAACTTTAAATTTGCTTTTACTTCCAATCTGAAATTATGACTAAAGATAAGGCCAACAGGATCACTCAGTATATTTGGCCTTTGTTAATACTGATTTTGTAATAAGTTTCAGTTTCATAAATTTGAAGCCAGAGTTAAACACTTAAAAGATGAGGGGTGCCTGGGTGGCTTAGTCGGTTAAGCGTCTGACTTTCACTTAGGTCATGATCTTGCAGTTTGTGGGTTCGAGCCCCACATTGGGCTCTGTGCTGACTGTTTCAGAGTCTGTGTCTCCTCTCTCTGACCCTCCCCTGCTCACACTGTCTCTCTCTCTCTTAGAAATAAATAAAAATATTTTAAAAAAACAAAAGATGATTAATCCTATTAATTCTTAAGCAGTAATTGTTTTGGAAGATGGAAGAAATTCAAGGGTAACAATCAACTTTTCCCTCTACTAAAATAAATCAGAAAGTACAAAAGCAGAATATGATCATGCGGACAGTCATCACAACATCTGTAAGTAAATCTATCCCTTTATTAGCAAGAGTGCAGTGATGCACAAACACAGACATCCAGAAGAGAGATATAAAGTGAAGGACACAGAAATACTATTAATAGCTAATAGAGCTTACCAAGTGTCAGCCACTACTTTAAAGAACTTATATGTATTAACCTATTTAATCCTCATAACAATTCCCTGAGGAAGGTAATATTATCCCTGAGGCTCAGAAAGCTGATCCTGCCCAAGGTTACAAAGCTACTAAGTAGCAGAGCTGGGATACAACCCAGGAAATATGAAATATAACCAGTTTTCTAGAAAGGAAGAAAGCTGTTCCCAGCGAACCAATCCATGGTATACCCTATCATATTTCCCACCTCGAGGTCAACCTTACAGTCAGCACAGAACAACTGTTCAAGTTTGTGTATTGTGCTTTCAAAATATGACACAATTTAGAAAAGGGTACAAAGAGGCAGTATCTTATGATCAGAAGTACAGGACTTTAACAAGCTGCCATTAGGCAATTGACTTCTACCCAAGATTCATAAACTAGAGATTATGGAATTCACTTCCTGATGGTGTAGACAGAATCAAACAGGTTAATATTAAGGGTTTAACACAGAGGCTCACACATAGTAAGCACTAAGTAAGTGATTGGTATTATATAAGTTAAATTAAAATTATTCATGTCATTCTCAAAACTCAAATTCAGTGAAATTTAGCACATCACGATACTAGTGATAAACTGAATTTAATTGATTATTTTATCAAATATATGTTCTAGGCATTTGGATGATCTTATTTAATCCTCAAAATAAACCTAAAATTGACATGTGCTTATGCCCACTTTTTCTTACGAGAGAGCATGAGCAGGGAGAGGGACAGAGAGAGAGAGGGAGAGAATCCACATCCAGAGCAGTGTCTGATCTTACGACCATGAGATCACGACCTGGGCCAAAATCAAGAGTTGGATGCTTAACTGGCTGAGCCACCCAGGTGGCCCATATGCCCACTCTAGATAGGAAAATAAGCTTAAAGATTTTACTTGCCTACTATCCTGACAGTAATTACATGATCAATCAATTACCTAGATGTTCCCACAAAGCAGGATGAAAAATAAGTAGGGAAATTATTTGAAAAACTCTTCCCTCTCAAAATATAAGGGAACTGAAAGAGTTCCTGGACTAAAGTTTCACCTTGTTTAGCTTTTCTATAATTAGAGTAAAGCTGCGTCCAGAGAGTAGTTAGAACAGAGATGATAAAAAGGAAAAATACTGCCCCAAAACATATCCTCCATGCCCAGCACTTACAAGGTGTTTTGCTCCTTCCATCAGAACCACTAAGGAGAACAGCAGGGGCCAAGGTTAGGGTAGGAGCTTTCAGAGGGACAGTGTTAGAGGGAGGCAGGCAAGAACTCTGCACTCATAGTTCAAAGGGACTGTCAAAGGGACTGGGACACTGTTAAGCTGATTTGCCTCAAATTGGCATCACCTGCACCCAAAGATCCTGCATCCAAAAGTCTGTTTTTGGTCTATTCATAGAAATCTACAGGACAAGAGAAAGTACATTATATCAGTCTTTCTCTAACCTCCCTGAACCTTAACCTACCACTATTCCTTAAATTGGAAATGTCTTAGTTATGCAAAACAAAAATACCTCTTGCTGAATTAGGATACTCTTCCCTCTTTGTCTCTTAATTCAAATAAGTTTTGTCATTTCCAAAATATCTACTGTATACAGAAAGAAAAGTATCATTTTTGTTGAAAGAATATGATTCAGAACTGATTATAACATATACTTTATTTCTACAATGAGTGAAAAAAGCTTGAAGTGAAAGAATGGAATTTCTCCTTTCATTGGCTAACCTACAAGCCAGTATGGAGGATGTGGCACATACAAAGTAATCATATATAAAAAGAGTCACAAGCACAATGATACAAGGTTCTCTTACACGTGTGAAAAAACGTGAAAAACAATCAGCCCATATATTAGCAAAACTATAATTTAATATATATCCATATTATCTCAAGAACCTCAAAGAACTTGTGTTTCATTATTACCAGCCAGCATGCTGATAATCATTTCTGCCATGTTTAGAATATATGACCTCTCTTGATAACTCAAACTTTTAATAATTGTTATTTAAAGTCACTTTTTTTTTTTTTACCTATTTTCAGTCACTCATATGATATGACTGAAACACCTGGAATGATTGTGAGCACATACAAGGTATTCAATAAACCTTTGTTGATGGAATGGTGATTTTGGTCTCTTTTCCTTTTCTCTGACCTTAGTGGAGACAGGAGAAATGCTTAGACAGAAACACTGTAGACATAAAGAGGAAGTTGTCAAGGGACAAAGGCAGAGTAGAACCGAGGAAAACAATGTGGAATGACTCACTGTGCCCTAATACAGTATGATTTATTTTGGAAGACAAAGCCACCAAAAAAAATATGCATTGTAAAACAAAACTTCTTAAAGCATACACTCAGAAAATCAACTACTTCCCTGCTTTCCCACTCAGTTCCATGCAAATAATTTCCAAACTCAGAATCTCTTTCTAATCCTGACCACTTATGTGATTGTAGAGTTGTATTGGGTGGTAAGATGGGCTATTCTTTCTCCCTGATTCACTCTGTCCTTCTTAAAGGGCTTTCCTGCTAGTAATGAAGGTATCTTTGGTTAAGACCTAGTGAAAAGAATTGCTGTGGGTTGACGTAGTGATCCACTGATATTTTAGTAGGAGAAGTAATCAAAATTAACCAGGAAAACTGTTACTTGTCTTACATATCTTCAGTTTTCTGAATTTAACAACATATAGAAAAGACCTTGCTCATGCTGGAAGAAGCTAGAGAATCCTGGGGGAGAGGATAGAGAATCCAGGAAAAAGTGAAGTAAGCAATGGGTTAATAGCAGGACTCTCTGGTAATGGAACAGACTTGCCTGTTATCCCCTGCAATAAAGGATCCAACAAAGGGATTAAATTTGGATACCCTGGAAGCACCTCATACTTAAAATTTCTAAAATTAAACTTCCCCAAGAAACAGTTTCTGCTGACTTCCTTGTTTGTTAAGGGTACACTTGTTCTCTCAGGCTCTAAACATGAGTCATCCTGCCTCATTCTTCACCCACCCCCACCATATGTAATTAAACACCAACTTGAGTCTGTTTTTCTCTTTGGCACTTTTTTGCAACTTTCTGCTGCTTTCTTTTCCCATTGCTTCAACTCTAATTTGGTTTTGACCTCACACCTGGCTCTCTGACTCTTCCAAAAAGTCTATCCAGCAGGTGGTTTCAGCTTTGAGTTTGAGCTCTGCCTTGACTGGGTCACAATTCTTTTTATTTAATGTTTTTTATTTATTTCTGAGAGACAAACACACACACACAGCGTGAACAGGGGAGCATCAGAGAGAGAGGAAGACACAGAATCCGAAGCAGGCTCCAGGCTCTGAGCTGGCTGTCAGCACAGAGCCAGATGCAGGGCTGGGATCTACGAACCATGAGATCATGACCTGAGCCAAAGTCAGACACTTAACCAACTGAGCCACCCAGGCACTCCTGGGTCACTATTCTTATGGCAAATATTATGGAGCTTCTAAGGGCTCACCCAGTTAAGGATCTGACTTTTGATTTTGGCTCAGGTCATTGATCTCATGGTTCATTGGTTGGAGCTTCGAGCTGGGCTCTGTGCTGATAGTGCAGAGCCTGCTAGGGATATTCATTCTCTCTCTCCCTCAAAATAAAGAATTAAACTTATTTTAAAAAAGAAATATTCAAAATGAACAAATCAGGAGACTATAGATGCTGGCAAGGATATAGAGAAACAGGCACTCTCCTGCACTGTTGGTGGGAATGTAAAATGGCGCAGCCCCTCTGGAAAACAGTGTGGAAGTTCCTCAAAAACTAACAATAGAACTCCCCTATGACCCAGCAATAACACTACTAGGAATTTACCCAAGGGATACAGGAGTGCTGATGCATAGGGGCACATGGACCCCAATGTTCATAGCAGCACTCTCAACAATAGCCAAATCATGGAAAGAGCCTAAATATCCAACAACTGACGAATGGATCAAGAAGATGTGGTTTATCTATACAGTGGAATACTACATGGCCATGAGAAAGAATGAAATCTGGCCATTTGTAGGAACGTGGATGGAATTTGAGGGTGTTATGCTGAGCAAAATATGTCAGGCAGAGAAGGACAGATACCATATGTTTTCACTCATAAGTAGAATGAGAGAAATTTAACAGAGGACAACAGGGGAGGGGAAGGGGAAAAAAAGAGTTGGGGAGAGGGAGGGAGGCAAACCATGAGAGACTCTTGAACGCTGAGAACAAACTGAGAGCTGATGGGGGTGGGGTAGAGGGGAAGGGAGGTGATGGGCATTGAGGAGGGCGCTTGTTGGGATGAGCACTGGGTGTTATATTGAAACCAACTTGACAATAAACTATAAAATAAAAAAAAAAGAAATATTCTGGATTCCCCCTTGTCTACTGTACAGATATTCCAAGCTACTTCCAAATGCACCCAAACTGCCTTGATTCAGCCTTACATTCTCCTGACTTCCTGGCACCAGCCTTGCTAGCTATAATCCTGCTCCCTATCACACTCTCCTGCTCTGACACTCCACCACCAATGCCTTCTCCTGTAATACAGTCTCTCAGCCCCAGTGCATTACAACCACATACACACACACACACACACACACACACACACACACACACTCACTCACACACACTCACACACAAATACACACACATATTCTTGTTTTGGTGTCAGCTCTGACGTCCCCCATTCCTGCTAAGTCTCATTTCACCTTTCCACAGAGTCCCCATCATAAGTTTTTCCTGCTGCCTTCATTTTACAGCCAAACATACTGCCTCATATCATCATCATTATTTTTATTCAAGGATCTCACTTTCCCTACTAGGCTCTCTACTCTTGAAAGGAACAACCATGTCATTGTCTTCTTAGATCCCT
Organism: Proteles cristata cristata; assembly: GCA_017311185.1. Taxonomy (NCBI): domain Eukaryota; kingdom Metazoa; phylum Chordata; class Mammalia; order Carnivora; family Hyaenidae; genus Proteles; species Proteles cristata. Next base: position 3,528,663 of record JAESUZ010002988.1, read on the forward strand.
CAGCACACGGCACACTGCCCCTTACAGACCGAGGTTTCAGGAGCTATTTTACATTAATAAATGCAGAAAAAAATCATAGTTCCAGGTATTGTTTTCCAATAGTGCTGTTCAACCTTTAGAGTGCCACGGAACTACCTGTGATGCTTATTCAGATATTCTGATTCAAAAGATCTGATCTGAGAAGAAAAAATGTATATTTTAAATACTTTATAAACTAAAACTCCATTTGTTTCCATGGGAAAAGGTACTGCCTGTGCAATTTATGAGATATTGAGATAGATCCCACATTATGTTATCATTCTAAAAAAAAAAAAGCTTTGTAAAACTTCACACCTCAAATTAGTGTGTTCAATAGTAGTAATCAGGATGTTCAATAGTAGTAATAAACATAGATATCACTTTGGGTTAATTTTTTTTAATTTTAAGGGCCATTATTAGGTCAAATAACTCAAACAGGATAATATTTCAGTTGATAGCTTCTACTGAAAATAATTTTCACTCCAAGCAAAAAATTGTTCTCAGTATTTACTGTGATGCACTACCAAACAAGTGCACAAAAATTATAATCTCTTTCCTTACAGAAAAGGCTTTGGTTTGCCACAGAAATGTTGCTGTTTCCCAAAAATTCAAATAAAATGACTTTAAGACTATGGAATAGTAGGGGCTCTTGGGTGGCTCAGTCGGTTAAGCATCTGACTTCAGCTCAGGTCATGATCTCACAGTTTGTAGGTCCCAGCCCTGCATTGGGCTCTGTGCTAACAGCTCAGAGCCTGGAGCCTGTTTCAGATCCTGTGTCTCCCTCTCTCTCTGACCCTCCCCTACTCATGCTGTCTCTCTTTGTCTCTCTCTCTCACTCTCTCTCTCTCTCAGAAATAAATAATACATTTTTAAAAAATTTTTAAAAAGGACTATGGAATAGTAGATAACAGAAAGGAAAGAAAAACCCAAATTGATTATCCTTCTGTTTATAATAAAACAGAACCTTTACTTTGTCTATCTGCAGTCTGGCCTCATCTTGCTTTACTGCACACATTTCCCATGTGTGTCTGGTTTACTTGCACCTTAGAACCCCACCTCAGAGTCAGTGTTCTTTAGCCTAGTTCAAGTTCTTAGGGAACTCCCTAGATCTTAGGGAAGACACTGTCCATGCAAGGCAAGTAAACAAAAAGAAAATTGGAATTTTTCCTTAAGAAGCTCAGGAATTCAGGGGCCCCTGTGTGGCTCAGTCTAAGCCACCCACTCTTGATTTTGGCTCAGGTCATGATATCATAGTCATGAGTTTGAGCCCTGAATTGAGCCCCAAATCCAGCCTCATAATGGGCTCTGTGCTGACAGTGCACAGCCTGCCTGGGATTCTCTTACCCTCTCTCTCTCTCTCTCTCTCTCTCTTTCTCTCTCTGCTGCTCCCTGTTTGTGCTCTCTAACTCTCAAAATAAATAAACTTTTAAAAAAGAGAGAACTTAGAGACAGACAATATAAAGTATACCTAATTAGAAACTCTAACAATTATATCTTATTACAGAAATATTTACAACTCACATAAAAAAAGAATATTTTACCTTTAAAGCATTAATTCTAGTTCTAGAAATATAGCCAAAATAAATAATCATGCATGTAAAAAATTTTGTGTATAAGATTTAGTTGTTGTTTTTAATAACGAAGTAACTATAAATGTTAAAAAGTAAAAAATTGATTAAATATAACTGTTAATAAATAAGAATAGTATATAATCATTAAAAGTGCTGCTGTATAAATCTGCTTTATAAAATATATAAAAATTGAAGAAGCCAATTATAAAATACTATATAAAATATTTTAACATTTAAAAGATATTACAACGTTTAACAAGACCCATCTAATCATGGAAAATAAAACAGCAAAAGACATTCACCAAAATGTCAATCATGGTTATTTCTGGCTTTAGGGGTTATTATTTTCTTTTTATTTTGTTCTTAACACTTTATTTTATACATTATAAAAAATGTAGTATTTTTGTAATCAGTACACTAAGAAAGAAAAGTTTGGATTGTAGTGATAGTTGGGACACCTTGAGCAAACGGCTTAAGCTCACTCAGCCAGAGTTAGTTACTTGCTTCATCTAAAAAAGTGGGCCAATAATTATACCAACTTTATGGAGTTGGGTAACAATTAAAATAAGTGATATAAGGGATACAGAAATGCTGAGGCATAGGAGCACATGTACCCCAATGTTCATAGCAGCACTCTCCACAATAGCTAAAACATGGAAAGAGCCTAAGTGTCCATCAACAGATGAATGGATCAAGAAGATGTGGTTTATCTATACCATGGAATACTACATGGCAATGAGAAACAATGAAATCTGGCCATGTGTAGCAACATGGATGGACCTTGAGGGTGTTATGCTGAGCGAAATAAGTCAGGCAGAGAAAGACAAATATCATATGTGTGCACGTATAGGAGGATTAGGAGGAGCTTAACAGAGGACCAAGGGGGAGAAGGAGGGCGGAAATGGTGGGGGAAAGGGGGAGAGGCAAACCATGAGAGACTCTTGAATGCTGACAAAAACTGAGGACTGGTGGATGTGGGGGGGAGGAGGGGTGGGCATGGAGGAGGGCACTTGTGGGGATGAGCACTGGGTGTTATGTGGAAACTAATTTGACAATAAACTATTTGTAAAAAAAAATAATAATAATAAAAAAATAAGTGATATAATACATGGGAAATTCTTAGTACTGGAACATGAATAAATAGGAGTTTGAAAAGATCAGCTGGAGGTGCCTGGGTGGCTCAGTCAGTTAAGCATCCAACTTCGGCTCAGGGCATGATGTCAGTGTTCGTGGGTTTGAGCCCCACGTCAGGCTCTGTGCTGACAGCTCAGAGCCTGGAGCCTGCTTTGGATTCTGTGTCTCCCTCTCTCTGCCCCTCCTTGCCTCCAGCTCTGTCTCTCTCTGTCTCAAAAGTAATAAACATTAAAAAAAAAAAAAAAAAAAGACCAGCTACAGGGGTGGTATAGGAATTCAAGTGTCCTCTTTTTTATTCTTAATCATTTTAAACATTTTAAGTCCACCCTTAAGTTCGAACTCTCGTATATCAAATAATTGTTTCACTAACTTGTGGTGGTTTGTTGATCCAAAGAACATAACTATGGCTGTGGCCCAAGTTGATATTTTCCACTAGCTGCATTACACAGTGGTGATTTCACTAAATGGCCATAATAGCTAACAAGGGAAAGGAAAAAAATTATCTTCTGTATCCACGCTCTTCGGGAATTCTATGAAGGAAATGCATAATTGCTAGAATTTGGCTGGCATATTGAACCTGGCACGTTAAGAAAAGGCATGGGACTTCTAATGACAGAAAATGGTCCAGACCTCAGGTTTGTATGTCATCAAATAAAAATAAATCCTTTAAGCAAAGTACTCTAATGAACCCATGTTTTACTTCTGGGTACACTTTAGTCATTTTAACTGGAAAAATATATTGTTATTCTGCATAATTATTATACTTTCATTTTTCTTGGATGTATGTATCACTGTTAATCAGGTAATAATCTGACTGAAAACATTCGTAAGATCAGGCCTACACTCCTTCCTTCCTCCATTCATTCACCCAACAAATACCTACCGGCTACTTATTATGAGCCATTCATAATGTAGATACCAAGGACATAAGGAAGGTCTCTTCTCATGGAGCACAGAACACAGTGAGAAAAGATTATTCAAATGATGTCATGAAAATGTGTCATAATAACGCAACTGATGCTACAAAGGAGAGGTAGTACAGTACCAGGTGAAGAGTACAGGGTGTGGAATTAGAAGCATCAAGCTGTTAAGATGCTGAGAGTTTTATGCCATGTAAGGAGGTTTCTCTCATACCTCTCTCCTTCCTTCCCCTCCTTTCCCACCTCTCACTCTTGTGTGTGTGTGTGTGTGTGTGTGTGTGTGTGTGTATGCGCGCGCGTGCGCACACGCGCATTGGGGGGGGGTCTGTGTTATGTGGACTATCTGTACCCATGCTTTAACTTTGTAAGTTCAAAATGTTAGAAGTGCAATATTAGTTTGTCAGGGTTGTCATAGCAAAATACCAGACTGGGCACCTTAAACAAAAGATTTTTTTTTCTCATAGTTCCAGAATGCTGGAAGTCCAAGATCAAGTGCTGGCAGGATTGACTTCCTCTGAGGTGTCTCTCATTAGCTTGCAGATCAATGATTTCTTGCTGTCTCTTCACATGGTTTTCCTTCTGTCCCTGCCACACCTCATGTCACTGCCTCATTTTAGGATGACACTGGTCAACGTGGATTAGGGCCCCACCCAAACACCCTCATTTTAACTTAATCACCTCTTTAGAAACCTTCTCTCTAAATACCATTATACTCGGAGGTATTTGGAGATGGGATTTCAAAGTATGAATTTTGCAGGGACATGATTCAGCCCATAAGGGTATTAGGGGACAGAGTTGTCACAATAGTAATGACAGTTATACACAACTGCACAACTCCAGGATGTGTCACCCACATTACAATTATAAATCTTTGTATTTTTTATGGAAAATTTTCTTGCAGAAAGCTTTTTAAGCGAAAACTTCCCAGAGGAAGATTTACCTTCTTCTGACTTCCACAAAGGACCTCTTGGTCTAGTGGTGTTGCTTTGTCCCAGGAAATCCATTCTGGCCCTCATTTGGCCCTCCCTCTACTCCTTCTTTGAAGAGTGATTTATTTTGAGTGATTAATATAGAAGGAGCTCCATGAAGGTCCTATGTCTGCACTCCCATAATAGAGGTAATGTGGGATAGGATTAAACAGGCAACTTCTAGAATAACATGACCTGTGCTTAAAGACCAGTCCTACCACTGTATGACTGTAAGCCTTATTTAACACATGTGTGCTTAAGATTCCTTGTGCATAAAAGTGAGAAATGGTCCTACTTTTTCAAGTTAGTGTAAGAATCCAGTAAGATTACACCTATTTACAAAGTGTAAGTGATTTATGAGAAGTGTTCCATGATTACAAATGCTTGCAATGGAATTCTGGAGATGGACAGTGGTGATGGCTGCAAACAATATGACTGTAGTTAATGCCACTGAACTGCACCCTTAAAAACCAGTCAAAACGGAAACTTTCAGGTTATGCGTATTTTACCACAACTTGTTTTTCATGTACACTTTGATTGTATGGTGAGAGAAAAAGGAAATTTTGCTACTGAAATACAAGGTTGTTTTGAGAATCAAGTAAGATACTAGAGTGCGTGGCACGTGGCAGAAGCTTGATAAAAGTTAGTTCCCTTTTCAGTTAGTTCTGGGTTGCAACTGCCCCTGATGGTGATAAGTCACCAAGAATGCTCGCTGTAGCTCCTACTGCCAGATAAAAAGTTTCCTCTGAGGGGAAAAAAATATATCCAATCTATCCAATCCTTGTGAGGCGTCTTGTCCTGATACTGCAGATGGTGGCAAGGATCCCTCTGGAAGAAACCTTGCAGCTTGGTCTCTGTTATACTCAAGTCTAATATCATAAAGTATAAAGTATCATAGGAAATGCCTGACACTATTCAAAGACGACAGGTCATTACTGTCCATTTTGGCTAGGCATCTGTAACGTTGGTTTCAAAGTAATGGATTTTTTTCAGCTACAGCTCTAGTAAATTTATGCCTCATGACAAAGTAATTCTGCAGGAATTGAGGGATTAGAAAGTAGAGTCATTAACTCTTTCTTCAGAAGAACAACACAATAACCTACAAAGAAGGAATGAAAGATTGAAATGTGAATTTGATATGTACTACACAGCCAATAGTTTATTTTAAAAGATATATGCCTATTCGCCTACTAATCCTTCCCCTTGGATTTGACTTTTTTTTTTTAAATATCAACATATTCTTGATTGCCTAAGTTGAATAAATCATGCCATGATCCTGAGAACTTGGCAAGAACAGCAATGATTTTACATCTGGTATCACACACCAGCTGCATGTTGAGGGAATGAAAAGCTTTTCTATTTCTTTACCTTGCTTCATTAGTGAGTATGTGGTGATGCATGCATTACCGCATGGATGCAGGCTCAGCTCTCCATATGGACAGGCATCCAGGAAAGTCACAAAACCAGGCATCATTTGCTATGATGCCGAATTTTCAAAAATAAAAAGATGATATTTTTACTGAAATATTTTTATCTATAAATGGGCATGTGATTTTTATCAATAGGGCTATATACTTAATGGATATTGGTAGAACCTGTTGCAAAAGTCTCTAACGGAGAAATAACTCTAGCTGTCACAGCTGAACATATGTACAGTATGGTACCCATCTTCAAATCATCATACAGCAAAAAACAATAATTTCCTTGCCAAATTTACGTCCAACACATTTTTACTTAGTTCTTAACAACTATACTACTTACTGGAAAAATATCTGCACTGTGAGCTCTGTGGTTATCTAATTAAAGAAATCTTTATGTGTCCTTATCCTCATCACCGACTTGCCTTATGTTTGCATATTGTTTAACAAACACTTCTTATTAGTTATCTATTGCTGTGCAACAAATTGCCCCAAAATTTAATGGCTTAAAACGACAATATTTTATTGTCTTGAGGTTTCTTTGGGTCAGGAAGTTAAGAGTCGCTTGGCTGGGCAGTTACGGCTCAAAGTGTCTCATGAGGTTACAATTCAGGTGCCAGAACTGCATTTGTCCTAAGGTTTGACTGTGGCTGATGGACCACTTCCAAGATGGCTCAATTAGGTGACTGGCAAGTCTTCTGGCAAGAGGCTCTCAATCCTTTCAATGTGGAACTCTCTAGAAAGTTCTTAAATGCCCTCATGACATGACAACTGAATGTCTCCAGAGTGACTGATCTGAGAGAACAGGGCAGGAGAGGCACTGTCTTTTACACCCTAGCCATAAAAGTCACAATGCTGGCATTTCCACCACATTTCCAGTCTATGTGTCAGACAAACCAAACCTAGAAGGGGACTACATAAAGTCATGAATATCAAAGGTAAAAACCCTTGAGGGACATGTTGAAGGCTGGCTACCATACTGTAAATAATTATTTTTCAAATTATAAATTTTCATTTTACATATTCTTCTATTTGGTTGAACTCTGATTTTGCACATGTCCACGTTTCAGTCTTGGCAGAACATTAAAATAGAAGCATAAAAGTAAAAGTAGAGGTTCTCAACTATAATAACAATCTGAAAATTATAAGCAGTTGCATATTTAAATAAAGAAGAACTGAGAGGTGCCTGGGTAGCTCAGTCGGTTAAGCTTCCAACTTCAGCTCAAGTAATGATCTCATGGCTCATGGGTTCAAGCTCCGCATCGGGCTCTGTGCGGACACCTCAGAGCCTGGAGCCTGTTTCAGATTCTGTGTCTCCCTCTCTCCCTGCCCTTCCCCCATTCACTCTCTGTCTCTCTCTCTCAAAAATAAAAACATTTTAAAAATTGTTTTAAGAAAAAATAAAAAATTGATCTCATCTAACAGCAAAGCTATTTGTAATCCATTGAAAGCATTTACCTAATAATAAAACAAAAATCACTTTAAGTCATTGGTTAAAATTATAGATCAGGAAATTATTTGGAGAGATTTTTCTGTTTTAATTGATATTCTGAGGTAATGTCAATCATTAATCTAAACCTATTTTTTTAAAAATAAGATAAAGCTGCATACGTTTTATCTTCTGAAAGTTTTTAATTAATGATACGTTAAGGGAAGAGGATTATTTGTTTGGGTGTTTAAAGCAATAAAGAGGAAATATTCATGCAGAACTTATCACTAAGTTGCTTGCAGAATCTTTAACTTGTACCGACCTTATTCATTCAGCAAATGTGTCTGAGGAACTTTTGTTTTGAGATACTCTGGGGACATACAGAAATCTAAGCCACAGCCATTGCCCTCAAGGAGTTATACCTTGTTAGGTTGACAAGACAGGTTAACACATATTTCAATGCTAAACATTGTACAGTAATTTTCATAAGAGAGGGAGAAAGTCACTATTAGTTAGAAGAGGGAGAAATCTATTCTAATTGGCAAACCCAGCAAAGCATATGGAATATTGGCATTTGAGGCAATTCTTGAAGGATGGGCAGCTTTTAACAGTGGGAGATAGTAGAGTGGTTACTACAATGAAAGGAGAAGTAAAATCAAAGGGTAAACGGAGGAAATCACGAAGTTACTAGTACACACCACGCCCTCCCCACTATAGGCACATTCTTCCAGTAATCCCACATTCCATATCCCCACATTCTCCATTGTTCAACTTGAGAAGCAAAGTAAATTCTTTTGCTCTAGTGACTACGTCCTACTCCTCTTCCATCCTTCATCCAGGACAACATTGGCATTACCTTCCACTGGCCTTTTGGTTCACATTTTCTGAGTCTAGTTTTCCTGACATTCCATCAGCACTATAATTTACATACTATACTTTCAGTAACTTCTCTTTTTTATTTGTTTGTTTGTTTGTTTGAATTAACCAGTGAAGTTTCCTATTTAAGATTTAAAACTTAAACTATTCTGATACAGCTATTGTGTCAGATTGTACTTTCCAACAAGACCACAAAAATATCCTGAGCTCTCAGCCACCATCTGAATGCCACTAAAAGACTGATCTCTAGTAGGAACTGCCTAGCTCAGCCCAGTCCACGCCAGGTAATAATGAATGACTTTTTGTTGTTTTACACCATTATGGCTTCAAGTGGTTTGTTTCAGCATAGTAAATATTGAGGAAAGATTGTGATACCCAGAGGTGGGGCACTGCCATAATAAAATCCTAAGACATGCAGCATTATCTGTAGGACCAGGTTGTGAGCAGAAAGTGGGATGACACTGAGGGGACTGTTAGTGGAAATCTAAAGAGCCTCCACAGAAGTACTATGGAAGCCTAGAGGGCTTCATGGAGGCTGTCAGCAAGGGTTCAGGCAAAGTAAGAAAAATGTCATTGGAAGCAGTAAGAAAAGTCTCCCTTGTTAAGTAGAGGCCCAAAGAATGGCAACATTGTTGCCTGTGGTCATGTGGAAAATGAGAAATGTACCTAATGAACTCCAAGTTCTAGCTGAGGAGATTTTCAGGAAGAGTAATAAAATCGCCCACCTGGCTTCTCACTTCCTATAATAAAATGCAAAAGAAAGATAAGCTAAAGAATAAACTGTGAAACAGAGGAGCCAAGACTTGCTGGGCCTGAAAATAAAACTATTTCGAGGCACCTGGGTGACTCAGTCAGTTAAGCATCTGACTTCGGCTCAGGTCATGATCTCACAGTTCATGGGTTGAAGCCCCACGTCGGGCTCTGTGCTTACAGCCAGCTCAGAGCCTGGAGCCTGTTTCAGATTCTGTTATCTCCCTCTCTCTCTGACCTTCCCCTGTTCACATTGTTTCTCTCTCTCTCTCTCTCTCTCTCTCTCTCTTTCAGAAATAAATAAAACATTTAAAATTAAAAAAAAGAAAATTAAACTATTTTGTACTATCAGCCTATCTAGATAGCAAATGATTCTAAAATTAAAAGTAGTTTTAAAAAAAAGTTGAGGCGGGGAGCATACCTGGGTGGCTCAGTTATTTAAGTTTCCAGACTCCTGATTTAAGCTCAGGTCATGATCTCATTCGTGAGATCGAGCCCTGCCTGTAGACTTGTGCTGACAGAGCAGAGCCTGCTTGGGATTCTCTCTCTCTCTTTCTGCGTTCCCCCTCCCCCAAAATATAAATAAAATAAGCTTTAAAAAAAATTGTTTCTAGGTGGAGACGAAATCTAGTGCTATCAGAAAAAAAGGGTGTAAAAATGAAACTGAGAGTATTATGATAAATTCTTTAGTAAGATTTTAGAAAGACCTAACATAGTACCTCACAGAAGCTTCTAACCAGACCAGAAGTTTTGTAAAGATCTTCTCAGTAAAACAATAGGTTTTTAAGACTCTTAAGGATGGTCGTCCCACAGCAGTGTCATGTTGAGCCCAAGGTAGAGAAGTGCTTAGCTTGAAGAAATAAGATTATAAAGTGATACATTTATTTTTTCAATGTTTAGTTATTTATTTTGAGAGAAAGAGAGATAGAGACTGAGCAGGGGATGAGCAGAGAGAGAGGGAGAGAGCAAATCCCAAGCAGGCTCCACACTGTCAGCACAGAGCCCAATGTGGGGCTCGAACTCATGAACTATGAGATCATGACCTGAGTCAAAACCAAGCGTCAGATGCTTAACTGACTGAGCAGTTAACTGACTAACCCACCTAGCAGGTGGACTGAGCCCTAAGCCAAGCTCTGGAAACATAATTAGGGAGGAAAGACTGCCCATTCTCATTTAACACTCCTGATGTGAGCATTTCAAGGCTGATGAAGTGGCTCTGCTTAGAAGGTTATCCAGGGATACAATCTTTTTGTGCTGCTCCACTTCCAGAAACCTCCCAGGGTTATCTTCATTGACAGAGTCAATACCACCATATTTACATTGTCACTTTCAGGAAGGGGGAGACAGAGCAGAATGGATGACAAAGAACTTCCTTATTAAAATAGATTCCAAATCTTCCACTAATTATTTCTGCTATTCTGCCATTGGCCAAAGCTTAGAGTTACCCTAACTACATGAAAGGCTAGGAAATGTAAACTGTGGTTGAGTAGATATATATTTAATTTTGGCACAAAGATTCTAAAAATGCCCTGTGATCCCTACTTCTTGGTATTCACACCCTTGGTATTCACATTCTCCTTCTCTTGAGTGTGGGACCTGTAACTTGCTTCTAACCAAAGGAATATGGTAAAGATAATGGGATGCACACAACCACATTATGAACACCCATTAAGGCCATTCTAATAGAAGATTCTTTCCCTTGCTGTCTTCCAAGATGCAAACTGCCATGTTGTGAGCTGCCATATAGAGAGGACCACACTAAGGAAGTGAGGGCAGTGCTTGTCCAATAACCAGCATGGAAATGAATGCTGGCAACAACCCCAAAATCCTACAGGTCAAAATACAGAGAGTGATTCCACCCTTCAACAAGAGAGTAACACAACATTGGTACCCAATAGCAAAGTTAGTAAAAGACAACAATCACAGGGAACCAGCCACTCAGTCTTCCAGGTCAGTCCAAGTCATAGTGGTCAAATTACAATTAGCAGGTGAGCACATGATCAAGATAAAAAATCTATAGTATGAATCAGATGCTAAACAATGCCACAGTAACGTGTTGTGATTTGACCATGGCACGGTACGGACAGATAAACCCACACATCTGACTCCCCAGAACAATGACTGGATGAACAATGTTAACCTTTTGTTCAGTGACTCTTTTCTGTTTGCCAGGTAAGCTGACCAACCTCTTTCTTTTCTGGATATTCTTGTAATCCAAACATGCCAGGAGAAACCAAAATGCAGTTATATAGATTATATGGATTGCACAGAGTGACTACATATAACCTGACAACATTGACTTTCATGTGGATTTAAAATATTTGTATATTTATTATAAAATTTATCTGACTAGATAGAAGTCATGTGTTTTGAGGAAAAGTTACCTTTTGTAGTAGTAATTCATAGAAAATGGGAACATTTTCTAGAGGTCCCTGGGTGGCTCAGTTGGTTAAGTATCCAACTTCAGCTCAGGTCATGATCTCACCATTTGTGGGTTCAAGCCCTGCGTCGGGTTCTGTGCTGGAAGCGCAGAGCCTGGAACCTGTTTCAGATTCTGTGTCTCCCTCTCTCTCTCTCTGCCCCTCCCCTGCTCATACTCTGTCTCTGACTCAATAAAAAAAAAAAAAAAAAAAAAAACTATTAAAAAATGAGAACATTTTATAAAATGCATTCAGAATTTACTAAGTAGACACACTCTATCCAACAAAAAAGCATACTTACAACATTAAGGGAGGGGAACAAAGAAAAACCTTTTGGGATATGTCCCAATTGGACATTATCTTGCTTTCTAACTCTCAATGATATACTTTCTCATCAACCCTCACCCTCAATTTGTGACACTGCTCTGGTCCAGGGTCTCAACTCTCCTCCTGAAGAATTTCTATCTATCCCCAAATATGAAAAGTCCCATCGTGCCCTGTGAGCTCTGATGCCTCCAGTTTCAGCCTGACTTTAATGCTCATTTTTCTCTGCTCCAGTTTCTGCCTTCCCTGAAAAGAAGAGCAGTGGACTTTGATCCCATGAGCACAAAGAAGAAAGTAGGTGCCATGATTCCTTATCAATCTTTCTGCAATAGTAGCTACAATACATTTCCTCCTGTATTATCTGAAGGCATACACACCACCTCCAATACCAACTGTATTAGTTACCTAGGGTTTCCAAGACAAATTTACCACAAACTTGGGTGACTTAAAACAAAAGAAGCTTATTGTCTCACAGTTCTAGAGGCTAAAAGAAATTAAGGTGGCAGCATGACTATGCTCTCTCTGAAAGTTCTGGGGGAGGATCCTTCCTTGCATTTTCCTCAAAATCACTCTGATTTCTGTTTCTATAATCACATGGCATTCTTCTGTGTCCGTGTCCTAATTTCCCACTTCTTATAAGGATATTGGTCGTTTGATTAGGGCCCACTGTAATCCAGTATGACCTCACCTTAACTTGATCACATCTGCAAAGATTTTACTTCCAAATTAAGTCACATTGATGGATAATGGGGGGAAGTATTTGAACATCTTTGTGGGAACACAATTCAACCCATAACATCATCAAAGACATTTTCTTGCCTAGACAATATAATCTAGTTTACCTGAGGAGAGTATATTCCTGCTATCAATATGACTTAGACCCAACACCCAGCTAAGTAATAACCCCAATTGATGGTACTATAAAAATTTTCACCTTTTATAGGACTTAAAACGGTTTTTTTTGTTTTTGGTTTTTTTTGTTTTTGCTTTTTTTTTTTCTGTTTTTAACTGTCTAGCTCTCTGGAGCTGTTGAGTTTGAAACCTCTTGGACAGAGTCCAGTTTGTAGGCCTGGAACCAATCAAATTTTTAAGGTGGCTATGTACATATCTGAAATACTCTCTTTTGTACTGTTCTTAAATTTAACTCTCAAAGAATAAATTTTATTTAGAACTTCTAAAGGAAGTCACCTCATAATAACTGCCACATACCAACAACATGAGCCTTGTGTTGCTTTCTAGACTAGTATATACTGGTTCAGTGGTGGACATTGATAAAGATGTAGATTTTACTAATTATGAAACAAGTTTCTAACCATTAAAGTAATCTGAAGGGTGCCTGGGTGGTCAGTCGGTTAAGCATCCGACTCTTGATTTTGGCTCGGGTCATGATCCCATGGTTCATGAGTTCAAGCCCCACATCATGCTCTGCTCTGACAGTGTAGAGTCTGCTTGGGATTCTCTTTCTCTCTGTCTCTCTCTAAGTTAAAAAGATTATTTTTAAAAAGTAATCTGAAAATGTGTTGGAGACTGGTCTATAGTAGTGAGTAGTCTGCCCCATAGGTGTTTAGTCAGAGGATTAACAATGCTGTAGATTAAAGAGTGCACAATGGCCAGCATATATCAAGTATTCAATAAATAATAGCTGAAGCAGTGACAGAGAGAAGGTTCGCCTGAGGTCTTGTCCGAATCTGAGATTCTATAATTTTACCAACGATCTATTTAGAAGAAAGGTATGGTTATATGTCTCAAGTAAATACCTATGTGAGGTAACTATTATCCTTCCCAATTTACAAGTGAAGAAACAAAGGCTCAACCAGTTTATGTGATATATGCAAGGTCACACAGCTAATAAAATACAAAACCAAGACCCAGTTCAAATCTGACTAGCTCTAAAGTCATATTTACCACTCGTTACATTATTTCAAAAACACAAAATAGCTGATTACCCTTCAGAGACATAATACTAAATGCATAATAATTTTCAAGTAAGGCAGAGACACAGATATCATCAAAGATACATGTTTCCATTTTTCATTTAAATCAGGGAGGTACTATTGCTCCTCCTTGAAGAGGTCACATGAAGGAAAGATAACACATGACTAGGTCAGAGGGTATTTTACTTTTGCTGAGCTCCATCTTTCAGAACAAAACCCAAGAAAAAACTTCACTGAGGCTTCCAACAACCACTTTAAAGGAAATTTGAAACTATAGACAAGAGACTACTGCTGGGAGAATTTGCAAACTTTAGAACCTCCTCAGGTGTATTTATCTCATTAAACTTTTTTCCCAAAATGATTACTTGAAAACTCATAAGAAAAAAAGGACCTAGGTGCCTATCTTCAGGCATTATAAAGAAAAGGGAGTTACGTGTTGTTGTTTTGTTTTGTTTTGTTTTGTTTTGTCTTTTACCAACCATGCCACGTGGAGAGAATAAAGACAACCTTTCATGACCCAGGTGGCAGTGGAAGGTTCTAAAAGAAAAGTTAAGTGTTAACAAGTCACCTAAGTTAAGTGACCAACTTTTTTTGGCAAAATAGAACTGAAACGACCTAGTGCTGGTTGGAGCCTGTCTCAACAAACAGTAGAACATTGCACTGTCTCCTGTGGGACACAGAGATGAGTGACCAAAGGATATGCTCTCCAGTTGCTCTGTGGGAGTGGTTCTCAAAATGTGGTTCCCAGGCCAAAATATTATCATCACCGGGGAGCTCATTTAATGTGCAAATGATGCAGCTCCATTCCTGACCTACTGAACCAAAAACTCTGGGGATGAGGCCCAGCCATCTGTATTTTAACAAGCCTCCAGGTGATTACGGTATATGCTAAGTTTGCAAACCATTGCACTAGGGAAGAAGATTTGGCTCATTATGGAATTTCACCTCAGGAGATACTGTTCTCCTGATGCAAGGTAAAAACAAAAACAAGCTGATTAGAAAGTCACTGTGCTGAGAGAGCAAGAGAAAATGATTCATTTTGTCAATATTCACCAACAGAAAATATCACCAAAAAAGCAAGGCAAATAATCCATTGAATGATCATGAGTCATCACTCTCAATATCCATACTATACGTATATTGCTGCATAATCTACATTTGTTTGCTGACAGTTTTACTTGTTAACCAAAACTCACTATAAATGATATAAAAATAGGACTTAAAATTACTGAAACTTACCGTATCAGTTAGCAATGAATTTCGCTGAAAACAACATATGCCCTAAGATAAACACATATTATTCATTCCATTCAGGCACATTAAAGAATAAAAAAGGAAAATTTGAAAAAAATCCAGACTCTGGTTATCAGTAAAATATAAGGCACTGACATCCTAAAATGAAAGGTTAAGTATTCAAATATACTCATGAACTTGTTTAAAATGCGACAAATACTATTGCTCAATACACTGGTAAATGTTCGTACACTCTAATAAGATGGAAAAATGAAGAAAAAAACAGTATACAAGATCCCACCCAAAGCCATCTGAAACCATGTTTTGTTTCCCAGGTTTTGATACATGAATTTTTTAATTTGAATTTTTTATAACAAATAACTCATGTCCTATCACTATATCAATACAGAGCCCATTTTCAAACTTTTTCCTTTCTTCAGAGATTGAGTACCTCACAAAAGGAAGAAATATTTTTAAACAAACATTTTTATTGAAGAAAAAGAAATGCAAGTCCTCTCAACATCAGTAGAAGATAAATCCCATGAGGCTGCATAAAGGTAGCTAAGCCATAGATAAAAGCAGACTCCCGGCTGGAAAACATTACACAAATGTCAATGATGCTGGATTGAAGCCAAAACTCCTCAGTGAGAGGGACTGAGAACATGAGTCACAGAGCTTTGCACAGTGAGAGGGAAGGAGAGGCAGTCCTGGAATTCTGTCTGCCCTAACTATGGTAGGTGACAGCAGACATTCCTCATCTTCAAGTGTTAAAAATTTTCTTTATTACAACAATAGTAACTCAGAGAAGATACTGATGTTGGTGGGGAAGGTGGGGAATGACACCAGAGCAGCAAATGGTTTCAATTTTGTCCATACACTTCTCTTTCCAACCTTGCTGTGTTCAGAAACACCTAATTACATCACCATATGTTTCGAAAAGAACATTTTTCCACTGCATCTAAAACAAACATATGGTGAAATATTTTTTCAGTGTCATCTTTTACATAAAGTGAAGAAGAATTGACATAATACTTCTAATATAGAAGAAGTTTGAAGACCTTTGAGATCTAACATCAGAATATATGGATTAATAATTTTCTTGACATATTTTTGCATGTTTGATTAATTAATTGGTGTCTTGAGACTATGTCATTTTATATCAAGATTTGAATGTACATGGGTTAATTTAGTAATGGAAACCATTTTAATTGGATTCAAATTGGGGTAGAAGTCTCTGAGGATCTTAACTGGTCAGGGTAGTCAAAAGTATTAATTAATGCACTTCAGAATATTAACTTATATTCTGAATGCTTTATGGTCTTCATCAGTTCATAAAGTTTTTCTCTCAGCACCAACTTATGCCCCTACATTAGGGTGTTATAAAAGATTAGTCAAGTGCAAAATGGAAAAAAAAAGCAAAAAAAAATGTTCATCATAGGCCTTCTGTTACTGATTTTTAAATTAATTTTAAAAATGCACTTGCGGCTTCTGGAAGAAAATCAACTGTGTGTTTCTTGGATAGCTAAATCTACTTTTTAGCAAATAGCAATGCATCAGCTAGCATTATCAAATTAAGCCATTTAAACAATGATTGTTGTCAATATGTCTGGGAAATATATCTGTCAAAATACCTATCAAGTGGTTTGGAGGTTAGAAAACATGAGAATCAGTTGTAACTCTTTGAATGATTTTTGCAACTCTGACCAAGTTACCTTGTCTTTTTGTGTCAGGTGCCCTTATTTGTGAAATGCTGCTGTACTCTGACACTGCCATGGTTCATTAGAGTCTGGGTCTGTGAAGCCTGCAAAAAGAAGAGATTGGGCCTATTTGCTAACTCCATTGTGCTTACTGAGATACCTACCAATCACTTAAGGACACCAAGTACAAGGCATTGTATACCCTGCGATTTGCAGATATGAGGTTTGGAGAAATTCTGTAGCAATGTCAGGCCTAGCAATAACCAGAAGCCAGCCTCACAGTGCTCCATTACACATCAGTGGATTCCAATTTATTCTACAGAACCTCCTTAGGTAAGGCAAGGGGTCCAGGAATACCTTCCAGGCAACATGCAAGGGATGCTGGATGTACCATCAGTCCTGCTCTATGAGAAAACAAAGCATAGTCCTTTATGCACCTTGTCCACTGTTTTATATTCTTGTTGTGTGGGTGAGTAAAGACTCTCCAGTGTTATCTAGAACTAGAGGGAGACAAAGCCTCACCAGTATTTGATGTGGTCTATAATACCCTGCATGGTTTGACCACCAGCTTACTTCTAACATCACCTACTTTGGCTAGCACTGGGGATCCCCCTTACCCTGCATGCTCCAGTCAGAACAGCCATCTTGCTTTCTGCCTCAGGACCTGATATCTGACACTTCCTCTAGAAGGCTCCAGTTGCATGCTCTGCAGGCTCCCACACAGTCTTGATCTAGTAACTCATTCAAATCTACTGAAGTATCACTTTCTCAGGGAAACTTTCCATGATCCACCAGTCTAGATCAGGTTTAGTTTGTGATGGACTCTAAAGGATACAATCCTTTCCTTCACTTACCTACATTTGCAATTTTGCATTCATTGATTGGATTATTTCAGTAGTATCTGTCTCTACAACTCAGTGGTAACATCCATGAAAGTGTATAGTTTGAGCCTTCCGCTCACAAGTTCTGTCATTTAAGTTCATAGTTGCAAACCAATTCTGAAAAATTTACGAGATGGTATAGGTAGGGGTTAAAATTTTATGCCTAGCACCAAGCTTCCTGGGTTTGAATCCTGACTCTGCCATTTATTACTCAATGGCCTTGGACAGGTTCCTTAAGCTCTGTGTGCTTCAGCTTTTTTCATACGTAAAAAGGGGATAAGAGAATTGGAACTGTGGTAAGGATTAAATGAATGTATTCATATAAAATGCTTAGTAAGAAGAGAAGAAAGCAAATGTTAAGTACCCCAAAATTTAAGCTATTACTATATAAGCAGAGAATAAAATGTATTAGTATTTATGTTAAGGGTTATTAATATAATAATGAAATACTGTCAAAGAGTTATTGGGCAATAGTCTATGATTCTTTTCTAAGGGAAAACTATAGGAGTAGAAGACAGATTAGGGCTTGAGGGTAGATGAGGAGTAACTACAAAGAAGCAGTATATGGAATCTGAGGTATGATGGAACTGTTCTATAGCATGACTGTGGTGGTGAGATTATACTTCATACATCAAAATCCATAGAAATGTCTACCATGAAGAGTGAATTTGTTGCATATAAAATTAAAAAATGAAGAGTAACTTGACAGCTCACATATATGACCACTGTAATACTAGGAAACCAGGCCTAGAGACTGAGCAGAAATTTCTAAAAAGCAATCCACATCGAGAATCACAGCCCATATTAGTTCCATGGGGACAAGGCACCACCACAGCTGGATGCTGGATTCCAGAGAACACACCACTGCCAAGAAGTAGAGCAGAGAATGTGCTAAGCTCCACTGGTTCTCATTGCCCTTGTGTCCCTAACTGCCCTTGAAGACTGGATGCTAAACCTTTCAGGCCAACCACCGCCGGATGAGAGGATTTTCTGCCCTTACTTCTTGGGCCACTAGCTACCGACTGAAAGTCAAGGTGGGTGCAAAAAAATTAGCCAAGCCTAGATCACACAGACATATCTTAGATGCAAGGGAGGCTGGATACATGAGTGTCAGTTTCAGTTTTATAATTACAGGCAAATGCCACCCCCAACATTAATAAGGTAGAAAATTAACCTAACAGAGGGATGGGTTCAGATGCTGGGGATCCAAAATAAAAACTAATACAAAAGAAATATGTCAATGATAGTTTTCAATAAACACTTGTTGAATCAGATTTATAACAGAGAGGTAAAATTAGGCCTTTCAGAAAAGTAGTTCTTATTAACAAATAGCAAGTGGTAGCTAAGTTATTCCTGTCCAATTTAAACATAAACTAGCATTGAACAGGAAGCAGTATGTTCTAGTGGAGAAGGAACCATGTGACCAGAGATCTTGAATTCACAAATGACTTGACGCTCCCTCCCCCTTGCCTTAAGGCTTTACTCTCATCTCTAACAAACAAAAACTGTTTGAAACTACACAAAATTGTTGTGACACTGAAACAAGGGAAAAATGATGAAAGTTTTTAAAACTCTAAAATCCTACATAAATTTATTATGGAATAAAATGGCTCCTTTAAAATGATTTAAGTCTCTTGGGGCGCCTGGGTGGCTTAGTCGGTTAAGCGTCCGACTTTCGCTTGGGTCATGATCTCGGGGTTCGTGGGTTGAGCCCCGCGTCGGCTCTGTGCTGACTGCCAGCTCGGAGCCTGGAGCCTGTTTCAGTCTGTGACTCCCTCTCTCTCTGACCCTCCCCTGTTCACACTGTCTCTCTCTCTCTCCTAGAAATAAATAAAACATTAAAAAACAATTTAAAAAAAAAAATAAATAAAAATAAAATGATTTAAGTCTCTGGGTGCTGAAATGGTAAGATCTCTCAGCTTTGTTTGTTGGAGAAGAAATCACTATCATTCTGCTCATACTTCCATGGCAGCCCATGGCACAGGGCACACTTCCCCGCCACCTCTCCACCTGCTTCCTCTCCCACCACCTCTCCACTTGTTTTCCAACTACTTCTCTGTGTCTTAAGAGAGGACAAATTGTTAGTGTCATTCGCCTCATTGCTGGATCACACTTCACTGTTGGCAGGGCTACTACTCTTGAAAGGCAAAAAGACTTCCACTGACGTTCTATCGCTTCCTGCTCCTATGCTATCAGTTCACAGAGCAGAACCTGGCTCAGACGCAGGCCAGCCATGCGTATCCTTGGGCCAACAAGGTAACGGGACTGAGACAGCAAGCAGGGGGCACAAAGGCCTGCCTAGACTTCTCGGTCTCTCCCTCACAGACCACTGTCACTTCATAAGGAAAAATTCCTTCTAAAGATATAGGCACTTGCCCAGCTATCCTATTTTAGAAATCAGTAAACTGTACTTTACTCCCCTTTCTCTCCCCACCTCAAATGAGGTATTGTTTCTTAGTCAAGAGTCCTTGAGAGCATACCTGGAACTAATATAACACTGCATGTTAATTATAGCAGGCTTTGACTATAACAATACTAATAATAATAACAATAATAATCTCCAACTCAGAAAAAAAAAGAGTCCTGGAGAGAAGGTGGATCAGTGGTGGGATTTAGTATTAAAATTCCAACCAAAATAGCAACATTTTTTAGACGAAGAAAGAAAAGCTTTAGAACAGTATCTATAATTCTGTTTCTGTCAAGGTTAAAATATCCCCAAACTCTTTGCATGTCCTTAGATGATTATGAGAAGAATTTTGTAAAAAATCAGAAAGGATTCAAACCAAACTCCAACCATGCCTGCCTTTCCAGAAGAGAATGGGATGGAGAAAGAAGGGAAAATGTGGAGAGAGATGTTGGCTTTTTCTTCTGTATAGTTATATATATTGTTAAATTTTTACAATGAGCATATATCCATATTTTATGTGTAAGGGTTTTAAAAGATAAGGTTTACTAGTTTTTAATACACAGAAAAATCACTTTCTATTGAATGTCAGAAATCTAAGAAACAACAAATTTTATATACAAGGATTTCCTTAAGCAAACGTATGGCCTTATCTAAAACGCAATCTCCCCACCTCCCCACTTCCCCAAACCTGCAAGAACCAGGGGAATTTTTAAGAAAAGTCACTAAAAGAAGACAGTAAAAGATAGTTACAAAATAATTCCTATTTTAGGTTTTACCCTTGGTTTTCTCTACTTGCTGTCACCTCTGGGTGAGTCTTTCCTAGAACCAGAGTGTCAAACAACAGCTATTTTGAGTGATGGATGAAAAATTGTGAATTCTCTAAGAACAAAAGAGAGGCCATAGTTTGCCAAAGCAGGAAACGATGTTTGTCTTTTCTAGTCAGGTGGTGTTTGTATCTAATGCTGCATGTTGTATATATATACATACAAACATATATATACAGATTATACATATACATAGAGAGAGAGGGAGTGAGAGAGTGCATGCACACACATACATATGTATGCATACTAATATAATTCGCACAAAATGATACCTGACTTCTTTTTTTAATAAATGTTTTATTTATTTTTGAGACAGAGAGAGACAGAGCATGAAAGGGGGAGGGGCAGAGAGACACAGAATCTGAAGCAGGCTCCAGGCTCTGAGCTGTCAGCACAGAGCCCAATGCAGGGCTTGAACCCACGAACATGAGATCATGACCTGAGCCGAAGCTGGAGGTTTAACTAACTGAGCCACCCAGGCGCCCCAATGATACCTGACTTCCTGGCATCAACACAAATGTTCTAAACTAAGTAACAAAACTGATTAAGACACTGTCACTTAAATACACTGCCATTTAACCTTAAATACACTGTTATTTAACCTGTAACATACTAGGTACATATAATGACTTGAACTATATCCTCCCCACCTCATTCATGTGTTGAAGTCCTGACTCCTAGGATCTCAGAACGTGACTCCATTTGAAGCTAGGGTCTAAAGTGGTCATTAAGGTAAAAATGAGGTCATGTGTTTGGGCCCTAATCCAATATGACTACTGTCCTTATAAAAATATGAGATTAGGACACACACATAGAACCAGTACCTTATGAAGACACTGGAGGACAACAACCATCTTTAATCCAAGGAAAAAGGCCTTACTCGGACTTCCAGCCTCTAGAATTGTGAAAATAAATTTTAAGCATCCATTCTATGTAGTTTGTTATGGCAGCTTTAATAAACTAATACAGTAGGTTAGTTATTTTATCCTATCCTGATTCTTCTGACACTTACTCAAGTTCTGGTAGTGTGCCCTCGTGAACTTGTAATGGGTATCTGTGTTGGTAACAGTACCCTGTTCTTTCTAAGGGTTTCTTTTTTTTTTCTTTTTTTATTTCTAGGAGAGAGAGAGAGAGAGACAGCGTGAGCAGGGGAGGGTCAGAGGGAGAGGGAGACACAGACTCTGAAATAGGCTCCAGGCTCTGAGCTGGCAGTCAGCACAGAGCCCGACCCAGGGCTCAAACCCACGAACCGCGAGATCATGACCTAAGCGAAAGTCGGACGCTCAACCGGCTAAGCCACCCAGGTGCCCCATCTTTCTAAGGGTTTCTATTCCATGGAGTCCTGAAGGGTCTACTATAACAAAGGGTGAGTACATGATAAGATTCCTCCCCACCACAACTGGCCCAGGGAAGACTTCTGGCCCATGCTTTCAATCAGCCTTTCTTAGGATCTAAAACCTGAGTAGAGTCACATAGGGTAGAAGGACTTTGTCAAGTCTAGTACCCTAAACAGACTCTCCATGAGTTTTTGTCATAGAGATCCCTGGAGCCACTCTGGTTGTTGACCTTCTCAAGGCCTTACATTTTTAACTTTTCCCTGTTTCTGAATCAATTCATTTCTTTTGTGGCCTAACCTCACTAAGAGACAGTCTTTATTCCTTGAAGCCAAAAACACCTCAGTGACATATACATATTATTTTGTGCAACTGAGTCTCTCACATGATAGTCTCTTAATAAATGGGATAATTGTATATTCTTGGGCTCCTTAAGGAAAAATGTTGAAAATACGTTGCGAAATAGAACACTTCATCACACCTATCCAATGGGACAATGCCATTTCACAGATGAAAAAGGTCAAAGAATAGATGCCAACGTACAAACAGACTTTTGCAACACACCAAACAGAACTTACTAAGAAAATTGGGGGCAAGAAGAAACAACACATGGACTTCTGCATTGAACTGCAGAAGGATACAATTTGCTCAACAACCAGGCTGGAGTCTGTACCTGTAGCACACCATGACACAGCTAATCACAGGCTGGTGAGTAAATGAGTGCCAGAGTTTTGCAATGATATCTTTGCCCTACTGAACTCTGACACACTAAACCCCAATGGCTTCTACAGAGAATCTACTTCATTACCAATCATTACTTAATATCATGAGTAATGGTAATTGGTATTAATATAATTGGTAATAATATTTTAAAATCATTTTCAACAGTAATGTTTCCTGATATTGCAAGTAATATGTAAAAAAAAGTTCTATTTGCCAAAACAGTGATTTACCACAGTGGAAACTATTTATTCCGCACTTATTACTTTTATCACTTGCACTTTGTTGGCATAAAGTTTATAAACAATATAATCTCCCAATCCTCCACCATTTACAATTCTTAAATTGCCTAGATCCAAATAATACAATTAAATCTCTGAATTAACATAACCTTTTTCTGCTTAAATTTTAAAACATCAATATAGCTTTCATTTACTTCTCCCTCCTCCTTCAATATTAGAAATTAAATTTCATTAACTGGCTTTTTTTTTTAAATACCTGGGAGATTTTTATTTGAGGTCTCTGCTCTTCCTTACCCAAAGAGCTACTACAATAGTTTTCAAAGCTTCATAAGCAACAACTTAAACTGATTTGATCATTCATACGACTAGTATCATGCACACTGCCAGCTTGCTATCTTGATTATAAATATTAGGAATAACCTTTTTACATCCAGCGAAGTAAATCACCTCCTGTGGGAGGATAACTAATGAAGTCAGCAGGCAAGCCTTATTATCATATCCTACACCAAAGGAAGTTTGCAGGTGTCCCTATTACCAGCCACCAAGTTAATACTTATTTGTCCAACTACAAATCTTCATATGAAAATCTTTCCTTTCCTGTCCTTCCTGCCTCTTTTCTCCCTCTCTCCCCTTTCATCTCCTTTCCCTCCTCCATCCCCTTTAGTTTCTGAATGTTTACATTTCAATATTCTGGATCAGTCCACCCCCACTCTCAACTCAACTTCCAAGTAGAGACAAACACGGGAAGAAAAAATGGCTATGACTTACGAGGTCCTAAAAGCCTCTGTGGTGTTTTTCCTTTATGTAACAGTTAACAATGTCCCCAAATTCCCACAGTAATTGCTCCAGGAGAAGTTTAAGGTCTGGTCTCTCCAGATCAATGCTGTGAAAATAGACACAGCTGCAGTGGAAAGGTAGTAAATGAATACCTGTTAACATGGTAGAGGGTCGTGTACTAAGGAAGAAAAACCCAAACAGTATTACAGACCCAGACATTTAGCACTGACATGAACCAGTCATCAGTAGAACCAGACTTAAAGACGAGAGTAAAGAAATGAGATGGTGTAGGAAGTTATGATCCAGGAGGTAAGGAAAAGTCGACACACTATAGTAAACTGCCTCAGTGAGAATGATAGGGGCAGGCTCACATTTGTATGGTCTATGGAATTACGTATGTTTTTTTTAAATGGCACTAAAGTATTTATTTAGAATGAAAAAGAAATAATGATGTATTAAAGATGACAGATTTTCAATGTTGTTTTTCCACATTTTTAATCTGTGTACTCCTTGACTACTTCAAATGGTGACAAGTAAGTCATATTTTCTATAAAGAGAATACAAAAGTAATAATCTTCTAGCATGGTGCATAGACTTCAGGGTTGGTTTTTTTTATTATTATTACTGATAGATTCTAAAAGATTCTTTTAATTTCCCAATGACTGATTTTTCTCTAATACAACAAAGCCTCTGGTTGTCTTTTTTCTATATGATCAGTTTCTGGTTCTATACCTTTCAAATATTGTTTCTCATCACAGCCTACGTGACTGTGACATCACAGCGTACTTTCAGTGTCAAGGACACGTTCACACAGCAACATGCTCCCTTGTCTTGAACCTCCAAATCCAGCTGCCACTGTCAGAAGCAGTTTTACACAGGGACAGTTGCTTTGTTTATGAACCCACATGGTAAATGCAGAACACACATCAACAGACTTCTTTTTTTTTTTTAATTTTTTAAATGTTTTCTTTATTTCTGAGAGAGAGAGGGAGAGAGACAGTGTGAGCAGGGGAGAATCAGAGAGAGAGGGAGTCACAGACTGAAACAGGCTCCAGGCTCTCAGCTAGCTGTCAGCACAAAGCCCGACGCGGGTCTTGAACCCACGAACCGTGAGATCATGACCTGAGCCAAAGTCGAACACTCAACCGACTGAGCCACGCAGGTGCCCCCAGACTTCTTCTTGTCATAAAATTTCTTTGTACCAAGTCATGAGATACAGAAGCATTTAGAGTATCAGGCAAATCTATACCCACTTTTAATTGTACGTTAAATGGAGTAAAGAACATGAATTTGCCAATAATCTCCTCCTTACCAGAGCACTTCTTGTGTGATCTGGCTTCCTTCCAGCCCTTTTTAGATAGCAATGCTGACCAAATTATCCAGTTATTCAGAACACTCAATGAAATATAAGATCATATTTATTTTCAATAATTAAATTCATACCTAGCTGCTGAACAAGAAAAGCATTCTTTCTAACACAAACCAAAATCAGTTTTAAAGAGACATTGCTCACAAAGAGTGCATGTAATGAAGCAGAATATCTCACATTTAAAGCTACACATAGTCATGCAGACAACTATGGATGCATTAATTTGCAAGCAGTAAGGGGAAGTCCTATTCACATTATTTCATTCTTATAAAATGTAATGTTCTACCATAAACTAGTTTACTAAAGAATGGATAACATCCCAGAGTGCCTAATATAAAAGCCAGATTTAAAATCCACAGAATAAAAACAATGTTTCCATAGACTTAATTGAAAGCATCTAGTCATCCTATTCTTAAGATAGCTATGAAATTTTTGACTAGTGTCACAATGACTTTATAAAGTTAAAAAGTTATACAGGCTTACTCTGAATTTAATAATTTACTAAAACAGGGAAATATAACAATACTTCTCTATCATTCATTTGGTCCTTTAGAAAATTCCCACACAAAAGAAAAGTTTAGAAGTTCAAGGCAAAATGAATAGGTTTTAAAACCTGCTTTAATTATAAATAATCATAAAACATTAAAGACAACTGTTTGCAATTATGGATGCATATTAGAATCACTTGGGGAGTTTTTAAAACTACTACTGTCCAGACCACACCCCAGACAAATTAATTAGAAATTTCTGCATAAGACCCAGGCATCAGTATTTGTAAGTCCCCAAGTGATTTCGGTATGTATTAAAAATTATGGACAATTGCTTTA
This sequence comes from Proteles cristata cristata, assembly GCA_017311185.1. NCBI lineage: Eukaryota > Metazoa > Chordata > Mammalia > Carnivora > Hyaenidae > Proteles > Proteles cristata. The sequence goes on from JAESUZ010002988.1 coordinate 3,554,736, forward strand.
TAGGGACACCCAGATGATTCAGTCAGTTAAGCCTCTGACTCTTGATTTCATCTCAGGTCATGATCTCACGTTTTGTGGGTTGGAGCCCCAAGACCTGTGCTGCTGCACTGACAGCACAGAGCCTACTTGGGATTCTCTCTTCTCTCTCTGTCCCTACCCCTCTCTCAAAATAAATAAATAAACTTAAAAAAAAAAAAAGAAAGAAAAATTCCTTTATAGTGTGTTCATAATCAGATGGCAGACAGGAACAGACAAGAACACATTTAAGAATATTTGCTATGATTTCATTCAGAGGGAAAAGGTATACAAAGTACCAAAGTGATTTGGTACCCAGCCTCTCCAGATGGCAAGAGGTCCTCAAAGAAGAAATAAGAGGGTAAAGATTACTTCATTGTGGCTCTAAGACTTTTAAAAAATTTTTAAATATTTTATTTATTTCTGAGAGAAAGACAGTGTGAGCAAGGGAGGGTCAGAGAGAGAGAGGGAGATACAGAATCTGAAGCAGGCTCCAGGCTCTGAGCTGTCAGCACAGAGCCCAACGCGGGACCTGAACCCATGAAACCATGAGCGTGACCTGAGCTGGAGTCGGACGCTCAACCAACTGAGCCACCCAGGCTCCCCATTCCAAGACTTTTTCATAAGACTTCAGAGAAACCGATCCTCTCCACTAGACAAGTAGGCTTCTATAATTAACATGGGCTTTGTCTCACATACCCTGACAGCCAGGCCAGGGAGGGTCCTGTCTTGCAGAGATTTGTGAATATGGCTTTTATTTAATGGAATAAACTCCAATAAGATTTATAAGAAAGCCCACAAAACTTTTAGGATAATTGTACTAACAAAAGCACCACCAGCTTAGAATAAAGGGAATGAGGCAAAAGAGTCCATAGTGCCACCACTGTTCTACAGATGGTCGGGAGAGAGCTTCGTATGACCACTGCCACATGGGCCATGGATGAGGAAGGATGACACAGAGGGAAAATCTGGTGCCCAGGTAGATTTCAGAATTGTTACTGGTCAAAGTACTTGTTTCCTATCACTATCATAAAAAGCATACATTTTTAAAAAATATTTATTTATTTTTGAGAGACAGAGACAGAGCATGAACGGGGGGATGGGACAGAGAGACAGAGGGAGACACAGAATCTGAACCAGGCTCCAGGCTCTGAGCTGTCAGCACAGAGTCCGATGCAGGGCTCCAACTCACGAGCTGTGAGATCATGACGTAAGCCAAAGTTGGATGCTTAACTGACTAAGCCACTCAGGTGTCCCAAAAGTTAGCACACATTTAGTGGATAAACACAAATTTATGATCTTATAGTTCTTTAGATCAGAAACCCTGTATGAGCTTTACCAAAATAAAACCAACCTTTCAGCGGGGCTCTATGAGAGATTCTGTTTCATTCTCATTCTGGTTATTGGCAGAATTCAGTACTCTAAGATGACTGGAATGAGTTCCCTATTTTCATGCTTCCAGCTTCTAGAGGTCATCACATTCCTTGGCTCACAGTCTCCTTCTCCATCATCAAAGCCAGCAACAGCCTCTGGCCGGCTCACTTTTCTGTCTTCCTCTTCCACTTTTAAGGATTCAGGTAACTAGACTGGGCCTACCTGGACAATCCAGAATAGTCTTCCCATGTCAACTCCTTAACTTTAACATACCTGCAAAATCCCTTTTGTCATGTAAGGTAACATACTCACAGGTTCTTGGAATAAGTACAGGGACATCTTTGGGAGCCTTTTTTCTATGTACAGTGACCACTATTGATCACTAAGTGCTAAGCACTTAGTCCACTTTGTCTACTGTGGTGATCTTATCTCTCGGTTCTACCAGGGGACATGTAAGGAGGGGGGCATAGGAAGGGCTGGCAGTGGCAAAGGGGGATAGATAACCTCTATTTTCAATGCACAAGTCTTCAGAGAAACTGCATCTGAACTCAAGGAGCTGTACCCAAACAACCACATATGAGGAGCCCCAGCCACATCTGGATCTGATTCAGATGAAGAGCTCTTTAATTCTGAGCTGATGCTGTAGCAGAATAACATTTTATAGGACCTTGGAATATTCCGCATGTGAGAGGAATATAAATAATCTGCAACCAGAAGGCAACCTGTGGTAGACTGAAGATGACTGATATTTTTTCCACTGCTCCCATTGACAGGTGGAGTCCACATCCCCTCCCTTTAAATTTTGTAACTGCTTTGACCAAGAGAGTATGGCAGAAGTGATGCAATGACTTCCTCAGCCCATTACTGTGCCTGTCAATACCAATGCTCAAACAACATGTGTCAAGTGAGTGGATAAACAAAAAGCCTACCATGTGTATAAGTCAAGGAATAAGATTACACTAAATATTAATACTTGTGTAAAGTCATATAACCACTTATTGGAGACTTACTATGTGCCAGGCAGTATGCTATGTGCTTTAATCCATGTATCATAATTGTATTACCTGCAGTTTCTAGATGACAGCAGAAAGATTAAGAAATGTGAATATAATTACATGGTTAGTAAGTGGTTTCACAGGTATTCACACCTGGATCCCTCTAATGCCAGGAGTCTCCTCGCTTTCTTTCCTCTTTCTTTCTTTCTGTCTTTCTGTCTTTCTTTTTTAATGTTTTATTTACTTCTGAGAGACAGACACACACAGTGTGAGCAGGGGAGGGTCAGAGAGAGAAGGAGACACAGAATCCAAAGCAGGCTCCAGGCTCAAAGCTAGCTATCAGCACAGAGCTCAATGCAGGGCTCAAATCCATGAACTGTGAGATCATGACCTGAGCCAAAGTCAGGCACTTAAGCGACTGAGTCACACAGGCGCCCCACTTTCTTTTTTTTTTTTAAGAGAGAGAGCGAGCAAGCAGGGGGTGAGGGAGGGAGAGAGAGAGAGAAAGAGAGAGTGGGGGGAGAGAGAGAGAGAGAGAGAGAGAGAGAGAGAGAGAGAGAATCTCAAGCAGGCTCCAGGCTCAGCATGGAGCTCAGTGCAGGGCTCGATCACACAACCCTGGGATCATGACCGGAGCTGAAACTAAGAGTTGGACTCTCAATTGACTGAGCCACCCAGGTGCCCCTCCTTTCTTTTTAAAGTCCTATTAAGTTATTCACATACATGGCATAACAAAACCACAAATAATGCAAAACAGTGAAAAAAAGTCAAAACTATGTCTTCCTGTCATCACTAATCCTAGTCTCTGTTCCTCTCCACAAAGAAAAGCACCACTGCTAGTTTCCTGTGTATCATCCTAAATATATACTTGGGCATTTTTTTACACAAATGATAGTATTTGCATTTTGTAATGTTTATTTTTATTTTTGAAAGAGAGAGAGTGCAAGCAGGGGAGATGCAGAGAATGGGGGCAGGGGGAGGAGGGCAGTCAGAGGATCCGAGGGGGCTCTGTGCTGACAGCAGAGAGCCTGGTATGGGTCTTAAGCTCACAAACCACAATGTCATGACCTGAGCCAAAGTTGGACACTCGACCTACTGAGCCACACATGCACCCCACAAATGGTAGTATTTTAAACATAATAATTCACCTTTTTTTCATATAACCATGTCTCCAAAATCTTTTAACAATATACTGTACACACACACACACACACACACACACACACACACACACACAAAAACTGGAAATCTCAAAGTAATTTGAGGCAGCCTATTTGTTTAAACAATAAGGCAGGTTATATGGCCAAAACAAATATTTTATTCCTCTAGTTTTTTCAATTAAAAAACTTAAATATCTGTTCCATACTTCATAATAGTTTAGGGGCATCAAATATTATGTTCATTAAACATATGATGCTTATGATGTAATGTGATATAATTTAAAAAGTAATATTAAAATGTTATTCAAGACGTAGATGACTGTAGAATCTTGAACAAGGGATAAATGGAAGAGGTTTAGGTCTGACACTACTTACTGATTTTTACTAACCACTAGGGAAATAATATGATACATATATAAGGAAAACATATGGGCATTTTCCACAGAGTTATGAAATATTTATTCTTAAGCATTGTATACCTATAGCTAATTATCATATGGGAAAATCTGCCTTGGCTATCTCTTATGCTGTGTTTGTGTCTAACTATTACTGATGCAAAATAAAATTTGAATGGAAGTTTTCTAAAGACATAACAGAAAAGCTTTATTAGTATAAAAGTAGTAAATATAATTTCACAAAGGATGAAAGGAAGATTTCACAATATGAAAAATTAATTCAATATTTCGAAATAACTCTCCTGGAATAGGCATTTATGTTGAAAGATATGAGAAAATTATCAAACTGCATCTTTCAGGATCAATTTGGCCAATAAATGTCACACAGAATAAAACTATCAATTAATAAAACCTATCTTTACTTTAGAAGTAAGAAAAAAATGGCCCAAATGTTTGGTTGTAAATTTTTCATCACACCTGGGGTAGCTTCTACATCAAAGTGACACCCTAAATAATATATATACACAAATAATTCACATTTGTCTTAGTACAGATTTCTCCCAGAAGCATACTCTGCATCAAGGATTCTCATGCAAGTAGCTCATTTTGGAGGAAATCCCAGGAAAAACTGTCTGGGGTGGGAAGTCAGAGAGGGGTGTTTTACCAAGGCAGTTAGCCCTGTGGGCAACCAGACTTGATAGGCCCTAAAAAAAGTCCATTGGTGTTGAACATCTACAGGTATTTATCCAGGAATTATCATTGGCTGAGGGCTGGTCCCCAAGAGTGTTGACTATGGACACTTTTAACCTACTGAAAACACAGGCAAGGGTGCTTAGAGCCATAGAAAACCCTCAGTGACAACGCCTTTGCACTACAGAGGTGGAACCTGATGGAATACAGGCCGTCTTGGCTACAGTATTTTAAAACTAGGGGCAGGCAAATGTTTTCTGTAAACGTCCAGAAAGTAAGTACTGCAGGCCTTGCAGCTGCAGTGCAGGCCTCAACTGTGCAGCTGCACCACAAAAGCAGTCATAGAGATACACGGACAGGAGCATGACTAGTCTCAATGAAACTTTAGTTATAAGCAGTGACATTTGAATTTCAGGTAATTTTCATATGTTACAAAATGTCACTCCTCTTGTAGTTTTTTTCAACCAGTTAAAAACTCAAAAAATATTCTTAATTTGGAGTTATACAAAACAGGTGGTAGGCTGTATTTGGCCAACTGGCCATAGTTTCCAACTCCTGTTTTAGTCTATATTTACTAAACATATTTAAAATCCCACGGGAGATAACATTCAATTTGTAAGACTATTATATAATACTTAATAATCAACCTAACACAAAAACTGCCCTAATGTTCTGAAAATAGTTTATTCCCATATTAGTTTAACGATTCACACTGAAGCTACTAGTGAGTTATTAAAGGGAATATACACATGAAAATCCAAGTGACATAAATAATCTTATGTTTGTTTAAAAGCAGATAGTCCGGGGTGACTGGGTGGCTCAGTCGATAAAGCGTCCAACTTCAGCTCATGTCATGATCTCACAGTTCATGGCTTTGAGCCTTATGTCCGGCTCTGTGCTGACAGCTCAGAGCCTGGAGCTTGCTTCAGATTCTTGTTTCCCTCTCTTCTGCCCCTCCCCCACTCATACTCTGTCTCTCTATCTCAAAAATAAATATTTAAAAAATTTAATAAATAAAGTGGATAGTTCATCTTGTTAAGCTCTTCTTTTACGTCACAATAATCTTATGTCTGATGACTGAAAATATACATATATATATGAATTCCTATATCACAGAGTTTTTCATCAATCTTAAGACACTGAGCTAATATGCACATTTAAATTAATTATGAAGTGTATATAACATAATATAAATAAGCAAGTACAAAATGTCATTTAATACAAGGAACTTGGATGAAATGCTTGGAAGGCAGGGCTAATCTTGGGCTCTGTTGCATAAGAAGCATGTTATTTTTCTTTAGGTCATAAATTTGGGATTAATTTATAGGATAGAGGGAAGAAATGCTAATATAGATCACAGAAAGGTATAAAATCTCCTTCTGAAAGTGCCTCTATATACCAATACTACAGAAGGCAAAAGAGTCAGAGAACTTAAGTGCAAACCTTCCACGCAAGACATATTAATTTGGGGAACCCATATGACCTCTCTGATCAGCATTCATAATGCAAAAAACACCTTGCGTGACACTGGAGTTGGTGGATCCTGTTTTTTAAGAGCCAAATATTTAAAAGAAGATGTGGTATATGAATATTACTTAGTCATAAAAAAGAACAAAATTTTGCCATTTGCAATGACATGGACGTAGGTAGAGAATATTACCCTAAGTGAAATAAGTCAGTCAGAGAAAGACAAATACCACAGGATCTCACTCATACGTGGAATTTAAGAAACAAAACAAATTAGCAAAGAGAGGGGGAAAAGAGAGAGTGGAAAACCAAGAAACAGTCTCTGAACTATAAAGAACAAACTGATGGTTACCAAAAAGGAGAGGGGATGGTGATTAAGGAAGGCACTGTGATGAGCACCAGGTGTTATGTGTTGGATCACTATATTGCACACTTCAAACTAATATTACACTGTATTGTAACTAAATGGCATTTAAATAAAAAACTTAAAAAATAAATTTAAAAAATGAAAGTCCAATATTTAGTGTACAGATCACAATTCAATGTAAGAGGTCAATTAGATGTGTGCACAATGAAGTGTAGAATCTCAGAAAAGAGTGACTATCGAGCTTTATACAGAAAATATTTGAGCTAATTCTTTTATTTTTTTTTAATATTTTTATTTATTTCTAGGAGAGAGAGAGACAGTGTGAGCAGGGGAGGGTCAGAGAGAGAGGGAGTCACAGACTCTGAAATAGGCTCCAGGCTCTGAGCTGGCTGTCAGCACAGAGCCTGACGCGGGGCTCGAACCCACGAACCGCGAGATCATGACCTAAGCGAAAGTCGGACGCTTAACCGACTAAGCCACCCAAGCGCCCCATGAGCTAATTCTTTTATTTTAACATTAATTTATTTTTGAGAGACTGAGTGTGAACAGGGGAGGGACAGGAAGAGAGGGAGTCACAGAATCTGAAGCAGGCTCCAGGCTCTGTGCTGTCAGCACAGAACTTGACGAGGGGCTTGAACCCATGAACTCGGAGATCATGACCTGAGCCAAAGTCGGCCACTTAACTGACTGAGTCACCCACGCGCCCCTATTCAAACTAATTCTTGAAGGAAAAGCATGGCAAGGCATGTTGTGAGAAAAAGTTTAAAATTTATCCTGCAAACAAAGAGATGAAAGTTCTCTGAGATGGAGTGGGACAAGGAGCTATAGCAGAGGCAGCTATGATATGATAGGAATATGATAAGGAATCAGGAGTTCCTTATATGATAAGGAATATGATAAGGAATCAGACTGAGTTAACACTGGCTGGACTTCACTGATTAGACGCAGGGTGAAACAGAACAGGAGTCAGTGAGGACTCAAACTATTAGCAGATTTAGTGGACCAGATGAATTGTGTTGACATCGATTAAGATACACAGAAGGAAAAGAAATATGTGGAGAAATTCAGTTTGGGTTTGAAAAAAATGTTTAAGCTACCTGTATTATACCCAGAATACTCACAGTAATTGTGCAGTCTAAAATAAAAAAAAGGGGCGCCTGAGTGGCTTAGTCGGTAAAGGTCCGACTTTCGCTTAGGTCATGATCTCGCGGTTTGTGGGTTCGGGCCCCTCGTCGGGCTCTGTGCTGACTGCCAGCTCAGAGCCTGGAGCCTGTTTCAGTCTGTGACTCCCTCTCTCTCTGACTCTCCCCTGCTCACGCTGTCTCTCTCTCTCTCTCTCTCTCCTAGAAATAAATAAAACATTAAAATATATTAATAAATAAAATTAAAAGAAATGTCTGGGCTAAGGGTTAGATTTACTAGTCTCTATTTATTCCATGGAGAGCTGTAAGAGAAAATAAAAGAGGCTGAAGACAAAATTCTGGTAGACACAAAAAAGTTCCTGTTTATAAAATGGATATAATTGTGGGCCCCAGAGCAAGCATTCAGAATTCACAGGTATACTTTAAGAGGTTCTGTTAAACATTACTTGTTGATTCAGCCAGTATCCATCATCTAGATAGGTTAGTATCTATCTAGATACCAATCCCAGTGCTAGGTCATCACAGGTTTGCAGCAATGAACCAGAAAGAAATTCAAGGAGTCATGGACTATAGTCTATGTGAAGACACATTTAACAAGTAAACAAAGAAGTAAAATAAGTCCAGACTGTTCCAAGTACTAGGAAGAAAATGAGCAGAGTACTATGATATAGAGAATAACAAGGGACCTACTTTATATATATATATATTTAGTTACAGCCTGTCAAGACCAAATTTCTCTGAGGAGCTTTCATTTAAGGTAAGACCTGAAAAAAAAACAATGGGGGAAGCATTCTAGGAAGATGATAGCAAGTACAAAATCCTTCTGTAAGAAAGAGCTTGATCTATTCTCAAAAATGCCAGAACACCTGCATGACTAGCAAATGGAAAGCAAGATAGAAATACAGGTAGAGATGGAGGCAGAGGACAGATCTTATAAAGCCAAGTAAAATATGTGGCTAAGATGTGAGAGTTAAAAGAAAAAAAAAAAAAAACAGGAAAGAAGAATGGCTCCCAGTTTTCTGATTTTATTAGCTAGACGGATAGTTGTATAATTTTCAGAGAAAATAAAGACCCAGGAAAAGATACATTTGGGGCTAAAATCTAGAATTTTATTCATAGATATTAATTTGAAGTATGTGCAGGCTGCCGATGCCAAGTGGGAATGTCAAAAGGCCTTGTGGGTTTACTAGTCTAGAGTTCAGAGAAGAGGTTTTAACTGAAGAAATACTTCAGGAGTTATTTATCCTATTTGTGATTTTGTAAGGTATCAGAAGAAATGAGGTTTTCTAAGAAGAATGATACATCATTTAGTAAATGCTGCTAAATAAATGAATGAATAAATTTATATAGGTCTTTTAAGTCAGGCAGATAAAGATTTAAATCTTGACTGTGCCACTTATGAGTTGTGTGACATTGGATAAACAATTTAAAGAGGCTAAGTACAATTTTCTCATCTGTAAAAATGGAAACCATAAAAAATGCCTCACTTGGTTCATTTTAGCACTAATACAGTTAAAGGTGTAAAATGCGTGACAGTACATGGCATATAAGAAATTCTGATAAATGTTAACTCTCCACCACCTCACCTCCCCAGCACCCCAACGTCATAAGTGAAACTTCTTACTACATCTTTACCAAAGCCTTTTATATGCCAAGCAGCAAATTATCTCCTCTCCCTTCTGCCTTCTTCCCTTTTCTTCCTTCCTTCCTTTCTCCCTCTCTCTCTCTCCTTTCTCTTTCTCTTTTCTTTCTGTCTTTTAAAACCCATTGAGCATCTACTTTACATTTAATGCTTCTTTGGTTACTGAAGACACAGCAATGAACAAAGTATAGTAGGAAAGAACACAAATGACTCTGCCTTTGATTATTACAAAAGTAAAATTAAATCAAATACCTACATAATATAACAAAGATAAAAGTTGGTCACTACAAAAAAAAGACTAAAATGACAATAAACTATTTGTAAAAAGAAAATGTATTCTAACTAATAAAAGAATTTAATTCTGAAAAAAAAAAGACTAAAAAATCTGTTATATCAGTTTTTCTAGGATAGCTTCATAAATGAGCAATTGCAGTCATTCTATTAAAATAAACTTAACTTTCCCCCCAAAACATTCACATTTGTGTCCTTAATCACGTAGACTTAATTCTTGGACAGTTAAAATTGAGTTGACACTGATTAATATGAAGGGTGGTTTTTGGGGAGTAAAGGAGACCATCTACTTAAAAGATTCTGCACAATGCCGAGTGCAAACCAGACCCTTAACAAAGTTAGTTCCAGCTCCTTCCCCTTTTTCTTTGTGCATTTTATAAATTTCTGACATTAAAAAAAATTTCTGATATTAAACACACACAGACACACACACACACCTAGCTCAAACTTTTCCAGAAATATGAAAAACTTAATTTAAAATTTTACTGAACAAAGACAAATCTGACCTCTTTTTTGGAAGTCATCTTTTATATTAAGAAAAAGGTGGTCATTCTGTGTCTCTCAAAATTATAAATATTAGGGGCGCCTGGGTGGCTTAGTCGGTTAAGCGTCCGACTTTCGCTTGGGTCATGATCTCGCGGTTCGTGGGTTCGAGCCCCGCATCGGGCTCTGTGCTGACTGCCAGCTCAGAGCCTGGAGCCTGTTTCAGTCTGTGACTCCCTCTCTCTCTGACCCTCCCCTGCTCACGCTGTCTCTCTCTCTCCTAGAAATTTAAAAAAAAAAAAAATTATAAATATTAAAACCTCAGGATTGAAACTCAGTCATATAGCTAGTTTATACTGTACAGAAATAGGTCTTCATTTTATGGGCACAAGTTCTTTAGACTGGCATCTGAAATATTTTTATTTACTTAGTACTATTTATGAACAAGTGTAAAGTAATTCACAGTATTCCTTTAAAAACAAGGTCACAAAAGGGAATCTGAAAAGCTGGTATTTGGCCAGCAGATGGCGCCAACCTCCCAAATATCTTTGTGCTAAGCAAACAACAGTGTTCAAAAGTTAATTTAGAGCTCTAAGGTTAGTCAAATGCTTCTTCCGTGCTTTTGTAGGTATATGCACTACCATCCTAAAGAATCACGGGTAATCATTTCCTACGGGTCAAGACTACTTTATGGGATCCTGTCAGGTTCCTGCTTTAGCTGTTTATATCTTAATTTGTTGAGTTTCCAAGATACTTTTCACTGCCAGACCTTTACAACATAAACTCAGTGAAGAATTTGTTTACTAAATGTTAGACTATGAATGAAGTAAAAATGTTAAATAAAATTACTCCCAGATGTCAAATTTTAGTTGTTTTAAATCCAAAGTAACATGACAGAAACTGATTCAAATCAGCTTTCTCAAAACCATTAAGGTTTTTAGTAGTAGGAAAAGGAATTTTAGATGTATTAATGAGACTTGGAAATTTAATTCTTGAGGACTGTATAGCTGCAGTCAAAGGAGTTTTCAAAGGAGCTTAAACTTTATATGTGTTTTAGTTTTCAGCTGGCCAATTTCAATATACTCAGGCGTGTTTTTTAAAATCTGTCCTACATGTTCTTGCAAGTTGTTATGAGACTGAGTCTTATTGTTGATCTCCATGAAAAGATTCAGGTTTGATTTTTAATTCCAGTGTAATTAACACATAGTGTTATATACAATTCAGCTGTACAATACAGTAATTCAACAATTCCATGTATTACTCGGTGCTCACCAAGATAAGTGTACTCTTAATCCTCTTTACCTATCTCACCCATCCCCTCATCCACCACCCTTCCAGGAACCATCTGTTTATTCTCTATAGTTAGCAGCCTGTTTTTTGATTTGTCTCTTGTTTTTCATTTGTTCATTTGTTTTGTTTATTAAATTCTGCATATGAATGAAATCAAATAGTATTTATCTTTCTCTGACCAGCTTATTTGACTTAGCACAATACTCTCTAGTTCTATCCATGTTGTTGCAAATAGCAAGATTTTATTTTTTATGATTATGTAATATTTCATTGCATATACATAGATACCATCTCTTCTTTATCCATTCATCATCTATCAATGGACATTTGGCTGCTTCCATAATTTGGCTATTTTAAAGTTGCAATAAACAAAGGGATGCATGTATCCCTTTGAATTAGTGTTTTTGTATTCTTTGGGTAAATATCCAGTAGTGGGATTACTGGATCATAGCTCTAGTTTTAATTTTTTGAAGAAACTCCACACTGTTCTGCAGAATAACAGCACCAGTTTGCATTCCCACCAAGCAGTTGCACAAGGGTTCCTATTTTTCCACATCCTTGCCAACACTTGTTTCTAGCGTGCTTTTTACTTTAGACATTCTGACAGGTATGAGGTGATATCTCATTGTAGTTTTGATTTGCATTTCCCTGATGATGAGTGATACTGAGCATCTTTTCATGTTTCTGTTGGCCATCTGGATGTCTTCTTTGGAGAAATGTCTGTTCATGTCTTCTGGTCATTTTTAATTGGATTGTTTGTCTTTTGGGTGTTGAGTTGTATAAGTTCTTTATATATTTGGATACTAACTCTTTATTGGGTATTCCACTTACAAATATCTTCTTCCAAGGGCAGAAATGGTGGGGGAAAGGGAGAGAGGCAAACCATGAGAGACTCTTGAATGCTGACAAAAACTGAGGACTGGTGGATGTGGGGGGGAGGAGGGGTGGGCATTGAGGAGGGCACTTGTGGGGATGAGCACTGGGTGTTATGTGGAAACTAATTTGACAATAAACTATTTGTAAAAAAAAAAAAAAAAATATCTTCTTCCATTCAGTAGACTATCTTTTGCTTTGTTAGTTGTTTCCTTCCTGTGCAGAAGCTTTTCATTTTGATGGGAGTTCCAAAATGTTTTATTTTTCCTTTTGTTCCTTTGTCTCAAGGGACATATCTAGAAAGATACTCTTAGGACTGATGTCAGAGAAATTATTGACTATGCTCTCTTCTAGGATTTTAATGGTTTTAAGACTCACAGTTAAATCCTTAATCCATTTTGAGTTTATTTTTGCATCTGATGTAAAAAAAAAAAAAAAAGTGGTCCAATTTCATTCTTTTGCATGTAGCTGTCTAGTTTTCCCAACACTATCTGTTGAAGAGACTGTTGTTTTCCCATTGCATATATTTGCCTCCTTTGTCAAAGATTAAGTGACCATATAATTGCTGGTTTGTTTCTGGGCTTTATGTCCCATACTTCCAAAACTATGTCTAGATTTTGTGCCAGTACCATACTGTTTTGATTACTACAGTTTTGTACTATATCTTGAAATCTAGGATTGTGGTATCTCCAGTTTTGCTTTGCTTTGGCAACCTTTTGTGGCTCCATACAAATTTTAGTATTGTTTTAGTTCTGTGAAACAAACTAATAACAATTTTGATAGGGTTTTCTTTGGGTAATATAGACACTTTAACAATATGTGTTCTCCAAACCATGAGCATGGAATGTCTTTACATTTCTTTGTCTTTCAATTTCTTTCATCAGTGTTTTACAGTTTTCAGAGCACAGATCTTTAACCTCTTTTGTCAAGTTTATTGCTGGGTATTTTATTATTTTTGGTGCAATTGTAAATGGGATTGTTTTCTTAATTTCTCTGCTTCTTCATTATTAGTGTACAAAAATGAAATGGATTTCTGTACGTTGATTTTGTTTGTTTTTTTGTTTTGGGGGTTTTTTTTGTACATTGATTTTGTATCCTGCGACTCTACTGAATTCATTTATTTATCAGTTCTAGTAGTTTTTCGGTAGACTCTTCATGGTTTCTATATCTAGTATCATGTTATCTGCAAGTACTGACGGTTTTGCTTCATCATGCTGATCTGGATGCCTTTTATTTTCTTGTTGTTGGATTGCTGTGGATAGAACTTCCGGTACTATGCTGAATAAAAGCATGAAAAGTGGACATCCTTGTTTTGTTCCTTACATGAGAGGAAAAGCTCTCAGTTTTCCCCAATGAGTATGATATATTAGCTGTGAGTTTTTCATATAAAGTGAAAAGATTCTTTATTTTTAAATGTAAGAAACAGAATATATTGAAATGGTATCTATTTAAAATTTTAACTGAATTAAATTATGATTTTAATAAGGAAATAAAGAAAATTAGAAATTTTATCACTTTTTTTAACTGAGATTTGTAAAGGTGTCAATAGGTTATGCTCCTATAATCTACAATCTCCAAAGTCTCAGTGGGACTAAGAAACTAACATTTATTTCTCATGCACACAAGTCCACTGCAGGTTGTTTGGGGCTCTTTCATGTTACACTCACTTCAGGACCCAAGCTAAAGATCATTCACCAACTCGAATATTCCTGGCCTCTATGGCACAGGAAAAAGAAGTAGTAAATCGACACTGGCTCAGAAGCTTCCAGCTGGAATTAACACATCATTTTCACTCACATCTAATTGGCCAAAACTAGTCACATGAATATACCTAATACCTGGAGATCTGGAAAGCAGAAAGATGGAAATACATAGTGAAGAGTCACTATAATTCATAAATACTCAATCATTATACCCACATATATAACATATATTCAGGATTACTATAACATAAACCATTTTATATGAATTTTATGTCCTTACTATCAAATCCTCTTTATATTAAAGGAAATGCAAAAAGTTCTTTCTTTTACAGACAGTAAGGCTACCTAGAGAGAAAAAAATATATATTTGAAAAAGAAAATTTGTATGCAATTAATGCCAGAGGTTAATAAGAAGTATTCTCATAAGTGCAAAGGAAAATGGGTGAAGGAAGTACTGGTGTTGCATAAAGAAGACTAACTAAAGAAGAGGAGATGTGATCTTGGCATTACAGGAAGTGTGGATTTTGTAATGAAGTAGCAGGAGAACATTACAGACAACAGGAATGACTATGAGAAAAGACAAAAGTGCAAAAAACCAGGACTGCTGAGTAGGCATTATGCAAAACAACTGAAATCATTGTGTTTCCCTGACCTGCAAAAATGTTGAGAGAGAGAGGGAAAAACACTATGTGTGTGTTTTTGTAGTGGGGAGAGGCAGGAGGGGTAGGCAGATGGGAAAAAGACAGCCATAAAAGTTACCAACTTGTACTATTCCCAAGAAAGATATTTTTTAAAATTCTGCCATCAAATATCACTATTTTATTAAAAAAAAATACATTTTATCAGAAAAAGCAAGAAAAATCTCAAAAATTTACATTTGAATAATTTTAGCTGTATATAACTCTAACCACATTATCTGTATTTTTATCATTTTACTGTGGTTGCTGAAAACTTTGTCACAAGCCAGCTCCTCTGAGTACTGATCTAAAAAATGGAGAGTCCAAATTAAGACTAACAAAGTAAGAACACCTTCAGAATAAAGCTAAGTAATGTCATATGGCTGGCAACCAATAACTACTGTTTGTCTTTAAGCAGAGCGCTAACCAAAATTGGGGAGTGGAGATGGAAGGGGGAGCTTAGAAGAGAGAACTTCCAAAATGGCCTGCAGGAACCCAGAAAGTATAGGGACCTGGATTAGGAAGCAAACAGAGGGAAAGAAAAGGCAACGTAGATGAAAAAAAAAAACCAAAAAAACAAAAAAAAAAACTTAAAAATAAGCTGATTCCTCTAAACCCCCGTGCCCAGAAAAGTTTGTTTGGGGTGATTTTTTTTTTTTTTAATGATTTCTGTAACAAAGTCAAGTGTATAACACATCAAAAGTTCCATATATCTTGAAAAAATGCTACATAAACAAAACTATAACTAGACAATGAGAAAGGAGAGCATTTCAACATCCTCTACGAGTGGGGCCTGTCACTTAAACCTTCATCTAGCCCTCACCTAAGCCACCCAGGTGCCCCTGATAAAATGAAATCTTAAAAATATATAACAGAAGTGAATTTTTTCTGTTTTAATTGTAGAATATTGCAGGCCTATCAAAACATAAAGAGAGTAATAGAAATATCTAAGTATGTCTCTACATGAGCTTAAAACATAAAACAAAATCCAATTTGTTGTGCAGTTCCACACATGTGCTAATCTCATCCTCTTCTTCCCAGCCCAGAAATAAATGCTCTCTCAATTTGATGCTTGTTGTTGTGATACAGCACAGTTGCTACATCTCTATTTCATATATAAGCATCTATAAACAATGTGCAATATTATTCAGTACATTTTAGAACTTCATACATGTAATATTCTATTGTACTATCCTTTCCCACTTTGTTACTCAACTTAATGTTGGGATTTAGCCACCGGTTGACACATAGAACTATAGGTCATTCATATATATTCCTCCACATGCTATTTGCTTATCCATTCTCCTATTGCTGGACAATTAGATATTTTTCCGTACTTACATTATGAACAATGCAGGAATCAACCTTCTTGTTCCAATCCCGTCATAAAACATATGCAGGACTTTGTCTAACCTCCCCATCTTGATGTACCCCCTCTCACCAGTAGTATTAGTGTTTTTTAGATTCTCCCCCTCACCAAAATGTTTTATGAAATTTTCTGATTTTATGCCAGTCTGATGGGTGTGAAAGCGTGTTGCACTGAGGTTTTAATTTCCTTTTTCATTATGACAAATGAGATAAAGCATCTTTTTTGTATCAATGGACATTGAGTTTTTCTCATGTGTGAAATGACTGTTAACAGCTTTGCCTGTTTCTCTACTAGACTGTTGATCTCTTTATTATTAATTTTGTAAGATTCTTTGTGTATTTGGAATTATCACTTGAAAGTCAGTAATAAGCACTGTAAATATCTTCTTTCCATTTATGGCTCATAGTTTTACTTTTTAATGTTTCCTAATGTACATAAATATTAGGAATACCTACCAAGCAGCTTCATCTCTTTTGCTTTATGGCTTGTATTTTTTATATCTTATGTCTGATTTAACATAACAATCACACCCAAATATGGAGCGAGCCCAATTTCCATTCTCTGATAAGTGGATAAACATGTGGTAGATACACACACACACATGCACGCGCGCGCTTACACCCACACAATGGAATATTACTCAGCCATCAAAAATATGAAGTCTTGCCATTTGCAACAACATAGATGAAGCTAGATTATGCTAAACGAAGTCAATCAGAGAGACAAATATATGATTTCATATATATGTGGAATTTAAGAAACAAAACAGACGAACATATGGGAAGTTGGGGGTGGAGTGGAGAAGAGAGAGAAACAAACCACAAGAGACTTTTAATGATAAAGAACAGAGGCTTGATGGAGGGAGGTGGATGGGAGATGGGCTAGATGGGTGATGGGTAGTAAGGAGAGCACTGATAAGCACTGGGTGTTGTATATAAGTGATGAAACACTGAATTCTACTTCGGAAACCAATATAGTACTATATATTGCCTAATATATTTTTTAAAAGAAAGAAAAGAACAATCACTATTTCCAAGACATTAAAAGATATTTTGAGCTTTCTATTATTTTTAAGCAGCAGGGAACTTTAAAAGAGCAAAGCTTTATCTAAATCTTTATCACTTATTATCTGAATTTTTTTCTATAGGTAAATACAAATTTTAAGAAATTTACAACTACAGGGGCGCCTGGGTGGCTTAGTCGGTTAAGCGTCCGACTTTCGCTTAGGTCATGATCTCGCGGTTCGTGGGTTCGAGCCCCGCGTCGGGCTCTGTGCTGACTGCCAGCTCAGAGCCTGGAGCCTGTTTCAGTCTGTGACTCCCTCTCTCTGACCCTCCCCTGCTCACGCTCTCTCTCTCTCTCTCTCTCTCTCTCCTAGAAATAAATAAAACATAAAAAAAAAAAAAAAGAAATTTACAACTACATGTATAAAGATTGAGAAATGAAATTTATATAGTCGGTCTATATTTTATCTTCACCAACTTAGCCTCACAAATTTTAAAATAAGACTCATTCTCTAAGAAATATTTCACATTCATGGGGCGCCTGGGTGCTTAGTCGGTTATGCGTCCGACTTTCGCTTAGGTCATGATCTCGCGGTTCGTGGGTTCGAGCCCCGCATCGGGCTCTGTGCTGACTGCCAGCTCAGAGCCTGGAGCCTGTTTTGGAGTCTGTATCTCCCTCTCTCTCTGACCCTCCCCTGCTCATGCTGTCTCTCTCTCTCCTAGAAATAAATAAAAAATATTTTAAAAAAATAAAAAAAATATTTCACATTCTTGGGGCACCTGGCTGGCTCAGTGGGTAGAGCCTATGATCCTTAATCTTGGGGCTGTGAGTTCAAGGTACAGGTTGGGTATAAAGATCACTAAAAAAGATAAACCTTTTTAAAAAAGAAATATTTCTTATTCTTATGATCATTTCAAGTCAAAACAATCAATTCAATATTTTCCCCTTTCCTGTGGTGTGACAGTCAACATCATGAACCATTGTCAACAAGGGTACAATTTGCTGAGAAAGAGAGAAGAAAAGAGAGGGGAAGAGAAAGAAATTAAGAGGGAGGTGGTGGACAGGGAGAGAAGCTCACGCTCACACACACACACACACACACACACACACACACACCACAGTGCAGTGCTCACCTTGTTTTTTCTCTCTCTGGTTCATCTGTTGTTTGCTTAGACTCTTTTTCCCGTATGTCTTCTCAAATATGATACCCCATTTGAGACCCAACTTGTGTGATGATAAAGTGTGGTGTCTCTGTAGCCAGACCACTTTTGTTGGGCCCTGGCTCTGTCACTTTCTAGTTATGAGACCTTGGGCTTATGGAAACTGTGTTTCCCAGTTTCCTCATGGGTAAAATGTAGATATAAACAACTCTCACCTAGAGGTGGCTGGGTGGCTCAGTGAGATGAGCTTCTGACTTTGGCTCAGGTCTTGATCTCACGGTTTGTGAGTTTGAGCCCCACATGAAGCTCTCTGCTGTCAGCAAAGAGCCCACTATGGATCCTCTGCCCTACTCTCTCTGCCCTTCTCCTGCTCATGCTTTCTTTCTCAAAAATAAATAAATATTTTAAAAAATGACTCCTGCCTAATAGGGTTTTTGTGAAGAAAAAAGTGCATATAATTACTATTTCTAAGACACTTAAGAAGTATCATAAGTATCATTTTTCCTCTTGTAGGATTTGTTCTTTCTTCCTAAAGTCTTGCACCATTTTCTATTACTGATTAGAGTTCAGAGATTTTATCATAACATACTAAGTATGTTTTTCCTCATTTCTCAAACCTAGAATTTGGCAAGATAGTAGAATCTAAAAGCTAATTTTTTTCTCCATCAAATAGAAAGCAACTTCCATATTTGTTTAATTATTGTTTGACTTTCTTTCTCTTCTTCTAGAATTCTCATTACTCACATATACCTAACTGCTTCCCTCAGACTCCCATCTCTTTATATTTTTACTCTGTCTTATAGATATGTCTTGGTGTTGATTCTCTTCGCCTATTTCAGATTTCAATGCATCCTCTTTCCAAATTCCTTTAATAAATTATTTATTTGAATTTTTGCCACAGAAAGCTTCATTTATGCTGCATGTTCATTTCCTTGGGCATTCTTCTTATTTTTGAATTCAGGATTTCCTTTGACTTTCCCGAAAAGCTCTATTACACTGATTATTCTGCCTGATCTTTCCCTCTCTGGCCTCTTGCATACCCTGCCCCCAACCTCAACATAAAATGTTATTTTTCTTTTGGTTCAAAGGGACTCAATTCTAGTTGTTAGAGAATGCTGCAGAAGAAAGGCTAAGCTCTGTCCTAGGCAGAGAAGCAGGCAGACTGCCATTGCCCAACTAAGTACCTCAAGGAAGCTTCAGTATGATCTGTGCCTGCCAAATCCTCCAGCATCAAGGTCAGGGAAGTCTCAGTCAACCCATAAAACTCCTTCACTTTTTGGAAGCTAAGCAGACTGGATTTACTCCTGATGAGGCTGTAATGACCCTGTCCCTCAGCAATCCAAAGTGTCCCCTGAATTCACTGCTTTCTGGTCCTCAGCTGCCCACTCATTCATTAGGCCCCCCTCCCTACCTGCACTCATCTCTAAGAATTTGGTTCAGGAGAAGCCCATAGAATGGAATTGCGAGTGGAAGTTAAAGAAAAGATGTTCTGGTCACCCTGTTCCCAATATCTTCTTATGCACTTTATAAAACTAAAAGAAAAAAGGTTGGAAAAAAATCACAAAAGTGTGCAAGATATCATTTTTGTGGGTAGACATTATTATTTCTATAATTTCCAAATTTTGTAAAACAAATATTTGTCATTTAATAAGCAAGAGAGTTACATGTTATATTCATCTTAAAGCCAACTGTTGGTCGTTCTTATGCCATTTTAAAAGTCAAAGCTTTATTAATAACATATTTATTAATGATAATATAATTGAAATAATACATAATAATATAATTATTTTTAATAACAATATAAATTCTAGCTAGTTAACATGCAGTGTAATATCAGTTTTAAGTGTACAATGCAGTGCCTCAACAGTTTCATACATCACCACGTGCTCATCACAAGTGCCCTCCTTAATCCCCATTACCTATTTCTCACCCATCCCTCTACTCACCTTTCCTCTGGAAACCATCAGTTTGCTCTCTATAATTAAGAATCTGTTTCTTGATTTGTCTCCTTTTATTTTTTTTCCTTTGCTAGTTTGTCTTGTTTCTCAAATTCTACATATGAATGAGATTTTTTGGTATTTGTCTTTCTTACTGACTTATTTCACTTAGCCTAATACTCTATAGTTCCATCCATATCATTGTAAACGGCAAGATTTCATGCTTTTTATGGTTGAATAATATTTCACTGTATATATACCACATCTTCTTTATCTACTCATCTACTGATGGGCACTTCCATAATTTGGCTACTATAAGCAATGGATCACTTTCATAATTAGCAATGAACATTTTTTATTTCAATAAATGAAATAATATATTGAAAAAAATGGCTAAAATCTACAATCAATCAATCCTAACAAACATTCCTAACATTTGTATGGAACCACAAAAGACCTCAAATACCCAAAGGAATATTGAAGAAAACCAAAATAGGAAGCATTACAAGCCCAGACTTCAGCCTCTACTACAAACCTGTAATCAACAAGACAGTATGGTATTGGCACAAAAACAGACACACAGACCAATGGGATAGAATAGAGAATCCCGAATTGGACTCACAAATGTATGGCCAACTAATCTTTGACAAAGCAGGAAGGAATATCCAAAGGAAAAAAGACAGTCTCTGTAACAAATGGTGCTGGGAAAACTGGACAGCAACATGCAGAAGAATGAAACTAGACCACTTTCTTACATCATACACAAAAATAAACTCAAAATGGATGAAGGACTGAATGTGAGACAGGAAACCATCAAAACCCTAGAGGAGAAAGCAGGAAACAACCTCTTTGACCTCAGCCACAGCAATTTCTTACTCGACACTTCTCCAAAGGCAAGAGAATTAAAAGCAAAAATGAACTATTGAGACCTCATCAAGATAAAAAACTTCTGGATGGCAAAGGAAACAATCAACAAAACTAAAAGGCAACCAACGGAATGGGGAAAGATATTTGCAAATGACATATCGGATAAAGAGCTAGTATCCAAAATCTATAAAGAACTCACCAAACTCCACACTCGAAAAACAAATAATCCAGTAAAGAAACAGGAAGAAGACATGAATAGACACTTCTCCAAAGAAGGCATCCAGATGGCCAACAGACACATGAAACGATGCTCAGCATCACTCCTCATCAGGGAAATACAAATCAAAACCACACAAAGATACCACTCCACGCTGGTCAGAGTAGCTAAAATGAACAACTCAGGAAACAATAGATGCTGGCAAGGATGTGGAGAAACAGGAACCCTCTTGCACTGCTGGTGAGAATGCAAACTGGCGCAGCCGCTCTGGAAAACAGTGTGGAGGTTCCTCAAAAAATTAAAAATAGGACTATCCTATGACCCAGCAATAGCACTGCTAGGAATTTACCCAAGGGATACAGGAGCACTGATGCATAGGGGCACATGTACCCCAAGGCTTATAGCAGCACTCTCAACAATAGCCAAATCATGGAAAGAACCTAAATGTCCAACAACTTACAAATGGATCAAGATGTGGTTTGTATATACAATGGGATGCTACATGGCAATAAAAAGAATGAAATCTGGCCATTTGCACCAACGTGGATGGAACTGGAGAGCATTATGCTAAGTAAAATAAGTCAGTCAGAGAAAGACAGATACCATATGTTTTCACTCGTATGTGGATCTTGAGAAACTTAATTGAAGACCATGGGGGATGGGAAGGGGAAAAAACAAGTTACAGAGAGGGAGGGAGGCAAACCATAAGAGACTCTTAAATACTGAGAACTGAGGGTTGATAGGGGGTGGGGGAGAGGGAAAGTGGGTGATGGGCATTGAGGAGGGCACTTGTTGGCAGGGGCACTGGGTGTTGTATGGAAATCAATTTGACAATAAATTATATTTTTAAAAAACTATCAAACTGAAAAGTGAAAATACAAAAACAAAAACAAAGAAAAAATGGATAAACATAACGATACTGACCTCTCTATATCCTTATTTTTTTTTTTAATGTTTTATTTATTTCGAGGAGAGAGAGAGAGAGACAGCGTGAGCAGGGGAGGGTCAGAGAGAGAGGGAGTCACAGACTGAAGCAGGCTTCAGGCTCTGAGCGGGCAGTCAGCACAGAGCCCGACGCGGGGCTCGAACCCACGAACCGCGAGATCGTGACCTAAGCGAAAGTCAGACGCTTAACCGACTAAGCCACCCAGGCGCCCCTCTAAATCCTTAACATTGAACTTGTCCCTTTCAATTAAAACCTCCAGATGCATGATTGAAAAATTGAAACAGTACAAAAGGTACACAGTGAAAATCAGGCTCATGTCCCAGAAGCTCCTGTCTCCCTCCCAAGTATTATAGTTTCTTGAGTGTCACTCTCCAAAAAATGTATATATCAATACAAGCATAAATGCACTTAAATATCCTATTAAAAAATGCAAGCATACATTACACAGTGTCTTGTACTTTACTCTTTTTTTCAAGCAACAATATATCTAGCCGCCCATTTCATATTTTTTAATATTCTGTGCAGTGTTCCATTTCTACATAATCATTAAATAGGTTTCATATGTCACTGATCACCCATAAAGAAATTTTTTTTTAAATAACGAGAGTTAACACTTGCAAAGCACTTACTGTGTATCAAGCATCTTCTATAAAATATGGATTATTATCCCCATTTTACTGATAAGCAACTGGAGTCCAGGTTTCACAGTGAGAAGAGTCAGGGTCAGAAAAGATTTTTTTTTAATGTTTATTTATTTTGAGAGAGACAGAGAAAGCAAGAGCAGGAGAGGGTCAGAGAGAGCGAGCATGAGAGAGAATTCCAACAGGCTCTGTGCTATCAGCACATAGGCCCACACAGGGTATGAACTCACCAACCACGAGATCATGACCCGAGTTGAAATTAAGAGTCAGAAACTCACTGTACTGAGCCACCCAGGGACCCCTTAATTTTCAGTTTATACTTGAAAATGTATTTAATTCAGTCATTATTATGCTTCTGTGTAGAAAAAGATACCACAAAATGGGTCTATTTTCCAACTGCTACTATTTCTGGCATGATTTAGTTTTGCAGAATTCTTTTCCACTTCCACATGTCCTGTCTTGCCTGATCTGCCATCAGCAAGACACTGGTAGTGCCCTGCAGCGTTCTCAACTGTTGAAGCTGAACCTAGCAATACTTCCATTTCCCGGGACATCTCCTTATATGAAATTTTGATTTCCTTTTCTCCAGCTCCAGAAACTCTTCCATCTCTTTCCTTTCAACATAAGGTTAAAACACACAGCTCTTTTTATAGGGTGGTAGGTACTGGATATAGTTATCTCCTAAGTCAAAGCAAATTTGGGTAGCCAGCGTCTCTAGGTCATGTGCTTGTTTTCATTGTGTTCTCCAGCTGCCTTGAGGAAAAAGCTGCAGAGCTGATTCTAGTTGGGGACCTGACTGTGGCTCTAGGACCAATGTGGCCTCAGGCAAAATAAAAGCCACCACTTCTATTTCCCTTCCCAGAGGAGACATCACTAATGGAGCCCTGTGCTCCAGGCTGCTGAAACCTATTCAGGATTCACAAGTGGCAGGCACCCTGAGTGACTACCAGCAAAGTTACACTACCCTTGGTTTATGCTAAACCACAGATGAGGCAAATTACATTCTTCCACACTGACATTACACTTTCATTACAAGTAAAGTGGTTCAAATATTTTCTTATTATGTCTCCTGTTTTTTTAACTTGATTTTTGATAAATATATTGTTATTACTGTATTTTATTTGGGCCTCAATCACAATTTGTCTTTTTTAACAACCTGATGTTTTTAAGTGTAATCTTAACCAGCATAACAGTTTAGTTACTGACTTCTCATAATTAATCTAATTAAACCTATTTAAGTTGTCTATGATCAGGGCTTTACTAAATTGACCGGCTTAATTTATCTGTGATCTCACTGGTAGAATTCTGTCCAAAGATGCACATTTGCAGGAATATCAAATGGTAGCTTAACTTGCTATGAAATAATATTGTGCATTTTCGTATCTTAGAAGGATGTAAGAGTTTTTGTTTATTATAAGTACATAACTAACCATCCAATATGCCCTAGATTCTGGACACCAGAGGATAATGTCTGAGCCTAAAAAGATGAATGGAAATTATCTTTCCATTTTATATTTAAATATAGTTTATATGTCATTGTAACTGAAATGGAAACCTGTCTAACATAATGGGAGAATATTTATCAAGTTTTAGCAAAAGGACCATAGTCTAGAAGATCCTGGTTCATATAAGGTCCTAATTTATCTCATAATGGTGTTGCTTCTGGAAGGCACTTGCCCAAAATATCAGGTCAGAGTCTGACCCTGGGCAACAGTGGAAAGAGAGGGGCTTTTGAATTAATCAGTGTCTTACTAGCTAAGACAAGTTATATTAATCCTTAAGTGCTTCAGTTTCCTCATCTGTAAGATGGAACTAATAATATCCCCTAACTTGCAAGAATGAAGTCAAAAAGATTAGAAATAGATTTTAAAAATTTAAGACAAAATTTTATTGGTTATTTACAAAGTTGTTGTTTCTGATGTCTTTGTTAGAACTGAAACTGCAAAGACAGCATTACACAGGCCTGCATCATAGAAGTGGCCCCAACATTAAACCAGCTTCCTCCTTCCAAGTAGACATGTCTTCCCAGATGCTAACCCTTGGAACGTATACACAAAATATTTATTTCCATTCTATCACCTAGGTGTCCACCAAGGCTTCCCTGTCACTCCAGATCCTGCATTTGCAAATGCTGCCTCTGTACTTTATTCTCTTTGTAGCTTTTTCACTACTGAAATTATACTCTAAGTATGTAAGTTAAATTACTCATTATTTGACCCTAACATTAAAAATACAAATTCCGAGGCACGTGGGTAGCTCAGTTGGTTAAGCATCCTACTTCAGCTCAGGTCTTGATCTTGTGGTTTGTGAGTTCCGGCTTGGACTCAGGGCTGATAGCTCAGAGTCTGCTGCTTCGGATTCTGTGTCTCCCTTTCTCTGCCCCTCCCCTGCTTACAGTCTGTCTCCATCTCTCTGAAAAATAAACATTAAAAAATAATAAATCCATGTAGGAAAGCAATTTGTCTCTTTTTCTTACCACTAGACCCTCAGTGCCTAGAACAGTGGCCAGCACATACAGTGAATTCAATAAATAAGTGTAAAGTGAATAAATTATTTGTTTAAAAATTGTACTCTGTGCAGCTGAACATAAAACTCAGTTCTGATTCAAGAACTACTAAATAATTCACTTACAAAAAATATTATTGGGCAATGTTGATTTCACCAAAGATTTTGGATGAGAAATGGAGAAAGGATTAATATTGGCACTCTTCATTAAAACTGTTCAACCTCACTCATAACAAAAACAAACAAACAAACAAACATAAATAAATAAATAAAACTACACCAAGAAGCCTGAGTTATTGGAGGCTATGGAGAGTGAAGAGAACTTCTGCAGGAAATGGAGGGAGATAAGAGGGAGCTAACTGGCACAAGGCCCAAGAAGACTGAGGAAAGTATTAATGTGGGAGAGTGGCAGTGATGGGAGATGTGTTACATAAAGGAGGTATCATTAAATACTTAAGGATAATGTGAAATACGTTTCTGTCAGAGAAGGGAATTAATAATATGGAAAGGGAAATGACTAAAATGAATCATGTGGTATTAGACAAGAAATGAAGTTACAGTACCAACTCATAGTTTTATAAAGTTTATTTATTTATTTATTTTGAGAGAGAGAAAGAGTGCACGAGTTGGGGAGGGGCAGAGAGAGAGGTAGAGAGAGAATCCCAAGCAGGCTCCACACTGCCAGCACAGAGAATGACACACAGCCTGATTCCACAAACCATGAAATCATGACCTAAGCCAAAATCAAGAGTTAGATGACCAAGCAATTGAGCCTCCAGGAGTCCCTCAACTCATAGTTTTTAATACAGAGAAAGACAGGAAGTAAGGAAGGGAGGGTAGAAGGGCAGGAGGAAGGTTTTGTTTATTAAGAAGGCCTAGGAACAGAGACACCTCAAAAGCAAGAAACACACCTAGCACCCATATCTTGGCTTCTAAATACTATTCCCCATTAAAAATCTCCTTGAAAAAAATGGATGACTCCAGGTCTGAGACAAGGAAAGTACAAGATTAGCCTGGAACATCTCTTTGGATGAGAAAGCAAGGAAGTGCTCACAGATGATAAAGTCAAAAGAACAGAAGAGCCAGCTTGAAGGAGTTCCACTGACCAAATCTAGGACAATCTTGACAGCCACAATTTAATGAAATGACCAGATCAAACATCATCAGTAATGCACTAAATCAAAATTGTGAGTCACCTGATAGGTTGCAACAAGAGGAACACAGAATCATTTCTGCTATCTTCCTGCCATAATCTCAACTGAGTCAAAAACAATGTCAGGCAAACCCAAATTAAGAGACATTTTTACAAAATATCTGGCCTATAATATTTAAAAGAATCAAAATCATAGAAGTGAAAGAAAGAACCTTTTCAAATTGGAAGACGCTAAAGAGGCCCAGCCGCTAATAGGCACAACACATGATTCTGGACTGTATACTTTTGCTATAAAGGACATCCTAGGGATCATGCGCAAAACATGAATGGAATCTGAGAATTAGACAGTACTAACATATCAAAACTAATCTTCTGATATCGATGGTTTTATTTAGGTTATATAGCAGAATGTCTTTGCTTTTAAGATATATACCCTATAGTATTCAGGAGGATACGATTATGATGTTGTTAACTTACTCTTAAGTAGTTTGGGGTGTAGCGAGGACATTCTCTCTACTTGCAATTTTTCCCTAAGTTTGAGATAGTCTGCAAATTTTCTTAAAATGAACTAAAAAAAATGCTAATCTCTGTTGGGAGTATGGTACAACTGGTACAACTACTTAGGAGGGGAATGTAGTAATGTTTATCAAAATAACAATTACATGTATCTTGTCCAACAATATCACTACTGGTAATTTATTCTATACACTAATGCAAAATAAGGTCTACATATGTTTACATGTTGCAATATTGTCATTAATGCAAACAATCACAAACAACCCAATGTCCATGAATAGGTTAAATTAATTATTGTTTGTACCTTTTTTTCTCTGTACTACATATTTTGGATATCTTTCCTGTCAGTGTATAGGGAGCTTTGTAATTCTTTTACATTGTTCCATCATACTCCATTTTATCTATGTAGCATAATTAATTTAACCTATTTGTGGACATTGGGTCTCATAGAATAAACTCTCAGTAGTGGTATTTTTGGATAAGATATATGTAGCAATAGTTTTTTTCTTTTTCTCTTTTTTTTCTGTTCTTTTTTTCTTTCCTTTTTTTTTTAAGTTTTTATTTTAACTCTGCTTGGTTAACATACAGTGTTATATTGCTTTCAGGTAATATAGTAATTCGACATTTCAATACATCACTATGTGTTTATCATGACAAGTGCATTGATTGGACTCTCTCTCCCTTATTTTTTTCCCTTTGCTTGTTTGTTTTGTTTCTCAAACTCGACATATGAGTAAGAATATGGCATTTTATCTTTCTATCTTTCTCTGACTGGCTGATTTCCCTTAGCATTATATCTCTGGCTCTATCCATGTCTTCATCCATTCGTCAGTCGATGGATACTTGGGCTGATTCCATATCTTGACTATTGTAAATAATACTGCTATAAACACAGGAATGCATGTATCCAAGAGGAACCTCCATACTGCTTTCCACAGTGGCTGCACCAATTTGCATTCCCACCAACACCTGTTGTTTCTTATGTTGTTGATTTTAGCCAATCTGACAGGTGTGAAGTAGTAGATCAACGTAGTTCTGATTTGCATTTCCCTAATGATAAATGATGATGAACATTTTTCATGTGTCTGTTGGCCATCTGTATATCTTTTTTGGATATGCATTTATAACTTTTTTAATATTCTTTTTTCATTTTATTTTAGAGGGAGAGTGCAGCAAGCCAGGAAGAAGGAAAGAGAGAGAGAGTTAAGCAGGCTCCACATTCAGTGTAGACCCCAAAGTAGGGCTCCATCGCACAACCCTGGGATCATGATCTGAGCTGAAATCAAGAGCTGGACGCTCAACTGACTGAGCAATTGTAATTTTGATAAACATACTACATTTCCCTTCTAAGGAGTTGTATCGATTTATACTCAAATTGATGAAATAAATTTCAAAACAGAAATGAAAAGTGCCTATATTCTCAAAGCTTTACCAACTCTGTGTATTATCAAACTACCCTCAAGTAGCTTATTAAAGTATTTTTTCTAAATACATAACATTATTTGCCCAAGAGAAACTTTAATGAATGGGATTTCCTCAACCTCACGAAGTACTAATTTACTTACCAGTGGTGCCCCTCTATCCACACATACCATTTCTACTCTGTGACCTTCTTCTGCTCTTTGATTTTGGTGGGTCCTGATAAGCATGGGCCTCCACTCCTCTTATTTAACATTAATCTAAGCAGCATCTATCTCTAAATAGGCAAAAGGCTCTGCCCAAATTTGAAGAAACATTTAAAACTTGTCAAAACTGAAGATTTTTGGCTTAAACCCAAGATGAGAAGGATAAACAAACCCTGCCCAAATGGAATCTAGTTCTGATGTATTTTCCTGCCTTTCTAATTAAAGCCAAATGTTTGAATATTTCTTAAATTACCTCTCAAATTCACTGCATTGTTTTTCCTTTTAAAAGGAGACAAACTTATATTTACATTGTTAATAGATTTATTTTAACACATTTTTCAGTTTGTCATGCAGTGTTCTGAATCTCCAATGTGGCCAGCCCGATGTGCTCTATTCTTCGGTGGACTGACATAAATTTGCTGCCTGGACCACATATGTACCACAGAATTATGGGAGCCACAAGTGTCAGAATGCTCACTCCCACAACTTTTTGTCATGATTTTGCTCCTTGACAATGATACAAGGGAGCCAGGGAAAGGGATCCAGGATAATAGTGAACAGTTAACAACAAGAGTACAAAAAGTAAAATCTTCTGACTGGACTATATTTCAAAATAATACTCCCAATAACCAACATTTCAGTAGTGCATTTCAGAATCCACTGTAAGTGTTATCCCATTTGATTTCTATAATTTCAGTGAATAATATTGATTCCCATTCTTTAAGTCAGGAAATGAAAAAATAATAACTGAATTTCCCCAGATCACACAACTAGGAAAAAATAAGCCTATAAAGTACCTGAGTTTGGCTAATCTTCAATGATCTCAGAGTAAATCTCTGTGATTATTAAGTTTAATAAGTATCAGTAATGGATATTTCTAAATTCAAATGACTTTAAAATTTTATGAGGCTATCTAATGCCTCGAGAACAGTGTCCATGGAGGCTGGGAATTCCAGAAAATAGGAGCTAAAAAGGTTAATTTATTCTAACAGAAAGATGATTAATATGAGGTACGATTACCTATGTCTAATTAACCTAGTCCATTATTGAGTTCTTAACAAGAAGGATATGGATACAGAAATGTCACTCAGAAAGAATTCAGCTAAGAAAGTTTGAAGACAGTACTGCTCTGGGAATGATAATCATTATATTTGTTAGCCACTGGGAATGCTTGAAACCATCTTCATATTTAAGCCAGAACCTAAAATACTTCTTTATTCAAACCTCTCTGATAAGAGGACTGTGAAGCATAAGATTAATAAGTAATCTTTCAAAGGTCTTAAAGGAAAATATGTTTATTGTTTTTAAATAAATACCAACCAGTCTTGCTTATTGTATTCAAAGACCTACTAATAAAAAGTTAAACATTGCGGGGCGCCTGGGTGGCTTAGTTGGTTAAGCATCCCACTTTCGCTTAGGTCATGATCTCACGGTTCGTGGGTTCAAGCCCCGCGTCGGACTCTGTGCTGACTGCCAGCTCAGAGCCTGGAGCCTGTTTCAGTCTGTGACTCCCTCTCTCTCTGACCTTCCCCTGTTCACACTGTCTCTCTCTCTCTCCTAGAAATAAATAAAACATTAAAAAAAAAAAAAAAGTTAAACATTGCTAGTGAGTGGCATATATTCTTGACTGACCAATGATTTAATAATAGGCCTAACTCCTCTCTCTCACTCTGACACCCATCTTATACCTGCTATATTCCAAGAGAAAGTCAGATAAAACACCAATAATATTTCCACTAATAACACTTCTGAGGACCTTGGAAAATCAATGTTCCTTTAAGAATACCTAACTTAAAATCTTAGGTACTGAAAAAATTTGGCTTGCCATATCCTGTGGGTTAGTTTGTGTTTTGTTTTGTTTCACTGTATAATGCAATGTCAAGTAAGGATGAAGGATATCATTTACTTTAGTTTTATGCTATGTTAATGGAATTTTTCTTATTATCTTGGAATTGGTTATTCTGATTGAAAAATTATGACAAAATAGTATAAGGATTCCATAATTTTAAAGGCCACGCCAACCACTGAGGCCAAAAGCCTCTTAGGAGTTATTTAGACACAAAGGAGCTGCCTCTCCTATTGCCAACCAGCATATCGGCCCTAAGTGGGCAGAAAAATAGTTCCCCTCAACCCACCAGAAGTCAAGTGAAGAGGAAGTTTCAGTGAAATACAGAAAGTGAACACTGGCAAAGCAGAAAGCCTGACAGCCTACTACTTAGCTAAATATTTACAGAGTCAAGGAACTAGAGACCAACCTGAAGCCTGCCTTCAAAGTGTAGTGAGCCCTATGAGGGATTCTGGGGGAGAACTTGACCTATGTCTGGAATGTGGAAGCATATCTGAACACCAAGAACTGTGCCTCCTTCTTTTCTGGGGATTTTCAAGGAGGGCTTGCTGACTAAGCCCAGAAGAGTAGGACAAAAAGAGAGCACATTATAGGGAACTTAGGAAAGAGATGGAGAAAGTCTCTGGCTTATTCCAGTTTCCTTGTCTATCAGAGGACGCAGATGAGGCCTTCCTGGTTCCACGCAATACAAAAGAATATAGAGGAGAGAGGAGAAAGCCCAAGTCCAAGTCCTAGAACAACACCTGACAGTGTGCTTTTTAAGGGGAGTAGGATGTGGACCAAAGGCAGGACTAAAGGAAGACATGGGTGCACTCCCCAGAGACACAGTGCACCAAGCTGAAGCTAAACAGCACTAAAATTTGCACAAAGCTGTGAGGAGATCGTCACATCCTCAGTGACCACCAGCAGCAACAGAATCATGCACATTCTCCGGGGGAGGGATATGTCCTCATCAATAAGCAATCCCCGCCATCTCTTATATTCCTCCTCCGGAACAAAGGAGTGAAATGCTACAGAGGGAATTGAGAGGATCATAATTGAGACTGGATTTTTACACTGGAGTGAAATTAGTTTGGATTTGCTTTGTTTTTTTTAATAACTGCAAATGATGAGAAAGATGTAAAATATGCTCAATAAATTGTCATGGGAGATTTTGACAAAGTACTACTGGGAATTGTAATTGGAGAAAAATAAAAACATTATTGTGTTAATATCCACCAAGTAGAGCCTACTCAATAAAACTGTTTATACTAACATGCTGGCTATCTAATCAGGCTAGGAGGGGTTTTGGGGGGGAGGAAAGGGGTCACACATCATCTCAACATAGTGGACAATAAAAAGAACAACAATAACAAAAAACAAGTCAATTTTTACATGCAGGAATTAGGAAAAGAGATTTTAAAAGAATAAAAAAATAATTAAGATTTGATCTTATTATATAAGTTGAAGACCCACACTTACTTGTCTATGTCTTTGTTAAAAGGAAATATTTTTAGTAAAACAAACCTTGGATTTGTATAAGGCCTTTGGAAGTTTTCAATGTACTGGATTTGGGTTTTGTTTTGTTTTGTTTTTCTTCTTATAACATACAGTATAGTCTTGACTTCAGGAGCAGAAGCCAAGTGATTCATCACTTACATATGACACCCAGTGCTCATCCCAACAAGTACCCTCCTTAATGTCCATCACCCATTTAACCCATCCTCCCACCAACCTCCCTTCCAGCCACCCTCAGTTTGTTCTCTGTATTTATGAGTCTCTAATGGTTTCTCTCTCGGTTTTGAATTTTACCTTATGAGAAAAGACCAAATGTCTCATTATTCACTTTCATATCCATGGTGTACATGATGAACCACAGAAAATATTCAAACCATGATTTTCAAATCAATCTATCACCTTCTATCCACTTCTCCCTTCTGCTGTTTTATCTTCAATTCATTGAAAATTTGGGGGGGATAGTTTTAATTTTTTTCACAAGATACATATATTATTTTTGTAACAAAAATAAAACAATGATTAGCATTCTATTCATCTTCCTTTATGTAATTATGCCTTATTTTATATAACAAATAACTATTCATTTCCACATTCAACATTTATTTCCTTCAAGTCAACCTCTTTCTAACCAGTATCTTCAACTTATTTGTGCCATGTTTTTCTATTTAAATGTTTGCCCTATAAAATCTGACTTCTCCACTCCTAGCACCGGGGGCTGCTAGAAAAAACACTACAACCGTTCGGGTTGGTGTCTCAACGCAATTTCAGTTTTGATTCTCAGATCTTCTGTAACACTCAGAAATTTGTGTTTTGTTTTGTTCTTGCTCATTTCACTTTTTCATTCTTTACAGTGATTTCAGTATCCTCTCTACTGTCCTCAAACCTCCAACTAAATCACTCCTTCTTAGCAATGACTGCACAGAGAAAGTGAGAGCCGTAAGATAGAAAGTCACTCCTCTTTCAGCCACGGAGACTCGCAAACTAACCCGTATTGAAGCTCTTCTCCCCTCCCATTCTCTTGAACTGGGAATTAGGTCTTTCCCATATCTAAAACTAATCCAGTCTCTTCTATATCTTAAACTTGTCCTCAGATTGGCGTCTAATCAAAAACAAGTTTTTCCTGAATGAGTAACCTTTTAGCTATCACCCTATCTTTTTCATTCACGACTAAACTGAAATTGTTGCATACCTGCCCTGCTTGTGGAAGGGGTTGGGGGGAGTAGAAGCAGCATGTGAGTCAGAGCCCACCTGATACATGGTAAAGATGTCCCCACACAGAGATCAGTCTGGTGTAGAGAGGCCAAGCCTGAGGAAGATGAGGATTTGTTCATGTAGAGGGGCACAGTGTGGACGGCAGAGCCTGCACAGGGGAACAGTGCATCTACAGAGGAGAGGGGATAGCAGTAGAAAGCAGAGACTGATTACATACATGAGGATAATTGCATTATTGTTATGATCAAATGATATAAAGCACGTAAAGGCTAAGCACACCATATTCATCATTTTATGTTTTAAGAATTATGTAAATAGTCAAAAGCATTTTTCCCTTTAGAGCTCCCTAAAATTGTTTTCTTTTCATAACCAATCTTTTCATTTTTTTTTTAAATTTTTTAATGTTTTATTTATCTCTAGGAGAGGGAGAGAGACAGCGTGAACAGGGGAAGGTCAGAGAGAGAGGGAGTCACAGACTGAAACAGGCTCCAGGCTCTGAGCTGGCAGTCAGCACAGAGCCCGACGCGGGGCCTGAACCCACAAACCGCGAGATCATGACCTAAGCGGAAGTCGGACGCTTAACCGACTAAGCCACCCAGGCGCCCCTCTTTTCATTTTTTTATGTACCCTACTTTTCACACAGATAAAGACTGTTTCTTCTTAACACAAATCTAATAAGTCTCTTCATGACAGAGTTCTCATTTTATTTATTTGCTTCTTTAAAAAAACATCATGTTCTGGGCTGCCTGGGTGGCTCAGTTGGTTAAGCGTCTGACTGTTGGTTTCAACTCAGGTCATGATTTCACAGTTTCTTGAGTTCAAGCCCTGTATCGGGTTCTGTGCTGGCAATGCAGAGCCAGCTGGGGATTCTCTCTCTCCCTCTTTCTCTCTGCCCTTCCCATACTCATGCTGTCTCTTTCTCTCAAAATAAATAAATAAACTTAAAAAAAATGTTATGTTCTAACAGAAAGTTATCTTTGGAGAAATGCGATAATACCAGAAACTATTAGCACTGCTCAGGCATGGAATATTTCTTTCTTCTGTGTCCTAGTAAGTAAGCACATATAGGTCCCCACAGGAAATTCAACACATACACTGTATGGTAAACATAGTATTATAAGAAAATATGATTTTAGGGGTGCCTGGGTGGCTCAGTTGGTTAAGCATCTGACT
Organism: Proteles cristata cristata; assembly: GCA_017311185.1. NCBI lineage: Eukaryota > Metazoa > Chordata > Mammalia > Carnivora > Hyaenidae > Proteles > Proteles cristata. The sequence continues at coordinate 3,588,969 of JAESUZ010002988.1, forward strand.
TCGGCTCAGGTCATGATCTCACAGTTCGTGGGTTCGAGCCCCCCATCAGGCTCTGTGCTGACAGCTGGCTCAGAGCCTGAAGCCTGTTTCAGATTCTGTGTCTCCCTCTCTCTCTGAACCTCCGCTGCTCATGCTGTCTCTCTCTCAGAAATAAATAAAAAACATTAAAAAAAAAGAAAAGAAAATATGCTTTTAAAATATAAAACAAGAAGGCCAAATACATAAATTTGTGGAAAACAGTGTTTCTATCATTTAAATAATTGTTTCTTAATAACTAGACAATGTTTGGGAGAAAAACCTCTATTGTAAAAAAGAGTAATGATTCAACTAATTAATGGGCTCTACATTGACAGAATGAACATTATATACCATACATTTAAAGCTCTTTTGAGTCCCATAATTGTGAAGATACATATGTGGGTATTTTCTAGCTCTCTTACTATTGTGTTTCTCTTACAAATTTTAAACTAAAAGTTCTGGCTGCCAGAGGTGAAAATTTAGAATGAATCACATGACTATACATTTCTACTCACTGACCACACTCTCTAAATTTAACTATCATGTTTTACCACTGTTAATTGTTTAATTTTATCATTGATCTCTTTGTTTAGTAAAATACACAAGATAGTGGGGTGCTTGGGTGGTTCAGTCAGTTAAGCTTCTGACTCTTGGTTTCAGCTCAGGTCATGATCTCACAGTCTGTGGGTTTGAGCTCTGTGCTGGACCTCCATATCCGCTCCATGCAGACATAGAGCCTGCTTGGGATTCTTTGTCTCCCTCTCTCTCTGCCCCTCTTCCACTCATTCTCTCTCTCTCTCAAAAATAAATAACACTAAATTTTTAAAATATGCAAGATAATACATTAAACACATCCCTAGAGTTTTTCTTTTAATTATTAAAGGAAAATTAATTCACCATTCAGAAGTTAAATTTATACACATAAATTTAATCCATAGCAATTTAAGAAACAAAACAATGGAGCAAAGAAGGAAAAAACAGAGGCAAACCAAGAAACAGACTCTTCACTATAGATAACACACTGATGGCTACCATGTGGGAGGTGGGGGGGAGGAATGGGTTAAACACTTGATGGGGGGTGAGGAGGGCACTTGTGATGAGCACATAACTTGTATTATGTGGAAGTGCTGAATCACTGTAACATACACCTGAAACTCATATTACACTCTGTTAACTAACCAAATTTGAATAAAAACTTTAAAAAAAAATGTAATCCACAGCACTTACCATTGCTCATACTTTCTGCTATCTTGTAAGAATCCAGAACGCTGTATCTCATTTCCATTCATAAATCCACAAACTTCTGTTTCTCCACAGCAAATATTGTAGTTTTTTCAATCTATTTCATTGTTTTTAAAAATAGAAAGTATTTTAAAATATACGCAAAATAATTTTTACATAATATATATATTTAATGACCAGGTTTTCAAATACCTGTCAAATTTACCAAAGTTATAAATGAAAATGGTTTGTCTTCAGAAATGTTCTTAGTGATTTTAATTTTTAAGACAGGTATCACCTATACATAATCTCAATATGTACATAGCCAATAAAATACTATAAAATCACGATCTTTGATGTCTATGACTTACTTGTAAATCTGTTTAGAATACTTTTATTAAATGTCAGCTGTGAAGCTATGCTAAAAATATAGATAAGCAAGTTTCATTTAACTCCGAGATTCTTAGAGTCAGGTATTTTGCTCTCTGCTATGGCACACAATAGCATTTTTCCTAAGCAATCAAAAGCAGACTGGAAGATTCTTTGTTCATTAATTGTAAATAATGTATCCAATATAAGTAGAAAAATGCTGAAAGGTGATATATATTTTTTAATATAACTATTACTTTAAAACCATAAAACTTTAGTAAAGGCAGTAATCATTATTTATTTCAACTGGGATTGGACAATATATCATGATGGTGACCTTGAGGCAATCAGCACACGCTTATAAAATAATGGTTTGAACTTATATCTTATTTTTTCTAATTTTTTAAATTCTTTAAATATTTATTTCTTTTGAGACAGAGAGCCAGACAGAGTGCAAGTGGAAGAGGGGCAGGGAGAGAGGGAGACACAGAATCTGAAGCAGGTTTCAGGCTCTGAGCTGTCAGCACAGAGCCCAATGCAGGGCTTAAATGCATGAGCCATGAGATCATGACCTGAGCCAAAGTCAGACACTCAGTTGACCGAGCCACCCAGATGCCCCTGAACTTGTGTCTTATTTTCAATTCATCAGTCTCATGCAGTTTCATGTGGGTATCTAGAAAAATTTCCTGTAAGATTCAACAATCTTATAATGGAAAGTTGTTTAAAGATAACATTCTTTTATCAATTTACCACATATCAATAAATATTTATTAAGTGTATATTATGTGCCTGGCACCGCACTAAGTACTGCCCATATAGAAATGATTAACACTTGAGCCTTAGATAAGAGAACCCGTGAAGGGCGCCTGGGTGGCTTCAACTGGGTGAAGTTGGTTAAGTGTACAACTTTAGCTCAGGTCATGATCTCATAGTTCATGCGGGCCCCATATCAGGCTCTGTGCTGACACCTCAGAGGCTGGAGACTGCTTCAGGTTCTGTGTCTCCCTCTCTCTGCCCCTCCTCCACTCACACTGCCTCTTTCTCAAAATAAAGAAATAGTTTTAAAAATTTTAAAAAGAGTAACCCTGAGAGGCATGGAGTATTATGGAAGAGACAGTAAAATGAACCACACAAAACACTATTAAGGAATAAAGTTTTTAAAAGGTGCTGTGAACAAAGAAGAGAAACTTATATCTAAGGGAGGGTTACGGAAGCCTTCTTGGAGGCTTGATAAATAAGTCTACTGCCTGGCTTTCAGCATGACGTACGGAGAGAATTGGTTCAAATCCTAGTACCATCTGTTACTAGTTGTAGGAGTTTGGACAAGTTACTTCATCATTTCGAGCTGGTTTCTTTGTTTACAGAATGGATATAATAGCATTTACGTTACAGTGCTGTTAAGAGGACCATATAAGATAATGAGTAGAGAGCAAAGTGGCTGCTATAAAATATGCTAGAATTCTTGTTGTTTTAATGGTGACCTCTTTCTCGTTCACACACACCCCTCACTTAGCAAACAAGCTGGTGGTTTATGGACTTCTTCGCCAATTAATTTATGTCGTATATATTTCTAAAAGAAAAACTTGCTTCGTCCCACCAAGCCTGCCCCCCATTCCATTTCTGGTTATCAGCCAGGCTTTGTGACCCCATGAAAAGTCTCCCTGACTTTCTTTTCATTACCACACATGCCTGTGCCAGGCCCACTCTTTGAATGTGAGCCTGACCACTGAGAAATGTCTTGAATATCTACCATAACTCTCCTGTCATCCTTCTCTGTCCCCATATCCACCCGGAGACAGAACTCTTGCCCTTTACCCTCACACTACTTTCTGAGAAGTCTTTCTTACCAATGTTTTCATGATTTTTCGACAGTTCCCTTAATTGGCTTTGTCCTCTAACTATTGCTGTAACTACTGGCCACTGCTGTCTCCAACACTTCATTTCATTTGGAGTGATCACTGTAGAGACAGAAAAAAACAATGTGATTAAAGGGAATGACAATTTGTTTTTTCTCACCTTATCGTCTTTAGGATCATGACTCTACTTGACAATCATTCTCTCCCCTGCAACAACCTCCCATTGACCACTTATCTATCAAGTGACTCTTTCATGAAAGGTTCTTCTCTCCTTCCTCTTCATTTGCAGAAAAACCTAAGTGGGGAGGTCAGGCTCAGTTCAGTTTCTTCTTATACATTTATCTTTCTGAGGGCTTCTACCAAGTTTCACAAAAACAGATCCAAATGATATCAAAAGACAAAAATAAAGAAAAAAGAAAGACAAAAATAAACAAAAATAAAGTTAAAGGGCTTCTCCCTATTCAAGGAGCCCATTGGCAGAAATAAAGTTTTCCTTATTTTTAAGACTGCAAAAAATATTATTTGGACGTTAAAATTATTAGGTAAAATGCAGTCTACTCTAGCTTCCTAATTTTGTCTTTAACCCATGCCTTACAAAATTATTTTTGCTTTACTAAAGCATTACTGTCACTTTCTAAAGACCAAGATGACTATAATATTTCAACTTGTCAATTAATTCATTTTTTTTTTTTGAAAGGGAGAGTGTGCATGCGAACAGGGAAAGATGCAGAGAGAGGGAGAGGGAGAGGGATGGAGGGAGTGGGGGGAGGGGGAGAGAGAGAGAGAGAGAGATGGAGACAGAGTTCCAAGCAGGCTCCATGCTAAGTGTGGAACTCCACTCAGGGCTCAATCCAACTACCCTGGGATAATGACCTGATCCACCCAGGTGCCCCAAATTGTAGATTATTCATAATTAAAATGTGGGGCTTGAACCCATAAACTGTGAGATCATGACCTGAGCCGAAGTCAGATGCTCAACTGACTGAGCCACGCAGGCTCCCCAAGTATTCATGATTTAATTTTGTTCACCACTTCATACGCTTTGTACATCTTCACAACAGCTTGTGTACCTCATGTCCACAAAACTCTGCATATATGTTTCAAAGTCTAAAATATTAAAGCATTAAGGTCCTATCAGATTCTCCACAGCAAAATAATTTGAAATTCATATGCTCTACAAAAAACAATTATCAATTGACTATATCAATTATATATCAATATGGGGCAGATATTGTCAGTTGCCTCATGTTTCCACTGAAATGCATTGATTTAAGTAGCTTGTACATGAACCAAAGGAAAAATGTTCATTTTACAAAGACAAAAAGCAAAAAAAACAATTCCTGATTAAGCCACATGCAAATGAATATACTAAGTCACAGATTAAATGTCTGATTTCAAAGTTTAGTGATCACATAACTTGTTTCCTAACTCTGAAACAAAAGATCATTTGAAACGCTTAGAATTCTGGGGCAGGAAGTCCCCAGCAAACTTTTAAACTTAAATTGCCTTTCCTCCTTACAGCATGCCTCAACAAACACTTCCTTCATCATAGCTACTTCTTCAATTGAGTAACAAGAAAAATTCCTCAACAACAGGAAAAATAGTAACATGAAAACTAAGCTGATTCAAATGAATGAGGAGAACTAATTCTCTTTTGAAGGTTTTAAGTATGATAACATAAGTGTAATAATGAACAACAATAAATAAAACTAACCTTACATAACAGACCCTTGGAAAATCTTCCATTAAACAGTACTGAAAATACAGTGATGGTAAATTTTAAGTTTTAAGTTTTAAAATCATCAATAATAAGCATCTTCTTCACCAACAGAAAAAAATGTCAGTGATTGGGAAGGCAATATTCTCTAAGTGAGATATCAAATATGAAATTCCAGTTAGCAAAATATGAATTTAAGGTAAAAAAAGAAAACTGGAAACTTGTTGCATTCACTTATACTTGGCACTAAAACTCAATAATCTTCAGAAAATGTTAGCTATTATTTTTTTTTAATGTTTTTTTTTTTTTAATTTATTTCCAGGAGAGAGAGAGACGGACAGCGTGAACAGGAGAGGGTCAGAGAGAGAGGGAGTCACAGACTGAAACAGGCTCCAGGCTCCGAGCTGGCAGTCAGCACAGAGCCCGACGCGGGGCTCGAACCCACGAACCGCGAGATCATGACCCAAGCGAAAGTCGGACGCTTAACCGACTAAGCCACCCAGGCGCCCCGGAAAATGTTAGCTATTATAATTAGATATTTTTTTACAGTCATTACGTAAAGTTGTACCAGGTCAAAAGTCATAAAATAGTTCAGAAAATAAACTTAGCATTTCTGATCCTTCCCATAGCCCCACTGCCATTCAAGCCTATATGAATAAACTTTACCAAGTCATCAAATTTAGGATCTAAATGTTACAAATTCAGTCAAGAGATTTTCCCTTGGAGCCACTAATCAAATCTCTTTTCAAAGAATTCTAATTGATATGAATCATTGTCTTTGCTTCACCAGCAATGCTTTCCTTTATTAGTTGTACATCTAGATGGAAATGTAACAAAACGTTAACAGTGGTATCTCCGGGTGAATAGAATTATGGATGATTTGACTTTAAATTAAGAAATCAAGGCATGCCTGGGTGGCTCAGTTGGTTAAGCACTGGATTCTTCATTTTGGTTCAGGCCACAACCTCTTGGTTAATGAGATGTAGCCCTGCGTTGGGCTTTGCACTGACAGTGCAGAGCCTGCTTGGGATTCTCTCTCTCTCCCTGTGCCCCTACCCAGTCCATGCTCTCTCTCTCTCTCTCTCTTTCCCTTTCTCTCTCTAAATAAAAAAATGAACTTTAAAAAGAAAAAAGACATATTTAAAAAAAAAGACATCAAAAATAAAACATCAACCGGTGTTCATGTAACACATATCATGAGGAGGGAGAACAGAAATAGAAATTTGGGACTGAATTTTGTGATGAAATTCACAATGCATTTAAATGTCTATTAAGTATGAAGAGCACAAATGCACCATCTAATTAAGTATCAAATATTAAAAAACTCACTTATTTTGCTAATAATATAGCAAATTTTGTCTTCAGTCTTCACACCAACATCATTGTTGTATTCTGAGGATGTTAAAGAGTTAAGTCAGAGTTACAAAAGCCTGAAATACGAAATTAAGACGAAAAGAAAACAAAAACCAAACACCCCTAGTTCTACACTATTCAAGCCAATCAAGTGTTAGTTGAAATAAGGATTAAGCATGGATTTCAATTTTTTTTTTTAAGAAGAGGTTCTAGCTACTTGGTATGGTTTTTCTTACAACCATACATGAAAACTTTCTGTTGAGATGGCTTGCTTTTTTTTTTTTTATTTTTTTTTTATTTTTTATTTATTTCTAGGAGAGAGAGAGAGAGACAGCGTGAGCAGGGGAGGGTCAGAGAGAGAGGGAGACACAGACTCTGAAACAGGCTCAGGCTCTGACCTGGCAGTCAGCACAGAGCCCGACGCGGGGCTCGAACCCACGAACCGCGAGATCATGACCTAAGCGAAAGTCAGACACTTAACCGACTAAGCCACCCAGGCGCCCCATTTTTTTTAATAATAATATTGAGCACATTGATATATTATGTGAAAATCTCCAGACTTGGCAGTAATTTTTACATACCACATCAATACCAAATATCCTGGCAGTGACTATCATTTGTCAGTTTTAGACAGAGTTCTTGAGCTTGAGTTTAATCCTTTGTATAGTAAGGTGCAACAGCCATTGAATTCAAAATCCAAGGAACAAATACCATACAGAGAGATTTCTATTTAAGCTCTGAAGAAGCTATAAAAAGGGAAGGGAGAGCTAGTTATTCTGTCTACTTGGAATTTTACCCACCTGAGTCTCGTAGAGGGGTTAGAAGAAGGGAAAGGAGTTAACAGCAATGGGATGCTGTTCTGGGAACAGAAAGCAGCACACGGCTGCACACTGGCAACAGTGAGACAGGCTAACAAAAGGGGACAGAAGATGCACTTGACAGAAGTACAGAGAGTTAGCAGGTGAGTAGGAGGAGAAGGCATATGAGACGTAGGCTGGAGTGCAGTAGGAAAGAGCTTTAGTGGTAAAGACGGATAGCTTAAACTTAACGCACAATACAATAAGGGCCCAGGTCCAGAAGACCAAGAAAACACCTACAGTACCACATTTCAAGTCACCTCAAGGGCACAGTTTTAGACAAGGAGTTTTCAAAAGGGGAGGTTACAAAAGCCATGAGAGAAAATATTTAGTCCAAAATTTAGTCCAAGTGCTCCAAAGGGAACCTGACTGGCTCAGTAAGAAGAGCATGAGACTCTGGATCTCAGGTTGTGAGTTAGAACCCCATATTGGATGTAGAAACTACTTAAATAAATAAATTTTTGAAACAATGAAAACACAAACAGGAATTTAGAAGTGCCTGAGTTGTTTGTTTGTTTCTGGTGTTTCCACAGTTTGAACAAAAGGAGGAGGTAAACAAAATGAAGCAAGTAAACTCAAGTTTAGACACTTAAATAGTTATGTGACCAAATCCAAATCGAAGAAAGGCGATAATTAGGATAAATGAGTAGAAACTTAAAGTGATAGGGGGTAAGAATTTCCTGGCAACTTGTCAATTAGTTTAAGAGGTATTTAGGAAGCGTTTACAAAGACACAGAAAGAAAATAAAGAGAAATAGCAAAATCAGAAATCAAGACAATAATTTATAATACCCCAAACAAAAACTGGTAAAACAAACTGCAAGTAAATCTCTTAGGATTCTTTCTGGTTAAATGCAATTCTAGTTCATTTAAACAACTGACTCTTATTTTTTTAGATAGATGTTACATTAAAACAAGAAAAATTTTACTAAAAATTCTAAACAATCTAGCCATTGTTCACAAGCCCTAAAGTATTTTAAACAAATTTAGTAATGAAGGCCCCATTGTGTACCGCACTTTTAAATCCACTTCTTACCCAATGTCATTTCAATGCTTCACAAGTATCATTTGACTCTAAAGCTGAGCTGACATTTTAGCAAATTCACCATTTTACCACTAGGTGGCGAAAAAAACCCAAGTAGTATCTCTTACCAAAGCTAGCAGGAAATTCCAAGTACCTGAACAACTAGAATTTCCACCAGGTGTCAACCAAGAGGAAAGAAAAAAAAAAAAAAAAAAAGGCTATTTTTTCCCACTCAAATACACAAATTCATAGTTTTAAGCATAACCATCTCAACTTTATTAGAGATAAATGGCCTGCCCTTTAACTCTCCAAATAATTTGCATAGTTATATATAATGCTGAGCCCAAGATAACTGCCTTGTCAACTGAAATCCAATTAAGTTGTTTCTTCCTCTAAAAGCAAGTAAACAGTAAAACCAATGAGTACAGTCAAAAATCCTCCAAAGTATATTTAATTATGGATATATAGTTGCAGATTCATATTTTTCCATCTACATTTCTAAGAAGCAGCTCTCTTGATTGCAAAAATCTAGAAAAGTGTATGCTGTTATGCCTTGAATTCCAGTGTGATTTTATGAAAACAATGTCATTTGTTACCAAAATATTCATAATAAAGATAAAGGTACTTGTCTTTAAGAGAATTATGATGTGGAACAGTCTAAGGGCGTTGGACTTGTAAAAACTAGTATTAGAACTTAACAAAATTAAGGTCTATTTATATACCAAATCATGCTTTTTAAAAACCATCTTTACAGGCTTCACTCATTTCTAACAAAGATTTCTGATTCTGTTGTGAACATGATGTCAGCTAAAACACTATGTCATGTTACCTCTTATCAAGTGGTACTTTTTAAGGCCAAACTCTATTTTTAATCCTCTGGACAAAGGAGTTGTGATCATGTCATACCCTGCAAATCTAGCTGTAGGTGGTGTCTTTATTTAAAAAGCCTCTTTTCTTCCTTCTAGGAAGTGGTCAGGCCTTCTACCACCCCCTCCCCCCACTCCCCCCCCCTCCCCCGTCATCAGGCAAACAACTTGGTTGCTTTTCCTTGCAATCTAAATAAGAGATGGAAGAAAAAGCAATTGAGGAGTAAGCAAAACCTATTGATTTAAACACCACACACACACAACTATTGATTATAGTTGCTTCTCGATTTCTTGCTCCTTCTGGTATTCTAAGGTTCCTCTGCCTCGACTGAGTTCTTTCCACTTTGCCTACAACGCACTAGTCTTTTTTTTAAAAAATCCAAGCCAAGAATGCTCTGGTCTACGAACATTATTTGTCTGGATTTTATTACGTTTTCTTTTGAAATTGGTTAGATTATGCTCAGCAACCAGCCGCTTGCCCAACCGGTTTCTCCCCTTCCCCCATCTCTCTTCACACATCACTTTTTCCTCCTTCCATCCAAGCAGTGGGCAAAACCCTGCAGCGCCGGTAACGCTCGCTTGGGGCTGGTCACTCAGCAAAACCTACTTGGTTTTGCACACATCCCCCCACCCAGCGCTTGCCCCCCAGTGCCCCACTCTTTCATTAATATTAGAGTGTGCTCGGTAAGGGGCTCCAGACAGCACGTCGAGGGTTTACGGTAGCCTGCCTACCAATAGGAGCCCACAATGAAGAGATGTCAGGTTCAGCCTCCCGACAGCCCCAGTGTCTTCTTCCCTTAGCTGTACACCTACTGTACCCGCGAGCGAGCGAGGGAGCGAGCCGGGCGCGGGAGGGGACGCGCAGGGAGGGCGGACAGCAGCCGCGGCGTGCGCGTGCGCACTGGGGTTGTTTTTCACAAAGCTGCTCTTAAAGTGAGCTGGCAGACTCCAGCCGCCCGTCTTTGTAAGGAGACCACTGAGACTAGCAGGATCGTGGAGCAGCAGCCTCTCTGCTGCCCTGACTTTTTAAGAAATCTCAATGAACTATTTGTAAAGAATCACTGATCTTGCCTGCAAGCTTTTTGCACGGCAAAGACATCGATCAGTGTTAGGTGAAGGTCACATTTTATATGTGATCTTGACTTTTTTGTCTTACATTATATTTTTATAGATTTTGTTATAAACATGGTGCTGGGAAAGGTGAAGAGTTTGACAATAAGCTTTGACTGTCTTAATGACAGCAATGTCCCTGTGTATTCTAGTGGGGATACAGTCTCAGGAAGGGTGAATTTAGAAGTTACTGGGGAAATCAGAGTAAAATCCCTTAAAATTCATGCAAGAGGACATGCGAAAGTACGCTGGACCGAATCAAGAAACGCCGGCTCCAATACTGCCTATACACAGAATTACACTGAAGAAGTAGAATATTTCAACCATAAAGACATCTTAATTGGACACGAAAGAGGTAAGTTTTTATATTATACAGAAATCATTAGACCTCTATTTTCTTCAGGAAGGTACATTTTCAATTTTCCTGAATTAGTGCAATTCTACTCCTGGCATAACACATAGCATTTTGATAGAGGTTAGCAAAGTTGGAAGATTTGGAATCGCCTTGACATTCATCGTGTGTTAAGCTGTAATGCATGCAGGCATCTGCAAAGTGACTGCAAACTGCACTTCTTCAACTACCTCTATCTATACCCCGCTTGGTCTGTGCCATACGCACTTGGAATACATTTCTGTCTTACTTGTAAATTCTACTTAAATCCCATTCAGTAATTTTACAAGTTTTCAAATGAATTGTTAAAATCTGCAGTTCAATATTAGATTCCCCCCCTTGTACTCTGCAACCTTAGATCTTAAAAACTAAGCTTCAATGAAGAAATGGAGTAACATTTTTAAGTGAGTAAATAGGTGGTTTTCATTTTTAGTACTGACACGCAAAATATTTTAAAGAATTGATCGTTGTTCTTTGATAAAGGATTTCTGTGGCTTATTTTGACATATGGCATCAGCACCCCACGTGTTTTTTTTTTCCTATTCTTTCCAGATCCTTTATAAATTTACATCAAGCATTGTCTATTTTAAAGGATAGTATCCATCATTATGATAGGTTTCAAATCAGTTTTAGAAGCCATTTCGGGTCAGTAATTTTCTTTTCCGAGTATGATGCCTAACTTTGGAACGTGCATTCAATGAAACCGGCGCCAGTCAAATGGAATTGAAAAGTATTCGGCACACTGGATTTGATTTTTGGTTAGAAAAGGGAGATGGAGGGTTGTCAAGGGGAGAAGGGGTCCTAAGATTTCCAGTCTATTGTTTAAATGGTTACATTGTGGAAATATAGGAGACTCTAAGCTTGTTTTTCTAAGTTTCCACCCTTTGTTAGAAGCGGTTCAATCCTGTTTCGGACCAGTTCTGGGGGGTGGTGAGGAGGGGCGCTTGTTCTGCTCTCAGCAGATTGGTTACACGCGTCAGGTGGTGGCGATGACTTAATTCCTAGCCCAAGAAGAATATAATGTTAAAACTGGTTATGTAATTTTAGGCTTCTCCTTTTTCATGCAGCATTTAGTTCAAATGTTGACGATTTTTCAAAAAGTACAGCACATCTTTACCTTTTTCAATATTAAAAAAATACACATCCTTGAGGAAGTGCTAATTGAACTAAGGCAAGTGTCGAAATGACGGATGCTTGGGAGTTACAGCATTTAACTCATTTTTTAAAGAAGATTAGGATGAAATCAGTTCTTTCGCTGGGTTTTCAGTTACACATGTCATTTGCATTCTGACCAAATTTCTAGTTAATCCTTCCGAGCTGTAAGACTGAGAATAAATGCAAATGCCTAATGACAGCTTTGGTATTTGTTGAGAAGGAGACACATGAGTTTGTGTTCGAACCTTTCTGGACATTGTAGCCTTTTATAAAGCGGTTAGGAAACAAAAGGTTTTTAAGGAGTTGAGATTTGCATTGGGGATAAAAGTATAATAACGACTTACAGGAACTAAAACAGTTTGATTAGTTGCTCCGTGACTTCACGGTAAAGAAAACTGTGCCCTTATGTACCCTGTACCCCAATGAGATGCCCCTCAACCCCTGCAAAACGCGGACGAGCTCTTAGCTGGAATAGTTTCAATGACTTAAAAGTGGGACCTCTCAAACTAGCCTGGAACTGAGACCCCGCCCCGGACGACCGGCGATAGGCGGGGCCGCGTTTGTTAGCCTGTTGCTAAGGCGATGCCAGGCTGTGATTGGATTGGGCACGAGCGGGTGGGGAGAGTGGGCTCGCGCCGGTTGGGGCGAGGCTTGGAACCGGCGTGCGCCGGTAAAGGTCCCTACAGAGCGGCCGCCCCCGCCCCTACTCGCGTCCATCCCCGAGATTGTGGAGGCGCCGTGGCTCAGGTCGCAGAATGTTGTCGCCCTTCACTTGGGCTTGCTTGGGGGTCCCGAAAGAAACGGTCCTGGGTTTCGTCAGAGGAGAGGGAGAGACGCTCTTGCTGGCCTTACAGGTGCCACACGGCCTTCGGCGTAACTTTAGCTGACAGTCCTGAAGGAACTTGGGTAGGCAGGGTTAGCGGGACCCCATTTTCCTGTGTCTCGGGTAGAAACTGGTACCTTCTGTAAAGGCTGATTTCCCTGGGCTGAAACAAAGCGTGTTATCGACCTATGCAGTCGCCAGACCGGCTACCTTGATTTGACCTGAGGGGACAGGCTGGCCAGGAGGGGAAGGAAAAGTGCTACCGACAACGAAAGCCAGGGTGGGTGCCTTAGCGAGTATTCCCTGACCCCTCCCCATTGTTTCCCGGGGACTATGCAGCGCTCCCCACCCCCATCCCCGCCCCCGTTTCCCTCACCGCTACTGTAAAGGTGTCAGGGTGGCCCGAGCCAGATCGAACCGGTCACCGGCTGGGGCGTGTAAAGCGGAAGCGCCGCGGTGCGGTCGCCCCGCCCCCAGTGCAGCAGGGTAGGCTGCGCGAGCGCGAGCGCGAGCGCCGCGCGACGTATGCCGTATGTATAGCGGGGCGCGCGGGCGGCGGCGGCGCGCGGGCGGGCCGGCTGGGATCTGCTCGCGCCGGTTTAGGCCGGTCCTCTCCTGCTCCGGTCTAGTTCTTGATTGACAGCCCGGCACTTGTTTACCACGGCGCGGCCGCCGCAGCTCGCCTCAATGAGACTGCTGAGCTGGCACAAAAAGGGAGAGAGAAGGGAAGAAAAGGAGAGGGACGCAAACTTTGGGCGCCTTCGAGGGGAGCGGGTGTAAATGGCCCCCAACTCACCAGCCAGTTTTCAGTGCTGAAATTCGTTCAGAGGATTTGCGCAGGAGACGAGGAAAATAGTACCGAGATATGGGAGTCATCCTGGGTTCTGAGTAAAAGTATCCACATATAGACGCTTTTTCCCCCCCTTTTCTTCTTTGATGTAACGGAAGCATCACATTTTTTGTGTGCCTTCGATACTTTTTGGTGAGGGAAAGTTAAATGATGATACTAATCTCGTCCTCTCCCATGATGGTGTCTACACGAAAAACTACATTAATAAGGCGTTTATGAAATTATAATATTTAGACAGAAGGCTAAGAAAAGTCAGTTTAAGAATATCGCCTTCCATATTTTCGTTAAGTATATGTATTTTGGAGAAATTTTTAAAATAAGCTCTTTGGCCAAAGGAAATTGGTTATAAAATGAAAGGTCATTCTTCTGAGAATTGGAAACAACCTAATTGGAGATCATTTTTCAAGGATGTGGAACAATGTTTCCCCCCAAGCAGGCACCTTTTAACTCTCAAGGTGTGTTTTATATATATATATATGCCAAATTTTAGCTGTTCCTAGGACAAAGTGAGTGTGGTCATCACTTTAGGTTCAATAGAGAATTTTTATTTTTAGCTCTGAAACTGACGTTAAAATCACTGTTCCTTTTTTTTTTCTATTTAACTTCACCTGACAAAGTTTTCTAGTGGTTTTAGAATTGTAACATTCATGTCAGGTTACACAGTTTTTATTATGTAAGTCTTATAAGTTTAAATAAACCATTGGAGACAAAGGTAACATCGTACTGTGAAATATGAGCTCTTCCTTTTTGTTGAGCATATACTGCATTAGGTACAGATGCTGCAGAGTTGGGTCATTTACTATTAAAAAACTTGCCTTTGGGGTATCAGTGTTGATTATCCCCATCTTACAGATGAGGCAACTGAAGACAGGATTTGTATTAACCCCAGAGAAAGTGACAGAAGATTTGAAACTAAGACGTCTCAGACTCCAAAGCTTGTGGCCTTAATTATTAGAGCCTTATCTTTAAAGTTATGCGACTGTGAGGAGTGTGTAAAGGTTTAACATCAAGTCTTGTATTCTTTTTATGTTTGTTTTAGATGATGACAATTCAGAAGAAGGCTTCAACACTATTCATTCAGGAAGGCATGAATATGCATTCAGCTTCGAGCTTCCACAGACGTAAGTATTATAAGTAACAGGCATTCTTCTTAAACCTCCATTCTTTTAAAATTAAAATTATTCTAAATTTAAGTATATTTAGTTTAAAAAAAAAAACCCTTTTCATTATTGAATGTTGCTAGAGGAAAACAATGCACTGAAAGAAGTAGCTACTTTTTTATCTAGCCTGGCAAAATTATAGAAAGCAAAGCTCAATTCTTAGTCTCAAGATCTTTAAAGGGGTTTTTAAAACTTGAATAGTATTTCACTTAACATGAGTGAATTAGAAGATTCTAGTCAAGTAGTAAGCATTTTATAAGTACTTTATCATCAGTTGGCATTAACAGAAACATAAAACATCAGGTCTTCTTTGCTAATGCTAACCAACAGCACTAAGCTTAAAAAATAAAAATAATTAGGAATGTCTTAAGAAGTGATGTTCTTTTAATGTGAATTCAGTGGCTTCTGTGCAAAGAGCTAATTGAAAAGGTCACACAAGAGATACTATATGACCTGGACTTAAATGAAGCATCCATCCTACACCTAAACATAAGGCTTGGAATATAGTATGGAAGAAGAAAAGAAAGTGGTTTATTCCTAATGTAAAAATAAGTTGTTAAAAAAGACTGTACTCCCCCCAATTTTTCAATATCTTTGATAATTCTAGTATTTGAGTTCTATGTGAGTAGAGTTCATAGGTGCTATTTTTCAGAAATCTACCAACTAAGATCATCTAATTTTTTTTAACATATATTTATGTATTTTGAGAGAGAGGGAGGGAGAGTGAATCCAAAGCTGTCAGCGCAGAGCCGGACATGGGGCTCAGTCCCACAAACCGTGAGGTCATGACCTGCGCCAAAACTGAGAGTCAGATGTTTGAGCCACCCAGGCGCCTCAAGCAAGGTTATTTAAAATAAACTCTGGAAGACTAACATAAACGCTGCATTTTATTTTTCTGTGCTATAGACATTAATACAAGGGTCTAAAATGCAAAAATACCTGTGAAAACAACACTACTTCTCATCCTATTCTAAGTTAGCATCTTACCTGTACATAACTGAACCCTGGGCATTTGTCTCATGAAATCATGAAAGGAAAGGAAACAAAAAACAAAAAACAAAGGAATTAAAACCTTCTACAATTAATAAAATTTGGGAGAACTGAAAACCACTTCTGATTATCTTGATACAGATAAATAGAAATTTTTATTTTTCTTATTAAGCCAATAAAGTTAGAAAACTTGGCAAAAAAGAGTTAGAACATGAGTAAACTATGACATGGAAAAGCAGCTTTTTAGAGTTTCAGTAGACACCAAAATATGAAAAAATTTTGAAATTATAACAAATGGTCTAGGCCTTTTCTAGACCTTCTTAATTAGTTACTACAAAAAGAGATAATTGCTAGTCAGTGTGTGGAATTTCTCAATAGAAATACTTAAACCATTCTTAACTTCATTTTTAAATTAAAACTTTTAACCTTCCAAAAATTGTTCATTGCCAAACTTTCATAATTTTGCCACCAGCATTAAAGGTAGCTTCTTCTTAGTTTAAAGGGATTGTATTCTTCTGGCTTTTTAAAGCAAAATTACTGTAATATTAACTATCAGCTGTTATTATTTGGAAAACAGAAGGTTCCCCCTCCCCCCCCCATGACTTATCCCTTTGGAAATTAAAAAAAAAAAAATCTACATTAGATACCTCACTGATATATAAACAGTGCCCTATAATAACACTTCTATATGCTGACCTGGTATATAATTATTAAAAAGAGGTATAGAATTAATATATTGAACTTTATATTCTGCGCAGACCACTTGCTACCTCATTCGAAGGCCGACATGGCAGTGTGCGCTATTGGGTGAAAGCCGAATTGCACAGGCCTTGGCTTCTACCAGTAAAATTAAAGAAGGAATTTACAGTCTTTGAGCATATAGATATCAACACTCCTTCATTACTGGTAAGAGTTGACTGAATTCTTCATTCTTGTTTTCAGCATATGAATACTAAAGAATAATCACCTAAACTATGTAACATGTATAATTTTTAAATCGTGATTTACTTTAAAATTCATAAATATTAATCTGTGTTTTTAGTATCTTAAAAATCCAGTCAAGAGCACACAAATTAGTGAAAAATAATGCTCATATTTTCTAACATTGTGATAACTTCAAGTAAATTTCTAAAGAACATATGGTATGAAATAACTCTTACTCTAAAGATAACAATAACAAAAAATAGATCTGTTCCTTGGATAATTTTAGTGAAAGAGGAACAGTAGTATCAATTATTATAAGACCATGTCACTTATGAAAAGATCATAATCTAAAATTTGCATTACATTCTTCCAACATCGGGATAGTTGTCAAATGATGGGGAGATTGTCACTTTCGTGAAAAAACAATTCCCTTTTAAAAGCAACCCTTTTTAATTGCATTTTTCCACAAGATTCAAATTTTACTTTGAAAACTATGTGGTTTAAACAAATGATAACATCTTTAAACAAATAACATTAAAAATCAGAGTGTTCCTTTTTTCACATAACTGTTACATTCTTAAAAAAAGATGTTAACATTTGGGATTATAACCAAATTGCTTCCTAAGCTGCCTTTTTTTTTTTAAAGGCAATTTAAGTGGAATGTGGAAAGGGTTTTTTTGTTTGTTTGGTTGGTTGGTTTTTAATTACTGTATATGTAAAACTGTGTTTATGGAATATGATGTTAAGCCTTGTAGCCTTTTTTTACTTGAATGGAAATTTATATAAAGACAAAAATAGTTGTATAATTCAGGAGCCATCAGGTTTTTTTGAAGTACATTTAGATATACTTAGAAAAACAACACTGCTTTTAATTTTAATTCTCCAAGAATTTGGGACCTTTATATTAAAATATTCTATTACTATCCCAATTCCATGCATTGATCTTTTTCTCTAAATTTCTTTGTTACAGTCACCCCAAGCAGGCACGAAAGAAAAGACTCTCTGTTGCTGGTTCTGTACCTCAGGCCCAATATCCTTAAGTGCCAAAATTGAAAGGAAGGGCTATACCCCAGGTACGTATGAGATGGATTCCCAAAGAAAATGATCCTTCTTCATGTAGCTTTTATGTATAAATATATGGAATTTCTCTAAATGCAAACATAATATAGTATTTGGTAAAATAAACCAGTTTTCTTTCATAAATTGCAATGTAGTGTTCATTTTTAAATAGCACTGTAAATGAGCAGTTCCTTTTTATAATTCTAAGGTATTTGCCACTTTTGGGACAGTTTTTTATCCATGTAGTCCATTGAACTTACAGACTGGGGGGTTAAGAATCTACATTTTTTTGGGTTTGTTTTGTTCTGGTTTTTTTGTTTGTTTGTTTTTTAACAGTAGATACATATTTTTTTCCTCTAGGTGAATCAATTCAGATATTTGCTGAGATTGAAAACTGCTCTTCCCGAATGGTAGTGCCAAAGGCAGCCATTTACCAAACACAGGCTTTCTATGCCAAAGGGAAAATGAAGGAAGTAAAACAACTTGTGGCTAACTTGCGTGGGGAATCCTTATCCTCTGGAAAGACAGATACCTGGAATGGAAAGTTGCTGAAAATTCCACCAGTTTCTCCCTCTATCCTTGACTGTAGCATAATTCGTGTGGAATATTCATTAATGGTATGTATAGATTTAAGGATTTGTTGTTATTTTGTAATGAAGTCATGAGAATATTATTTTGTCTTATATCCAGGATTTGATTTTTATATTCCATATATGATATATATAAATACATATAAGCCCTAAATTTGAATTATTAATAATTTGACCTTATTTGGAAATGTAGTATACCGTAGTGTACACAGAGAAATTTTTCTTGTATACTCTATGTATATGTAAGTAAGAAACAAAGTAAATGAAAGCCTCAAATAACGTTAAAATCGGGTTTTAGTTTTTAAAAAGAAATAATACTTCGAATTCTAAACCTAACCTCTTCTTTCAATGTTTAGGTATATGTGGATATTCCTGGAGCTATGGACTTATTTCTTAATTTGCCACTTGTCATTGGTACCATTCCTCTACATCCATTTGGTAGCAGAACCTCAAGTGTAAGCAGTCAGTGTAGCATGAATATGAACTGGCTTGGTTTATCCCTACCTGAAAGACCTGAAGGTAATTTGATATAATGCATCTTTAAGCTTAGTCTCTTATTATTATTTACAAGAACAAAATGTTGCTTCTAATATTTTATAATTAGATATAATTTATAATTAGATATAATTAGACAAAAACTTTTGTCTATACCTGCAGAGAGTTGATGTGTCCCTAATGTTAGATTTAAAACATATATCCCCCTAGATTTGATCACAAAACAAAAAAATATTATTTTTATCTTGACATTCTTTTTTAATATATACTATTCTGTGTATTTTGACATGCATAAGAACATGCTGTTCGAATTGCGTGTATCTTTTTCCTTCAGCACCACCCAGCTATGCAGAAGTGGTTACAGAGGAACAAAGGCGGAACAATCTTGCACCAGTGAGTGCTTGTGATGACTTTGAGAGAGCACTTCAAGGACCACTGTTTGCATATATCCAGGAGTTTCGGTTCTTGCCTCCACCTCTTTATTCAGAGGTAAGCATTAGCTCAAGTAAGAAGCTAGCTCTCTTGGAAAATACCATTGCAGACTTCTTTAAAAATAAAGTTCAGTTTTGATTATCATATTAGTAGAAAAACAGATAATTTAAGACATAATTAAACATTAAATTATGGTTGTCCAGATTTAGTAAGTTTCATACTTAAATTTAGTAAGTAGGACTCATATTATTGAGGAAATAAGGATACTGATCCAGTCTCATGCTCAAAGAATTATCAGTTAAAGGAGTAATTCATTTTTTGAAGTTTATTTGTATTTATTTGAGAGAGAAAGAAAGAGAGAGAGCACAAGCACAGTCCGGGAAGGGGCAGAGAGAAAAGGACAAAGAGAATACCAAGCAGGTTCCACACTATCAGTGCAGAGCCTGATGTGGGGCGTGAACTCACAAACGATAACATCATGAACTGAGCCAAAATTAAGAGATGGATGCTCAATAGGCTGAACCATCCAGGCACCAACAGAAGTGGCATTTCGCAAGCATAAATTAATTTAGTAGCTAGAATTTCTTATTCATCATCCTTTTCCAATTTAATTTTTGCATACTTTACCAGTCATAGGGGAAAAGAACATATTTGCCAAAAAAAAAAAACAACAACAAAAAAAACCATGGTAACGTTAGACAAACAACATTTCTACAGTTTGATTATTTTTATTCATCTCTGATTGGTGACCACTAAGCACTTACGTGAATAAAACATGGCCCTTACTTGGGAGAAGCTCACAGACTGATGAGAACAAATTTAGAGGTGAAATATTCCATAATTGATAGAAATGCATGCAGTTCATTTGAGGAACAGCTCATTAGGACTTGGGAATCAGGAAAGCCTTCCTTGAGAAGGTGATTGATAAGTCAAATCTTCCAATAAGTAGTCCTCAAAAAGTTATATAATCCAGGCAGAAAAACAGCATGTGGAAGGCAAGGAGGTAGGATAGAAATCAAGCAATTTTGGGATACTTCAGAATACATCTTAATATGTGTTTGAAGGGCTTTAAAGTTGGCCTTGATACCAATATAATACCAAAGTTTTATAAATCACTAGAATCAACCTGATCCTTTTCGTTATCATAGTTCAGCAATTTTACTATGTATTATTACTCTCACGTAAGGCATAAATGGGATTGTTTTACTATGTAAGAAATTGCTTCTTTTCCTCAACATCATTGCTAGATGAGTGCATTTTCCTTTGGATGTGGTTATTAGGAGAGCCACTTTACTCACTGAAATATTCAATATTTAGAATTTGTTCTTATAAATTCTTGATTAGACATGTTTTTTATTCTATTTCATAAAATTTTCCCTTAGAATGTTAAACATGTTCTTCCACTTACAGATTTTATTACTACATTTTTACACTAATGTTTCTGTCTTGAGTCAGTCATTTCTATTTGATCAGAGCTTTCTGGCTATGTAACAGGCATGTTAAAAGAATGACAATCTAAGCAAATTGTGTGTCCTTCTTTTAAAGTGAACTAAGATAAGGGAATTAAACACTTTTGAAATTCTATGTCCTTCTTTTAAAGTGAACTAAGATAAGGAAATTAAACACTTTTAAAACCCTAAGTTGTTTCAGAGTATGATTTAATTAACAGTCATATGGGGAGAGGAGTTCTAGATTGTATTACAGTGATTTTTTTTTTCTCTTTTAAGTCATTAAAAGGTAGATGCTTTTTTTCCCCAAAACCATGTTTTACCTAAAGTTTATGAGGCACTTTAGATTGTGCCACATTTAAATGCAAGTAAAAATGGGTCTTGCCCAAAAGATGTCTCCCAAAAAGGAGTGCATTAAAGCCAGCTATTGGCCTTCCTGTGTCCAGTCTCTTTGTACCTGGGAAGCAACTGAAGTATATTCACTTTTCTTAAATGTATGTGCATAATGAAAGTCAGTGTAGAAATAAAGAAGGTGGGAAGACTGTAGAGCATTTTGGGTTCAGCACTGTTATTTCTTAATAGACACTGTTTTTCTAGGTCCTCTGGGATTTTACGTTCACAGGTTATTACCTCACATAAGCACGAAGAATATTAATATTGTTCACACAACTGCATTTTTCCCAAAGCCCAGAAAAGAGACAAGTTGACTTTTTTGTAAAAGGATAAAAGGGATACTTTACAAAAGGAGATCGTCTCTATGAAGATGTTCTCCATTGTGCATTTGGTTTTTCAGTCCTACTGAGTGCTGAGTAAAACACCATTCCCTGATAAAATTTCACCATTAGCTTTTGGAATAGAGAATTACTTGGGCATACCTTTATAAATGTTATTATTAACCTAGTAATTAAATATAAGACACTTTATAAATAATACTAGTATTCTTTTCTCCCTTACCTGCCGTGTATGTTCTGATTAAATTCTTCAGTGGTACTCAAAATGTTAGTCATCAGCTACATCTTTACTAGACTTTATCAAATAACTATATATTTTTTTCCCTTTTCTTTTTAGATTGATCCAAATCCTGATCAG
This sequence comes from Proteles cristata cristata, assembly GCA_017311185.1. Lineage (NCBI taxonomy): Eukaryota > Metazoa > Chordata > Mammalia > Carnivora > Hyaenidae > Proteles > Proteles cristata. The sequence goes on from JAESUZ010002988.1 coordinate 3,610,765, forward strand.
TCAGCAGATGATAGACCATCCTGCCCCTCTCGTTGAAGGAATACTTCATTAGATCAACTTGATGTGGGTCCCGAACTGTATCTCTTCCCAGCTGAGGACAGAGAAGTATCTTGGAGACACGTTTTCAGAGGAAGTGGAATTGCTTTTGCCCAGAAAAATGGCAGATACATGAAACAACCAGTGGTCATGCTTTAGAAGCCTACAGCAACATTCTGGGACTGCTCCAACATGCTTGAAGATCTAAGCTTTTCTCCTTTAAAACAGGCACATATTAAGAGCAGTCTTCTTAGCCTATGGTCATACGTGTCAAGACACCACGTTGTAAAGAGGGATGATTTCCTTCTTTTGATTTGAAAATTTGCACATGCTCAATGCTTACATTGTGCAGTTCCGATGTCACTACAGCTTTTTTTTTCCATTTATGCCAGACTCTTGATACTCTTTAAAAACTTGTTTGCGGTCAGCACAACAAGGAACAAAAGAAAGCTTTGAAAAAACTTTAACATGAGAAAAACGCACTGACTTTTTTTTTTTTAATTTAATATAGCCTGGACTTTACCTGCGTATGCACATGCTCAGAAATGTCCTACTAGGCTGACCATGTATCACCTCTTCAGCTTGGATCCTATTGTGGATTTATTTACAAACATCAAATGCCTTCAAGCCAATCCTTCTTGCTGTATGTTTTGCAGCCTACTGTAGTAGATACGCAACAGAAATGTGGGAAAAGAGATAAGAGGAGGAAGCTAATAAGAGACTTTGTCAAGATTGTATACCTTCTTGGTTTCTTTTAAGAATTTGTTGCCTTTCTACTATTACAGCAAAGCAGCATTTTGTTACTGACTGCCTAAAATCACTTAATCTCAGGTGAACGCATCACTTGCCAAACTGTTGGAATGCTATTTGTGTTTTGTTGCACTGTTATATTTTTGTTTGGTTGGCTTTTTGGAGAGGGAAATTTGGAAAAGGGACATACACAAAAGTGATAACCCACCCACATTCCCTTTTTATCATTACATATAAGAAGAAACTAGCAGAGCTAAGAATGGAGTAAAGAAAGGCAGTATGGCAGGCACCAGCAAAGAGTTAAGGGCTTGTTGCTCTTAAAAATTATTGTTATTTTTATTATTTTAAGAGTATGAAAATTTTCCAGTCACTGGAGAGGGAGGAGAAAGTGCATTTATTTTTGTATGGAGTTACTTAATTACCTCCAAAACACATATGTTGGAAATCATTTTTGCTGGTGCGGAGTATTTTAATGAGCAGGAATATATATATTCAGGTTACTATTAGCTCAATTTATACATTTCCTGTCCTGCTCAAGCTTCTCAGAGCTTGAAAACCCAAGTTTATTCTAAAAGTGCATAACTTCAAAATTACAAAATACTAGAATATGTGCTGAAATGATAACTGTTTTATATTTCTGTGGGTTTTTTTTTAATCAAAGTATTTTTTCCATTACCTAAAGAACATTTTGCTAAACATGAGAAATGACTCAGAGAAGAAGAGCAACCACCTCAGTAAATTATAGTTTATATTAAAGATAATTTACAGTTGGCTCATAACAGATATACCAGCATTCACGATGACACTTAAAAACTGCATTTTCCAAGGTACCAAGTATACTGATGATTGTCTTAGGGAATTCAGTTCTGATGGTTTTAATGAAAATCAGCATCTCTGATATTACAACATACGTGTAAAATGGGTGTTACATCTATCCTGCCATTTAACCCCACAGTTAATAAAGTGGCTGAAAATAGTAGTAACTCTGGCTTGGTGCTTGACCTGGTTAAATACTGTCTTAAAGCTTCATACGAAACAAATAGGCTTTTCCATAAGTGGCCTTTAAGAAAACATGGAAGACAATTCATGTTTGAAAAATGCTGACAGGGTGAAGAAAGCCCAGCGTAAAAATGAATCGCGTTTTAGGTGATTCAGTAAAGGGTTTGGGCTCCCGTAGCAAACTAATACTAGATAATAAGGAAATGGGGGTGAAATATTTTTTTATTGTTGTTAAATCATTTTGTGAATGTCCCCCTCAAAAGAAGCTAATGGAATATTTGGCATAAAGGGCATTTGGTGGTTTTATTTTTGTTTGGGGGGGGGGGATTGTCTGAAAATCCCTTTTCTTTTTTCTTTTATGTCTGACTAGGGAACAATTGTTGATATGCATAGCATTGGAATACTTATCACCATATACTCTTACAAATAACACATGAAACAAGAATGACCAATATTCTGATAATTGGCACTGGGTCACAGAATACAATGTGATTAAATTTTGACTCTATAAAACTTTATCAAATAAAGTTTTATTTTCCCCATTAAAGTATTTCTTTACTTTCTTATTTAGAGGCATTACTTTACTCTTTTCTAAATATTGGTCAATTCCTGACATAAGATGTGAGGTTCACAGTTGTATTCCAGTATTCAAGATAGATTCCTGATTTTTCAATTAGGAAAAGTAAAATCCAAAATGTTAGCAAAACAAAGTGCAATATTAAATGTTTGCTTTATAGATTATATTCTATGGCTGTTTGTAATTTCCCTTTTTTCCCCCTGTTTTATTTGGTGCTGAATATGTCCTTGTAGGCTCTGTTTTAAGAAAACAATATGTGGGAAATGATTTAATTTTTCCTATTGCTCTTCCTTGTGGAAAATAAAGTGTTTTGTTTTTTTCTTTTTTGTAAAATTGTTTGGAGATTTATTTGAATCCTAATCATGTTAGTAATTTGTCATATTTGCAAACACTATTAAGACTACAATTAAACCCTGTTTTAAGCCATGCTGGATAAGAACTGCTTCTAGATATCAAGGAATATCACTGAAGAGTTAAAGGAATTTTTAATACTATTTATCACTGTTTGCCTTAATAATTCACCAAGATATACGTAAGTTCATTAAGTAATTTCCAGTCCTCTATATGAACCAAATTTAACCAGGTAAGATAGTTTCACTTTCAGGTACCAATGCCTTTATGCTGTGAAGTATACAAGTTTCTAGTACTATCAAGAGCACTTAAATTTAAAAGGTGTATTAACTAACCTCACAAAATATTTTTTCTAAATTTTAAAAGAGCAGTAAGTATTCTTTTTCTAAAAGACTGAATTTTACAGTGATTCATAACTATAATTTGGTGATCATATTTAGGGTAAAATATTTCAGTGTTTATATATTCATAGATTAGCTATCAAGTTGTATATGCACATTACATATAAGATAGTCCCATACTTGAAAATGTATATATACATTAGTGTGTTACAAAGAAACATTTAGACATTCTACATTTATAATCAGTTTTAGGGAAATAAGAGCAAGGGGCTCTAGATGACTCAGTCGGCTAAGTATCGTACTCTTGATTTCAGCTCAGGACATGATCTCATGGTTTCTGGGATCAAGCCCTCTACACTGACATTGTGGAACCTGCTTGGGATTCTCTCTCCCTCCTTTCTGCCCCTCCGTGTGCTCTCTCAAGTAAACATTTTTTAAAAATCTACACAATGTCTAGGGGCACCTGGGTGGCTTAGTCGGTTAAGCGTCCGACTTTCACTTAGGTCATGATCTCGCGGTTCGTGGGTTCGAGCCCCGCGTCAGGCTCTGTGCCGACTGCCAGCTCAGAGCTTGGAGCCTGTTTCAGTCTGTGACTCCCTCTCTCTCTGACCCTCCCCTGCTCACGCTGTCTCTCTCTCTCCTAGAAATAAAACATTAAAAAAAAATTAAAAAATCTACACAATGTCTAGACAATAAAGAATAAAGATGACTAAGGAATGAGGAATAATAACATGAAAAGAAGAGACCTAGGTGTTGGGTTCTGTAACTTTAGATGTAGCCTTGTACAGGATCTGTGAATTTTGATGTGGTCATCCACAAAGTAGAAAAGTAGCTATCCAAATTCCCTTTCATCATTGAAGGCACAAGGTTATAATATATATTTTTAGGTAAAGGAATAATGCTCAAATCCATTATAACATTGGAAATTAATCCCGTTGCTTCTAAATTTATGTTAGAATACTTTCAGACTGAGTTAAGCACATGTCTCAAGTTATATACAATTAATTGACAGTTACTTTGCTTTTGCATTGCCATCCATACTCATCCAAACTCTATCACTAATTAGGATTTATTGAATGGCCAAGCTCAATATATTTATCAGGATTTTTTTATTGTAACAGAGAAACTCAGACTAGCTTAAGTAAAACAAACAAACAAAAAAAAAACCAAAAAAACCCCAAAACTGTATTAACCAGTAATTCTAAGGATGAACTATATTAAGCACATTTGGATCCAGAAATCCAAATAATGCTCTGGAGACACACTTGTCTCTCATCTCTGTTAACTTGCCATTTTTCCTATTAGCCTTATACTTTCATTTTAGATAGGCCAGGAAAGATGAGCCCAGCTTCTATATCTCCTGGAAGAAAACCCATCCAGACTCTCCAAATCCCTTGTTAGAGAAGATTCTGATTGGCCAATATCTGGGTTATGTCTCATGCCATATAGAATGGGTTTCCCAATAGAAAGAAATCTGTTTCCATAAGAAGGGAGAAAAGAGGTTACTTATTCGTGCTACTTCAAGTGTTGTCCAAACCAGCAGCAATGGCATCACCTGGGAGTTCATTAGAAAAGCAGAATATCAAGGTCTACCCCAGAATACCCACAATTCCTGTTTACATGGTTCCCAGGTAATTTGTAAGTACAGTAAAATTTAGGAAGCAAAGCACACCAAAGAGATAAAGACAAAACAGGCAACTTTGTTTTCAGAAGTCCTAAGCTGTAACTGAGCTGAGGATTTTGAAGTACTTGATAAGTGAAAAATAATTATGGCATTTTAAATCTCAAAGCCTGTTTATGGCTTGATATTTTTGATATAAAATTTTACTATAATAATTGATAGCAATTATTATACCTTCAGAATTCCTATATCAACAACCAGCATTTCTCAAAATATCCATGTCTGAATGATAAAACATTTTGCCTTTTTGTTTCTTGATTTCAAAATCAACAGGAGATGCATTTTTCAATACATGAGAGAAAACCTTACTGATAAAATTAATTTGACTTTTGAGGAATATAGTCTAAACAACCAGAAACTGTTGTGCTAAATACATGAATATGAAAAGATCACTTCAAATCAAAGACAGTTAGTAGTTTAGAAAGCCAAACATACCAGCCCAGCTGGAAATAGAACCAGTTTCACTGTCTTTATTGAATAGCACAAAATTAACAAATAAGGACAAGAATATATTATTTTCAAACCAGCTTCACAGACACTAACTTTGGCAAATGGTGTTAAGATATTATAAAGCCAAAGAGGGGGGATAATGTTGCTTTAGAATAGGTTCCAGCATTTATATGTTAAGATATATAGCCTAATGTGATTCAAGAAAACAAGTTCATAACATACTAGGAATTTCTGACACACTGTAGCTAACTCTAAGTGGAAATGGATTTTCCTGGTTCTAAATTCCAGACTTACATAAGTTCTCAACATCAATTTCCAATCCAAACAAAATGATTATTACATCTGGTAATGGTAGGTCTCTGGGAATACTAATAAAGTTAAAATGGTGTATTAAAACATCTTTGTATAATTTAGAAATCTATTTACTAGTTACACAAAACAGTCTTACCAGTGAACAGAAGAATGTGAAAGATTAAAATATATTGTTTTAAAATGATAAATCTAGAGGCGCCTGAGTGGCTCAGTTGGTTAAGTGTCCCACTTCAGCTCAAGTCATGATCTCGCAGTTTGTGAGTTTGAGCCCCACATCGGGCTCTGTGCTGACAGCTCAGAGCCTAGAACCTGCTTCAGATTCTGTGTCTCCCTCTCTCTCTGCCCCTTCCCTGCTTATACTCTGTTTCTCTGCCTCTCTCAAAAAAAAATAAATAAATAAATACTTTTTAAAAATGATAAATCTAACAGTTTCTTCTAAGAACTGATGAAAGTCAAATCATTACATTGTTATTACTTTAGATGACATGAATTTTTACCAAAGGAAAAGCCATCTGATCCTTACTGAATATAGGAATTTATACATGTTAGATCATTTTTCTTTAATGAATTAATAGTGTAACTAATAATAGAAATGCAAAAACTTGTTAAAATAAGCATCTAGTTTCTGTTTTGGTTTTGTTTTTGTCTTTGTTTTTTTAGGGAAATCAACATTTCCACCTTCTAGTGCAAGGCACATTTTTGTAATGTACACATCTTAATAGCTCTGAATCCCAAAAGGTAGTACTCAAGATGTTCAGATCAATAGGAAAATAACAGGAAACTAAGATATAACACATGCATCATATAAACAAACAGAATGCTAGCAGCCTATAAAGGCATATCCAGAGCCCACAACAACAAAATTGCCCATGCATTCTTCTCCAAATTGTTAATTCCAAAATTAAAAAAACAAAGGAAAAAAAAAAGTTCACTTCACTTACTGTTATTCCTCCTATGAGGAGAGAGTCAACTTTAGAAAACCCTTGTGAGGAAAGAGCCATAAGAGTGCATGCTGTGTAGAAGTAGTGGACAAATGCCTCAGACTGGTCAGCTTTTATGAGTGCCTTGAGCAGACTGGCCAGGGAAGCCCAATAAATTCCTTCATTACATTATCCTCTGTATTAGTTTCCTACTGGCTGCCTTAACAAAGTAGGAGAGTTACGCACTCTTTTTTAACTCTCTTCAAACCAAGAGAGTTAAAACAACTAAAATTTGGGGTTTCTGGTTTAAGCGTCTGACTTTGGCTCAGGTCATGATCTCACGGTTTGTGAGTTCAAGCCCCATGTCGGGCTTTCTGCTGTCAGCACAGAGCCTGCTTTGGATCCTCTAACATGCCCTCCTGCCCCCCACTGCCCTCCCCTGCTTGTGTTCTCTCTGTCTCTCTCAAAAATAAAATAAATAGAAAAAAATTAAACAAACCTAAAATTTATTCTCTCACAGTTCTGGCACCTAGAAGTCCAAAACCATGGCATGGCCATGTGCCTTCTCAAGTCTAGAGAGGTAGAGCTTTCCTTCCTCTTCATGCTTCTGGTGGTGTCGCGCAGTCCTTGGCAGTCCCTGGCTTATACATATATCCCTGGAATCTTTACCTTTTTACATAATGGTCATCTTCTCCCACTGTATCTCTGTCTCTTCTGGCTCTCTCCTCTAAGTCTCTTCTCTCCTTATACAAGACATAGTCATAATGGATTAAGGGCCCACCCTACTCCAGTATGACCTTATATTAACTAATTATATCTGCAATGATCCTGTTCCAAATAAAGTCATATTCTGAGGTATTGGGGATTAGAGCTTCAATTTATCTTTTTGGTAGATGTAATTGAACCCAAAACAACTTCCTTTCCTCCTAAAAAGGAAACATGATAACAATCTGGTACCTATAAGGTACCTATTTAGAGGAAATACAGTTAGCTATTATTCCTCACTTTACAGAGCAGATTTAGCCTTGCACTGTAAAACCACTATAGATCAAAGGAAATATTCCCTCTCCCTCCCCTTTTTTCCTTGGTGTGATACTGTAGTGGGTGAGCACTCATCTGGGAGACAAGGAACCTAAGTTCTGGTCCACAGACACTAAGTGGCTGAATAAACTTCAACAAGTCATCTGACTTTCTCTGGGGTTCCATTTCCTATTTCCTAGTCAAACAAACGCTAAAAGAGGAAGAGAAAAAGAGAGAAAGAGAGAAAGAAAGAGAGAAAGAGAGAAAGAAAGAGAGAAAGAGAGAAAGAAAGAAAGAAAGAAAGAAAGAAAGAAAGAAAGAAAGAAAGAAAGAAAGAGAAAGAAAGAAAGGGAGAGAGGGAGAGAGGGAGGGAAGGAACTCCTCTTCTAGCAATACTTTTCTATTCAGAGAACCTGATATAATTTAGTTAAAATACCATAACCTTGTGCCCAGTCTCTGGACTTCAAGATTTTATATTGCTGTAAAATTTTTAATTTGCCTATAATTATACCAACATGGTAGCTTAAAACTTAACACAACTGAGTTTCACTCTAGAAAACAATGTATAGTACTATGTAAGCCACTGCTTTATTTCAAAACAGTAAAAACTCACCATGTTCTTTTATAGCAAGCCATGATATCATCCAATAACCATGGTGTTTTAAAAAGTGCATTGTTTAGGTGCTGGATGGCTCAGTCAGTTGAGTGGCCCACTTCAGCTTAGGCCATGATCTCACAGTTCATGAGTTCGAGTGCCGCATTGGGCTTACTGCTGTCAGGGCAGAGCCCTCTTCAAATCCTATGTCTCCCTCTCTCCCTGCCCCTCCCCCACTCATGCTCTCTCAAAACTAAATAAACATTTACAAATAAATACATAGATATATAATTAATTAATTAAAAAGCGTATTGTGTCCGGATTCAAGAATCCTAGACCCCCATCTTCCTCTAGCAAGTTGATCCCCTTGAACATAATCAGTGACTTCTCTAGACCTCTGTTTCTTCAGTCTTCACCAATAAGAATGAAACTTTGCCATGACTCTGTAGTTTCTTCTAGCTGAACAGTCTACCAGTCTACCTCTTATTCAAAGGGATGTCATTCAGCTGAGACCCTGCTTTTAGAATGCCACATATTCAAGCTACAGGCATACCTTGGAGATTTTGCATGATCAGTTCCAGACCATATCGATAAGATGAATACTGCAATAAAGCAGGTCAAATAAATAATTTTTTTTAGTTTTCCAGTGCATACAAAAGCTATATTTACACTACACTATAATGTATTAAGTGTGCAAAGCATTTTGTCTTAAAAAAACAATGTGCATACCTTAATGAAACATACTTTATTGTCAAAAAAAAGCTAACCATCATCTGAGTTTTAAGAAAGTAGTAATCTTTTTGCTGGGGGATGGGTTGATGGCTACTGACTGATTGGGCTGGGGGTTGCTGAGCACTGGGGTAGTTGTGATAATTTCCTTTTTTCTTTTCCTTTTAATGTAAACTCTATGTCCAACATGGGACTTGAACTCACAAGAGTCACATGCTCTACCAACTGAGCCAACCAAGTTCTCTTGGTTGTGGTAATTTCTTAAAATAAGACAACAATGAAGTTTGCCACATTAATTGACTCTTCATTTCATGAGTGATTTTTCCATAGCATGTGAGGCTGTTTGATAGCATTTTACCTGTGGTAGAACAATCAAAACTGAAATCAATCCCCTCAAACCCTGCCACTTCTTCATCAACTAAGTTTCTGTCCTGTTCTTAATCTCTTGTTGTAATTTCAACAGTCTTGACAGAGTATTCAACAGAAGCAAACTCCATCTCAAGAAACCATTTTCTTTGCTCATTTGCAAGAAGCAAATCTTTATCTGTTAAAGTCTGATCATGATGCTAAAGCAATTCAGTCACATCTCTAGGCTCCACTTCTAATTCTAGTTCTCCTCCTATTTATACCACATCTGCAATTACTTCCTTCAGTGAAGTCTTGAACCTCTCGAAGTCTTCCAAACTCCTATTCCTGTTGATATTTTTACCTCTTCTCATGAATCACAAATTTTCTTAATGGTACCTACATGGTAATTTCTTTCCAGAAGGTTTTCAACTGACTGCCCAGATCCATCAGAACAATCACTATTCCTGGCAGCTACATACAGTCTAATAAAATGTATTTCTTAAATAATTAACACTCGAAACTTGGGGCTTCTGGTTGGCTTACTTGGTAAAGCATGTGACTGTTAATCTTGGAGTTGTAAGCTGGAGCCCCACAATGGGTAGAGAGATTACTTAAAAACAAAATCTTAAAAAAAAAATACATCTTTGCATACATAAACACACACATACACACACACACACACACACACACACACACACACACACACACACACACACTACTTGAAAGTCAAAAGTACTCCTTAATGGGGCACCTGGGTGGCTCTGTAGGTTGGCCAACTAGGCTCTTGGTTTCGGCTTAAATCATTATTTCACAGTTCATGGGTTTGAGCCCCATGTCAGTCTCTGCACTGAGCAGGGAGCCTGCCTGGGATTCTCTCTCCCACTCTCTCTACCCCTCCCCAACTCATGCTTACTCACTTGCTCTCTCAAAATAAGTAAATAAAACTTAAAAAAAATATTACTCCTTAATCCATGGTGTACAGAATGGATGTTGCATTAGCAGGCGTGAAAACAACATTCATCTCCTTTTCCATATCCATCAAAGCTCTTGGGTGACTAGGCACATGTCAATGAGCAGTAATATTTTGAAAGGAATCATTTTTTCTGAGCAGTAGATCTCAACAGTGGGCTTAAAATACTCAGCAAACCATGTTGTAAATAGATGTGCTTTCACCCAGGGTTTGTTGCTCCATTTTTATAGCACAGGCAGATTAGATTTAGCATAAGTCTTCAGGGCCCTGGGATTTCAAAATGGTAAATGAACATTGGTGTCAGCCTATGTTTACCCCTAACAAGATAGTCAACCTGTCCTGTGAAGCTTTAAAGCCAGGCTTGACTTCTCCTCTCTAGCTATGAAAGTCCTAGAGGACATCTTCTTTCAGTATAAGGCTGTTTCATCTACACTGAAAATCTGTTGTTTAGTGTAGCCACTTTCATGAAATGCCTCTCCACCAGCACTTATTGCTTAACCTTGCAAGTTTATTGTTAAAAAGACAGCTTCTTTCCTCAAACCTCATGAACCAACCTTTGTTAGTGTCAAACTTCTCTTCTGCAGCTTTCTAACCTCTCTCAGCCTTCAGAGAACTGGAGACAGTTAGGGCCTTGCTTTAAATTAGAGTTTGACTAAACAGAATGTTGTGGCTGATTTGGTCTTATATCCAGACACTAAAATTTTCTCCATGTCAGCAATAAGCTATTTCACTTTCTGTTCATTCATGTGTTCACTAGAGTGGCACTTTTTTTTTTTAAGTTTAGGGGAGAGTTGCATTTTTTAAAATGTTTATTTATTTATTTTTGAGAGAGCAGATGAGCAAGCGAGTGAGCGAGAGGGCATGAGCAGGGAAGGGGCAGAGAGAGAGAAGGAGAGAGAGAATCCCAACCAGGCTCCACATGGTCAGCACAGAGTCTGACACAGGGCTCAATCTCATAAACCATGAGATCATCTGAGGTGAAATCAAAAGTCAGACACTTAACCAATTGAGCCACCCAGGCACCCCTAGAGTGTCACTTTTTAATTTCCTTCCAGAACATGTTCTTTTCATTCACAACTTGGCTGTTTAGTATAAGACACCAGTTTTTTGGCCTATCTTGACTTTTGACATGCCTTCCTCACTAAGCATATTTATTTCTAGCTTTTGATTTAAAGTGAGAGACCTATAACTCTTTCTTTCACTTGAACACTAAAAGGTCCTTGTAGGGTTATTGGTTGGCCTAATTTCAATATTGTTGTCTCTCAGGGAATAGGAAGGGCCATGGAGAGGGAGAGGGATGGGGAATAGCCTGTCAGTGGAACAGTCAGAACACATAGATCATTTGTTGATGAAGTTCATAGTCTTATAGGGGTGTGGTTCATGTTACCCCAAAAGAATTACAACAGCAACATCAAAAATTACTGACCACAGTTTACCATAACAATTATAATAATAATGAAAAGTTTGAAATATTGTGAGAATTACCAAAATGTGACACTAACAGTGAGCAAATGCTGGTGGAAAAATGGCCCTGATAACTTGCTCAACACAAGGTTGCCACCAACCTTCAATCTGTAAAAAAAAAAAAAACATGGTATCTGCAAAGTGCAACAAAGCACAGTGTAAATAACATAAGGTGTGCCTATATGTAATTTGGGATTCGTTTGGTTATTTAGGCAAAAGTTCTCTTCTTAAGGCAACTAGAATCTTCCCAACTCTAACATGAAGATACGTATTTTTACCTATAGCACTGACAATATATAATAATATAACAATTTTAATATATACTCATAATGCTAAGATATAGATAACATCACAAACACATCACAATATGACTAGTGAATAAGGAATATCCTTTGCTTTCTAAAACTTATCTAGCAAACATTATTTCATGGAGTACTTGAGTCTTATATAAGTACTCTATATAAGGGGCAGAAGAGAGTAAAACTTCTAAAGAACTTCTGAAGAAGATCTGTCCCTTATTCAGGAGCAGCTGCAAAGTCACCTGCCCACTTGCTTATGGGAAAGATTCTGGTGACTACATAAATGGAGGGAGGAAGATGGTAGGCAAGCCGGACTGTTCCTTTGAAGGAAAGTTGACTCTTTCTCTCTTCACCTTAATGTTGTTTACTTCAAAGATAATCTCCAATTTAGTTTTAACACTAGATTCTCTCAAGACAAAAAAAAAGTGAACCTGGATTATTTCCATTTGGGTAAAAAAAAAAAACCTGGAGAAAAACAACAGTATAAAGTTTGGACTACAATCCCCTTCTTACTACATAGTGAAATTTTCTTCCAAAATACCCTGGTCTCAGCTCTAATGGAATAGAGAATAATAGAGTTGTTTTTTTTTTTTTGTTTTTTTTTTTTTTACCTTAGGGTATTATCTACACCATTCTATGCCTCTTTGACAGTTAGCTTTCTTGATTCAATAAAGGAGAAGAAAATGGTTCCAATTTAAGGAAAATGTATTAACTTGTTTAGTTCTCCAAGGTACTATTCTTCAGTACACTGAAGCACTAGCTAACAAAATAACATCATAGAAACTGAAAAGATCTAACCAAGTAGAACCTGAAGTATATATTCTTAAATTAGGGGGAAGAGTGTATGTCTGTCTGCCTTAATTCTCTTCCTCATAAGCCCATGTAGAGTGATTTGTGGAGTAATAGCACATGTGTATTTTGCTTGGGCTTATCATATAAAATATCATCCTATGAAGCTCCTACAATATGTCAGGTAACTGTGCAAGGTCTCTTTATGTACATGTACCTTATTTATCCTTACAGTCACTTTCAAAGACAGCTGTTACATGTATCTTTTTAGTTGGGGAAACTGTTTTCAAAAGGAACTGATCAACTATATCAAATCACACACCTGTCAAATTAAAGCCTAATAATTTACATTCAGGATTGTCTGGATTTAAAATTTTGGTATTTTATGGCTACCTGGCTGGCTCAGGTGAAAAAGCACTGTACTTTTGATCTCAGGGTCGTGAGTTTGAGCACTACGTTGGGTACAGAGATTACTGAAATAAATATTTTTTTATTTATTTTTGAGAAAGACACACACAGAGTGAGTGGGGAAGGGGAAGAGAGAGAGGGAGACACAGATTCCAAAGCAGGCTCCAGGATCCAAGCTGTCAGCATACAGCCTGATGCGGGCTCAAACTCACAAACTGTGAGATCATGATCTGAGCTGAAATTGGCCACTTAACCAAATGAACCACCCAGGCGCCCCTGAAAAAAATTTTTAAAAACTTAGATAAATAAAATCCTGGCATTTTATTATAACACTAAATTTATTATTAATTAATTCCTTACCTGCCTCAAGTCTTTGTCTTCAGAAAGCCCCCAGATAGCTTACAATTCATTCATCCACATCAGGACTCCACAAGAACTAGACACTAGAATGGCAAATATTGCTAGTAGTAGAGAAGAGGTTGGAGGATCTAAAATATGAGGTACGGCTGTGAATAGCTCTGAGCTCCAAAGCGAAGAGTAAGAAATCCAAAGGCAGACCACCACACATTGTCTTCACAAAGGTAGACCCAACCATTAGCTGCTAGTACAGGGAGAAAGGTCAGTGAGAGCAGAACTGCCAAGGGAAGGCTGAGGTAGGCCCCGGAGAAAGGACCTGGTTCCAAAGGGAAAACTAGGTCACAGTGTAGTCCTCTCCCAGGATCCCTGCCCCCTGGGAATGCCTCAGTGAATGTACCTGGACTAGTATGACAGATGACTCCTCTGAAAACTGAGCTAATTAACCCCTTCATGTGATGGAAGGGATACTTCAGCTAATCATTTCTTCAGTGTATAAGTAATAAATAAGGATCAAACAATCAGTTAAATGGAAATGGGAAAGCCACTTGACTTTAAAACATCTGATGCATAGTAGGCATTTTGGATTTTAAACTTCTAACATTCATCCATCCTGTCATCAATCAACAAATGTTCATTTCACATAACACTAAGTTCTGTGTATGCCCTGAGAAAATCAGAACTAAATCCATTAAATTTTCAATAGTCTCCCACTGTCATGCCACTTGCTATTGCTAGATCCTTCAGGGTGGTGATAATCATTAGCCCTTTTCTTTCCATCCATCTCTCTATATATTTTCTCAAAGAGATCATTCATCTCCTTAGCTTCAACCCTATGATAATGATTCAGATATCTATCATCTCTAGTCCTATTTTTTTTTCATCTCTTTGCTCTAATTCTCAATGACATTACAGATATTTTACTTAGTAAATTCTCCAGTTTCTAAAAGCTATTTTTTCTAAAATGAACTCCTCATCCTTCTGCATGTACCCACCCCCACCTCTGTAACTTCCTCTTTCTGGAATTTCTGATCTCTGTTCCAAGTTCCACTCTCCTCACTCTTTTTTTTTTTTTAATTTTTAATGTTTTATTTATTTCTGAGAGAGACAGAGAGAGACAGCATGAGCAGGGGAGGGTCAGAGAGAGAGGGAGATACAGACCCCAGGCTCTGAGCTGGCTGTCAGCACAAAGCCTGATGCAGGGCTCGAACCCATGAACAATGAGATCATGACCTGAGACGAAGTTGGACGCTTAACCGGCTGAGCCACCCAAGCCAACCCCAGTCTCCTCACTCTCTCACTCCATGTCTCCATTATGAAGTCCTCCTTATCCAATCAGTTATGCAGCATTCTCAGTTTTTTTCTGTAAGACCTCTATGGTACCTCACCCTTTCCCTTCAGCCCCATTGTTACCCTCCTAGTCTGGGTGTTTATCCTGTCACACATTTCTTTTTTTTTTTTTTTCTAGGCGAGAGAGAGAGAGAGAGACAGCGTGAGCAGGGGAGGGCCAGAGAGAGAGGGAGACACAGACTCCGAAATAGGCTCCAGGCTCTGAGCTGGCAGTCAGCACAGAGCCCACCGCGGGGCCCGAACCCACGAACCGCGAGATCATGACCCAAGCGAAAGTCGGAGGCTCAACCGACTAAGCCACCCAGGCGCCCCATATCCTGTCACACATTTCTTACTTCTTTCTACCAATTCCAAAATCCTGGCTTAAGCCTCAAATCCTCCATAAAGTTTTTGAGCCATTCCAATCTTCAGTGATCCCTGCCACTCCGGAGTTCCCTCAGCATTTACTCTACCTCATAGCATTTGTTCTAGTTTATGATTGTCCGCCCAGTCAGTGTTTCATCCCACCCCACCCAACCCCCAACTATCACAATGCCTGGTCCACCCTGAACACAGAACAGCTGCTCAAAAAAACTTGGGCAATGATTAACATTTGGGAACTGCTATCTACTGAATCTGTCTCCCTCTAATTAACACGCCAAAGCCCTAATCCCCAATATAACTATCTGAAGATAGGACCTTAAGAAGGGAATTTAGGGTAAAGGAGGTCAGAAGGGAGGTTTCCTAACCTGGTAGGACTGTGGCTTTAGAAGAAGAGGATGAGGGAGTTCTCTTTCTCTTTCTCCCTGTCTTTCTCTGCCATATGAGGACACAGCAGAAAGTCGGCCACCTGTATGTCAGAAAGTGCTCTCACCAGAACCCAGCCACACAAGCATCCCGATCTTTGACTTGCCAGCCCCCAGAACCATGAGAACATACATATGTATTGTTTAAGGCTCCCAGTCTATACTATTAAGATTTCATCCTATTTAAAGAAGGGCTACCACATGAAATGCTTTTTTTTTCCCTTCTATGTGAAGTACCAACTCAGACAATGATGATCATAATTAATGAAGTTTCTTCCTGGCTGTGGAACTTCTAAAGGTGTCTCTGTCCAACTTTCCCTCCTTCACTGTAATAATTTTCCCTGCTCCACCCTTTTAGCCATGAGGTATAGATGAGCTAATAAAGAGTAAGCCCTGGTTAGCTCAGTCTTGTCTTGTCACACTGACCACATTGAATCATTTAAGGATGGGCAAATGACCCAGTGCTGACCAGAGATGTATATAAGAAGATTTTTGTGAGGATTCCTGGGATTTTCCTTGCTCTTACCAAAAAGTGATCAGGACAGATATTCTCTTCGCCATAGGAAACTACTTATTATATGTGGAACTATGCCAGCTGTTTATTTACTACGTAGGAAGCCAGGCTAAAAATGAAGCAGGCAATGAAAGAGGGGCAGAGCTTAGTTACTCAATGAGAAGAAGAATTGTAGTCTTGATCTGGTTATGCCTAAAGCTTGATCTCCCACTGCAGTTTCTGGCTCTGTGAGCCAATAAATTTCCTTCATTGCCAGTTTGAACCCAGTCTTCGATTACTTACAACTAGAAACATCTTTGTTATAGAAGGGAAAGCTAAGATAAGCCCATTACAGTGAGGAAATTATTATTCACAGGACAGAATCAGAACTTTTCATTCTTTGTGTCTCAATCGAACCCAGTTCATACGCGAAATGCTTTCTAAGGACATTTGCAACTACTTTACAATATGTATGACTCTGTGAGTGCTGGTCCATTCCACAGCCTGAGGCCCTGAGTAAACTAAGCTGACATTACATTAATTTGTCCTCTCAGAACAACAAACTAGAGTCTCTGATTAAATAGATAAAACAACAGAAAACATTTGAAGAGGTAATGCAAAGGCGTACCTTCAGGAAGACCAAAACCCCACTAAGAAGAATTGAGGACTAATCGCATAACAACGCAAAAAAGCCTGGATCCCACAAAAAAAACAGAAACGGAGTCAGCAGTATAAAAACTGTGGAAGACAATCAAGCAGCAGGAGGTCCAGAGACCTGTTATAGTTGAGATCACACACTTTAGCTAAATTCTGTTTCCGATTCAGACCCTAATTTAAAAAAAAAATCATTCTTAGTAGGAAAATTCAAAGAAGATCTAATGACCATGGATTAAGATCTATGAAGAAAAGTTTAAAACCAGGATAAAATGGGGCAGGGATCACAGTATTTAATCTTTTCAGTGACTATGCAGGTACTGTGTATGAATAGACTGTGGGCAGTGGGGAGTGGAGAGGACTGAGGATTAGTGCTCTGTTCCAAGTGCACGGACGGTACTCCGCTCCAGCTGACTGCTGCCCTGTAGAAATACTAGCCTTGTGTTGTCAGATTTTCTAATTTTTTTCGAGAGAAACTGGAAATTTGGGGGCATCTGGGGGGCTCTGTCGGTTAAGTGTCCAACTTTTTATCTCAGCTCAGGTCTCGGTTTCAGGGATTAGCGTTCAAGCCCTGAATTGAGCTCTGAGCTGGGTGTGAAGCCTACTTAGAAGAGACACAGAGAGAGAGAAATTGGAAATGTGGGTATGTAGGGGGTGTTGTGTAAAATCAGCTAATCAGGGGGAAAAACACTGTTCAGTCCAAAACAAGGAAAAAAAAAAGAGTCAGTGAGTCATTTCTCTGAGCTATTCTGTAGAGAAGTCAACTTAAAGGAACGTGAGGAGCAGATCATTGGAGCATAATTTGCTGACTACATTCACTTCTCTTCTCCTCCTACACCTTGAGAATACTCTGTGCAGGGCATGTGTAATTAGGCAGAAAATGGCCAGTACTAGAAACAAACATTTCCCTTCAATGAGAAACAAACAAGAAATACTTGGGTATTTTGTTACAATGCAGATTCCCTGGCAATGGAACCAGATACCCTGGTCCTAGGGTGGAGTTTGAATTTACATTTCTAAGGAGCTCCCAGATGCTGTTGTGATGCTGTGTGTTCACTCTTAGAGTAGCAAGATTTTATAGTAGATTTTTCCAGTGTTTTCCGACCACAACCTAAAATAAAGAACACATTTTACTTGGCAACCTAGAACAAATTTACAAAATAAATATACAATTGAAATAGAGAAAAAAAGTTATTTTAAGGGGTGCAGTTGAAGGTGAGCCTGGGTGGCTCAGTCAGTCAAGCATCCAATTCTTTATTTCAGCTCACGTCATGATTTCACAGTTTGTGAGTTCAAGCCCCACACTTGGCTCCACAATGAAAGCACAAAACCTGCTTGGGATTCTCTCTCTCTCCCTCTCTCTTTCTGCTCCCCCCACCCACCTCTTTCTCTCTGAAAATAAATCAACTTTTAAAAAATGGGTGTACTTGATATTTTTTATTTGATTTCATTGTTTTATCTTACCCTATTGTATTATATTTTATTCTTTTAGTGCTGGTTGTGACTTATTAAATAGATTTTATAACCCATGAATAGACTTTGATATAAAGTTTAAAAACACTTCTATTAAATTTTCATTCAAATTCCTTCTAAACATTTTTTAATTTTTTTAAGAGTTTATTAATTTATATGTGGGTAGAAAAAGCACAAGCAGAAGAGGAGCAGAGAGGGAGGAAGAGAGAGAATTCCAAGCAGGCTCCCAGCTGTCAGCCCAGAGCCCAATGTGGGGCTTGATCTCATGAACTGTGAAATGATGACCTGAGTCAAAATCAAGAGTCAGTCACTCAACCAACTGAGCCACCCAGGCCTGTACCTGCTATACATTTTTTAAAACGTATCTTTCCTTCTCTTCAAAGAACAGAGCAAGAAGGGAAACAAATCTATAAATGTTGCTTGAGGAATATAGGTAAGCAGAGATGACAGTAATAGCCACCAGGGGTTGAGCACTTTTCCTGGTTAAGCCCATGTGCTCTAGGACCACAGTGCAGGATTCTAATCCTAGTATAGCCACCTATAAGCTGTGAAACCTTAGGCAAGTTACTTAACCACTCTGTGCCCAGTTTCCACAACTGTGAAAAGGAAATAACAATAACAAAAATGCCTCATGAGGCTTTTGTGATAATTACTGTATATGTAAAGCTGTACATGAATAAGACAATGTATTGCACACAGCAATTACCACAGTAGAAGTGTTTGCCATTGTCATCAGTAGTACTTCATAGAAGTTATATTATTTAGCTTTCCAATAATCATAAGAAACAGTATAACATAGATGGTAAATGGTTCCATTTAGAGCCATTTCCACCTACTTCTTTGTTGACAGAATTCCTATTTATTCAGAGCATTCATCCTTCATAGGTAACTCAGGAGTGAATGCTAGTTGGTAAGGTGATAACAATAAACCTTCTCCCTTTGCCAGTGATAGCTTAATAAGGAACATGTGCATTACTTCTAGCCAATGAACTGCATGCCATCCAGGAAGTATTTCTCCCTTAAAGTAAAAGGAAAGAGAAAACATCCTATCTTCTTCCACTATATGTTGTTATGTCTAGACGTGATGCTGGAGATGGCAACATGCATTCAACAATCACAAGGGAAGCCAGGAGAGAACAAAGGGAAAGGAACACTCTTAAATACAGGGAGGAAGGTCATCATCCCCATTAGAGATGGGGAAGGTGAGGTAGAAAACAGGTATAGGAAGCTTTCAAAAATGACACAGGGGGTACCTGAATTGCTCAGCTGGCTAAGCTCATGATATCACGGTCTGTGAGTTCAAGCCCCACATCAGGTTCTGTGCTGACAGCTCAGAGTCTGGAGCCTGCTTTAGATTCTGTGTCTCCCTAGCTTTCTGTCCCTCCCCCACTCACACTCTGTCTCTGTCTCTCTTTCAAAAATAAACAAACATCTAAAAAAAAATCACACTCAGCAAGTTGTCCATTCTTTACCCACTATGCTACAATAGCCCCATCCTAAAGAACATCCATTTTTTTAAGTTTATTTTTAGTTATTTTGTGGGAGAGACAGAGAATGAGCAAAAGAAGGGCAGAGAAAGAGAGGGAGACAGAATCCAATGAGGGCTTTATGATGACAGGCTCAGCAGGCTCACAACAGAGCCCAATGCAGGGCTCAAACTCACAAACCGTGATATCATGACCTGAAGCAAAATCAAAAGTCTGACACCCAGAACACCATTTTTAAAAAATGTTTATTTATTTATTTTGAGAGAGAGCGAGCAGAGGAGGGGCAGAGAGAAAAGGAGAGAATCGATCTCCATGCTGTCAGCACACAGCCTGACATGAGGCTTGATCCCATGAATGTGAGACCATGACCTAAGCTGATATCAACAGCTGGATACTCAACTGAGGCACCCAACATTCACGCTCAACATTCAGGTGCCCCAAAGAACACCATTTTTTGTTAAATGCCCTAAAGTTATGGAAAACATTTCCAGGATCAGCTGTCCATCTCAAGACCATCAGGGTCAGTTAACATGGTCATTTGATGGGGGTAGGTAGGTTGTGATCCTGTCAATATGTACAGCATTGATATATTTACTTTATGCCATACTCTGCTACTTTGTACATGTTGATTACTTTGAAACTATTCTCTTCTTATTACATGTCTATAGATGAGTTTCTCTCTAACTAGGCTGTCGATCCCATAATTATTCTGATAAACAACCTTAAGCCAATGTGTTATTGACTAATAATAGACTAACACATCCCTGTTTCCAGACTATGTTTTTAACATGCGTCTTCCCTACGAGAATTTAAATACTTTGGAATTTCAGACACTCTGGCAGGGATATACAGACATGTTAGGGGGGCAAAGTGACCATTTTGACCCCTAAAAATAACACCTCTTAAGGAGTTGCCTTGGCCTCTGAGCCTGACATTTTTCTTCTGAAACCTAGCAGGCATAATATTCTCCATGGCAACCTCTTTTATTATTCCAGTGAACGCAGGAATGCCTAAATAAAAAGGTGTTACATAGGCATGATGTTTAAAATATACTAAGTCATTTCACAAAGTCACAATAACCTCATTTGGTTTTTTAATCAATATTTTGATTCTCAGAAACACACTTTTATGTCACATTTAACAGGTCTTAAATTGGTTAGTATCTTGCCACCTTTGTTGGCCAGGCAGGAATCATGATGCACTTGCCAGTGACTGTACACAAACTTTTAGTTATTTCCAGGGGCAACACTGAAGACTCTAAACCCATGTCATTTTAGGACCAGTTGAGTTGCACTTGTCCCAAAACCTTCTGATGATACATTTTGACAAGATGAAAAAAAACCATAAGCATCAAAACTTATAATGTTAGAAGTTTGGGAGCAAAATGTAGAATAATCATAGTAAAGTTGTCTTTCTGAAAATGTTGCATTAACATCCATGGGCATTAATAAATGTGATTCAAGAGTGAATCTGAAAAGATAGACTCAAAAGAAATTTTCAGAATACCCGAACTAATTATTTGGTTTCTCTTTTCCTTTTTCTATATACAAGAGTAAAATATGACAAAAATGTATATTTAACTCTAAAAGTACTCTTTCAGGGGCGCCTGGGTGGCTTAGTCGGTTAAACGTCCAACTTTCGCTTAGGTCATGATCTCGCGGTTCGTGGGTTTGAGCCCCGCGTCGGGCTCTGTGCTGACTGCCAGCTCAGAGCCTGGAGCCTGTTTCAGTCTGTGACTCCCTCTCTCTCTGACCCTCCCTGCTCACGCTGTCTCTCTCTCCTAGAAATAAAAAAAAAAAAAAAAAAAAAAAACCATAAAAAAATAAAATAAAATTAAAAAAAAATAAAAGTACTCTTTCAAATATCACAAGTAGATCTTGGGGTCATGAGTTTAAGCCCCACATTGGACATAGAGCTTACTTAATAATTTTTAAAAAGCCAACTTAAAAAACATAAATATCAAAAGAACGCAACAATTCTAAGTTTTAAAAAGAACTGTCACAGTTTTTAATTGGCATCGTTCTTCCGTTTTTTTTTTTGAGTTAAGCTCGTGTTTATTATTTCCAAATAGATATCCACATATTCTAACACTATTTACTTTTTAAAAAGCTATCCTTCATTGAATTACCTTAGTCTTTTTGTAAACAAACAAATCAATTGGTGTTTTGAATATGGGTCTATTTCTTTTTTTTTTAATTTTTTTTTTATGTTTCATTTATTTCTAGGAGAGAGAGAGAGAGAGACAGTGTGAGCAAGGGAGGGTCAGAGACAGAGGGAGTCACAGACTGAAACAGGCTCCAGGCTCTGAGCTGGCAGTCAGCACAGATCCCGACGCGGGGCTCGAACCCACGGACTGCGAGATCATGACCTAAGCGAAAGTCGGACGCTTAACCAACTAAGCCACCCAGGCGCCGAATATGGGTCTATTTCTGAACTCTGAATCTAGCTTAGACCTAGATGTCTAGATCTATTTCTTTTTTTCTAAGTTTTTATTTTAATCACCCAATGCTCATCACGTGAAGTGCACTCCTTAATCCCCATCACCTATTTCACCCATCCCCCTAACCATCATTTTTTTCTTTGTTAATGATACCTAAAATAATGATGCATTTTCAAGCCAAAGATATCTTGAAGTCTATCAATATGTTATTCACAGAAGAGCAAACATGATGAGAAAGGTTAAATGGGTTACACACACACACAGTTTTCACAGGATTAGAAAATGTGTCTTTTCTATACACTGAAATATTTTTGCCTCTGATTTGATGAGTATCTGGGCACGAACTCATTTCCTAAGGCTCTCTCTAATCCAAAGATTCAATTTGGAGAGTGTATTTGCCACCCATAGACTGTTATGTATGTTGTTTCTATAAGACATAGTGCATATGAAATGGAAAATGACTGGCAGGGGTAGTGTTTTCTCTTAATGTAAATCACTGTGAAGGAAGAACTTGATTGTCCAGATTGTAGGCAGGGACTGTGGTCTGTGAGACACAGACTATGTGTTAGAGGAAAAGCCACATTGTGCACACATGCTCTGTCTGCTATGACACGTATGCTCAATGGGGTCCTATCAGCTCCTGGAGAAAGTTGTGTGCTTTTGTTAGGCTGACGTGCAAAACCCACAGTGCAAAATGTTCTGATGATCTGATGATTATGTTTCAGAGTTTAGCTTCAGTGATCAATTGTGTAAAGAACAGATCAAAATCTTCCAAGATCTTAAAATGTGAAAGTGCCTTAAGGGAATTCTAGTGTGATCCCACAGTGTTTGTTAGCTCAGATTCTTACTAGCTCCTGCTGGACTTGCAAGTAAACATTTCTCTGAAAGAAAAAATATCCTGAGGGAAAAGTTGGAAAAAATATTAAGAGCTCCTACACTGTGTGATGGTGCTGAAGTACTTGGAGTTTAAGAGAGAAGTCTAGCAAAGATCACACTTTGTAGTCCACAGTGAGAATGCAATGCTTTAAATTAAAAACAATAAATCTTCCTCAACTCCAGTTTTCTGCCAATAATGATTTGGAAACTGAAACAAAGATCATTCATTTGAACAGATCTATGAAGGGGAAAAAGCAAACAAAATCCAAGAGAATTTTTCCTGCCATGCAGCCTTTGACAGCAGTCTGCCAAAAGGACAGTTTATGGTTACAGACTAGTGAAGGGGGAGGTCTTTAGGAAGCAGAGGCAGAGACAAGGGAAAGCCTCACATACTGGAAAGAGAAAAACAGATCTGCTCTCAATCAGACCAATGACATTAACACCTTATTCTCATTTGATTTTACCTTCTTTTTTTTTTTTAAATGTTTTATTTATTTCTAGGAGAGAGAGAGAGAGACAGCGTGAGCAGGGGAGGGTCAGAGAGAGAGGGAGTCACAGACTGAAACAGGCTCCAGGCTCTGAGCTGGCAGTCAGCACAGAGCCCGACGCGGGGCACGAACCCACGAACCGCGAGATCATGACCTGAGCGAACGTCAGACGCTTAACCGACTGGGCCACCCAGGCGCCCCTGATTTTACCTTCTTTAAAGCAAGTTTAATGAACTTAAATAGTTAAATGAACTATTTAACAAAATAATTTAGGGTTAGATGTTTTGTCCACAGTGATCTCAACAGCTAGTTGAATTTAGAGATTTTTAGATAGTAATTTATTTAACACAATTTCTTTCCAGTCCTCAATTATAAAGTGTTATGCAGAATCTCTAATAGCCTTAAACAAATTTTCTGTGTGAATCTAGAATATTCAGGCCCTATCGTTTCTCGACCTTTGGCAAAGATGAAGTGTAGCGTCTGTCCTTTTCAGTTTAAAATATTCAGGCCCTGTGCCAAAACATCAACTTAAGTTCTTTTATTTGTACCCTTCCTTCAAATAAAGTAATTTGGTACCTATCCCAAAATAAATAAAATAAAATAAAATAAAATAAAATAAAATAAAATAAAATAATAAAATAAAATAAAATAAAATAAAAATAAGGGGCACCTGGGTGACTCAGTCAATTAAGCATCTGACTCTTGGTTTCAGCTTAGGTCATGATCTTGCAATTCATGGGATTAAGCCCCAGTGGGGTTCCATGCTGAAAGCTTGGGATTCTCTCTCTCCAGCTCTCTCTGCCCCTCCCCTCCTCTCTCCCAAAATAAAGAAATAAGCTTAAAGAAATAAAATAAAAAACTTAAAAATAAAGTAAAATAAAATAGGGGCGCCTGGGTGGCTCAGTTGGTTGGGCGTCCGACTTTGGCTCAGGTCATGATCTCACAGTTTGTGGGCTCAAGCCTTGTGTCGGGCTCTGTGCTGACAGCTAGCTCAGAGCCTGGAGCCTGTTTCAGATTCTATGTCTCCCTCTCTCTCTGACCCTCCCTGCTCATGCAGAAATAAATAAAACATTTAAAAAAAAAAAAAGAAAAGAAAAGAAAGTAATTCAGGCCCTCGGTTCAAGAAGAAGAAAAAATAATCATCAGCCAAAATACTTCTAAGTTATTGTCAGTATTTGTTTGCAATTGGCCTACTTCCTCTTAAGGAAATGTTATGTAAACAATCAGGAACATATCTCAGTTGTTCTGGGAGATTATGTCAGAGTTTAAAGAAGAAAACCTTGAGAAGTATCTTTTTATAAAGTTTAGGGAAAAAAAAATTTTTAGGTGGTCCTGGCTGGGTAGAGCATGTGACTTTGGATCTCGGGATTGTGGGGTCAAGCCCCAGGATGGATGTAGAGATTACTGACAATAAAATCTTTTTTTAAAGGGTTTGTTGTTGTTGTTGTTGTATTTTTCTTTCCTGTAGTGATAGAAGGCTTTTAGAAAGGTTAGTTAAAAATAATGCAATATAAATTTGATAATAGACAAAACCCCTTTTCCAAATCAATTCCCTTTTCCCTTACTATCCATACAAATTGAAACTTTATTGTAGAATACTTCCAAAAGCATTCAGTTTTGTTGTGATTTTCACCTCAATTATTTTCAGAGAAGCCAGTCTGGAAAGTTTGACCATTTCTGAGATAATTTCAAATGAATATCTGTGTTTCATACAGACCGTTTTTTCAAATGGGTCGATTTTGCGTCTCCCCTACCCTTGCCAAACTCCAGGGGACACTTGGCAATGTCTGGCTACAGTTTTGGCAGTTAGTTACAGCTGGGGGAGAGGAGGACGTGCTACTGGTGTCTGGTGGGTAGAGGTCAGGGAGGCTGCTAACCACCCTACAACGTACAGCACACCCTCTAGAGCACAGAGTTATTCTGTCCAAAATGTTCACGGTGCTGAGGCTGAGCAACCCTGATACAGACATAGCTCTGTTTCTCTTTATTTGAAGAATGTGATGGGCCACAGATCTCTTGGGGGCACAATGCAGTGGACAGAGAAAACACTTGATCAGACACCTTTTCTGTCAGTGCACTCCTGGCGCCCTCCACTATTCCACTATGAATTCTTGCATGGACTCCAACAGCCTCCCCACTTCTGGCCCATTGATTCCATTCCCTCCTGAAGCAGCTAGAGCTGATTACATGACAGGCAGTCTCCCTTGCTGTAGACCACATTAAGTTCAATACCATATGAGGCCCCACAGCAGCCACCTCCTGCCTCCCTCTCTTGCCTTAGTCACACTGGCTTTTAGCTGCTCCTTTTGTCCTCAGACTTCCAGTTTTGCCCCCAGCCCTCTTGATTCCTTATCTTTCAGATCTAATATATATACTGTATAGGTATTAAATTTAAAATAAATTTAAATTTTTGAAAGATCACTCTGGCTACCATGTTGGGAATAGCTTACTAGAGGGCAAGGCTAGAAAGAGAGAAAATGTCTGGAAGATCAGTGTAGTAATACAGTGCACTGTATAAATAAATACATGTATAATAAACATATAGAATAATAATGTATATATAATATAAATACACTTGTAAAAATTTAAATTAAAATTATATATATATATATATAAATATATTATTAGAAAAAATATGTTCAGGAAACACAGAAATTCTTTGACAGGAATTAACTACTGGATTTTAGGAGTGACAGTAATGATATTGAAGTTGTTTCCTGTACTGTGAAGCTCTGTAACCCTTTACTGTTAATACACATTCCAATTCCAAAAAAAGCCTTTGTGCACTTGACCTTGTATCAGTGGTACTTTGTGAAATGGGAGTAATTCTGCTTGTGTCCAATGTTGGGAACAGGATAGAAAAAAGACATTGGAGAGGGGCAGAGTCTGAGATCTCAACAGAGAACAGAAAATTGGAGCAGAATGAAGAGAAATATAAGGCCCTCGTGGATTACCGAAGGCAATGAGACAGATGCTGAGTTTCCCCCATATTTATAAAAAGTGCTTGAGTTGGTTTTCAGTCCATTTTGGAGGTCTAGTTTCTCCTGAGCAAGTGATACCTTGGCACTGTGTAATTTGGGTTACATAACAATGTAGAATGAAGACAAGGTTAAACAATCTATCGTTTCTTTCTTTCTTTCTTTCTTTCTTTCTTTCTTTCTTTCTTTCTTTCTTTCTTTCTTTCTTTTTTTAGCATTTCCTCTCTTTATTCTAACATACTTAAAGGCTGAAGCATAGATCTGAGAATAATTATGTTTAATATTAATATTTGAATGTGTGTACATTTCCTCTGGCATGTCTGTTATTTCTTTTGTTCTTTTAACACTTCTCTGACAAACAGGCAAATGAAAATTATACTTAACCTTTATTCTGAAGTTCCCAGAAAGGTTTACGACTTCCCAACGAAGTTACCAAGTGACTCATTATGGAAAGAAATGGGAAAAAGAGTTGGAACTTCTTCACAGCTAATGTTTAAATAGTTTGGTTAGCTAACATACACAGACAAGTTCTGTTTTTAAGTGCTTTCATGTATTTCACTAAATCTTATCAACTCTACAAGATAGGTACTACTGTTATCCCCATTTCACAGAAAAAGCATTTGCAACACAGAGAAGTTAAGTAACTTTCTCAAAGTCACACAGCTACTAAGTGGTGAGTCAAGATAAGAACTTAGGCCGTCAACCTCTGGAGGCTACACACGTAAGCAATGTGTATTCCTGCCTCAATTTGATGAGGTTCATATGGCTTGGCTTTTGAACATAGTAGAGTATTAGGTGAAACACAAGATGAAATCTCAGTTAATGTTACCTCTGTCCTTTGTTTGCTAAATCCAGAGACACATCCTTAAATTGTCTTTCTCTTACATCCCACATCTAATTTGTTGGTAAATTGCCATGGCTCTGCCTTCAGAATATATCGAGACTACAACTGCTTCCCATCATCTTCACTACGACCACTTAAATCATTGTGACCTTCTCACAGTATTACTGCACTGATCTCCCAAACATTTTCTGTTTTTGGCCTTGCCCTCTAGTAAGCTACTCTCAATTGGACAGCGGAGTGATCTTTCAAAAACAAAAGTGAGATCAGCGCATCTGGGTGGCTCAGTCAGTTAAGCATCCAGCTCTGGATTTTGGCTCAGGTCATGATCTCTGTTCGTGAGATCAAGCCCCATATTGGGCTCTGCTCTGACAATGCAGAGCCTACTTAAGATTCTCTCTCTCTCTTTGCCCTTCCCCTGCTTATGTGTGTATGCTCTCTCTCTCAAATGAATAAACTTAAAAAAAAAAAAAAAAGTGAGATCAAGTCAGTTCTCTGCTCCAACCCAGTTAGCGGTTCCCAATTTCATTCACAGTAAAAGCCAAAATTGTTACAGTGGTGAATGAGGGTCCATACTCTGGGCCTCCATCCTCTTCGTGGTGAGTTCATCTTCCTCCAGCAGAGCTGTCTGGCCACATCTCACTTGATCACTTGCTCTTCCTCTTCTTGAATGTTCCACATGGGCTTTCTGCCTTAGGACTTTTACACTGGCCAGTCCCTCTGCCTGGAATTCTACATGGTCATTAGCCTCACTTTCAAAAGTCTTTATTCAGGGGTACCTCAGTGGCTCAGTTGGTTAAGCATCTGACTTTGGCTCAGGTCATGATCTCATGGCTTGTGACTTCAAGCCCCATACCCAGTTCTCTGCTATCAGCAGAAACTCACTTTGCATCTTTTGCTAAACCCTCTCTCTATGCCCCTCCCCCACTGGTTGTCTTTCTCTCTCCCTCTCTCTCTCCCTCTCTCTCAAAATAAATAAACTTTAAAAATTAAAAAAATAATAAAAATAAAAGTCTACATTCAAATGACAGGACTACTATGAAAACCCTACTTAAAATCTTAAATGGCTACTGCCCTGACCCTGGGGAATCCCTTCTCTCTGTGTAGATTTTCCCATGTATGTTTTCCTGTTTACTTTCTTTTTTGTTTTGTTTTTTAAAGATTTTATTTTTAAGTAATCTCTACACCCAATGTGGGGTTCGAACACACAACCCCAAGATCAAGAGTCACACCCTCCATCAACTGAGCCAGCTAGGCACCCAAGACACCCAGTACTTTCTATCAGAATATATAATTTACTACTTACTTATTGCATTTATTGTTTATCTGTCTTCTCTACCAGAATATAAGCTTATCAGCACTACGTGTACCTTAAGTGCCATTAAGATTTGTTGGTGGAACAAATTTGATGATGAATGAATGAAAAAGTGGTCAGTTAGACACATAGACCAATGGAACAGAATTGAGAACTCAGAAGTGGACCCAAAAGTATACAGCCAACTAATCTTTGACAAAGCAGGAAAGAATATCCAATGGAAAAAAGACAGCCTTTTTAACAGATGGTGTTGGGAGAACTGGACAGCAACATGCAGAAGAATGAAACTAGATCATTTTCTCACACCATGCACAAAAATAAACTCAACATGGATAAAGGACCTGAACGTGAGACAGGAAACTATCAACACCCTAGAGGAGAAAGCAGGAAACAACCTCCTTGACCTCCACCGCAGCAACTTCTTACTTGACACATCCCCAAAAGCAAGGGAATCAAGAGCAAAAATAAACTGTTGGGACCTCATCAAGATTAAAAGCTTCTGCACAGAAAAGGAAACAACCCGGAAAATTAATAGGCAACCAACGGAATGGGAAAAGATAGTTGCAAATGACATATCAGATCAAGGGTTGATATCCAGAATCTACAAGGAACTCACCAAACTACACGCCCGAAAAACAAACAACCCAGTGAAGAAATGGGCAGAAGATATGAACAGACACTTCTCCAAGAGGACATCCAGATGGCCAACAGACACATGAAACGATGCTCAGCATTGCTCCTCATCAGGGAAATACAAATCAAAACCACACTGAGATACCACCTCACGCCAGTCAGAGTGGCTAAAATGAGCCAATCAGAGAACTCTAGATGCTGGCGAGGATGTGGAGAAACGGGCACCCTCCTACACTGTCGGTGGGAATGTAAACTGGTACAGCCCCTCTGGAAAACAGTGTGGAGGTTCCTCAGGAAACTAACAATAGAACTCCCCTATGACCCAGCAATAGCACTGCTAGGAATTTACCCAAGGGATACAGAAATGCTGATGCATAGAAGCACATGTACCCCAATGTTCATAGCAGCACTCTCCACAATAGCTAAAACATGGAAAGAGCCTAAGTGTCCATCAACAGATGACTGGATCAAGAAGATGTGGTTTATCTATACCATGGAATACTACATGGCAATGAGAAACAATGAAATCTGGCCATGTGTAGCAACATGGATGGACCTTGAGGGTGTTATGCTGAGCGAAATAAGTCAGGCAGAGAAGGACAAATATCATATGTGTGCACGTATAGGAGGATTAGGAGGAACTTAACAGAGGACCAAGGGGGAGAAGAAGGGCAGAAATGGTGGGGGAAAGGGAGAGAGGCAAACCATGAGAGACTCTTGAATGCTGACAAAAACTGAGGACTGGTGGATGTGGCGGGGAGGAGGGATGGGGATGGAGGAGGACACTTGTGGGGATGAGCACTGGGTGTTACGTGGAAACTAATTTGACAATAAACTATTTAAAAAAAAAAAAGTGGTCAGTTAGAGACCCTAGGTGATGAGTGCAGCCAGTTTTTAAAATCAGGAAATTGTCCTTGGAAATATATAAAATGTATTACAACTGGGCGCAGTTTATTGGCATGTAGATGTTAAGTGTTTAAAATTTTAGGAAGCTAAATTTTCCTTCCCATGACTCACCAGCATTAAAATATAAACTGGAAAGCAATGAATATTACCACTTTAATGGTGGAGCTCTACACACCAGTAAGGCCAGTATAATATCCACATAGCCTCTTTCTGTTTGCCTTCGAAGCTCCCAAGTAGAGTAAGGAACAGCTACAAAACAGTTATAAACAGTTATAATAGTTATAGTACATAACTATAAACAGTTATATACAGGCAGGTTTTGTTTTCAGGACTCTTCACCCTCCCTACATGCTCAGCACATCCTTGAATCCCAGAGATTCATTCCACTGAAGCCTTATATCCTTGGGATAATGCACAGAAATGCATTCAGGTGAGTGGGAGAAAGGACTGCACCAGAAGGATCACACTTGCTGCATGCTGGCTGTCACACCATCAGCACCTAAAGAGCCATGCAGGAAAATCTGCACCATGATTCCTGAGATCCAGTTATCCTTACTGAGTTAGAATCCCAGGAGATAGGGCTGGGAGTTTATATTTTAGCTTGTTTCTGGTGTGTTCCTTAAATCCATCTGATGTTTAAGAACCATCTGATGTTTAGAACTAAGTCTAGGCTTTCCTGATCTTTCTCCCCAGTTCAAATTGGCCCTTCCCAATTCTCACTTCTCTGTGCCTGATTCTTTGCCAAGGCTAATCTTCTGAGAGATATTTAGGCAATAATTATGGATAATGTTCTAATGTGTTAATTCCCAAGATCTTCTTTCTGTAATTGCATTCAAAATCTTTCTGCAAACTTGAAAACTTGCTAACTTGGTAATCAAGGCCAGGGACTGTCTGCATCTTGCAGCCTCATAGGGAAAAGGATTTGTGACAACCTTTCTCCCACTCAAGGCAATTCTTGTTCTTTAACGGCCTGCCCTGGGTATGCGTTTGAGGGGAAGGATGCTTTTCTTCATGAGAAATTTTTCTTTCCAATGTCTTCTCATTTAAGTCATATATTTAGAAATAAAAACCATGTTCTTGTATGTCCCAGGTATACTTTATTTTAACCCCTACCAGGTTAATTGAGACAAAACCAGGAGGACCTGAGTTAGAGTGGCATAAATTAAATTTGAACTTGATCCTGGGGCGCCTGGGTGGCTCAGGTAGTTAAGCATCTGACTTTGGTTCAGGTCATGATTTCATGGTTCCTGAGTTCGAGCCCTACATTGGGCTCTGTGCTGACAGCTCAGAGCCTAGAGCCTGCTTCAGAATCTGTGATTCCCTCTTTCTCCCTCTCTCCCCCTCATACTCTGTCTCTCTCTGTCTCTCAAAAGATAAATGAATGTTAATTTTTTTTTTAATTTGAACTTGATCCTTAATGTTTGCTGGGTTATATCAAATACTGACATACATAGGTACTTTTGGTATTTATAAGAATACAATGATTCTTAAAGTTCCAATAGCCTTGTTTGGGGAGCATTCCACTACACAGCAGGTATTTCTAAAGAAAGGCTCCAATATAAATACAGTTGATTCTCATTATTCAGGATATTTATATTCTATAAAGTTGCCATGAACACTGAATTAGTGAACTCTGAACCATTGCTTCTAGGGAAAATACAGTTAGTTTCCTGCAAGCCTTTTATCTCAATATATATTTTTTAAGTTTATTTATTTTGAAAGACAGAGAAAGTACAAGTGGGGGAGGGGCAAAGAGAGAGAAGAGAGTGAGAATCTCCAACAGACTCAGCATGAGTGCAGAGCACCATGTGGGGCCTGAACCCACAAACCGTGAGATCATGACCTGAGCTGAAGTCAGACACTTTGCCGACTGAGACACCCAGGCACCCATGGTTGCGATATTTTTGTCAACTGATCAATGCATAACTTTATTTACATATTTTTCCATTTAAAGACAACTTATTTAATACGTCATAGTCATCCACACAATAATTCATTCCTCTTGAAGGTTATCTAACACATAAGATACATCACACCCTTTTAGCACTTAAGACCAGCACTTCAGTACTATGCTTAGGGGCTGTTTTAAATAGCAAAATCTCAAAAAGAAGAAGAAAAGCACAAATGAGAAAAACATGGCACTAAATAGACCACGAAAAGAGCATTTTATACTATGAGAGCTAAAGTATGCAGGTACAGTGTCACCTTGTTTGACTGCTGTTAGAGACATGCACTTTGGATAACTTGATTTTTCATTGCTCTATGCATGCCCATGTCTGCAAATGACTGTGGAAGGGTTGAGTTTAATTTTATAAGTAAATTGTGGAATTAGGCAAATTCATAAATATGGAATCCATGAATAATAACAACTGACTACAATTCAAGAATAAAACACTAAAAAGAATCATTAGATACCGACCACTCAACGTTGTGCCAAAGATATTTATTAACTTACTTAATTCTTAAAATAACCCAAATTTATTAACTGAATAAAGTGGGATTTAGTGAGATTATTAATTTTCTCAGGATCACCATACTGTAAATATCAAAGCAAGACTCAAGAATTCAAGATTTACTTTAAGATGAGGCACCTGGCTGGCTCAGCCAGTAAAGCATACAACTATTGATCTTGGGATTGTAAGTTTGAGTCCCACATTGGGTGCAGAGATTACTTTAAACATAAATAAAGATTCTAAAAAATAATAAAATAAATAATTTTAAAAAAATATTTACTTTAAGACAACTTAAATATTCTAAGACATGAAACTATAAAAAGAAAGAAAGAAGAAAGAAAAGAAAGAGAGAAAAAATATTCTAAGACATATAAAGGTTTGTTTGGCCTTTTTTAACTCCCCACATTTAAAATCTTAATTCAAACATTATTAGTCTGAAGTTAATAGAAAGCATTTTTCTGATATTACATCAGTAGGAAAATCAAAGCACAAAGACATTAAATTACTAACTGGGCTCACAAATTCAATTTGTAAGAAGAGGAGTTTCAACATCCAGTGGCACAGCCTGCATAATGACAATCATACTCCATGGATACAAACAAATAGTACTTCAACTAAAATAAGTGGCATGTGAATTAAATTTGAACTTACCAAACTATTCCTAACTTCTTATTAAATTACAGTGGTAATATTTTTTTGAGGATATTTGAAGGATCATTGTAATCATAGCAGGACATAATCTTCATGATTTAGAACTTTTACTTCTATAAAAATATTAGATAACATATAACATTGTTAGTGAAAGAGCAAATTAATAGTTTCACTAATTCCTCTCTCTGTGTCATTTCCATAGCACTCTGCACCAATCTCTATTTTACCACACACAACGTGCTACCATAATCATATGCTCACATGTCTTATCGGCCCACAATAGGAGTGCTCAATGACTAGGACCCCATGTTACCCCCTTTTGCATTGTTCAGTATAGCGCTTGTCTCATAGTAAGTGCTCAGTTAAAGCTGAATGAATTTGTGAGTGAGTGTCTGGATGAATAGATTAATGATTAACTAAATGAAGTTTGTCTATCATTATATATGAGGTCTTAAAGAATGAGACTGCGTTGAATGTTTCTTATTTGCACTTGGTTCATACATTTAACACATATTTCTTGAGCACTACTATGTGCCAGCCACTGCACTAGGCAAAGGAGATAACATAGGGCAAAAACTAACAACGGTCCCAGTCATATGAAAATTAATGTTTTAATATCTTTAGTGGCAGAGAGGACATTAACTAAACTCATAAATGACTTCAAATAGTAAATACTGTAATGGAGGAAAATAACCCAAGAAGGTCATGTGGACAAAGTGACCGGGTTAGAGTGAGGGTGACATTTGATCTGAGACCTGAATGGTGATGGAGAATCAGTCATGCAGAAATCAGAGGGTCCACTGCCTCAGCCCAGAAGTAACAGATCTCTTATGCTCACATTTCACTGGCTAGTACTGGACACATGGACTCAACAGACTACAAGTATACTAGGAAGCAGAGTACAAGAAAAAAGGGGAAGACAGATCATGGTTAACCAGTAATGTCTACCCAGTGGTCAAAGAAAAGGGAGTAGCTAAAAAATAACTTTGCTGTTTGAAGATAAAACCAATATTTAGCATTTAGTATGACTTTAAAAATCAGAGAGGGGCACCTGGGAGGCTCAGTTGGTTAAACGTTCAGACTCTTGATTTTTGCTCAAGTCACGATTTCGCAATTTGTGGTATCAAGCCCTGCGTCAGGCTCTGTGCTGACAGTGCAGATCTTGCTTGGGATTCTCTGTCTCCCTCTCCCTCTATGCCCTTGCTCCACTAGTGTGTGCTCTCTCTTTCTCTCTCAAAATAAATAAATAAACATTAAGAAAAAAGTCAGAGGGGCTCCTGGGTGGCTCAGTCAGTTGAGCATCCAATGCTTGGTTTCAGTTCAGGTCATGATCTCTCAGTTTGTGGGCTCCAGCCTCACATGAGGCTCTGCACTGATACCATGGAACATGCTTGGGACTCTCTCTCTCTCTCTCTCTCTCTCTCTGCCCCACTCCTGCTTATGCTCTTCTCTCTCTTGTCAAGATAAATAAATAATAGAGATTTTGCTTAAAAATCAGAGAAACAATTGTTCCATGCAGAGGGATTGGCAAGTGGTTGGCACATAAAAGGAACAGAAAGGCCAGTTCATGGTGAATGAAAAGCAGTGTGGCAGGATCTGAGGAGCTACAGGACAAGCAGCACAATGTGGGCTAAGCCATGGGGCATAAATTTTACTCTACATGCAGGGAGATGCTTTTATGAGGTTTTAAGAAGGGGAGACAATCTGATTTAAATTTTTAAAGTTGTTGTGTGCTGTTGTGTGCAGAATAGATTTCAGGGGAGGGGGAGCGTGAAGGTGGGAAGACATTCAGACATTCTCATCTGCTCTACTCCAGATGAGAGAGGATGGTCACTAGGCCTGGGGGAGGCTATTAAAGAGGATGAAAGATAGTTAACGTAGAAGAGATAGAACTGTGTGGTAAAGTGGATGTGAGTGGGTAAAAAAAACAGAGAAATCGGGGCGCCTGGGTAGCTTAGTCGGTTAAGCATCCAACTTTCACTTAGGTCATGATCTCGCGGTTCGTGGGTTCGAGCCCCGCGTCGGGCTCTGTGTTGACTGCCAGCTCAGAGCCTGGAGCCTGTTTCAGTCTGTGACTCCCTCTCTCTCTGACCCTCCCCTCTCTCTCTCTCTCTCCTAGAAATAAATAAAGCATTAAAAAAAACAACAACAGAGAAATCCTCACTCACAGATAGTGCTGGAGGCTTGCTTGTCTTCCCATCTTAATTTTTATCCATAAACTTAAAGATGCAAGAAAATACACAATATGCTCCTCAGTGCAAAAGTTTTATGCATTGTATGAAATAAGGAAGATGAAACATGAGGTAGTAGTCAACAACTGTAAGCTTGAAAGCAAAAAAGTTTACTAGTCCTGGCCAAGGACTAGTAAATTGTTATCTTTAAATTGTTATCTTTAAAAAAATACAGAATATTCTTGAGTTTGGATTTTAAAATATACCTCATGATTCAGGATACACAACTGCAGGGTAGAATTTGTATTGAAAGTTTTCTAGAAATTAATTTATGATCACCTGATGTAGTCCAAGTATTAGAGTAGCAATTAAATTGTATAAATCTGCATTCAATGTCAACGCCACAAATGCAATTTCCTAACTCACTACAATCACTGGTGGCTTTGTAATTACATTTTAAGAGCAACATTCCTAACCTTATTTTTAGAAATGCTGACAGCAGATTTCTATCCTTTTATATTTCATATACAAACATACAAGTTATTTTACACGTTTTTTCCAATGTTCATCACTTTTAATGAATGGAGATGTAGGCAACAATGAAATGTAAGCATTGGTTCTTGAGATATATTGAGGTTTGCATTTTTGTTACGTTCTAGGCAAGAATGAGGTGCAACAGAAGACGCTATTTGCCATATGAACCAGAAATATACAAGACTAGACTGAAGTAGAGCTATTGAAATATCTATTTTGTTGTGCAATGTGATTGGACGTGCTTGAGAAGCAAAAAAAAGCCGAGTCCCATCTTCCATAAGGTTGAACATCAGGGTGAAGCAGCTGTATAGTGTGATCCTAAGACAAGGCTCACAGTAAGTGGCTGTTTGTGATGTTTTATCTATTTTTCCATATTTTAAATAAGGATTCTTTCAGTTCTTAATCTATCTATACACATTTTTCTGATGCATATTATGTACAACTTTCTTATCAGATGTGGGAATCACTCCAGATACATGGAGAATAGCTGAGACTGATCCAGAGACCCACTTTTTGCTTGTGAGAGCCTGGCTGGTTTTTTGAGTGAGCAGGAATCATTCCATTAAAGGGATATATTATTGCCCTGGTTGCCTAGTTGGTACTGGTGAGACTAGATTGCTTTCTGTAACACTGTCTGTGGGAGAAACTTTTTTTTAAATTTGATATAGTGAGGCTCTAAAGCAATTTACAAAGATAAAAGACACAGTGGAGAGAGAAATGGAATGCCAACAATGAAAAAGAAAAGAAAATTAGGGAAAGAAGACATACCAACTTTGGAGGGTCTTGTTTTGGTTCTTTTGAGAAATGATTTTGCAACTTTTAGGGAGGCATTTTATATCTTCCTCTCTTTTAGATTTGGAATATGTCTTTCTTTGAGGTAAGAAGGAGTTACTGTAAATGCATACATCTATTTCTCCTCTTTTTCCTAAGAAAATTGCCATTAAATGTGCTGCTGTTCCTCCCTTATTTTGCACCAAGTAAATGTTTAAATATTTTAAATAAACATGTTTCAGCTGACTGCTGGGTGAGATTCATTACAGCCAGGAGGAACTCAGTGGGACTGTTCAAGGAGATCTGGTTAATATCCCCATGATTTATGCTTGCGGTGGAAATAGCACTAATATTTACATGAAGGGCATGGTTTGGGGGCAATGGCAAGGCCTGATTGAAGTGGGAATTTGTAGTCAATGCCCACTAATGAAAATAGCTACAGTTCAGTGCCCTTTCCAAAAGCATAATTAGGCCCTTCAAATGACATGCTATTCTCACGTTTTTACTCTTAAGCTGCAAACTTCTTCTTGCTGTTCAGGGTCTGCAATGAGATTATTACTTTGCAAAACTAATTAAGCAAGATAATACTACACTACTAGATAACTGCTAAAAATAAGTTACTTTGGTTTTTCTTTTGTAAACTTTACCAATGGGGGAAAAACTGTATTTCCTTGATACATATATATTTAATTATATATAATTATATATATATATATAATTATATATAGGGGCGCCTGGGTGGCTTAGTCGGCTAAGCGACCGACTTTCGCTTAGGTCATGATCTCGCGGTTCGTGGGTTCGAGCCCCGCGTCGGGCTCTGTGCTGACTGCCAGCTCAGAGCCTGGAGCCTGTTTCAGTCTGTGACTCCCTCTCTCTCTGACCCTCCCCTGCTCACGCTGTCTCTCTCTCTCTCTCTCTCCTAGAAATAAATAAAACATTAAAAAAAGAAAACCATTATATATATAATATATATATAATAATTATATATATATAATTATATATATATATTTTGTTTTAATGGTCTATGAGTTATCCTTATACTGTCTGACTGACATTGTAGAACTGCATTTCTTGGTATTCTAGACACTTGAGTGACTTCCCTGTGGGTAAAGAAGAAACAATAACCAAAAGTTACACTGAAAATACAGGGGTACGAAGGTCTTTGTGGGTATCCTCATTTCAGTGATCCAGTGGGAAATCTCTGACACTGGCTTTGCTGGGTTTCTACATTTTCTTTGCTCTTGCTTTCCAAGTTCAAAAGTTCTCTAATTTGTTTGAGAAGCAGAATATCCTGGAAGTCAAGGTGCTCTCCATGTCATATGATAAAAAACATACATATTTGTTCCAATCCAAAAACCTCTGATTTAGTACCAAAAGACTTATCTATGTATCTGTATCTGGATACAGATAACTATATAGATATAGAAGTATTTATGCATTTACTTTATTTATGTTTCAAGAATATCCAGTAAGTCACACTCCCTGGATATTATATTTATAAATAAGACAAGGTTGCTTCCTGGTTTTCCAATTAGGGCTGTTTCCATCTTTTCCTGTTAGTATTTGTTTGCTACTTGATTGCTCAGTTTTCTTCTAGCAGATAAGATGCAATCACTGATGTTTTAAGAAAACTCCAAGAGAGAAAAATCCAAAATTTCAAAGATTCTAACCACTTATTTGAGATTTTTCTGAGAGGTGGGAAAATTTCATGATTCGATTTTAGCTGTGAAGACATTGGTCCAGTTCATAGTCCAGCCCTAACAAATCGGAGCATACCTTGTGAACCTATTTTCTAATTTTAAATTGAGAACCCACTATAATATCTAACTGCTATCCTGGAAGATAGAGAGCGGATATTATTATAGGCCAAGGTTAACTGGAGGGCAGTTTTCTATTTTAAAAAATCTCATGGGTGGCTCAGTTGATTTGGTATCCAACATTGCTAAGGTAATGATCTTGTAGTCCATGAGTTCAAGCCCTGTGTCGGGCTCTGTTCCTACAGCTCAGAACCTGGAGCCTGCTTCAGATTCTGTGTCTCCCTCTCTCTTCCCCTCTCCTGCTCACACACTCTCTCTCTCTCTCTCTCAAAAAAAAAAATTAAAATTAAAAAAAAATTCTTTACTGAGCTCTATGTGCCAGGCACTGACTTAAGCCCTCTGTATGTATTAATATTTTTAATGTTGAAAACTCTAAGGGGTAGGTCATCATTTGTTCATGTTTAATACTTCGATACCAAGCACTATTCCATGTCCTGGGGATAGAAAATGAACAAAACAACGTCCCTGCTCTTTTCAAGGGGTACAATTCTGTCTTTGTTTAAATCTCTGCCCACTCTTTCTTTACAAGTTCTGTGACCTTGGGCATATTACATAACTTCTCTGTGCTTCAGCCTCTTTATCTGTAACATGTAGATGATAACAGTTCCTACTTTAGGAGGTTGATATGAAGTGATATGATATGATATGATACTAATGAGTTAGTGGTTGTAAAGCTCTTAGAACAGTGCCTGGCAGATAGTAAGCATTATGCCATGCATGTTTTTTGTCAGGATCACATAAAGTGCTTCCTCTGTGTCAGTCATACACATACCTGTAGTGGTAATAATGGTTTGGAGAAAAACTAGGTAAGGGAAATAGAGAATGACTAAAAACAGATGTGGGGGTTCATTTCATATAAGTGGATGGAAAAAGCCTTACTCCGACAGTAACATATGATACCCAACAGAACTGAGAGACCAGACTATGGGGACCATGTAGGGGAGGCGTGGCCTGGACTGAGGGAACTGCATGTGCAAAGGACAGAGGTGGGAGTGTGTATGGTGTGTTCAAAGAACAGCAAGGAAGCCAACACAACTGAGAAAAGGTGTGATGGAGATGAGGACAGATGGAGCAAGAAATCAGCTTTATTTCTTAGAAACTAATGAATTTCTGGAACAGAAAAAGAAACAAACTTCACATGGCCTAGACAAATTAGAGCCTGACCACAAGGGCGGTGCTTGCGAAGCTGAACCATAAAGTGCATAACAGTTACCACAACTTTATTATAATTTTAAGATCTCTGGGAGAGGCGTAAGCTTCATTAGCATAACACACAGTGCATGTATAAGTATGTTGTCTAACTGCACACATGAAACCTATGCCCACCTTTTACATGCAATGATGAAGCTCCCCCTCTCTGAATATTTATCCCAAACGCCAAATAAAAATAACCCCTTTGAGGTGCCTGGGTGGCACAGTTGGTTAAGCTTCCAACTCCTGATCTTATCTCGGGTCAGTCACGGTCTCATGGTTGGTAAGTTCAAGTCGTGGAATGACTCTGCGCTGGGAAGCCTGCTTGGGATTCTCTCTCCTTATCTCTGCCCCTCCCCCACTGATGTGCGAGTGTGTGGACGTGCGCGCACGCGCGCTCTCTCTCAAATTAATAAACTTAAATATTGAAATAAATAAACTTAAAAATTGAAAAAATAAAATAAAGAAGAACACTGTAATGCCTGCTCAGGGAGTCATGGCATCAGAAATCACTCCACATGAGCTCCTTATTTGCTGCAAATAAAGTTGACTTTGTGTAACATTCCATCTAGTGTCGTCCATATCTGAAGCTCACCAAGTGAGCTCACATTAGTTCAGTCACAGTATCTGGAAGAGTCTTGTATGAGAACTTTCTGTTTTAATCAGAACTTTACTCTGGGGGCAACTGTGTGGCTGTCAGTTAAGCATGCAACTACGGCTCAGGACTTAATATTGAGATCTAGCAGTTCGTGAGTTTGAGAGTCACATCAGGCTCTCTGTTGTCAGCACAGAGCCCACTTCAGGTCCTCTGCCCCCCTCTCCTACCTCTTCCTTGCCTTCTTTCTACCCCTTCCTTCTCTTTCCCTCTCTCTCAAAAATAAACACCTAAAAAAAGAACTTTACTCTGAATAAAGCTAAAAGCCTCAGAATAGATTCCCAATAAGTTGTATTCATCTTTCTGGTCCAGGTTTTAAATAATTGGCCAAATAAAGGAGGATATTTTTATCTGTTTTTCTCTTTCTCCCCTTCTCTAAAAGTACCCTGAGCAATGGAACAGCATCAAGCATATAGCAATCTCTCAAAAAATACCTGATGAATGAAGGGAGAAATTTGATCTTAGAGTAAAATGGAAGCCAACAAATCAGCTTTATTACTGATTGAGGTAGTTGTTAGATGCTGCTTTAGGTTAGTTAATCAAAGCAGACTTGCTAATATTGAACCGCAATATGAGGCAGAAAGAAGCACTGATCAGTGCATCAGTTGGCCGGCCCAAGGCAGCCTAAGAAAGATCTACATGACAGCAGAGCAGAAGAGCTCCTGCTTTCTGTTGGCTGTCACTCCCTGAGGGTGAAGTGCCACACCTGGTTTTCTGTCCTGCACTTATCAACCAGATAAGTCAATCCATCTTCCCAGGAACAGAGTATCTAGAAACAGAGAGAAGCTAGGAATGTGTTTAGGAACTACACCCTCCATACTAAAACCAGGAAGAAAGAAGTGTATCTTTCTGTGGAATGAGACAGGCACACATTCCAGGATCTGGAGCAGGGTAGGACATTCCCTGATTTACATTTTTAAAGGATTCCTTCTGGGGCACCTGAGTGGCTCTGTTGGTTAGGCCTCTGACTTCAGCTCAAGCTATGATCTCACAGTTCGTGGGTTTGAGCCCCGCGTCAGGCTCTGTGCTGACAGCTCAGAGCCTGGAGCCTGCTTCAGATGCTGTATCTCTCTCTCTGACCCTCCCCTGCCCTCTCTCTCACACAAATAAATAAAAACATTAAAAAAAAAATTTTTTTATAAAAATAAAAAAATAAAGGATTCCTTCCATTTGCCCCTCCAGATTCACTTTTCACTCACCTCCTCTCGCTCAGTGCTCCTCCGAGGTGAGGCAAACAGAACTGGACGCTAAGGAGCTCAGGTAGGGGATTCTGTCTCTGTCTTTCTGCCCCTCCCCCACTTGTGCTCAGTCTTTCTCAAAAATAAACATTTTAAACAATTTAAAAAGGGACTCCTGAGTGGCTCAGTTGTTTGAGTGTCTGACTTCAGCTCAGGTTATGATCATGAGGTTATGGGTTCAAGCCCCGTGTCAGGCTCTGTGCTGACAGCTCAGAGCCTAGAGCCTGCTTTGGATTCTGTGTCTCCCTCTCTCTCTCTCTGCCCCTCCCTCGTTCTCTATCTCTCTCTTAAAAATAAACATTAAAAAAAAAAAAAAAAAAAAGCAGACCAGTAAGGAGTCAGCTACAATAGTTGAGGCAAGAGGAACTGGTGCTGGGCACCCAGGTGCCCACGGCAGAGGTAGTGGGGAATGGCTGGAAATGGGATTGAATGTAAAGGCAGAGCCAAAAGGACTTGCTGATGCACTGGATATGGGCTCTAAGAGAAAAAAAGTATTAGAAAAGACTCATTTTACAAGTCTGTGGAGCAGAATGGTGCTGTTTACAGGTCTGACAGAGAGGGACTCGGCTGTGGTGGTTTCGGAGGTGGGAGGATATCCTCCAGGAATTTGCAAGATTGCTTGAGCAAGTTTTTCCTATTGGTGTTTTCATCTCAAAACTGTAATTCCCAGAGCCTGCCCTGCGGCCTTCTGTGGCTTCTCCAGTGATCTCTAGCCTGTTGCAGATTTTTCTGCTGAAGGGAATGAATTATAACCCACTTTATTTATTTATTTTTAAATATATTTTTAAGTTTATTTATTTATTTTGAGAGAGAGCGAGAGAGGGGGGCAGGGACAGAGAGAGACAGAGAGACAGAGGATAACAGGCAGGCTCTGCGCTGTCAGCACAAAGCCCAATGCTGGGCTCGAACTCACAGACCATTAGATCATGACCTGACTCGAAATCACAAGTTGGACATTCAACCAGCTGAGCCACCTGGGTGCTGCAAATTTTAACTAATTTTGATGAAAAAAGCAAACCTGTATATATGCCATGCAGCCTTTTTAAGAAAAAGAGGGAAAGGAGACTTTTTAGACCAATTTACCAAGGGATGTTGCAATTGCAAAACTCTTGTTAACTACTGGCCAAAAGAATAACACCCTAAGTTTCTGGGGCACGGAATCTTTTCACTGGACTCATTGGCCATACACACTTCTGACTACTACTGTCTTCATATGTTGAGCAGATAATATGCATAGTATATTCAGCAGTATCTTAATAATACATGGGTACACATGCACGTCATGAAATAAACTGAAAAGATGTGAACCATTTCTAGGACAATAGGTTACTTTTTATTTCCTCTTTATACTTGTCCACAGAGTTTTCTAAAATAATTGGGTATTAGTTTTAGAAATAATTTCTATTTTCAAACTGAATCTTTATACTACCATCTGTCTAAAATAGTGATAGGTCTATCAGAGCCCTACTTTCACACAAATGCATAAACATACAGCTTAATTCTTCTTCACAGCACATATCAAAGCCTGAAATTAGATTATTTGCTTATTGTTCAAAATCCCATCAATAAAATTTAAGTTGAAAAGGTGTTTTCCTGCCTTGTTTACTCTTTCAGTGCCCAGAGCTGTCACTGGCACTTAGGATTATGATCAATAAATGTCTGTTAATTCACAGACACACACACACACACACACACACACACACACACACACACACACACACACACACACTTTTCTTTTAAAGGTATTTCGCAGCAGA
The DNA here is from genome assembly GCA_017311185.1 of Proteles cristata cristata. Taxonomy (NCBI): domain Eukaryota; kingdom Metazoa; phylum Chordata; class Mammalia; order Carnivora; family Hyaenidae; genus Proteles; species Proteles cristata. The sequence goes on from JAESUZ010002988.1 coordinate 3,654,115, forward strand.
GATCATTATGGTGATTCTAAAAAATCGATACTAAATTGATTCAAATTTTCTAAAGAGAATTTTACCATGTATTAAGAAAGAAACCTAAGAAAAATAATGACCTCGATTCAGAAACTCTACTTGTAGGGCTTAATAGGAAATTCAGACAAATATTTATTTACAAAAGTATCTTTGCAGCATTTGTATAATAGTGAGAAAAATTAGGAGGCTTAGTTAAATATATTATGAGAAAGCCATAAAATAATAAATCATTATAGCAATTAAATCACTATAGAAAGAGGGAGATCATTTATTATTAAATTTTAAAAATAGGTAACAAAATAACATATTTAGCATAATTCCTTAGACATAGAAAAACCTGGGGAACTTGAGACATCAATTGTGGTTATTTTTGGGTTGTGAGATCTGAGATCTTACAGAGTTTCTTCTGTGTGTTTATCTACACATTTTAAGATGTCTATAATAAACTCACAAAATTAGGAGTTGTTTTATTTCACTCTTCAATAGTGTTAAAAATTATAAGCAATCCAAAATGGATTTCCTAAGGGCTTATAACTATAGTATCTCAAATAGAAAGAGTAAAATTTGCAAGTGAATTAGAAAATTTCTATTTTCACTCTTTGTTTTACCCATTTATCTCAACTGGAACAACATTTCTCTGGGCCCAAAAAGGGACTTGTAGAGTTATTACCACCCGCTAACAGAAATTATTACTGCAAATAACAATTAGGTTGACAACGAAAAACTTGGTGGTTGTGGGGTTCATACAAAAGCCACAATTCACCATTCGTTTTGAGTACAACCTACAGAGGGTGGGCATAGTGGTGAGGTCCTCTTTCAAATTCAAACTGAATAAATGGTAGTAAGCACCACTATCTATACTGGACCCACTGAAATGAGCTCTGCAGAAACATAGAATGTGTGATGACATTTGCTCCTCAGGGACTATATTTACTGATGCAACAGAGAAAATTCTCATTGGAGAAGCTATTTTGAGTGAGCGCATAAAATGGCATTAGAGGTGAAGAGTGGCATTACAGACAGTATGGGTTACATCCTCAATCTGAGGCATGGGTTGCAAAAATGGGACCTGAGGTTGGTATCAGTCCTGCAGACATGTAAACACTTTGAGTGCTTAAAAATAAAAGTTTAAAATCTTACTTACTTCTTTTCAGGCATAGTGCTTTGCAGGACGTCCAACGCACAGAGTTCATTCATGGGCTCCTGTGGGTATAACTATTGATACCTGTATCTGAGCTATTCTTGAATCCCTACTTGAAAGTTAACCAACATTCGTCAAACCAAAAAAATTCAGAGAATACTGCTAGTTCCTGACCAATAAGAAAGTCTTGTGCCATTAAATTTCAATAATGGTTCAACTTCCATAATTCTCAGGAAATAGCCACTAGATAGGATTTCCTCCTGGGCCTCTTTCTTAAAGCTTTGTCCTGCTGCTGTTTATCTGCTGGGGATGAAAACTAAGAAACAAAAAGTAGCAAGCCAGCGTAAGGGAAAACAGGAAACAAAAAGCATAGTAAAGGTCTATGATGCTGGGAAAGCAGGTGTAGATTAGTTTCTGCAGGACTTCAACTTCCAAGATATCAAAATTTGACTTTATCCTAAAGATAATCAGAAGTCCTTGATACAAAGATAGAATAAAAATTTTAAAGCTGCCTCTAAATTTCAGAAACGGAATCCAAGGATAAGAGTCCATTTTAAAGAGGAATCCCCACACTTGGCACATGAGATCATGCCTGTCAAACAATTTCTGTCTCCAGATTAGTAATGGGTAACTTGGCACCCTGGCTGATGAGCTGGCAAGAAAGGAACCATCATGTGTCATATCAGAGACCGCCACAGACACCCGGGGCAACGTGATTTGTCACTTCAAGGAGGAGGCAGCCTGAGAGTGCCCCATCCTCTGGCTGCTGAGTCATCCTACTCTGGTAGTTATTTAAACAGAAGTCTCCGGCAGACGCACCATCAACACCTCACTCGGACAGTGCCCACACCTCCAGAAGTCATGTGTAGCTTGGACTGTGCACAAGTGCAATTTCCAAAAACAGGTTTTGTCCTCTTTTCCCCATATTGTCACACTGGGGTTCTGCCTTTTGGCTCTTTTCCTCAAAACCAGCCTATCCAACCAATCCTTCCAGGACATCTTGGCCCCATGGCCATCAACTCCTGTTCAAGTTTTCTCATGGTCTTTCTGACGTCACTTTCTCATATTTCTTTTAAGGTCAACAAACACCGGTTGAGCATCTGTTATGGGTTAGGCACTGAGCTACAGGTAAGGGTTGGTTAAAAAACAAGTAAGACACATTCCTTGCCTTTAGAAGCTCAGAATCCAGTGGAAGAGACAGTCAGGAAACTGGGCAACCGGAATACACGACGTGATGGCTCTAAGACAGGTAAGTACAAAATGATGTTTTGGACCCTAATTTGTAGGGGGAGGGGTAGTAGTAGTAGTAGTACCACTACTCTTTAAAAGCCATCAACTGGGGCGCCCGGGTGGCTTAGTCGGTTAAGCGTCCGACTTTCGCTTAGGTCACGATCTCGCGGTTCGTGGGTTCGAGCCCCGCGTCGGGCTCTGTGCTGACTGCCAGCTCAGAGCCTGGAGCCTATTTCAGAGTCTGTATCTCCCTCTCTCTCTCTGACCCTCCCTGCTCACGCTGTCTCTCTCTCTCTCTCTCTCTCTCTAGAAATAAATAAACATTTAAAAAAATAAAAAAAAAAAGCCATCAACTCCTCTGTATCTGGGAAGAACGGAAGGGATGTGAAGGATGGATGCTTTAGAAGGGCATTTTATATCTGAGAGTGTATCCTCATTTCCACCTGTCTGCCAGCCTTTGCCCTGTTTGACCTGGGCCTAACGGCTGCTCTGTCTGGCTATGAATGCCACCAGTGGTTCTTTCTCCTGCTCATACTCTAGGTGCTGTCTTCAGTGTGTCAGATGAGGACTCCCTTCACATTTGGCTGTCATCTATCAGCCACAACTGTCCAGAAGAGCTGGCTTTGGCTTTAGAGGCTGGCCAAACTTCTCTACCACTCCATTAAGGATACCATTTGATATCACATGTGCTGCAGGTGCTGTTGATGACAGTGCTAAAGGAGCTTGATGTGACTGACGTCTTTGGGAAGGACAGGACTTAGCATGCGCATGCAATTATTGTGTCCAAATGCTGTTCTTACCTCCCAATGGAAAGGTATTGTAAATAAACAGAAAGGGCACTCGCTCATTTTAAATACCAAATATGAGCTAGGAGCTGTTCTTGGCACTATGTAAAAGCTTTATTTAGTTCTCACAGTCATAGTGTTGTTCTACTAGAGTCCCATTTTATAGACTAAGGAAATTATGGCTCAGAGAGGTTAAGAGACTGATCTAAGGTCACACAGCTGTAGAGTTTTTTGAAGAGTTTGAATCTGAACACAGGTCTATGTGATTTTGAATCTTGTGTACTTTAAACAGTTGGAATAGTTTACAGAAGCAGCTGTAGAATACTCACATGGCAGTAAAACTTCTGATTCCAGTCTGATTATCAGTCTTCCAAGAGTGATATAAACACAGGACATATAGCACAGGTTTCTGCCTCTTTGTTTTGAAACATGAAATCAATCGGAATGAACCTGGATAGAGGAAGCAACAAATATATAGTAAAACCAAGCTTATCGGATGAAAATATGGATAAAAATGTTTACATACCCATAACCGTAAATGTTGAAAAAGAAAAGACACACTGAGAAAATATGTGTTTTTATGACTTCTTGATATCCAGGGGGTTTTTCCTTAAGCCTCAAAACAATTTACAGCATTGCCAGCAGCATTCAGTACATTCAGAACAGGATCATTTCACCCACAGCTGAATGAGGGCCATGCTTGGGACAGCAACCAGAAGAGCCTTCCAGCAGACAGGCCAGGGAGGAAGCCGGGGTCAGTGAGTGAAGAGGAGAGCACAGCCATTTAAAGCAACACGGTTTATGTAAGTGTGATCTGATTGCTTCCACTGGAAATGGGTCAGATTTGAGTAGAGAGAACCAGGGGCCTTGATGACCCCAGTGAAATGAGATTAGGGTTTTTCTTTCAATCTCCTCGGAGAATATGGCCTCTGATGAAAACAGTGGTGCTTGGATCGCTTTCAATCTGCTGCATTTCCCATCCGCGTCTTGCCTCCTCATAGTTGATTTGCATTTTTTTTTTTCCTTTTTGGTTAAACACATTAAACTAAACAGGATATGTCATATGACAGACTGTGATAAATTTACTATTGGGAATAGGGGAAAAGTATGGGATAAAGAAATAGGTCTTTTTTGTCTCTCACGGCCATGATTCAGTTCTGACTCAAAAGGAAGTGTGCCACCTACTGAATCACAAAACCACTTCCTGTAGCTGTTTGGTTTATTCTGGAGGGGCATGAGGCCAAGTACTGCCCTGCCCTGACCCTGACTGGCTCTTCAGAGCCAAAGCCTTCACAACTTGAGGTGGTTTGGCCTCAGACTCTGAGAACATTACATATTAAATTACAAGTGTTTCGTTTCCTAGCAAAGAGCCTTTAGCAACATGAAAACGAACATGTGTTATTTGCAAAGTTAGTGTATCATTACTCGACCTGAATATCCTTACTTTTTCATAAGGTATGTATTCCAGATGACCGCTCACAAGATCTGAATGTACACTGGTGCTGTTTTCCTGAGGGCAGTTTGGGCAGTCAGTAGGGTGGCATTAACCAGATGAGATTTCAAACATACCCTTTCATTAGTGAGGCAATACTAGACTTGTATTCATTCATGCAACATATTTCAGAGCACGTGCATCCTGCCATGTCCTGTGCAAGCTGGGTATAGAGAATACAGTGGCAAACGAGACCATCTGGTTCCTGGCCTCATGGTGCTTATGATCTGTGCTGTACAGAAATTACGTTCGCCCTTCTAGAGGCAAGGAGGATGCTTTGTGCCCAATTCATAGGAACAGCAATTAAAAGAAAGCTTGTTCCCTCTCTGCCAACAGGACCTTTTTGACCAGATGTGTGTGGGTTTCTCCACGCCAAGGAATTCTCCAATTCTCAGCAATCATTGACTATCCTGCAATTTAACTCAATCTTGACAGTCATTGGCCAGAATTAGCATAGAGTCCCGGGTGATGGGCTCAGTCCCAAAAGATTTCACTTCAGATTCCAGTTGTAAGACCTATGTTGTCACCTGCACTTGTGATCAGCTTGATATAAATTGAGCTTTTCCACCATCTTCTCTTTGGGTTTGATAATGAGCCAGAAAGGCTCACAGAACATTTACCAGTTTATTGTAGAGGATACAATTCGGGAAGAGCCAGATGGAAGAGATACGTAGGGTAAGGCTTGGGCCGAGAGGGCGTGCAGCCTCCTGCCCTCTCTGGATGTGCCACCCTCCCAGCAACTCCATGTGTTCGCTGACCTGGAAGCTCTTCGAATACCATAGCTTAGGGTTTTTAGAGCGATTCCACTTGAGTGGACATGACTGATCAAATCATTGGCCATTGGTGATTAAGTTACTCTCCAGCCCCTCTCCTCCCTGGAGGTCAAAGGTTGGGGCTGAAACTTTCAACCCTTAAATTACATGAATGGATCCTCTGGCAATAAGCCTCCACCTTCCAAGGGTCACCTCATTAGCATAAACTTAAGTGCGGTTTAAAGGGGCTTCTTATGAATAACAAAGATGCTTCTGTCACTCCTATTACTCAAGAAATTCCAACGGTTTTAGGGACCCTGTGCCAGGAACCAGGGAGGAAGACTGAAATATATGTATTTCTTATTACACCACAATCATACAGCCCCTTGCATAAAGGAACCCCTCAATGCTTGTGTGAGTAGATATATGAAAGAAAAAACAAAACACAGGAGGAGGGAAGTAAAGAAGAGAGAGCAAAGGGAAGGAGGAAAAGAAGTCACCCCAAAATCATATTGTATTTGCAAGTGAAGATGAAAATATCCAGCTATTTGTTTTCCTTCTGTAATATGAATTCCAAACAGACTAAAGGCTTGTGCCCTTAGGTGCATCTGGAGAGTCTGTGGTGCTTCATGATATATATGGGCTCCTAATAAGGGAAGTTCTAGAATCAAGGAGGCCCATTCTGAGAGCAGGTCAACATGAGAAGTCCTGAGAACCATCTTTGAGTGTAAAAGACTCTGTTCCCCTCCTCACATTAGGCCAGAATCCTAACTGGTAGGTAATCTATTATTCCTCTGTTGGTCCATGCCCAAAACATGTGTAAAAAGATGGCTATAAATCCATGTAACACTAAGCAGGTACTTTACCCACCTCAAAAAAGAATAGTGAGAATTCAGTGAAACAATGTCTAGAATGGTCCTTGGCACACAGGAGGATCCCTGTAAATAGAAACTATCACTACTACAGCTTCCCTTAATATTGTTACCATTATTACTTCTACTATTGTTACTTAGGTTACATGTGATAAGGCCAGCAGTTTTTCCAGAGTACAACGAATGGCTTTATGTTTCATGATAGAATTCTAAGGTTCAGTATCACAGCCTCCCTAAACCCATGCTCTCCTTTTGACAATCATAAAAATTGCAAATTGACCTTCAGTTGAAACTCATTGTCAGGAAGAGATTGTCTAGGTTACTTACTTATGTTTCACTTATGAAAGGAATATTCTCCCAGCATAAAATTATATAATATTGAATGTTTTGTATTACAAATTATAAGAGCTTATTTGAGCAAAAATTGAATCTAATTGGGCCGCACCAAACCAGAAGTGGTCATGAGTGCTCTATGGACAAGAGCTAGGGTAAAGACTTTTCTAAAAAAGACACAGAAACAAGAAAATTATTTGATTGTCTATCTGCTTGCCTTGTTTGGGAAAGGCTAATTAACTGTGATTGGTCGTCCTTAGGACTCAATTTCTTAACACTGAGGCATTACAGGCTTAAGTTTTAGTTTGCATTAGAACCAGTTTAGTCTTGGGGAGTCTGGGTGGCTCAGTTGGTTGAGCTTCCAACTTGGGCTGAGGTCATGATCTCGTGGTTTGCGAGTTTGGAGCCGGCTTCAGATTCTCTATTCCCCCCATCTCTCTGTCCCTCCCCCACGTGTGTGTGTGTGTGTGTGTGTGTGTGTGTGTGCACTCTCTCTAAAATAAATTTAAAAAAAAACATTAGAAGAAAGAACCACCTCAGTCTAAGGGACTCTTCATTTAATTAACACTAGGTTGTTTGCCCCTGTCCTAAGGCTATTCTCTTACAATATGAAGAGGGAAAAAAGAAGAGAAGTAGGAAGAGATACAAGGAAAGGGAAAATCCTCACCAGATATACTGAAAAGAGATGGAGGTTTTATGGAAGTTTCCTTAAGTACCACTGAGTGGTACTGCACCTCATACTACATAACTAGTATCTTGTTCAAACCGTAACCAGTTTTCCTCAGAGTTCTCCTTTCTATACAAGTCCAACATCTCCATTGACATGGATTCTTCCTCACTCAGATGACACTTTTCTTCCCCGTTCCCTTCAAATCATCCCAGAGTCTGCCCTCTGTTTCACCTTCCTCTTAGCTTTCCTAGTTCCCTCACCTATCATATCATTTGGCTCAACAAAGGATGGGAAGTTAGACCCTAAATGAAGTTCTCAAAATCAAGGCATTATGAAAAGCTATTTAGCCAAGAATTATAACAGCAAATAAATTAGTTCACAAGTCTCAGAAGCTCAATGAGATTTTAAATCCTCATCTCCATGTACAGTTTTATTACCATTTTTCTTCACTGATACATCCCAAGTGCCTAAAACAGTGCCTGCCAAAAATATTTATTGAATAAATACATTAAGAGTTAACATTTTAAGAAAAACAAAATACCATTAGATTTCCCCTTCTTTTTCCTTTTAAAGTATTCTGTGTGAGACAAATAGTCATGCATACATCCATATGAAAGAATATAATTTTCTGTCATTAATTTCTTATTATGTCACTTAAGGTCAAATGTCACAGAAAATTATATTGAACTCTTGACCAACCTGCCTATTTTTTCCATTGGAATATTGGCCTAACTAAGAAATAACATCAAGGAAAAATTATTTGTTGGCAGAAAAATATCCTCTCTAAATTCTTGTGTGTTTTGTTTTGATTTTTCCTTAGTGACTAGAGGTCAGTTTCAATCCACTGAAGCACAGATTCCAAATTTTCAATCTGGTTTTCTTGAATACTGACTGAGTGCCAAGAATGAGGCAATGACACAAAATCACTACCAAGACACACACACACACACACAAACACAATTCTAAGGCCTGTTCTGGTGATTTACACTTTTTCTTCTCTAAAATTTATGCTCAAATTCATACTTTTTAATCTGAAATGGGTCTACTTCCTCTCTCCCTAGCAAATCCTTGTGAATTTTTTTTTGGTCTTATACAGTGGTGAGGGTATTTCATACCCTAAAAGATATAACAGAATCATCTGTTGACCAAAGATTATGTGTCCTCTGCTTATCCTTTCTTGCTTCCTTTTAACACTTGAATTTATACACTTAAGGGTGGGCAAATGACTATAAGTGTAATTCTCGAACAAACAATCATTTTGTTTTAGCCTAGTAAAAAAGGAAACTAAACATTATTTGGCAGTTCCCCAAATAATCACATGTTTAATGGAGTGGAGGGACAGTGCCCTGAAAGAAAGGGTGGCATGCTAGACAGCTAAAAGAACATCCACTACAGGTAATATGAGTACCAGGTTTGGATGAGATCCAGCACTGCTATGAGACAGTGGCAATTCACTTAATCCAAGTCCCGGTTTCTTCAGCCACGACTAGAGAGATCAATACCTGTCTACTTCTTCCGTGAATCTCTTTACCAAAACTGTTATCTGTTGTTCTGTGATTCTATAAACCTCGGAATAATCTTTTCCTGTTAGAGACAAGTTCTCTATCATGGTCAGAGATATTCACCTGGTTATTGTGGCTTCTCTAATCCTGCTGGTGAAAAAACCTCCAAGGGAGCTTTTGGTCAGGAGCTGACAATGGCATTTAAGGTCACCTGTGCTCTTGGTAAAAGGAGAATTTGAAAGGAGACCAGGATTTACTCACCAGTAATATACTTTTTAAATTTGGACCTAGTAACCTCCCTGATAGGGATATTTAATTCACATTTGTTAAGTCCTTATTAATGCCAAGCTCTTTTTACGTATTATGTCATTTAATTCTTACGGTAATCCTTTGAGATAGGTTATCAGCTAGGGTGTTTGAGTCACTATAAATTACAGGGAAAAAAAACTCTAACTGACTGAAACAATATGGGCACTTGTTGGCTCACATAACTGGTAGTCTAAAGAGAGAGCAGCTTTAGGATTGGTTGATGAATCTAGTGGCTTCCTACAGTCACCAGGTTCCCAGTTTCTATCTCTGTCCAGTGTTGGATTCCTCCTAACACCAATTTCCCTTTCTAGCATGGCCATCAGCCATAAACCTACTTCCTTATTTATATCTAACAAAGGTGACAGGGTGCCCCACAATGAAAAAAGTGAAAAACTTGCCTTTTCCTCCTTATGATCCACCTTTAGTCAGGTGCTTATATCATAAATAGCTATTGGGGGTACAGCTGGGATGAGTGTTAGGGCTTTCTTGATTGATTTGGATGAATTATAATTTACTTCTGGTGCTGGGGTGATTCTCTGTACCACAATGCCTACTACATAGTGAAAAAGAAATAGATCAAATTTGGGAGAGCAAACTATAATGCACACTACTGTTAAATATTGCTAATTTCCAATTTACAGATGAGAAAACTGAGGCACAGGTGAGGAAGGTTAAGTTAAAATTAAATTAAACCATGTCCAAGATGATAATTGAACTTGGGCAGTCTATATCCATTCTAATAATCACTTATCTCCTGCACGCATTTTTTTTTTTTTAAGTAATCTCTATACCCAACATGGGGCTCAAATTTACAACTCTAAGATCAAGAGTCACATGCTTCACCAACTGAGCCAGTCAGGTGTCTCTCTTGCACCCATTTCTTGAAAGCTTATGATGTATATGAGGAATCCCAAGATAAGGAGAAGTTGCAAAGGAAAGACCACAATACTAGGCATCAAGAGATGAGATTCCAATCTTGCCTCTTGCTTACTAGCTTTGTGACTTCTCTGAAAATGAGAATAATAAAACCTACTTATTGGAATAGTAGCAAATACTCAAATAGAAATCCTGCAGAAGAACCTGGATGGCTCAGTTGGTTAAACATCCATCTTCAGCTCAGGTTATGATGTCACAGTTTGTGGGTTTGAGCGCCACGTCCAGCTCTGTGCTGACAGCTCAAAGCCTGGAGCCTGCTTCAGATTTTGTGTCTCCCTCTCTCTCTGCCCCTCCCTGCTCATGCTCTGTCTCTCTCTCTCTCTCTCACCCTCGAAAATTAAATAAACATTAAAAAATTAAAAAGGAAGGAAGCAAGCAAGCAAGCAAGAGAAAGAAAGAAAAGAAACCCTGCAGAAAAGTGGCATCACTTGGGAACTTACTTGAAATGCAAATTCTTCACCTCACCCTAGACCCACTTAATCAGAAGCTGGGGGAGGGGGGACAAGCAGGAAATGGCAGCAATAAATACTTTAATAAACACTCTAAGTATTTCTGATGCTTGCTAAAATGTGAGAACCACTGGACTAACACATCGCCTGGTGCATAAACTTTTATTTGTTGTGTTTTAAAGACAGTGTGCATGTTGACATCTATTTCTAAGAGCTCACAAGCTTAGGTAAACAAAGAAAAATTTCCATATTAAGTTTTTTAATATAGGACCATACTGACTGGCAAATTATCAAATACAAATGAAATGTTTTTGAAAGCTTATAAGGGGTTGAATTTATTTCCTTTTTTAAAAGTTTATTTAGTTTTGAGAGAGAGAGAGAGAAAGTGCATGCATGAGTAGTCGGGGGGAGTGGGGGGCAGAGAGAAGGGACAGATAATCCCAAGCAGGTTCTTGGTTGTTTGCAGAGTCTGATGCAGGGTTCCAACACAAAACCATGAGATCATGACCTGAGCTAAAGTCGAGTCAGACAATTAACCAACTGTGCCAACCAGGCAGCCCATGGGGTTGAATTTATTTCTAACCAGGTGAATCTCAGAAAATGTTATAGATAAGAAATAAAAAGGGGTAAAATAGCTATAAACTTTAAACTGTAAACCAACCCAGATAATTAAACTTCCTGTGGTTACTGCAAAGTTGTATCTAGAAAGTTAATTTAAAATATAACAATACAAACTAAGAGAATAGATACCTCATATTGTATGGTAATAAAAACCCATCATAAGTCAGAAGAGGAGGATTTTATTCCTGATATTACACTTACTCGCTGACCCTCACTGTTCTATCTCATTTAAAAAAAGGGAGGGCGGGGAGTCTGGGTGGCTCCTTTGGTTAAGCATCCGACTTCAGCTCAGGTAACGATCACAGTTTAATGTTTTATTTACTTATGAAAGAGAGAGAGAGAGAGAAAGAGAGAGAGGCAGTGTGAGCCTGGGAGGGTCAGAGAGAGAGGGAGACACAGAATCCGAAGCAGGCTCCAGGCTCTGAGCTAGCTGTCAGCACAGAGCCCGACGTGAGGCTCGAACCCACAAACCGTGAGATCATGATCTGAGCCGAAGTCAGACGCCCAACTGACTGAGCCACCCAGGCACCCCAAAAATTAACAATAGAACTCCCCTATGACCCAGGAATAGCACTGCTAGAAATTTACCCATGGGATACAGGAGTGCTGATGCATAGGGGCACATGGACCCCAATGTTCATAGCAGCACTCTCAACAATAGCCAAATCATGGAAAGAACCTAAGTGTCCATCAACTGATGAATGGATCAAGAAGATGTGGTTTATCTACACAATGGACTACTACATGGCCATGAGAAAGAATGAAATCTGGCCATGTGTAGCAACATGAATGGAACTTGAGGGTATTATGCTGAGCGGAATAAGTCAGGCAGAGAAGGACAGATACCATATGTTTGCACGTATAGGAGGATTAGGAGGAACTTAACAGAGGACCATGGGGGAGAAGAAGGGGAAAAATAGTGGGGGAGAGGGAGGGAGGCAAACCATGAGAGGCTCTTGAATGCCAAGAACAAATCGAGGGCTGATGGGGGGGGAGGGGAAAGGGGGTGATGGGCATGGAGGAGGGCACTTGTGGGGATAAGCACGGGGTGTTATATGGAAACCAACTTGACAATAAACTATTAAAAAAAAAGATCACAGTTTGTGGGTTTGAACCCCGAGTTGGGCTCAGTGCTGATAGCTCAGAGCTTGGAGCCTGATTCAGATGCTCTCTCTTCCCCTCACCCTCTCACCCTCTGTTTCTCTCTCTCAAAAACAAACATCAAAAAAAGAAAGAAAGAAAGAGATTGGTCTGGAATCCTGGTTCTTAATCAAGGTCAAAATCAAGTGGTCCTAAGGCATGTGTAGAGTTAAAGCTTCCACAGGAGAGTATGGGCACAACCTAGTTAAAAAGCACTGGACTAAATTGTCTCTAATCTCTGACTGCAGATAAAAGAATTATCAAATGTAAAATTAAAACATTAAGGAACCATGTAAATATTATTTGAAACCTATAAGCCAATCTCTGCTTTTGCTTTTCTTTTTGCTTCACATATCTAAAAATGCTCCAGTACCTGAACACTCAATTAATCAAAGGGAAACATCTGTAATATGTAGCAACTAAAGTATCACCTTCCCTGTGTAGATCACAAAGTCCTTGGCAATCACTTCCACACCAGACTAGTGAGTATTGTTGTTTTCCTTTTCCTGATGGATAAACAGAGGATAAAGGCCTTGTTCAGTGACAACGACATTTCTGTCACCAAATGAGACACAATGGATGTCAATCTTCTCATCCCTTCAACAACAAAAAGCTTTCAAGCTCTTACAGTCAACAAGAACTTTGGAAAGAGTACACTGACTGAAAAGCCATATCCGTGGATGACATCCACAAAACTAACTTGAAGCTGAGTGTCTAATTTCACTGGTTCTCACTGCTAGAGGCAGAAGCAAAGTAAAGTTTTAGCAAAGAAAAGTCTGAGAGAAAATGAATTAAATATAGCTAATTATTATTGAGTACTGTTTTCACACAGTAAACGGGCGAAAATCACTCTTCTTTAAGTAGTAGTTCCTATCTCATGTTTGAGTCATCCATTCATTCAATAAATACTTCTTGATTGGCTGTTAGGTATGCAGTCCTCATTTCTGTACCGGAAATTAAACCATAAGCAGAGCAGATAACAATAATAATAACAATCATAGCTACTATAGCAGGTACCAATAATAATAAATAATAACTGTTGAATCAAATGTCAAAACTAGGTGAGGGGTGCATGGGTGGCTCAGTCGGTTAAATATTTGACTTCGGCTCAGGTCATGATCTCACAGTTCATCAGTTCGAGCCCTGTGTCGGGCTCTGTGCTGACAGCTAGCTCAGAGTCTGGAGCCTGTTTCAGATTCTGTATCTCCCTCTCTCTCTGACCCTCCCCTGCTCGCACTGCCTCTCTCTCTTTCTCAGAAATAAATAAAACATTAAAAATTAAAAAAAAAAAACCAACTAGGTGAACTAGCATTCTCTTTGGGGCTGCATCCACTGACCATAACACAGCTAATCTACTTTGAAATTCTCCAGCTCTGAAGCTCTCAGTCAGAAGACGCTGTTGGTGGGCCTGCCTCTTGTTAATGCATCCACCAATGAGAAGGGACTTACACTCAGTGTCCTTGGAAAGGCAACCGGAACTGAGAGCATTATGACTTCACTGTAATTTTTAAATTACTAGAGCCAGATCTAACTTTACTTCGTTTCCTATGACTCAAATACTGAAAGAGATTGCAAAACAAATGCTATCTTAATATTGTTTTAACACAAAACAAGTGTTCCTTTCCATTGTGCTTGCCATGTAATAAAACACAAGCATATTTGAAATTAACTTTCAGTGGTCAATTCATTGCATATATGATTTGCAAGAGTAAATCCCTTGGGGGGGGCTCTAAAGATCATCTCTCATCTTTTTAAATGTCAGTGTACTCACCCTGATGGTGCTCTCAGATGTTGGGAAATCTTTTGAGACAGAAGTGGGAGGGAAATGTGGGGGGGAGGGGGTTGAGTGATGCAATATTCCTGAGTGTCATGTGATTTCACAATTTGTTTTTCAATCTGTTTGGATTTCCAAAAAGGAAGACTCTCTCATATGTCAACAAGCACATAAGTGAAGCTTAAAGCACTAGAAACAAAACCATAGAGTTTCAAATATATATGACATGTATATATATTCTTAGTATTTGATGGGATGCTGGCTGACATTAATATCTGATCTCAGAAATATGAATTTTTCTCTGACAGATTTACTAACTTGCTTCATCTGACTACAAGACCCATAAACAATACCTAATGAGAAAACTTTCTGTCTTATCCTAGGTCAAAGTTGGAACAAGTGTAGGAAATTCAGTTTTCCTTATTTGACAGTATTTGTCATTCTTGTACTCAGTACGTTCACGAAAAATGCAAGCCTCTTATAGTTAACACAAAGACACAGCAAATTTTCAAAGATAAAATATAAACAGATGAAACCGGAAGGATGTAAAAGTATAGTTATTAACTTATTATAGTCCCAGATTTAAAGTTTAAATGCTATGCTCTCATTGTGAAGTAAAAGACAATTAATATAACTGTAAACAAACAAAAAAAACAATCTTTGTTTTTTCCTGTTCCACTTGTCGCAGCACTTATGAGGACTTTTGACGGTACTTAGCTGTTAACCTGCTCATGCTTTCCAAGTTTCTGTGTGTTTTCCCACTTTCTGTTGAGCATTTCTGGTACAGAATAGCCCAATGATAGTGGGTAAGCAAGGAGGAAAGGAAAAAAAATCAAGTTCCAAAAGAATAGCAGCAATAAAACATAACTGTCTGGAAAAAAAGAGTCTTGGAAGCAGGTGGGTGAAATAAAATACGTACTTTGTTTGGAGTCAGATGTGTTTCCAGTTTGCCCCTATTAAGCATTTTTTTGGTAAACTTCAGCCAGTCAACTTTTCTGTGATTCCTTATTTTCAAAAAAGACTAAACGCAAATTAAGACACGAGTTTATTTTTTAAAGAGAATCTGGTGATTAAATATAAAGTGGCATAAGTAGATTCTATGGCAATAAAATGCATACTGTTTGGTTGCCAGATCTGGAAGCTGGAGACCATCCTCACTATTGTGATTGTAGAGTCTCTCACTCTGTATTCTTCCAACAGTCTCAGAGCCTTCTCACCTTTTTTATACCACATTTGATTCATGGGAAACAATCATGTTGATTTCATTCAAGTCATAGTCAACGTTTCCATGTAGATCAAGAATGATTCTTCCTTGCAGCTGGGGCCTTATAATAGCCTTGTAAGTCCTGTCCATTTAACACTTCTGTGCAGAAAAGGGATACCAGCACGCTACAATTGTGATGATGCTTGATGAATCACACATCGGTAGTAAGTTATTATATAAAGTTTGAAGCTTGTTAGAGAAGAAATGGTACTAAAAATAAAGTCTCACTTCCCCTAAAACTCTTCTCTTTCCCGGGCCATCACTTTTAAGTAAAGCTTGCATGTATTTCTTCCATATCTTGCTAGTATAAGTGTATTAACATACTTTGCAAAGTGTGCAATTCATTACCAGGTAGTAACTCTAGCAAAGGAAGAAATCTGGCTGGGTCAGTGATTTGTCAGCAAGGCCTTGAATCATGGGAAGTTGGTCTCTGGTGTATCTTCGTGGTCCAAAAAGTAGGAGGCGGTGGTCCACTGGGCCAGGAATCGTCTGGCAGTATCAACATCCTGGCTGTTGCTCACGGTAGGTTGCATTTTTTTGGCTCTTGCTCCCGAACCAAAAGTTCAAGTGTGAAAACTGGGACTGAAGCCTCATCTCCGTTGGAACCAGGACACCCCCAGTTCAGCCAGAAGTTAGTTTGAGGGTGTAGTGGTCCAGCATTCCAGGAGTGGCACATGTCACCAGGAGGTGTGCCAGGGCTGTGTCCCAACTGCAGAGGAGGGCTTGCCACACATCCTTCACTTCATTAATATACTGGATTTCTGGGCGACTGAGCAGAGGCGCTATTGAGACAGAATCAAGATGTGACTTCTATGCTAAGCCTACCCCTACTCAGCTGGGGTAGGCATGTATTTGAGAAGGGTCAGGCTGTAGCCTATAGATTTCAGACCTCCTTCTCCAAAGTATACCAGAAAGTTTCTCCTTTGCCCTTTTGTTCCATCTTTCTTAAGAGTAAAGGGCTCATGGTTCTCCCTTGCTCCTTTTGCATTAACCAAATGCTTCTACAGCAGTAGTTTCCAAAGCTGACTGCATCCGAAAGGAAGAAACACCTCCAGGCCTATGCTTCTGACAGAACCTGTCCCCTTACAATGCTGGCTCTGACGGTTACCTTCATACAAATATATTTTTTAAATTACAATGTAGACTCTACTAAAGGGGGGAAAATCAGGATAGGGCAGTGTTGCATAAATTGAAGGGAGAAGTCCACCTCATCACTCTCTAAAATCCCACTCTATAAAGCCAATTACTGGTAGCAGTTTGGTGTGTTTTAGTGGACCTTTCTCTAAACACATGCAACAGACATATATGTATATAAGTGTTTCCAAGGGTTTGTGCCTTTTGGGGGTTTGTTTCGTTTTTTAAAAAATGGTCTCTCAGGGGCGCCTGGGTGGCTTAGTCGGTTAAGCGTCCGACTTTTGCTTAGGTCATGATCTCGCGGTTCGTGGGTTCGAGCCCCGCGTCGGCTCTGTGCTGACTGCCAGCTCAGAGCCTGGAGCCTGTTTCAGTCTGTGACTCCCTCTCTCTGACCCTCCCCTGCTCACCCTGTCTCTCTCTCCTAGAAATAAATAAAACATTAAAAAAAAAAATTTAAAAAATGGTCTCTCAATGTTCTCTACTAAAAATGTGTGCTGATGGCAGTCAGACGGGGTGTAGATAGAACTGGCTCTGCTCTTGTCTCTCCTAGCCTGGCTCCATGTGCTGACTGTGATCTCATGATGGAAGAGAGCTTTCTGGTGTGGCATCCAGGACCTGGGCCAGGCCACAGAGGCGTGGCCACTGACACAAAGAACATCTGGTTTTCAGATATAAGTCAGACAGCCAAGACTCAGGTACTTATGTGTCAGAGCCTAAAACCGTCCAGGGTCAGACTGATTTTAACTAGCTAGCAGGAAATATGTGAAGGAGTTTGTATTACATGATTTAGCTTAAAATGTCAGTGATTTGAATGCAATGAGATTTATGAAGCATATCAGTGCCTAAAATTTTGTGGTTCACTTCTACACTGCTTTTAGCACAAAAAGCAGTTATGATAGGGACACCTGGGGGGCTCAGTCAAGTGACTGACTCTTGATCTTGGCTCAGATCACAATCTCATGGTTTGTGGGATTGAGCCCTCTGCATTGCGCTCCATGCTGACAGCAAGGAGTTGGCTTTCTCGCTCTCACTCCGAAATAAATAAATAAACTTTTAAAAAATGTTTAAAGAAATAAATAAAGCAATTATAAGTGCAAAACTGTAGCCTAATTAGTTGTTCACACACACACACACACACAATATACTGCTTTTCACACACCTTAATTGCTTTTCTGCTAATGAAAGTATACTGCAAATCATAAAAATATAGTATAATATCTTCTTGCATGATAATTCTATTTCATTATCAGGTAATATATGTTGACTATCGTTCAGAAGAGAGTAAAAGATGCAAATTTATAGGGGAATTTAAGGTGAAGACACTTCTCTTATAGAAGACAATTAGAAAAATTTACTGTTTACAATCATATATCTCTGTACAGAAGTGAGTGACTATTTTGAGACCATGTTAAATGTTCTTCTTTTTTGTTGACATCAACCTGTAGGTTAGGGAAAGGAATGCTTCCAAAGAGGAAGGATACAGACTAAAGAAGTAAATTAAAGTACTCAGTAGATTTTCTAAAGGGAAATAGAGTTGTCTTAAAAAGCAACACTTATACGAGAAGAAAGGATGTTTTAAACATTTTAAGACTGAGGGGCACTTGGGTGGCTCAGTTGGTAAGCATCTGACTCTTGGTTTCAGCTCAGGTCATGATCTCACCGTTCTTGAGTTCGAGACCCACATCAGGCTCCACAGTGACAAGGAGCCTAGTTGGGATTCTTCTCCTACTTTACTCGTGCACTCTCCCTCTCTCCCTCACTCTCTCTCAAAAATAGATAACTTTAAAAATGTAAAACAAAAAAAGAATTCTTAAGACTAAGAGCCTAATGGAGCCAGAGCACCAGAGAATTTGTATTATAAGCCACAGCGTTGGTACAATGGTTAATATTGCCACCATGAGATAGGAGATAAAGGTTTCTCCAGCCTGAAGAAGACAGAGATTCTAAAATGGCTAGTGTTCCCACCAGAGATAGGAGATAAAATTTTCTCCTGCCTGAAGAAGAGAGAGATTCAAAGGGAGATCTGAGCAGGGCCTACGTGCTGCCTGGGTTTCTGAGAGGGAGTAATAGAAACCCCATAAAGACTCTGGAAAACCAGAGGTGGAGACTGCAGGGAATTTTGCTTCTATTCTCAGAGGATAGCCTGAGGAGACTCCAAGACCTTTCAAAGGTCATATCCGGTGTGGCAACAGAGCACAGCAGACCAGGCAGGGATGGGTGGGTGACCTAAGGGGTGGCTGAAAATACCCAGGGGACCCAAAGCAGCCTGGGGTAGAATGAGGAGGATAAAGAATGCCTGAGCATAACATCTGCAGATTATGAACTCTGAGCATCAGCAGCAGAGGCCTGCAGAGCCAAACATATTGGGTTCTACTTCAAGGCCAACAAGGATAGAGGAAGACAGAAGACCAAGGGCTTCATTCCCACCTGACGTCAGGGTGATACATATGCCCCACTTTCCTTCTCCCTTCACTATCTCATCCCTAAAAGAGAGGAGGGGAGAAGACAGAGAAAGAGCAATCCTGTGCTAAGTGAGCATTACTTAAAAATAAATAAATGAATAAAGTTTTGGATTCACAAAATGTAGTGTTTCATGGGCAGTAGAAATAGGGCTCTTGATGGGGCGCCTGGGTGGCTTAGTCGGTTAAGCATCCGACTTTCACTTAGGTCATGATCTCGCGGTTCGTGGGTTTGAGCCCCACGTCGGGCTCTGTGCTGACTGCCAGCTCGGAGCCTGGAGCCTGTTTCAGTCTGTGACTCCCTCTCTCGCTGACCCTCCCCTGCTCACACTGTCTCTCTCTCTCCTAGAAATTAAAAAAAAAAAAAAAATTAGGGCTCTTGAGCATTGCTTAAAATTAATTAATTAATTAATTAATTTTTCATTCACAAAATGCAGGGTTTCATGGGCAGTGGAAGGAGGGCTCTTGAGCCAGGCTAAGATCAGGGATAGAGAAACAAAGCCACAGACGAGCATTCCAGAGTCCATGTCTGGAATTTTCATGCCCACTATCTATACACACAGTTGTGCAGGCATGACTAAACAAGTATTTGCATCTATATTTTTTCATAATATCATGGGCCCTGGAGGCAAACAAACCTGGGCTTGAATTTTGAATCCACTTAACAGCTAGATGACTTTGAGCAAATTTCTTGATCCAAGATTTTGCTTCAGTAAACTAGGAATAATAGTGTCATGTAGGCTCATTGTGTGGATTAAATGAGATACACCGGTTACCCTAAGACTGGGCATGTGGTGAGCCCTTAATAAATGCTATTTACCATGATCATGACAACAATAATAATTATCATGCATTTGTTCATTTCAACTATAAGTCTGAACTTCTGATTGGCAAGATTTAATTACTGTTATATACAAAGCACAACACATCCAGCTACTAAAACTGTAAATGCTTAGAGTCTGAGGAGACATTCATGCACAGGTCTTTGATGGCGGTGTTTAAACTCTTTCACATGATTATTTACTTAGTTTTGAGTTTGTTCTTAGGGAGGGATATATACCTCTAGATTTGGGGAAATCTGAGGGAAAATTCCTTTTGAGCCAAGATGGAAATCTAAACTTTAGATTTAGAGGGAACATCTGTTTCCCACCCACCCCCTTCCCCTTTTATTCTGGTGATAGTATGGTGGCCCAAAGGTTCATGTTTGGTTTCCCCTTTGCCAAGATCTTCAGAGACCCAGCACCCTTGAGCTTCACCCTAATACCCACTGAAGAGCATTACTTTGTGCATGGCATCCTGAAGTCTCCTCTAAAAGATTCAGCCACCTTGGTGGCTCAGTCAGTTAAGTGTGTGACTCTTGATTTTGACTCAGGTCATGGATTTTATGATTTGTGAATTTAAGCTCCACATCAGGCTCCATCCTGACAGTGCAGACCTGCTTGGAATTCTCTCTCTGTCTCTGTCTCTCTCTCTCTTTATCTCTTCCCCTCTCCACTCCTACTCTTTCTCTCTCAAATTAAAAAATCTCAAAAGAAATAAAATAAAAAATAAAAGACTCAGCCTTGTAGCTGCCCTTATATAGGGAAGCCCTTATACAGCAACCAAGTATTTACTACATTTCAACATATATGATGTAGTAGCAATATCTTTGGCAACATCTCTGAGGCTTCCTTCTGATCTGAGAGATTTTACTGGGCAAAGCATTCAAGATGCCTCACCACACCTCTGGCCTAAACTTCCTATACCTCTTATTCAAGGGTGACTGGGCAATCCTAATTCCACCCAGTAAAGCTATCAAAGTGCAAAGCCTGCAGAAAGCCCTGTCCCTAGTAATAAAGCAACAAAGGGACTAAACAATACAGCCCTAGGGGCTAGGAGCCCAGACTGTATCTGGCAGAAGAGGTATTATAAAGTCTTTCCTTGATTTTTGGATAGCCTCAAAGCATCTAGTCTCTCCAGTCAGTTATCTTTAAGAGGGGGATAATGATATTGTACCATTTTGCCTGAAAGGGATATTATGTATTATCTAAAGATTGCACTGTTGAAGAACCAAGCACTGTGCTAATGCTGTAATTATCATTAACCACCAATGGTTTTATTCATATGGTGAATCAGTTTGTTTACTATTTACTGTAGCCACACCCTTTATTAATATAAACAGTGAAGACTAGCATTTTCACTGTGGGCCTCTAGATTTTCAGTCAGACTCATCATTCATTCACTTTGGTTTGAGTCTTTCTAGATCCTGAAGCAAACAACATTTTCCATCAGAGAAAAGCTTCTATCCTCCCAAGCATGTAGGTGAGAGGCACAGGCTTGGCCAGACAAAACCAAGTTGCCAGATGTCAGCTGAATTAGGTGCCCCTCACCCACAGATGTTTCACTTCATCTAATTATATTGTGTAAAAGTTGTACATATATAAATCTTTGGCGAATACTTTATAAGCAGAACTGTGTTTTCATATAATTATTAATAAGAATACATGTTCCTTGGCATACGCACATATAAACAGGGTATCCAGAAATTCCCATATTCTTCAGAAGTCAGCTACAAATACTGATGACTCATTCTCCAGTCACACTTAAAAAAATATACGTTGTACACACTTGTGGAATAAACACATCCAAAGCTGCAGATTATCACTTTTAACTCTAAAGGGAACTCACTGACATTTGAAGCCACAGGAAAGATTGTTTTTTCCCTATCACTCAAGTTTCCTCTGGGTCTGTGGAATTGCTGAGGAGACTTGAAAGCAAGTCCTGGTCTACTGGGATGAGTGCCAGCTTTTGACTTTGGTTTGGCTGTGAAAAATCCCAGAGAAGATCTAGGAATATCCTGGTTTGAGACGAGTGTTGAGATCATCACCAACATCATCGTTCTGTGTAGATTCTGCCATTCAGTATTGTTTCTTCCTCACAGAGGTACCCCCACCCCCAACTCCCCACCCCGACCCAGGAAGGCCCTCATCATGTTAATGCTGGCCTCATCAACCTCAGAGCTGAGGGATAAGAAGGTTGAGTGGGGTTTACGTGTGGCCTCACAGAGCACCCAGCAAGATCATATCATGGGGATTGAGGGACAGAGCATAGTCAAGAATAGTCATAGTAAGCCCTAGAATTTCTCTCCTGACTTTGTTTCCTAAAGTACATTATAAACTCCTTCAAGTGGGGGTCCATGGCCATTCCCTTATGCATTTTGTGGGCAATACCTTTAGGGATTCTCCTTGCCTGAAGAAAAGTGGGTTCTGGGATGATCTAAATCACAATTTTAATTAGGGCAGAGAGCCATGTTTATTCTTTTTTGGAAATAAAAATAAAGTGAATTGTGTTATTTCTCCATGTCAATCTGATTAAGAAGGGATATACTTGATATTCTTCTACTGTTCTCAGTAAACTGCCTAAAAAGACCAGTTCATATATTAATGACTGCCACCTCTCATATCCAGCTGTATACCCACAATTATGTTACTGGAAACCTTATCAGGTACTTGCCTTTTCTTTGGTTAAAAAACAAACAAACAAACAAACAAACAAAAAACGTGGTCTCCTAAACTGTAGGCAATTGGTCTTAAATACTGACAGAGTTCAGGACACACTACCCCAAAATAGGACACTGTGGCATATTGAATTTGAGAAACAGCAAATGTAGAAAGGAATCTCTGACCCTCCCCTAAGGCAGGTCATAAAACCTGTGAGGGTTGACCTCCTCATTCCTGGAAGAAAGATGCATCCTTATCTGCAAGATGCCGAGAGGAATATAAACGAACAGGCCTTGCTGTTTCCCCAGTATACCACACACAAAACTCATACCCTTTTTGGCCCTATCTCATTTTCCCATGACCTTCCACTCTGTCAAAGCTAACCTAATATCGCTCAAGTCTAACATCTTCAGGTCTCCATTTCCTTACAAGGCTCCCATATCACATGAAACTGATAATAAATGGAGTAAGATTTTTTCTTTCTCATCAGCTTTTGTTACAGGGACCCCAGCCGAGAACTCAGAAATGTAAATGAAAAAGCTATTTTTCCTCCTTACATCAACAAAGTAGAAACCAGGTAACAAGCTGTCCACAGTGGCCAACAAAGGGGAAATTTCCAGAGGGTGAGAACAGTCACATTGTGTTAAATACTAATTGTCAAGGAGAAAAAGAGTTAGTAGCAGAGGAGTGGTACCACTCTGAGAGGTAAACTCTCCCATCTCTAAAGTCTCCTACCAGTCACTATTATGGCACCAGAATTGGCCTCCTGGTGTTTTTTGTTTCTCCTAGGTACAGCATGACCAGCGTATGTGGAGGCTTTGGTGCATTATATCTAGAAAGTTTTTCATAATCACTGAGTAATAAACTTTACTGAAGCCTTGTATCATCACATTATTAAACACAGTGGCCGGATCTCTCATGTTCTTATTATATTTAATCGGCCTGTATTTAATGTTTAAAGATGCTTTTTTTAAAAACAGGAAAATATTTTTATTTTTAAATGTTTATTTCTGAGAGAGAGAGAGACAGCGTGAGCAGGGGAGGGTCAGAGAGAGAGGGAGACACAGAATCTGAGGCAGGCTCCAGGCTCTGAGCTAGCTGTTAGCACAGAGCCCGATGCGGGGCTCGAACCCATGAACCGTGAGATCATGACCTGAGCTGAAGTCGAACGCTTAACCGACTGAGCCACCCAGGTGCCCCAGGAAAAGATTTTTAAAGTCTCTTCCTCTATGGACTACCATAGATCTCTAAATGAGAGAACTATATATTAGGAAATGTTCCCCTCTCTATCTCTACATTCATGAGTAATCTGCTAATTGTTATCATGGTAAAAGAAATTAAGGAAGAAGCCATTTGTAGTGTATACATTGCTATTATTGTTTTAGATACAGTGGGCATACAGCATCTTATTAGTTTCAGGTGAACATTACAATGATTCTATATTTCTTGGTACTTGCCTTTTCACTGACTTCTGCTTAGCATTGATGAAGCCCAAGGTATTTTTCAAAACTTTTCAAAACTAGAAGTTCTTTATTCAACAAACACACTTGACTGTATTCATTACTAAATTCTTTTTAGTGCCAATATACTCAGTCTATACTTGAAATAGACTGGAACAACCGTAAACTGAATATTCTTTGATGAAATAGATACCTACAGTATATCATAAGGAAAAGAGAGCTGATGTTGGAATCCAAGTCTATATCAATTCCTAAATATGAAGTTCTGGGTAAAATACCTAACTTTTCTCATTCACGGCCTCTCTATAAAAATGAAGAGTGCAGAAATGAGACAGAATGGCTATGCGATTAAGATCTCAGGCTTTGCATTCCAATCCAATTCTATCCTGCTGCTTGGTAGTTGAGTACCCTTGGGCAAGTTACTTAAACTTCTTCTATCTTCGTTTACTTATCTGTGAAAACAGGAATACCACCACCTAACCTCATGAAGATGTTTTTACAAAAATTAAACAAAAGGCTATCAATGGTGCTTATTTAGTTCAGTATCTCGTTTTTAATAATATTCATTAACTCTGGTTTTAAAAAAGAAGTCCTGGGATCACAAGGCCTAAACCTTTTCATTTTTTACATGAGAAATGGAGGCCCAGACATTAAGGATCTTGTTCAAGGTCACTGAATCCACATATATGTGATGTATACTCTGTAAGTTTTTATGAGTTCCATGATCTGGTCATAGAACTGAGATAGTACTTGTGACCTAATCTCTTGGACACTAAATATATGGATTATCAAACTATGCCATCAAGTTACTGTCCATGTAAAAACGCCATTGATTAATTACACTGCTGTTTGTTGAGGCCCTTCTACGTTCAGGGCACCCTGCCAAATATTGTGCATGTTATAATGGGCATATGAAAATCTGTCTCTGGTCTCAAGAGGTTTACAGTTGAGTTGGAGAGATATTTAGGAAATATGTAAATCATTGGGATATACATGTGACATGGCCAAAGTTCAAGTGTCATAAGAATTATCTATGGGCAGTGAATGTACATTACAAGATCCTGCAGTGAGATCCATTTGACCTCAGTGTTAGTGGTGAATTCAGAGAAAAAATGGGACTTTACCTGTGCATATAATTAAAGTGTATTGGAGAGGAGAGGGAAGGGGAAAGGAGGGAAGGAGGGGAGGAAAAGGGAGGAGAGGGGAGGGAGAGAAAATGGGACTTTACCTGTGCATTAAGATTAAAGTGTATTGGAGAGGAGAGGAGGGGAGGGGAGGGGAGAGGAGAAGAGATGGCATTATGTTCCTCACAACAGCCTGTATAAAGTATAGAGGTAGAAATGAGCATCATTAAGTGCGGGGCTTTCACCTAGGCACACACTCAATCATTTCTATTATCTACCTTACCTCTCAGTGTGTTCTATTTTCACAAGTGGCAGTGGGTGTTTTCACAAGTGTGTGTGTACATATGTTCACATATGAGTCTGAACTCTTGACTGCAAATATGGCCAGAAAAACACCAAGGACTTGTGACTTCCCAAATGCTCAATAGCCAGGAAAGTAGAGGTCATCTTTGAACTCACATGCTCTTGACTCTCACTCCAATCCATCAGCTCATTCTGGCTCTTCTACCTCCAACATAATTCTCAGATTCCTCCACTTCTCTTTATTTATACTGCTAGTTACCCTGCCCCAAATCAGCTTCATTCTCCACCATTGTACCTATGCTACTGGCTCCCCCACTCCATTCCTGTCTCTTGCAAGGCATTCAACACAGAGCAGTCTTCTGAGCAATGTAACTCACATCCTGGAGCCCCCTGATGAAAAACCTCTCAATGACTGCCAATTTTAGGGAGCATATAATCCAAACTATTTGTTATGGCCTTCAAGGCTCTGCAGGATCTGGCTTCCTTACCACTCAGACATCACATCATGTTACCCATGCCCTCATTTGCTTGCTGTTCTTTGAACAAGCCAACATGCTTCCCAACTCAAGGTCTTTGCACTTGCTGTGCCCTCTGCTTAAAACATTATTCCCCCAGCTTTATGCAACCTTCTTACCTTTCAAATTGCAGCTTAAATGTTACCTACTCAAGAGAGGTTTTCTCTGATCTAACTATCAAAATAAATTCCCTCTGCTCTTCTCTAAGATCGCACATTATGAATTTTCCTTTCCAGCACTTATCAATCTCTTCAGAATTTTTGAAACCTATTCAAATCGTTTGCTGCGTAACTTTTTGAAATGTTTGTTTTCCCTACCAGAACATAACCCCTATGATCAGGGCTTGTCTGTTTTGTCCATTTTTCAGTCTCCAGAATCGAGTACTGAAAACCTCAGAGATTACTGAGTGGATTTATAAAAGGAAATAAACAGAAAACCGTTGTAGCAAATAATTCTCATAAAATGCAGTTGCTTTAGTGATGACATTCACCCTTGATTCTTTGAATAAGAGACTGCGGTTGCTTAAAGAGCACCTCGGCAGCTCAGTCTATTTAGCGTCTGACTCTTGATTTCGGCTCAGGTCATAATCTCACAGTTTGCAGGTTTGAGCCCCACATCAGGATCTGTGCTGATAGTACAGAGCCTGGTGGGGATTTTCTGTCTCTCCCTCTCTCTCTTTCTCTCTCTCTGCCCCTCCCCTGCTCTCTCAAAATAAATAAACATTTAAAAGAAACCCACAAAGCAGTTGCTTTATTTGGAGGGTAATTCTAAAGGAAATAATTTCAAGAGAATGACTGTTAACCATTTATGAGTAGGGGACTCAGAGCTTTATACCTGAAAAGAAACAAATTTCCCTCTACAAAAAATAACGAATTAAAGGACAAGTGTTACATTCCCTCTGCCTGCTGACTGGTATCCTATTGTCAAGTTGCTCGAGAGACAGAAGGAAAATGCTCTTGCCTGGTCATTTTACATCACTTCCATTTTTCTGGCCAAATGATGATTATAGGCATTCCCTTGATTTCAACCTCCCTTATTTCTCTTCCAACTTTTCTCTTATAATCAAAGACTGTTAAGCACTTGTACAGAAGTTTTACAGTTTTAACCAAGGATCTTACCCAAGGATCTTATTCAAGGTCATTGAACCAACATATTTGTAATATATATGCTCAAAGCTTTTATTAGTGCTGTGATCTAGACAAAATAATACATCTTTGGGACTTAATCTTAAGTTCCATAACAATGACAACAGGATACAAAGATTTTATTTACTGAGGGATTTTTAAAAATGTGACTGGCATTATGCTAAACCTTTTAAACACATCATCTCTTTTAATCCTCCCTCATGAAATAGAAGTTATAATGTCCATTTCACAGAGGAGCAAACTGAGGCCTAGTGAAGCTAAGAAACTAGTCCAAGTTCACACTTCTATAAGGTGAACTTGGGTTTTAAACTCAACTTTGAACCTATAGGTGCCAAGGCAGTATCAATATGGATAAGCTAATAACGTGAATCGGAATCAAGCAACACTTTTTTAAAAATGTTTTTTTATTTTTGAGAAAGAGTGAGAGTGTGTGAGTTGGGGAGGAGCAGAAAGGAGGAGACAGAACTCGAAGCAGGATCTGGACTCTGCCGTAGTGTCAGCAGAGAGCTCGAAGAGAGGCTCAAACTCATGAACTATGAGATCATGACCTGAGAGGAAGTCGAAGGCTTAACAAACTGAGCCACCCAGGTGGCCCTAAGCAAACTTTTTTTTTTTAAATGTTTACTTAATTAGTTTGAGACAGAAAGCTCATGTGAGCAGGGGAGGGGCAGAGAGAGACGGAAAGACTGAGAATGCCAAGTAGACTCCAAGCGGACAGCGCATAGCCAGATGCAGGTCTCTAACTCACGAACCATGACGACTTGACCTGAGCCAACATCAAGAGTCAGATGCTTAACCAGCTGAGCCACCCAGGTGCCCCCAAGCACACTTTTTTTTTTAACATCAAATGATATGAATGCTTAGTTAAGCTTTTAAATATTTTATGCAGGAATAATTTGAAATGTGCTTTTTAAAAAAAATTTTTATGTCTTTATTTTATTTTGAGAGACAGAGACAGAGAGCGAGTGGGTCAGGGGCAGAGAGAGAGGGAGACACAGGATGTGAAGCAGGCTCCAGACTCTGAGCTGTCAGCACAGAGCCCGATGAGGGGCTCAAACCCATGGACTGTGAAATCATGACCTGAGCCAAAGTCAGATGTTCAACCGACTGAGCCACCCAGGCGCCCCTGAAATGCCCTTTTTTAAAAGGTTGTATGTAAATATTTCTGGCTGTAAACAATGGAAGTATATTAGAATCCATTTCTAACTCATTTTGTTCTTCTGGACTCTCAGCATCTACTTTCATGTTTCCTTATTTTATCTGATTGGTAGCATTCCCTTATAAAAAGTTGGGCAGCCATGCTTCTCTGTAACCTTGTGGGTTAGTTCAACCTCTAATTACTTCAGTCTCCTTCTCTTCAAGAAAAGCTGTCAAAATACAAGAACTCTCAAAAGTTTTGCATCATCTCACATGCACACAGGATAAAAAGGGATATAATTCTTCCAAAGAACAACTGGCAACAGCTGGGACAACTTCTGAAGACCCAGCCTGACTCTGTCTTGAAAATCAGCCTCAAAATCAGAATTACCCCACCTATACAAGGACTCTCTCACTCACCAGCTACACTTAGTGACATAATACCTGCAATCGACTTATATTATATATTATATATTGCCATTAATATTTTGTAAGACCAACAAAATAGTAGTTGTATGTCAGGACAACTGGATATTAGTGAAGGTATAGAAAATTTAAAAAATATGGCTCTCCTGTTCCTTGGTAACTCCATACCGAGTTATTATCAACTACGTTTCCAGTCTTTAGAATAATTTATTTATGAGAAAAGGTGATTGGACAAAATAGCAAAAATTTGTTTTTCTATTGAGACTAACAATGGGCAATGACAACAGAGTTAATACATCTTTTCCCCCCAGTTACCCAGCATTCAAAGCTACAGCTTTAGCCACATTATGGTAGTTTTAGACTGCAAAGCAGTGTGACGATTTGATGCATAATTTTCAACACATGTTTTATTAATCCATTCTTCCTGTGTTTCATTTAAAATACTGGAAACTATTTAGGGGCGCCTGGGTGGCTTAGTCGGTTAAGCGTCCGACTTTTGCTCGGGTCACGATCTCGCGGTTCGTGGGTTCGAGCCCCGCGTCGGGCCCTGTGCTGACTGCCAGCTCAGAGCCTGGAGCCTGTTTCTGTCTGTGACTCCCTCTCTCTCTGACCCTCCTCTGCTCACGCTGTCTCTCTCTCCTAGAAATAAATAAAACATTAAAAAAAAAATACTGGAAACTATTTAAAGAAAAGATAAGCGTGTTACTCCCATGCCAGGAAAAAAAAAAAAAGAAAGAAAAGAGAAAAGTGAAGAAAAGAAAAGAAGAAAAGAACCTAACACGTTAAAAAAAAAAAGCCAGAGCAACTGGAATCTCAGTTTTGAGGAAACACATGGGATTGAAGCATCCGCCGCCACTCTGTAACCAAGCGTCACATGTGACTCTTCCCCTCTGCGCTGAATCCTGCGTGTCACCAGGATGGAGCGAGGCCGTGCTTGCAGGCAAGTGTGTGACCGCGGGGGCCCCGCCGGGCGAAGGAGGTGACGCCCGCTCCGGCACGTGGAGGGTTTTGCAGGAAGCCGCTGGCTCGGCCCACAGCGGCCGCGGGTCGGGGCCGCGCCGCGCCGCCTTGGCCGGCACGTAGCGCCCGGCGTGACTCAGCGCTGACTCACCGCGCGCGCTGCCAGCGGATTTCCCCGTCAGCGGCTCCCGCTCGCCTGTCCTTGCAGCCGCCGGCTCCCCGAGTCCTTCCTTCCCTGCACGCCAGACCTGCCCTGTCGCTTTCAGCAGAGCAGGGCATACTTCACAGCTTTTGAATCGCGACCAAGCAGGGAAGAGACCGACTGCCTTTGTTTCCTTTGACTTTAAGAACTAAATAGCCCACTAATCAAATTCTTTCATCAAAGGCTTGTTGGAACAAATCCTGAACACCGTCCTTCCACGGTGACTTATAGATGACCTCGGCTCAGATTCTGCTTCTGTCTTGCTAAGCCTGCATCTTATTTTTATCCCGCTTTTTCTGAGGTTATCTTTTCAATATGTTTGATAACTAGTCTTGGCACAAACCCACAAGTGCAATGACGCAAATCAGGTTGGAACTTGGCATTATGTGCCGGCCTGAGTGACTTACTGTAAAAACCAGGCAACACTTCATAAAGACGTTATTATCTGCCATCTCAGTTGCTGATTAGATGCCATGTTTTTTTTTCGGCCTGTCACTACGCTTTGAAAGGTCCTAGGACAGACGGTTAAAATGCAGATTCTTGAGCAGTCATATTTATCTCTTCCTCTCCAGGATTCTACATGGACCGCAATAAGACAGCAGGGGAGGTCTCCAGCCGTGGAGCCATGGACCACTTGCGTGGACAATAGCTGGGATAGGTGGTAAAAATGCAGGTTCTTAGACCCCAGTCCAAACCACAGACTCAGAATGTCTTGTGGGGGGGCCCGGAAATCCATCTTATTAAGCACCCCATCGGAGATGCCTATGTACACTTAAGTTTGAATACTACTGGCTGGAGGATGAGGGTAGGAGACATTATTCTGTGAAGGCTCCAGGAAGAATCCTTACTTCGTTCTCAAATTGATTTTGAAGTTCTGGTACTAGACAACCCTATTTCTAAAATTGGTTTTATGTACAATATTACTTAACTGTATATTAATATAATTTTTTCTTTTTAATTAGAAATCTCGGTATAAAATAAAATGTACTATCTATATATAGTAAGTTTTCTTATCTCAGACCTGTTATTTCCTAAACCTGACTTTGCATCAGAATCACTCACAGAGTCTTTAAACACTAATTCCTGGACCAGACCTCATGCCTGTAAGAAAACACTATTTCTTAAGGCGAAAACTAAGAACAGGCAGGCCAGTTTTAAAAGCTCTGAAACTTGGGCTCTGGACCTTTGCAAGAGGCCACTCTTCCCAAATACAATAGAAACTTCATTAATTTCAAGATCATTTTCTTGTATTGTTCTATTATGGTGCCCACTCATCTCTTATTCTGCATTGTTTCCTTTGGATATCACAATCTAAAAAATACACTTAAAATTGACCACATCAGATGTCGACTTAGTATTACATTGATAAATTTATGTCTTTACAAAGCAAACTTGAAACCTTTGCATCCTTAATCTTTTGGGGAGTGGAAGAGGATTTGGAGGAGGTCAAGACATGGAGAATTATCTGGGAGTCTATTTTGCAAATTTCCCTATCCTTCTTCCCTGGTATACTGTATTTGTTTACTTATTTTCTTTTCAGCTTACTGAGTAAGTTTCCCCCACTTTACCCCGGTCAGCACTGTGCCAAAAAGCCTAGATCTGACACGTATCTGACAAGAGACCTCTCCTTGCTAACTCTCATATATGCCTTGCTTCTCCAGGAGTGGTCTTTGAACCCAGCAGCATGGACATCACCTGGAAGCTTGTAAGAAATGTACACACTCAATTTCACCAAAATTGCTAGATCAGAATCAACACTTTGGCAAGATCTCCACATGATTTGTGTGCATATTAAAATATTGGAAGTACTGGTTTATAGTAATGGTTAAGTACTTAGTAATGGTAACAATCTTAGCATAGTTCTGGAGTCTAGCAGTCTTAAATCAAGGTGTCAACAGGAACATGTTCTATCTATAGTACTGGGTAAGATGACAGTCTACCACAAAACTAGTTTGGCCATAAAAGTAAGCCCTCGAATTAAAAAAAAAAAAAAAAAAATATATATATATATATATATATATAACTAAAACTATGACCACATTGAGAGGCAAACTGAAAATATCTTAGGATCAGGGCAAAAGAATCCTTAGAATATCAGGAAGAGAAAGGAGTAGGGCCAGAGAGGCCCCTCCAAGATAGTAATGTCTTTTTAAAAGCTCTTGACAGTTGGTGGTGGACATCTGTGTCTGTTTGCCCAGCTCTTGTCATCCTCACTAACATTTCTGTGCAGGACGTCAACCAGCATTTCCCTTCCCCCTTCCTCCCAAGGGTGAAACACATGACTCGTTACTTTCTGTCCTGCACATCTGAATCTGGGTTAAGTCCCAAAATGCAAAAAGTGGTTGAGGCGGAGTCACTTCAGTCGTGCTCCAAGACACTAACCAGATGTGTTTGTCCACCAAAAATACCAGAATAACCCTAGCTGCTGTCCTCACAAGGCCCAATTGTTAAACTTCTTTTGTCCTAAGAGCTTCCCAGTGACTTTCCAAATGTCATTAATTCATTGTTTTATTTGAAAGTTTAAAGTCTTTAATGCTTTTTAACTATTTTAGACTATTTCTTATTATTTTATAATTTGTCATTAATTATTTTTGATGGGGCAAGAGTTTGCCCCAGTTGGCTTCTATTGCTTACAAACAAATGAACCCAACTGTTAGGAAATTATTGATGGGGAGAACATGTTGCCCAGAGCCACCCCACTAATACAATGTGATTACAGTATGCATCCATGACAAAGATGTACTACTGAAATATAACAAAAATCTTTTCAGGGTTTTTTTCAGCTGATTTACCAGCCATCTTTGTCTTGTATTTCAAGCTGAGTCATTCTTCCCTTCTGAACCACCCAAATTGCCAGAGGGAACAAAAGGGAGAATCACTCTGGTTCTGCTGCTGGTAGACACCAATAATCGTTATGTTGCCTCCAACTCCTCATTGTGGTTTTCATGATATTTGCAATATTAAGGAGATTAAAGAAAAGTACTCCAAAGTTTCTAATTAGAGCTATTTTACCAGGAGGCTAACTGGCAATAAAAGAATCCCTGTTATGCTAGACTAAATGTGATCTTTTCTTTGCAAGCAAAGATTAGCCTAAAAAAGCTTTCAAACCGGCCAACATGAAAAGTGTGTGTCGTTCGAACTCTACTGATAGAACTTAATTTGATCAAGGTATGTCAGTTTTTCAAAATGCATACTCCTTATTCTCCCCAGTCTCCCTTCACATTAACTGCATTAATTTTATCTGGTGCCAGTAGTTGCCTGGTGAATATGGTTTCATTTGGCTCGAGTAGGGACATATAAGGAAGAGTAAACACAAAAAAGTAGCTGTTTTGAAATTATAGTGAATCATGAAGGTCATAGCAAGGACTTTGTACTTAAATGTAATTCTTTAATGGTTTTTCGATCGAGATAAAGATGTGACATTTACTGACTGCATATTAAGCATTTGAGACTGTCCATTGGTTTCCTGCTTATGCTAGGTGAACATTTGGCTCTCTTACCCAACCCGTGACTTTAAGTACAATATTTAAACTTTAAAAAAATTTTTTTAACTAAGAGACAGACAATATAAATGTCTGCTTTGTTAGAAGAGGATGTATTCTCCTTGCCATTCTAGCTTTCTTTCTCTTTGGATCTGTTAAGTTCTGTCATCTTTGGTTTCCTTTATTAAACTTCCTGGGATTAATAACATGTATATATCCAACTATTCTGAGGTTTGTTTAAAGTTTTAACACTGAAATAAAAAATAAACATTCGCATTATTAAGACTATCTGAATATTCTTCATAGCAGAAAATGTAATATAGTTATGATCCAGGTAATGATTCAGATAAAGATTACATGTCTTTTTCATACTCATTGTTTTTCCTAAGGTTTTTGCCTTTCTTTTTTTCATCATCTCCCGTAATTTCTTCCAAAATTGTCAAACATATTACCTGGTCAATGGAAACTTCTCTTTCTAGGGGATCTTCCGCCCCTGAACCAATCACATTCTAGGCCTGTCACACAGCAATCACGGAGTCTCCTTGCACTGCAAAACTAGGTGACAGCCACTTTTTCTAGGTCTCTTTGTGCCTAACTTATTCCCCCCACTCTCTAGTTAATCTTTGTAAAAGTGTCTGGGGGAATAAATAGACTGATTTTCACATTCTTGAAAATGTTTTTATTCTGTTTTTATATTTAATTAATATTTAAGCTGGGAATAGAATTCTTGGTTGAAAATCAGTTTGTTTCAAAAGGTTCGACAGCATTCCTCCACTGTATTCTAACAGTGCTGAAGATGAAAAATCAAAGAGAAGCCTGAATCCCAATCCCCTCTTTTCTTTTCCCTCACTTTGAATTTCTTCTCTCACTTCCAAGCTTTCTATACTTTCACAATGTTGTTTCTACTTGGAGGAATATTTTCATTTATTCTACTTATCACTTGGCAGAAACATTTAAGGACTCAAGGTTTCCTTTAGCTCTTTAAATACTTCCTTTCTCCATTTTCTCTGACCTCTCCCTCTGGAAGATCTTAGATCTTGGATCTCTAAGACAACTATTTTACTTATAGTTCTGTCTTAGATTGCCTTGGTTCTTTACACTATATTTTGAAGTTTTCCTTAATTTTACCTTCTTATCTATATTTTCATATTGAAAACTATGTTTTTAGCTTCTTCAGATTTTTTTAAATAATTTTTTTTATGTTTTTTATTTATTTCAGAGAGAGAGAGAGACAGTGTGAGCAGAAGAGTGTCAAGATACAGAATCTGAAACAGGCTCCAGGCTCTGAGCTGTCAGCACAGAGCCTGACATGGGGCCATGAACCATGAGATCATGACCTGAGCCGAAGTCGGACACTTAACTGACTGAGCCACACAGGTGCCCCATCTGGATTCTTTTTTAAGTTTATTAATTTTGAGATAGAGAAGGAGCATAAGCAGGGAAGAGGCAGAGAGAGAATCCAAAGCAGGCTCCACAGTCAGCACAAAACCTGATGCGGAGCTCAAACTCACAAATCATGAGATCATAATCTGAGTCTAAAACAAGAGCTGGACACTTAACCAACTGAGCCACGCAGGTACCCCTAGTTGCTTAGGATTCTTACTAGTATCTGATTATTCTTTTATTATATCTTCTTGAATTTCTGTAATAAACTTGTTAGGACTTTTTTTTTAAAGGATTCTTCTCTGAATTATTTCTATTTCCTTATGTTAGATTTTCTATTGATACATTTCTTTTTATTTTGCAGGTTTTCTTTTTTTCTTTGTTTTTATTTTTTAAAGTTTATTCATTTATTTTTGAAAGAGAGAGGGAGAAAAAGAGGGAGTATGAGTTAGGGGGGGACAGACAGAGAGGGAGAGAGAATCTGAAGCAGCTCTACTCTGTCAGCACAGAGCCCCATGCAGGGCTTAAACCCACAAACTGTGAGATCATGACCTGAGATGAAGTCAGACACTTCACTGAGCCACCTAGCCGCCCCTCTTTTTCAATTTTTTAAATACTTTTCTTTCCTTTTTATTTTTGAGAGACAGAGAGAGAGTAAGAGAGCAGTGTGAGCATGTGAGCAGGGGAGGGGCAGAGAGAGGGGGAGGCAAGATCCAAAGTGGGCTCCACACTGACAACAGAGAGCCCAACGCAGGGCTCAAACTCACCCACGAGATCGTGACCTGAGTCAAAGTCCGCCGCTTAACTGACTGAGCCACCTGGGCGCCCCTTATTTTGCAGGTTTTCTTCAAATGTCTAGGAATCTTGGTTGTATTTTTATATTTAGAAAGAGGCATCAGAAACACATCAGTTTAGAGTACATAAAGCTCCTGAGTTCTTAAATTCCAGGATAATTTTATTTTAAGGCATCAGCAATGCACTGCGCTACTAGGCTAACATAGTTCTCCCACACAGTATTTTAAGTGCCTCTAGGTGAAAATTTTATTTGTGTTTTTGTTTTGGATTGGGGCAAAAGCCCTGATCATCAAATGTTTTGAACTAGGTGACTGGAAGGAGGGAAAGGGGAAACATGGTCCACTGTGGCTCCATATTCACGGTAGGACCTTTAATTTATCTGGATGTCTTAGTGCCACTTCTCACTACTACTCTTTCTTACATCTCTCAGTTTCTGAGAACAGGCATTATCTAGATGCTGCAAATAGGCAGCTTTCTGCATTTTCCTAGGAAGCTGTCAAAAAAGTACAGATCCCTAGACCCTACCTAGGGATCCTGATTCAGCATCTCTGGGATGGGCCTAGATACCTGCATTTTTTTCCTAATACCTTCCCTGGATCATGTAAACAATCAGTTTGGGGCAACACAAAGAAGCTTGTGATGTGGGGAAGAGTCAACTTTATGAGATAAAGCAGAGGTGGGAGCATCTGACTGGGTATGGGGAGAAGAAAGAAGAAAGAACCAAAAACAACTACCAGGTTTCAAGCCTGAGTGGCTCTAAAAGTGATAGTGAATTAGCATAAATAAGAAAGTGATAAGGAGTACTTCCTTATGGATGCCTTCTCCTAGATACTGTACTAAATGCCACCCTTATGAATATTACCAGAGTGCTCCTTATGTAGAAAAATTACGAGTAAGAATGATGTTAGATTACAGTAAAATGATGAATAAATAGATGTATAAATACATTCTCATGCTGGAGAACTAATATTTAGATGCATAAGCTCAATGATCTGTCTACTTTTCATGATTTATGAGGGTATTAAAAAACATTCATAGAGCATTCCCAAACTGAATATGAGTAATCTACTGATAGAGAATTCCTGGTTTCCTTTCAACCAAGTATCTTAACTTATCAAATGTAAAAGAGCAGAATTCAAATATGCAGTACCTTTTATGCTTAATATATCTGAACACAAGTGCAAAAAAAAAAAAAAAACACAAACCTTCAAAATAGTATCTACAACTCTTCATAAGGCTTATATTTTTTACTAAAATATTGCCGTTCACACACTTAAATTTCTATTACTAGTATAGCCTGATGACTCATTTTGTACACTTAGAGTCTAATGAGGATTTTTAGATCTGCAATAACTGCGATGACCTTTCATAGCTCTTTCATATTAAAACACATTATGGGTGGAAATAGTTCTATGAAAATATTGATTTTTTTCTTTTTTAAAATTAAGGTATTTATAGAAAGTATTTAAGGTATATAAGTGTATGTAGTATATAAGGTATTTATTTAAAGTAATTTTTACTGATTTTAGTGCACAGTTCTGTAAATTTTGACAAATGTGTATACAGTCCTATAACCACAAATACAAAGTAATCTCATCACTCTCAAACTCCCCCATACTTATTTGAAGTCGGAACCTAACCTCCCTCGAATCTCTGGCATTGACTAATCTCTTTTCTCTCCATTTATTTTTGCCTCTTCCAGACTGCTATATAAACATTATCAGGGAGTATGTAGCCTTTTGAATTTGGCTTCTTTCATTTAGCATAACACATGTAAGATTCATCTATTTTCTTGCATGTAGCATGAGTTTGTCCCTTGTCATTGTTCATAAAATTCTACTGTATGGATGTACCACAGTTAATTTATCCAAATATTGATATTTAACCATTTACCAGTAACTTTATTTTGTGGAAGAAGATGATTTCATGACTATTATGCACTGATCAAGAAGGGAAACATTAGATAAATTCCCTTTTTGCCTTGAATTCTTTAGGATTTGACTCTATTTTAGGGATGGCTAGTTCAAAAAATATATTTTTTATATAACTTAAAAAAGTGGGTATCCTGATTGTCGGTATACAGTTGACGCAAGTGTTATAATTCGAAAGGTTTTCTTTACCTAGAATGGGAATGACAACACATACTATTGTTATTGCTGATAACACCAGATAATGTTCTGCTTAAACTTCTGAAGTAAAAGGCTATATGAAGGCCCTGTTCAGCCCAGATCTCTGAAATGGCTTACTTCCCACTGCAACACTGTTAATCTTTTAGCCCATGGAGGCAACAGGTGGGTTAGCAAATAGCCAATAGAAGGACAACTGTTGTCCTTCAGGATCAGTGCCAGTGGAAAAAAGTGACCTGATATACAGATCTCAGGCCTGACATGATGAATATCTAATGCCACAGCTGTTGTCTCTCCCAACTGTCACTCATGTTTTTTTTAATGTTTTTTAATTGAAGTATAATTGACATGTAACATTATATTAATTTCAGGTATATAGCATAATGATTCAATATTTGTACATACTGTAAAATGATCACTGCAATAAGTCTAATTACCATCCGTCACCATAGTTACATAAGATTTTTTATGATGAGAGCATTCTAGATCTATCTATTCAGCAACATTCAAATATGCAATACATTACTGACTATAGTCACCATGCTGTATATTTCATCCCTATGATTTATTTATAATTGGAAGTTGGAACCTCATGATCCCCTTACCCATTTCACTCACACTCTTCCCCCCTTCCCTCTGACAACCCTCAGTAGGTTATCTGTATCTGTGAATTTGGTTTCTTTTGTTTTTTGCTTTTTTATGTTCATATATAAGTGAAATCACATAATATTAGTCTTTCTCTGTTTGACTTATTTCACTTAGCATGGATACACTCAAGGTCCATCCATGTTGTCACAAATGGTAATATTTCATTAGTTTTTAATGGGTGAGTACTACCCACTGTATATATGTGTAGCACATCTTCCTTATCCATTCATCTATTGACAGGTTGTTTCCATATCTTGGTTATTGTAAATGATGTTGGAATGAACATAGGGGTGCATATATTTTATTGAATTTGTACTTTCGGGTTTTTTTTTTTTTTTGTAAATACTCAGAAATGCAATTACTTGTGTATTTATTTGGGTATTTATCCAAATATTTATCCAAATGCCCACAAGTAATTCTATTTTTAATAGAGAACAAGTAAGCTCTATTTTTAATATTCTGAGGAACCTCCATATTGTATTCCATAGTGGCTGCACCAATTTACACTCCCCACAGCAATGCACAAGAGCTCCCTTTTCTCGACATCCTCACCAACGCTTTTTATTTCTTGTCTTTTTGATAATAGCCATACTGTCAGGTGTAATATTATACCTAATTATGGTTTTGATTTGTATTTTCCTGATGACGACTGATGTTGAACATCTTTTCATGTGTCTGTCAGCCATCTGTATGTCTTCTTTGGAAAAATGTCTACTCAGATCCTTTACCCATTTTGTAATCAGATGGTTTGTTTTTTGTTATTGAGTTGTAGGAGTTCTCTATATACTTTTGATATTAATCCTATATTTGATATCTGATTTGCAAATATCTTTTCTCATGTAATAGACAGCCTTTTCATTTTGTTAATAGTTCTCCTCACTGTGTAAACTTTTTAATTTGATGTAGTTCCATTTGTTTATTTTTTTTAAAGTATTTTAATTTTTTTTAATGTTTTATTTATTTCTAGGAGAGAGAGAGACAGCGTGAGCAGGGGAGGGTCAGAGAGAGAGGGAGTCACAGACTGAAACAGGCTCCAGGCTCCGAGCTCGCAGTCAGCACAGAGCCCGACGCGGGGCTCGAACCCACGAACCGCGAGATCGTGACCTAAGCGAAAGTCGGACGCTTAACCGACTAAGCCACCCAGGCGCCCCTCCATTTGTTTATTTTTGCTTTTGTTGTTTTTGCCTTTGGAGTCAGGTCCCAAAAATCATTGCCAAGACCAAAGTCAAGGAACTTACCCTTATGTTTTCCTCTATAAATCTCATGGCTTCAAGTTTCACGTTTAAGTCTTTAATCCATGTTGAGCTAATTTTTGTGATAAGTTGGTGGTCCAGTTTGATTCTTTTGCAGGTGCCTGTCCAGTTTCAACAATTTTATTTAAAAAATGTCCTTTTCCCATGGTACATTCTTGCCTCCTTTAAATTAATTGACCATTTGTGCTTGGGTTTATTTTGGGGCTCTTTATTCTGTTACATTGATCCATGTGTCTGTTTTTATGCCAACACCATGCTGTTTTGATTCGTATAACTTTATAATATAATTTGAAACCAGGGCCATGATGCTTCTTTGTTCTTTTTTCTCAAGATTGCATTGGCTATTTGCAGTCTCTAGTATTTTCATATGAATTTTATTTATTTTTTTAAACAAGCAGTGAGCTGTACTTTGCCCACCTGTGTTTTATTTATTTTATTTTTTATTCTTTTTTTAGCGTTTATCTGTTTTTGACAGAGAGTGAGAGACAGAAGAAGAAAGAGCAAGTGAGCTCGTTAGCAGGGGCAGAGAGAAAGGGATACAGAGGATCTGAAGCAGGCTCTGAACTGAGAGCAGGGAGCTCAGTGGGGCTCCAACTCATAAACTCTGAGATCATGATCTGAGCCAAAGTGAGACACTTAACCAACTGAGCCACCCAAGCAACCCTTCCATGCAAATTTTAGAATTTAGGATTTTTTGATCTACTTCCGTGAAAAGTGTTGGTATTTTGATAGGGATTTCATTTAACCTGAAGATTGCTTTGAATAATATGAACATTTTAACAATATTAATTCTTCCAACCCATGAGCATGAAGTGTTTCCATTTATTTGTGTCTTCTTTAATTCCTTTCATCAATGTCTCAGTATTCAGTATACAGGCCTTTTACTTCCTTGGTTAAAATTATCCTAGATATTTTATTCCTTTTAATGCAATTATAAATGGGATTGTTTTTTTCTCTTTTTGATAGCTTGTTGTTAGTATATAAAAATGCAACAGGTTTTATATATTGATTTTGTACTCTGAATGTTACTGAATTCATTTATTAGTTTTAATTAGAGTTTTGGTGGACTCTATAAGGTTTTCAGTATATAAAACTATGTTCACAAATAGTGACAATTTCACTTTTTCCTTTGCAATTGGATGTTTTTTATTTCTCCTGCCTAATTGCTCTGATTAGGACTCCCAGTACTATGTTGAAAAAAAGTGATGATAGTAAACAGCCTTGTCTTTTCCTAATCTTAACAGAAGAGCTTTCAGTTTTTCACTATTGAGCACAGTGTTAGCTGTGGTCTTGTCATATACGGCCTTTACTATGTTGAGGTATGTTCTATCGACACTCACTTTGTTGACAGAAGTTTTTTTAATCTAAAAATATGCTAAACTTTGATGACTACTTTTTCTGCATCTATTGAGAAGATCATTTTTATTCCTTCACTTCTTTTTCAATGCTTATTTATTTTGAGAGAGAGAGAGAGAGAGAGCACATGCAAGTAGGAGACGGACAGAATGAGAGGGAGAGAGAAAGAATCCCAAGTTAAGTTCTATGCTGTCAGCACAGAGCCCAACACGGGGCTCAATCTCACAGACCCTGAGTTCAGGACCTGAGCCAAAATCAAGAGTCAGATGCTTAAGTGACTGAGCCACCAGATGCTCCAGATTCCTTTATATTTTTAATGTGGTGTATCATAGTAACTAATTTGTAGACTGTAAACTATCCTTGCATCCCTGGAATAAATCCCACTTGATCACTGCAAATGCTTCTTTTAATATATTGTTAAATTCAGTTTGCTTGTATTTTGTTGAGAAATTTTTCATCTATGTTCGCCAGGAACAGTGGTCTGTAGTTATCTTTTTAATAGTGTCTTTGACTGGTTTTGGTATGAGGGTAATGCTTACCTCATAAAATGCATTCAGAAGCATTCCTTCCTCTTCAAATTTTGTAAGAGTTTGAGAAGGATTGGTATTAAAATCTTTGTTTAGTAGAATTCATGAGTAAAGCTGTCTCATCCTGAACTTTTGTTTGTTGGGAGGTTTTTGATTACTGATTCAATCTTGTGGCTGTTTTGTAATTCTTATTATTTTTTTAAAGTTTATTTTTGAGAGAGAGAGAGAGAGAGAGAGAGAGAGAGAGAGAGAGAGGAGGGGCAGAGGGTGACAGAGATACAGAATCTGAAGCAGGTTCCAGGCTCTGAGCTGTCAGTACAGAGCCATATCTTATTATCTTTTATGGGTCTACTATAGGTTTTTGTTGTGTTGTTACCATGAGGCTCACATATAACAGCCTATTTGTATAACCATCTATTTTAAGATGAAAGCAAGTTAAGCCTGAACACATTTTAAAACTCTGCATTTTTATCCCCCTCCCCCAATTTTATGTGTTTGCTGTCACATTTTATATTTTTAAATTTTGTAGATCCTTTAACAAATTATTATAGTTATATTTTTACTATTTTATTTTAACCTTCATACTAGCTTTATAAATGATTAATCCACTATCTTTTCTATCTATTTACCTTTTTCAGTGAGATTTTTTACTTTCATATGTTTTCTTGTTGCAAATTAGTGCCCTTTCCTTTTAGCTTAAAGAATTCTCTCCAACATTTCTTGTAAGGCTGGTTTAATGGTGATGAATTCCTTTAGATTTTGCTTTTCTGGAAAACCCTTTCTCTCTCCTTCAATATTGAATGATAACCTTGCTGGGTAAAGTATTCTTGGTTGGAATTTTTTCCTTTCAGCACCTGAATATATCATGCCACTTCCTCTGGGCCCAAAAAGTTTCTGCTGAGAAATCTGCTGACAGCTTTATGGGGGTGGGGAAGATCTGCTGTATGTAACAAGTTGTTTTCTCTTGCTGCTTTTAATCACTCATCATGTTTTAATTTTACAGTTTTGATTTAATCTTTTCTAAATAAAGCACTGGATAAATACAGAACAAGATAACAAGAGTCCCTAGCAAAGGAGCCAGATTGGTATTAGCACCATCACCCGCCCCTTTCACCACCTCCCCAACCCTTTGGTTTTGTTTTTTTGTGATGATGGCATCTCTAGGACACTGCTTGATGTTCATGAAGTCCAGAGCTTCTGCACCAGCTCAGAAGCTTAAGAGAAATTAAATAGTGTGGATTTCATTGTGACTTCTTAAATGTTCTTATCATGCTAACCGGGATGCTTTTTTACCAGACATTTCAAGTTGTAACACACAGTTATATCTAAAGAAAAACATCAGACTTTTCAATGGTGGGCCCTAAGCTTCCCCCAGTTTTCTAAGATCTTTAATTTATAGGGCACTTGCATGGCTCAGTTGGTTGAGCATCCAACTGCAGCTCAGGTCATGATCTCACGGTTTGTAGGTTTGAGCCCTGAGTCAGGCTCTGTGCTGACAGCTCAGAGCCTGAAACATGATTCAGATTCTGTGACTCCCTCTCTCTCTGCCACCCTCCCCGACTCACATTTTGTCATGCTCTCTCTCAAGAAAATGAAGAAACATTAAAAAAAAGTAAAATACATTTTCGACCATGGGTTACATATCTTTTTTAAAAAATGTTTTCTTTTTTAAAGATTTTTATTTATTTCTAGGAGAGAGAGAGAAAGACAGCGTGAGCAGGGGGAGGGTCAGAGAGAGAGGGAGTCACAGACTGAAACAGGCTCCAGGCTCTGAGCTGGCAGTCAGCACAGAGCCCGACGTGGGGCTCGAACCCACCAACCATGAGATCATGACCTAAGCGAAAGTTGGACGCTTAACCGACTAAGCCACCCAGGCGCCCCAAAAAATGTTTATTTTTGAGAGAGAGAGCATGAATGGGGAGGGGCAGAGAGGCAGGGTGCAAGAATCCCAAGCAGGCTCCACACTGTCAGCACAAAGTCCGATATGGGGCTCAAACTCACAAACTATGAGATCATGACCTGAGCCGAATCAAGAGTCGGACACTAAACTGACTGAACTACCCAGGTGCCCCACATTCTTTCTCTTAATGAAGCTACCTTTTAAAAAATAAACCCTATACTGAATTATAGCTTTACATATAATGAAATGTACCCATTTTAAGTGTGCAGGCTTAACAAATGTGTATACTTAGTATTTCATGACTACAAGATATAGAGTACCCTCCCCCTAACCACAGTCTCCTTAATGCCCTTTAGGTCAGTTCTCTCTCCACTCCCAACTTCAGGCAGTTGATCTGCTTTCTATCATGATAGGTTAAGTCTGATTTTTCAAGAATATTCTGTATGTATGCTTTTGGTGTCTGGCTTTTTACTTAGCATAAACTTTTTGAGGTTCATCAATGTTGTATGTATCTGTAACTAGTTCCTTCTTTCCCCTGAGTACTATTTCATCTTATGGCTATAATGCCTTTTGTTTATCCATTTGTGTACTGATGGACATTTGAATTGTTTTCATTTAGGGGCTGTAAGATACACATGGCAGCTTTACTCGTAAGTTTTTGTGCATCGTTCATTTCTCCTGGGAAAATATCTAAAAGCAAATACCTGGGTTGTATGTTAAATATGTTTTTAAGTTTTTAAGAAACTACAAACTACTTTCTAGAGTGGTTGATCATTGTGAATTCCCACTAGTAATACAGCTGACCCTTGAAAAATGTGGGGGTTAAAGGCACCAACCCCCAATGCAGTTGAAAATGTGAGTATAACTTTTTACTCTCCCACCACCAAAACTTAACTACCAATAACCTATAGTTGATCAGAAGCCTTACTGATAACATAAACAGTCAGCTAATAACATATTTTATATGTATTACATACTGTATTCTTATAATAATCTAGAGAAAAGAAAATCATAAGGAAAATACATTTACAGTACTGTACTATATTTACCAAAAAAATCCACATATGCGTGGACTCACATAATTCAAACCCATGTTGTTCAAGGGTCAACTCTATAATGTATTCATTGGGAGTAACTGTTACAGAAAAAAGTAAAACAAAACAAAACAAAAAAGCACAAGTAGGTGTTATGGTGCTATTTACAGATGATGGTAAGAAAAGGCTTCCTAGACTGTTTTGAGCCAAAACTTGAAGTAAAGGTGAATGCCATGAAATATCTGGGAGTACAGCATTCAGAAGGGAAAAATAGCAGCACGTGTAAAAGGGTATTCCTTGGTGGGCTGGAGGAATATCAAGGAGGCCAAGGGGTTTGCAGTGGGGTGACAGAGACAGAAAAGAGGAAAAGAGCTCAGAAAGGCTGGGAGCTCAGTTCCTGAAGGGCTTTGTAGGCCAATGAACTTTGGAATGAATGAAATGAGGAGTCACTGGAGGATTATGAACACTAAAGAGACACAACTTCTATTATATTTTAGAAGGATCACTTTTATGTGAGAAATAGACTATAGGATGCAAGCATGAAAGGAAGCAGGCCAGTTAGGAGGTTATTCTAATCGTCCAGA
Source organism: Proteles cristata cristata (assembly GCA_017311185.1). Lineage (NCBI taxonomy): Eukaryota > Metazoa > Chordata > Mammalia > Carnivora > Hyaenidae > Proteles > Proteles cristata. Next base: position 3,698,838 of record JAESUZ010002988.1, read on the forward strand.
CTGAAGACCAGATCAGTGTGGTAGCAGCGATTCTGGACGTTTTCTAACAGCAATGCTGACAATATTCCCAATGGATTGAAAGTGTCCTGGTGAAAGAAGAGTCAAATCTAATTAGGTCAATCTAATTCCAAATCCATAGTTCCTTTAAGTACAGGAAATAATCTGTTAAAGAAGAAAGAAGGAAGGGGAAGAAATGCAGTTTGTGTGGTTAAAAACTGGTAAGAAACTAAATTGAAATTCATGGTCACTGGCAAAGACAAACTGCTTTAATCACCCAAAATATCCTCAATCTAAATAGCTAAACATGTCTGCCTGAAATAAATGTAATATTATGGAAAAAGTGTAATATGCAGATTGTAATGCTAATTTATAACTTTAAAATTCTATATATAGAATTGAATATAAAAATACTTCTCTCAAGGTTTAGAAAATAATGGTAAAGTAAAACAAGAACCATGGCAATTCTTTGAAATAGGAGATGAATACCTATTAATCATACCTACTCCATAGGAAATAAATTTTAAGTGTAGATAAATATATGGCTCCTTTGGGCCAAATCCAGTGCATTGGGGACTACAGTCAGTCTGCTGATTCTAAGCCTAGCACAGATACCCTCTTTGATCAATTGCTGACTCCTATTCAGGACTGCTAACCTTTTCTGCCTATTTTTTTTTTTTAACAAACTCTTTTTTTTTGAGAGAGAAAGAGAGAGAGAGCAAGTGCTCAGCTGCATGAGGGTGGGGAGAAGGGCAGAAGGAGAGAAAGAAAGAGAGAGGGTGGGGAGAGAGGGGGAGAGAATTCCAAGCAGGCTCTACACTCAGCACAGAGCCTGATGCATATAACCCTAGGATCCCATAACCCTAGGATCATGACCCAAGCCAAAACAGAGTCAGATGCTCAACTGAGTTATGCAGGTGCCCCTCTGCATATTTTAATTAAAGACATCAAATACCAGCACCTTTAATATCCAAGATACACATCCTGAAACACTGATAGATGACTATGAGACATTCTACAATATATTCACAGACTTAGTAAGGTCCACCAAATGATAGCTCAACATAAATAACTCAGTAGAATCAATTTCTAAGAAAACTTGATCTTTATCAACTACCCTAAGTATTTTGAAACATCTAATGCTACTATAGATGTGTGGATTTCCTTTTCATATATTTTTCAATATCAAAATATTTACAAATATATATGTCTATTGGAGGTAGGAGGTTGAAGGAGACGGCTTAGAAATTCACAAAGAAAAAAAGATTTGCAAACACATTTAAACAAGGCAGGTTTGGGAATTGTAATTTTTACTTCTTTGATGCAGACTATATGATAATTATATTTCCCCTAAAATTTAAAAAAATAGAAAAGAGAGGGCTATAGAATGTAACTACCAAAGCATTTGGGTTGTGTAGGTCCTTTTATTGCACTGTAAATATTTTGCATATGTCTAGAGCAAGCACCAGTAATTAGGTCATAATCGTAACATGTCACTCTTAAACACAACAGCTGTGTGTATTTGGAAAGATTAAGAACTAGATTGTTCAGTAATTCTGGGAGCCTTGTTTACCACACTAAGATGTCTGGCAAGACTTAATTGTTTACTTGATGTGATGTACTTGTTATTTTATTAAATATTAAATATTTAAGACTGCATAGTTTAAAATTTTATATAGAAAGTCTTTTACCTAATTTTGAGGAGAGTTAAAGAAGAATTATTCCTAAGGTATAATTTTAATTCTTTATATAGTACCCAATAATATACCATATACAATTTGATGCTTGATCATTTTTTTTGCAATCATGACTCATTACGTCTATACACACACAAATTTAAATATTAAAATTTATTTTCTTGATTATTCCTTGTAGTTGTTCATGAGGTAGTATTTCTGTTTTATAGATAAAAGTATATAGAGTCAAGTACGTTGCACAAGCAAAAAATCACATGAGAGTAGGGGCACCTGGGTGGTTCGGTAGGTTAAGCAACCAACTCTTGATTTTGGCTCAGTTCATGATCTCACTGTTTATGGGTTCAAACGCCCCATCAGGCTCTGTGCTGACAGTGCAGAGCCTGCCTGGGATTCTCTCCTTCCCTCTCTGTTCCTCCCCAACTTGTTTACTCTCTCTTTCAAAAATAAATAAGTAAACCTTTGGGGGAAAAAAATCACATGAGAGTTCAATGAGTAGCAGAACGTGATTCATTAATTTTGTGCTTACAGGTTAGTGAGCCCCAAACATCTTTGTTTCTTTGTTATTCTTCTGGCAAGATGTTTGGTGTGTTTCCTGATGGAGAAACTCCAAATGCACATTTAATACTAAGTTTAGAGTAGACCAAATTGTTAGTGGGAAGGATCACCTCTTCTAAATAAAATCCAGTATTTGAAAAACAAACATAATCACAATTCATATAATTCTGGAACTTCAGAATAGCAGAGTAAACTGATAAACATAATAATAAGCAAAATAAAGTTTGCTAGTGACTTTTCTGACTTTTGTGGTTCATCGTATATTATGTTTATTTTGCTAAACAACTTTTGAAAACTTACTAACCAGGAGAAATGTAAATTACAGATCTTACTCATTGAAGTAACATAAATTAATATTACCCAGGTAGTAAATTTTAATAAAACCCATTTTAAATTGGAAAATATAAGCCCATTTGGAAACTCCTGTCAATTATTTAACCAGCAAGGGCACTGAACATCTATTAATGGTCTAGGTTGATGAAGAGATATGAGAAATAAATAAATGAAATGTTCTTTGCTTTTAACAACCCAGTGAAGAAATGGGCAGAAGATATGAACAGACACTTCTCCAAAGAGGACATCCAGATGGCCAACAGACACATGAAACGATGCTCAGCATCCCTCCTCATCAGGGAAATACAAATCAAAACCACACTGAGATACCACCTCACGCCAGTCAGAGTGGCTAAAATGAACCAATCAGAGAACTCTAGATGCTGGCGAGGATGTGGAGAAACGGGCACCCTCCTACACTGTTGGTGGGAATGTAAACTGGTACAGCCCCTCTGGAAAACAGTGTGGAGGTTCCTCAGAAACTAACAATAGAACTCCCCTAGGACCCAGCAATAGCACTGCTAGGAATTTACCCAAGGGATACAGAAATGTTGAGGCATAGGAGCACATGTACCCCAATGTTCATAGCAGCACTCTCCACAATAGCTAAAACCTGGAAAGAGCCTAAGTGTCCATCAACAGATGAATGGATCAAGAAGATGTGGTTTATCTATACCATGGAATACTACATGGCAATGAGAAACAATGAAATCTGGCCATGTGTAGCAACATGGATGGACCTTGAGGGTGTTATGCTGAGCGAAATAAGTCAGGCAGAGAAAGACAAATATCATATGTGTGCACGTATAGGAGGATTAGGAGGAACTTAACAGAGGACCAAGGGGGAGAAGAAGGGCGGAAATGGTGGGGAAAGGGAGAGAGGCAAACCATGAGAGACTCTTGAATGCTGACAAAAACTGAGGACTGGTGGATGTGGGGGGAGGAGGGATGGGCATGGAGGAGGGCACTTGTGGGGATGAGCACTGGGTGTTATGTGGAAACTAATTTGACAATAAACTATTTGTAAAAAAAAAAAAAAAAAAAAAAAAAAAAAGAAATGTTCTTTGCTTTCAAAGCATTTACAATCTATGTCTTAGTGACAATTTTGTTTCATGGTGGTAAGGTAAAAGATTCTATCTGAATCTCATGACTTTTTTGTACAATACCATGTACATATTGAAAATGTTTGCTGCAAACAGGGTCCTTAATGTATTCACTGAGTGAAGATTCCATATACCTGTTCAAAACAATTCAGTGTGGATGAAACCCTCACCAATGAGGTGACCTCTGAGAACTTCTTCACCCTCAAAAAAGAAAAATAATATTGGTTCTGCTTCCTGGTGCTGGCAAGGAACACACGAGATAATGAGCATGCAAGCATTCACAGAAGACTTCTAGGCCATTTCTAAACAGATTTCGAGAGCATCAAAGACTACAGCATTTAATGAAGCAATAAAAACTTTAGGAAAACAGTTTGAAAATATAATTTGAATAAAAAAAATAAAATTGGAGTAATTATTCAATCTTATTGGGCCTTCTGCCCAATCATTTCTCCTCTTTTCTATACAGTCTATCTTTGTTTTTTTAAATTTTTGAATTAATCAATCAATTAATTAATTAAAGTAGGCTTCACACCCAGCACAGAGCCCAACAAGGGTCTTGAACTCATGCCCATGAGATCAAGACCTGAGCTGGGATCAAGAGTAAGACACTAAACTGAAGGAGCCACCCAGGCGCCTGGCCCCTCTTGGTGTTCTTTAGAAGGGAAAAGTTAAGTCATTTTTCTGGTGCGAAATTTTTTATGACAATTACCTAAAGACTCTTACCAGTCTATTTGATTTCTTGTGTGTAATCCTGACTCAAGATCATTATGTTGAATATCAACCGTGCTTCAATAATTATTTATTGTGTAAGTTCAAGGTGAAATTCACTGTGCAGGACATGGAAACAAACAAAAAACATATATTAATGTATCTAATATGCCCAGTTGCCATTTAGCAGAAATAATTTCATAAATTCTATAAAGCTGAATTTATATTGTTGAGAGGCACTTGAAATTTGTCCTTTTGTGTATGTTAACTGTCAAGGTAAATAAACTAATGTTTTTATCATTAACAACAGAATCGGGTCATAAGAAAAATAGCTTTTATTTTAGAGAGAGAACAAGTGAGAAGAGAGGAGAGGAGCCAAAGGAGAGAGAGAATCTTAAGCAGGATCTATGCTCACCACAGAGCCCACTGTGGGGCTTTATCCCATGATCCTAGAATCATAATCTTAGCCAAAATTAAGAGTCGGGCACTCAACCACCCAGGTACCCCAGGAAAATACAGTTTTAGAGCTTGTTCATTGTTGATATGGCATGAAAAAGCAATTTACTAAACAGAGAGAAAAATATTTTGGTGAAAATAAATGTAAAAATAAAGCAGTCTATATCAGTGAAACAATCTTTTATTGAATTCACAATATTATGTGTAGAATAATTTGATTTTAGGACCTAGAAAATGGGAGGAGAGTTTTTTATGAGTCAGTTTTAAAAGTGCATAAACTTCTAGAGAAGTTAATAACAGCTGAGTAAAATTTTGAGACCCAAATAGGAGTTTCCATGGTTTGCCTAAATCTGCTCAATCTAAACCACTGTAAAAGATACAACCTATCTTCAGATATTTCATATAAATCTAATACTTAGAGCTTTAGAGTGCTTGCTGTAATAGCCAAGATAATGAAAAATGAAGATTTCTAGGTTAAAATAAAGGGTAAAATACTTGTACTTGTGTTTGCTTCCTTTCTATAGACTCATCAAAATGAGAGAAATGCAATTTAAAAAGAATAACCTCCTAAGGACAAAGAGTGCAGAAGAGAAGTCAATACAAGAAAATCTTAGAAACTGAAAAGCAGACATAGAAATTGTAACTACCTGTTAAAACTTTAGAAAGCAACTATGGGGAAAAAGTAAGAAATTAATTTACATTTCTGATTTCCTAAAGGCTCCAAATTGTTGGCAATAGATCTTTCTGAACTGTGACACCTGTAAAGCTATCAACAGGAGAATGAGTGGGAAGTGTCTCTAGGGTACAGTTAAACATCTCTACCTTCCCCCCAAACTCCCTGCCCCAGAACTCTCCCCCATTCTGTATAATGGATTTACTGTGCAGGTAGACAGAACATGGCAGGTTTATTCTAGAGAGGATCTTTGAATTCGAGGACACCAGGCAAAATCGAAGCTAGGAGAGCCACGCTAAAAATAGTGGAACTCAGGGGCACCTGTGTGGCTTAGTCAGTTAAGCGTCCGACTTCGCTTAGGTCATGATCTCGCGGTTCGTGGGTTCGAGCCCCACGTCGGGCTCTGTGCTGACTGCCAGCTCAGCCTGGAGCCTATTTCAGAGTCTGTCACTCCCTCTCTCTCTGACCCTCCCCTGCTCATGCTGTCTCTGTCTCTCTCTGTCTCTCTCTCTCTCTCTCTCTCTCTCCTAGAAATAAATAAAAATATTTTTAAAAAAATAGTGGAACTCAGTGAACTTGAACATAGGGAGATCTCAGAATGGCTCTCTTGTCTTTCTGCTCTTGGTTCCTGTAATGCCTGCTTCCAGCCTCTACTTCCAAGACCTAGGAATGGCAAAATCACCTGTTGGGAATCTGATCCAAGAAAAGGTAAAAATTCTGACTGACATCCGTTCCTTCCATGAAAGAGACCACCGAAATCACCAGCCAAGGGCAAAGCCCACATCAAGGTACTACACCCAGATGTACTCAGAGCTTCCATAGCTGTCTGATCTTCACACTCTTAGAAAATCAAAGGTCATTTCGTATCTGAAGAGAGCTTCTAAATGAGAGACAAAGACGGAAACAAGCAGTTAGAAGCAACCCTGAAGAGATGACAGAGGGGAGGGAAGAAATGGAAATACCATCTTTCATATCTATCACAAATAGACAACAGAGAGTATACTATATCCACAGCATTAGAACAGCATGATTATCTATCATCTATCTAAAGAGAACAACAAAAAAAGAGCTCCTAAAAGTTCAAATGATGAGAACAGAAACTTTTTGAAACAAATGATAAAAGGCTGAAAGATAGTTAAGTAGAAGTTATCTCTCTGAAAGTAGAGCAAAAAGGACAATGAGAGGATCACAAGAGAGAAAAGATTTAGAAATCAGAGAACTAGAGAACAGTCCAGGAAGCCCAACATCTGAGTAACTGAAGAAAAGGAGTTAAGAGGAAATGGATAGAAGAAAATAATCAAATAAGTAAATCAAGAACACTTTGCATAGAAAGATATGAGTTTGCACATTAAAAGGGACTACCAAGTGCCCAGGGAAAAGATTTCTAAATCAGTGTTTGGGGGATGGGGGTAGAAGGGTAACTTCAGGTGGTGTTCTTAGAGAATATATTTATAGTGCTGCTTCTTGATTTTGCAGAATTAGGCATTACCTATTGACTTCCTAACAAGGTAGATGTGGATTCAGTATTGCTTTGCCATTACCCCTTCATATCTATCCCTCTTCTCATCCTCACATCTACCTCATGTAATTATATAGCACTTTTGGTTAAATCAATATTCATTGTTTACATTTTTATGACAATGTTAAAGCTATTCACAGATGAGCCATGTAGCATTTGGTAATTTCTTTCCTGTATAACCTTTTGTTTTCTTTAATCTCTGTTTCTTTACTTGCAAAAGTGGTAAATTCATGGTTTGATATATTTCTGATAGATTCAAACACTGTCTAAAAAACAATCCCCCCTCCCATCTGCTCTGCTGGCTTCAGAGTTACCTTCATTCTTAGGCAAGTGCTCCCAGCAAGCAGGCTCTAAACAGCCAACAAACTGACACTCTAGCAGTTTAGAAACCTCAGGAGATAAAGGAATCTTTTTCTCAACAGCTCCAGTAAAAGAACCAATGTTTTGCTCAAGAGGATGTGCTTACTACTCTTTTTGCTCCCGAGTCACCACTTTACCTACGGGTGGAGTCAAGTTTTATTTGATCCTTAGAATTGAGAATTGCAAAGAGTTTCAGCAAAGAAAAGCTGAGAAAAACTGTAATGCATTTGTATTTGCACCTATACTATAAAGCATAGTTCAAACTCAAAAAGTTCTAGAATTTTACAGGCTAGAAAGGGCAAGAATAAGCAATGCCTCTGGGTTGAGGAAACATTATATAAACTAAATTTTCAAGTTTAAACTTGTCTAATGGAAAATAGCATTATGATTTTAGAGTGAATTCAGGGATTTTATACTGATAATCAAAAAGCAGAATATATTAATCAAAAGACAAAATGGATTTATGCTATCTTTTAATATCACAAACATGTTTTGATACAGTTCAGCTGATCTTTTAAATGCTGTATTTAATACTAGTTTGTTTTTTTTTAATGTTTTATTTATTTCCAGGAGAGAGAGAGACAGCGTGAGCAGGGGAGGGTCAGAGAGAGAGGAGTCACAGACTGAAACAGGCTCCAGGCTCTGAGCTGGCAGTCAGCACAGAGCCCGACGCGGGGCTCGAACCCACGAACCGCGAGATCATGACCTAAGCAAAAGTCGGACGCTTAACCGACTAAGCCACCCAGGCGCCCCATTAATACTAGTTTTGATGAATATTGTGACCTATGCAACCTATTAAGTGAGGCAACCAGTGAGTATAGGAATTTAGTATTTAGGATACCTTACTGATTGTGTGAGACTTTAGCCATACAATTTTGGTTTTCTAAGGGTTCATTTCCCCCTCTTTTTTCGGTAATTTTATTACTATTGTTTTTTTTGTTTTGTTTTTTTGTTTTTTTGTTTTTGTTTTTTTTTTACCAAACTAAAAGTCTTTAGCTGTAGGTCAAATATTTTGTAGTGTAATAAGGATCAGGTGTGTAGGTTGGGGAAAAAAAAAATACCAGCAGGATTTCAAAAGTAATGAACATGTGCTCCCTTCTGCAGCACAGATACTAAAACTAGAACAATTCAGTTGAGATTAGCATGGCCCCTGAACAAGGTTGACATGCAAATTCATGAAGTGTTCTATGTATAAATATATACAAATAAAACAAATAGCTTCATAGTTCAGAGATCTCTTAGTAGTGCTCTATACCAATCTTTGGTGTTACCATATTTATATTTCTCTTAGGATTCTTTTATTAATCTCTCTGCAGTGTGACTACATTTATATCTAAGCTTACAAGTATAAATGTTCATTCTGTATTTCTCCATCAGTGTTAGAGGACTATGAGGACCACTTTTAGTTTATGACAATACAACCCTAACATTTGCAAAGAGTGATGATGAAAAGAGCTAACATTAAGTTTCACAAAACTCCTACAAGTTAGACACTATTATTATTTCCAGCATACTAATGAGGAGACTGAAAAAGAAGACAGAAACTTACTTAAGGCAAAACTAAGTGGTAAAAGCCTAACTAGCCTGAACCCAAAGCCTCCGCAAGGTAATAAACCATAAGACAGTGTTATGGGGTTGTGATAGCCTGCCTAATAATACCTAAAAAAAAAAAAAAAAAAAAGACATCAACATGTAGTTTGTATGGTATATGTAACAAGCCAAGAGGTCTATAATTTGACAGAAAAGGTCATGTTGTGGGGGGCACCTGGATGGCTCAGTCAGTTGATCATCCGACTGTGGGTCAGGTCATCATCCCATGATTCATGAATTCGAGACCCTCTGACAGCTCAGAGCCTGGAGCCTGCTTCAGATTCTGTGCCTCCCTGTTTTTCTGCCCCTTCCCTGCTCACATTCTCTCTCTCTTCAATGCAAACATTTAAAAAAAAAATCTTTCTAAGGAAAAGGTCATGTAGCTGTTTGTAAGTAGAATGGACTACTCATTGAGATCACTTGCTTAGTAGCTGTAAGTGTAAAAATGATAAACTAAGTTAGTAGAGAAAAGATAATAGCCCACCATGGAGAACACTTTTTACCATTCTAGAAAAACAGAATGGTCTTTTAGTGTGCTGTCACTCATTCTCTTCTGCCATACCACCTTCCAGCCCATTTTTTTCTTAAAGTATTTTTTCATAATATAAATTAAGTATGCAAAAGGTACACAGAATAACAGAATATACATATACCATCATTCAACTCCATCAAGTTCTAACATTTTGCTTGCTAATGTTTTGCAAGGAAATTTGCAGTTTTGCTTGCAGGTCTTTTTTGTTGTTGTTGTTGTTGTTTAATGAGGTGATAGAGTTTAAATAGTATATAGAACATACTTCTATGGCTTAAAGAATAGTAAAACAAATACTCATATACCCTCTATCAAATCTGAAAAATAAAGCATCACTACTACCTTAAAAGCCCTCTCTGTTTGCCTCTGTAATGCTGATAGTCTGACTGAAGACAGAGCTCCAAGTTGCAAATAATTTGACCTCTGAATTTTGAAGGCACTGTGTTGACTTCACTTCTGTTGAAGCTCTTTGCTCCTAGTGTTTTGAAATTTTACAATGATGTATCTTGTTGTGGGTTTATTTTTATCCATGTATTGAGCACTCTTTGAACACTTTCAATCTGGAAATTCCTGAACTTCTGCTCTATGAAATATTATTGGGTTATATTTTTTGATGTTTGCCTATATTCCCTACTCTTACTTGAATTTTGGATATGATGAGCTGGTGTCTTAACTTTCTTTTATTTGCTCTTATTTTTTATCTCTTTGCCTTTCTGCTCTACTTTCTCAGAGATTATCTTAATTGTACATTTAAGCCCTTCTAATGTCTATGTGTTTATAATTTTCAGTGGCTCCTGTGAGATAACAGAAAATATATACATTGGTCTCTGCCTCCTGGTTCCTGGCACAGAACTGCTAAAACTCTCGTAATTTCCTAAATGATAGGAGTAATTGGAGCATTTTTTGGTCTAATAAGGTGACTCTAGGTGGGCTTCTGGATGGGGTTTGGTCACCAGAAAGACCAAGCCATGATTAGAAGCTTGGAACTTTCAGCCCCACTCCCAGTTTTCTAGAGGGGAGGGAGGCTGGAATATAAGACCCCAATAATATGGGGGTTCAGAGAACTTCCAGGTCGGCCACACCAGGAGGGTGACACACCCCACAGTTTCACAGGGACAGAAGCTGCTGTCTCAGATCCCTCCCAGACCTCATCCTATGTATCTCTTCATCTGGTTCTTTATCTGTATGCTTGATCAGACCTGTTAGTAAAGTGCTAAATGTTAACTGTTTCCCTGAGTTCTGTGAGCAGATCTAGCAAATTAGTCAAACCTGAGGAGGGGGTCATGGGAACCTTCGATCTGTAGCCAGATCTGACAGAAGTTGGGGGTAACTGGCAGAACCACGACTTGTGGCTGGCATCTGAAGTTTGGGGGGGTTAGTCTCATGGGACTGTGCCCTTAACCTGCTGGATGATAGTATCTCTGGATAGAGAGTGTAGAATTGAGTTAAATTCCAGGACACCCAGCTGGCGTGATGGTGAATTGCTTGGTTTGGGGGAAAATCTGCACACATCTAGTGACCAGAAGTGTCAGAAGTGACAGAGACAAGAGCTCTGTGTGAGTAGTAAAGGACAAAGGCTCAGAAGGGAAAAGCTGGATGGTTTTTCTTACACGACTCCTTTTTCCTGTCCTTTTAATAAAGCATCTTATTCTTCTTTTATGGCTGCACTATCTTATTTCTCTCTCCCTGAACATAAAAAATAACTAAAATGTATTTTTCTCTTTGCATGGCTGTTTCTTTGAAAATGCTTTTTTCCCATGGCTGCCTGGGTGACTCAGTAAGTTAAGCATCTGACTTCACTTCAGGTCATGATCTCAGGGTTTATGGGTTCAAGCCCCACATCCAACTCTGCAATGACAATGTGGAGCCTGCTTGGGATTTTCTCTCTGTCCTCTCTTTCTGCCCCTCCCTGTCTTGCACTCTCTCTCAAAATAAATAAATACACTTAAAAACGTAAAGTGATTTTTTTCTGTTTCTTTGCTTTAAAGTCTCTTTGTGTTATTCCTCGGTATCTAGTAGTGATCTCTGACTGCGAGCTCTCCTTTAAGACTAGCGCATTAAAGGGTTGCCTGGGTGGTTCAGTTGGTTAAGTGGTCGACTTCAGCTCAGGTCATGATCTGGTGGTTCATGAGTTCAAGCCCCATGTCAGGCTCTGTACTGACAGCTCAGAGCCTGGGGCATGCTTCGGGTTCTGTGTGTGTCTCTCTCTGTCCCTCCCCTACTCACGCTCTGTCTCTCTGTCTCTCAAAAATAAATAAGTGTTAAAAAACTTTTTTTTTTAAAAAAAAGAATGGACCATTAAAAAGATGTTTGAAGGGGACCAAGGGGTGGCTCAGCTGGTTAAACATCCAACTTCAGCTCAGGTCATGATCTCACAGTTTTTGAGTTTGAGCCTCACATCAGGCTCTGTGCTGACAGCCCGGAGCCTGGAGCCTGCTTCAGATGCTGTGTCTCCCTCTCTCTCTGTCCCTCCCCAGCTAATACTCTGCCCCTTCTCTGTCTTTCTCTGAAAAATAAGCATTAAAAATTATAAAAAATAAAAAGATGTTTGGAGTTCCATATCAATGCATGGGGCTTACTGAACACAAGCTTATTTCAAGGTGTTTTGGTTAAACCATTTCATCGGGAAATCCCAGACACCTGTGCACATAGGTGCCTTTGCAAGAGCTGGAAAATTCCGCAGGAGAGATTATTCCTTTCTCCTTCCTTGCTAGTAAAACCTGACTGCTAATGTTTCTGAGCCAGGGGTCTGGTAGAGGGATGGTGGTATGTCCACAGCCAGTATGTAAACATTTCATTTAATCAGTTTTCCTTGTAGTGGCTGCCTCTGCCCTCAACTATGCACTGAGTCCCTTAGTCAAGAAACACTGTGTTCTTTCCTCTCTGGAGGATACAACTTCAGGGCTCTGCTGACAGAGAAAAACAGCAATCCTACTAATTGGCGTTACAAGGCTTTGGGTAACTAATTCTTCAACATTGAGTCAATCCTCCTTTTTTAGGCCCAACTTTGTTCCCATTTCCAAAATTATCAGATACTCCCATCGTTGAGCTGTTTGTGGGTTTTGAGGTATATAGTGGGCTGCTTTTTGTACCTTCTCTACTATCATTTTAGAGTAGGAGGAAGCTTCTTGAGTTCTGCTAAACCCATCTAGTTTCAGATTCCTGGTCAGATTTCCCATTCTTTTTGTTCTTGTTAATAAACCTTTATTTTTGTTCTTGGTGTTCTACAGTTTAACTATGACAAGTTTAGGTGTGGATGTCACTGATCTTGCTTATGTACCTGAATGTGAAGATTTTTACAGTCCTAGAATACTTTCATTTACACTTAAATATATACTAATATATTTATATATAAGTAGAAACACATATATCCTCTACTAGCGGTTTTAATGTATATATCACTGTGCAGTATTCTGGAAAATGTCTTTAATCATCTAGCCTCCTAATTCACTCTTTAGCGTGTCCATACACTATTTTTAAATTGTATATAAAGCTAAATAAATTGTATATAAAGTTTAATTATCATATATCTTATTTCTAGGATTTCTATTTAGTCATTAAAAAAATTTTTTTAATGTTTATTTATTTTTGAGAGACAGAGGACAGAGAATGAGCAGGGGAGGGGCAGAGAGAGAAGGAGACACAGAATTTGAAGCAGGCTCCAGTCTCTGAGCTGTCAGCATGGTGCCCAACATGGGGCTTGAACCCATGAACCATAAGATCATGACCTGAGCTGGAGTTGGAGGCTTAACTGACTGAACCACCCAGGCACCCCTCTATTTAGTTCTTTAAAAATAATTCTTTAAACATTTTGAACATGATTATCATATATTCCATAGCCTATAATTTCAGTATCTATGGCCTTTGATTTTGTTGTGGTGATGATACTTTGTTTTCTTGTTTTTGTTTCTCCTACTTATAGTGGCTCGTTAGTCCTGTTTTGAGATTTTTCATTCTGTCCTTCTGTTCCTTGGAAATTTCATTAGTGAGAAGCTTGAAACTTGGATTTAAAACATCTACATTGTCTTCTATCCATTCTTCCCACGAACATAGCCAACCTAGAACCACATTAATGAATATTTTTAGTTTGGGGATTTTGAGCCATATACAGAATATCAATTCTGATCCTAAACTCAGGTAGAGGCTAGCTTGAGGTTAAATATTATCAAAACTTCCTACTCTCATTCAGAGTTAATGCCAAGGAAGGAAACGGTCTTTACTATTATCCCTTTCTCTTAGCTATTTCATTGAGAGATTTTTGTTATTGTTGAAGGACAATCTTAAGTAAGAATTTTTATACCAAATGGGTCCTCAAGTTTATCTTTTTCACTTCTATTAAGCTGTTAAATCTGAAGCATATCCTCTAGAATTAGATCATAGTCTACCATGCACTTGCCCCTAGTTGAAGAAATTAGCCAACGCCTTATTCTACATTCATGGCCCTCTTCCATATTTCACATTATCATAAATTAGATCATTTGCATTTTAAGGAAACCAGAAATGATCTCTAAACGTAAAAAGCTTTACCTGAAAAAGACACATAAACCATCTAAACACACACAAAGAAGTTACTTTGAAATGCAAATGTACGAATACTTATTAAGCATAAAGGAGAGAAAGATGGAGCTGCCTGATGGGAAAGGAAGCATATGGCATAAGGTGACTGTACGTAGGCAACCATGAGTGTACCCAGCCTGGCTGTCCTCATTTCCCCCTCAGCTGCATGCTGACGAAACATTTACTCCGTTTGGCAGCTGGAACATTTTTAGCAGCCGTGGAGTCCAGACATGCACACATTTAGCTCCTCAATGCTGCTCCTGACTGACGGTCCCTAAAATGGAAATCTCTGGAAATTTGGTCACTTAGAGTCTAATATCTCATCAGAAAGAATTAAAACACCAAGTGTATTGTTCCTTTTCCCAGCCAATGTTATTCAATTGCACTCTTCTACCATACAGCCTTAAAATTACATGGTACTAAGCATGGATTTTTCCACTGAATGAGGAAATTCTAACTCTAATGTTAGTCTCTTTTCCAATGACACCAAGTGGTAGGGAAGGGGATCACCATCTTTGGAGACATGGTAGTGTAGTTAGCTGCTACAGAGAACCAACCTTAGAGAGGAGTGGAAATTCCTAGAAGAAAAGCGGGGGATCTATTTTTATTTTTCTTCCTTTTGTCTGATACAACTTAGCAGGACACAAATTTGGAGGTGTGGATCTTTTGGCCACTGTGCTTGACACATACCCCAGTGAAAAAACCCGAACTGTCTTCCTATTCTCCTTCCCTAGCACACTTTTCCACCTCCCATTCCAATTTGTGTGTGTGCCTATGTGTGTGCGTGCGTGTACAACTTGATAAGGTAAGTCTATTATTTACATGAAAATGTAAAAGGCCAACTATAACTAAGACATTGATGGAGAAAAGGTAAGAGTTCTATTAGAAATCAAATATAATGTAAGAAGTGGGAACCTTCAGAACATCACCATTTAAGAAGACAAAAGGAGAAGGGTGTTTAGAGGAAATCTCTTATTACAACCTTAAAAGTTGGGGGAGGCTCTAGAAAATAGGATCTGAAATATATGTGGTTTTCCAACAAGTGCTTACAAAATGCTTTGCATTTATAGTAAAAGTTAAAAAAAATCTGTATTTCAGTTCTAACTAGTCACATGTCACAAGCTTGCTTTCTTTCCCTATGTAAAATGGGGATAATTCTAATAATTCTAGAATCACTAGAGCAAATATTTTTAAAATGAAAAAGTATTGGGGCACCTGGGTGGCTCAGTCAGTCAAGTGTCCAACTTTGACTCAGGTCTTAATCTCACAGGTTTGTGAGTTCCAGCCTGGCGTCAGGCTCTGGCTGATAGCTTAGAGCCTGGAGCCTGCTTCAGATTCTATGTTTTCCTCTCTCTGTCCCTCCCTTGCTCATTCTTTGTATTTCTCTGTCTCAAGAATAAACAAACAGTAACAAAAAATTTTAATGAAAAGTATTGTTATTACTATTAAGCTCAGTTTCCTTTAAGACCAGTAAGAGTTTTAAACTAGTGACTTTGATGAAAAATTGTGGCTACTTTGTGAGAAAATCATTTAAAAAATTTGCAGGTGGCAGCCCAATACAGTTAAAGGAATAATTTTTTTTTCCATTTTGCAGATAGTTATACAGGAGATGTATAGATGGTAAAAATTAAACATATTAATGCCTGTCTAAAAATGTGATGGAACACTACAAATACTGGGTTTTGGTCTACCTATGATTCATAGTTCAACTAATTAATGGTTGAAATGAAAACATCTTGTATATTTCTAATAAGCGTGATAAATGCTTAACAAATATTTTCTGAATAATTTCTTCACTGCCAACTCAGCATAGGCAACAACATTCTGTATTTGTTACTTGTGAGTGCATGCTGCTAGCAGTGATGCTTACTCAGAGCCCACAGTCAACTATTTATTCTCTCCCAGGCATGTACAGGGACAATTGGAAGGTCATGCATATCTGTGCAATGACAAAAAATTGTGCGATTTCATTTGTAATTTACAAGCATGAAATGGAACTTTTAATGTATTATGTAATCTTTTGGAAGTTTAAAATGTTGCTATTTCTGCTAACACTTGCTATTGGAGATTTTGTATAAAATTTCAAAATAGCTCATTCTGAGTTATCTTCAAGATAAACACACTTCTGTCAATCAACAATTAAAACAACCCAATGTCATCATAATTAAATATTGCTATCTTTATAATACCATTTATGTTAATCATGTGCTGGCCAGCTGATAGTCAACTGGCTAGCATTTCTGTGCTGGGATGCCAAGAACAAAATTTCATAAAGCTTTTACCTCTCAATGAAAAAAAATAGTCTTTTTTAATCGAATCAGAATGGATGGAGGGTAATCAATTAAGAATGGATGGGTGGCACAGTTGGTTAAGTGTCTGACTCTCGATTTGGGCTCAGGCCATGATCTCACCATTCATGGGATCCTGCCCTACACTGGGATCTATGCTGACAGGTTAGTGGGGAGCCTGCTTAGTATTCTCTTTCTCTCTGTCTGTGTCCCTCCCCAGCTGGAATGTGAGCGCTCTCGCGCACTCTCTCTCTCTCTCTCTCTCCTGATAATCGACTGTGAACATGTCTTTATAACTCTACTTTCAATGATGTCATACTGACAGTTCAAAATCAGCTGTGGCAGGAGTACTTCTACCACAAAAATGGGGAAAACACTCTAAGACAGGAATTTTTATCCTCAAAAGCCAGCTATTAAACATTTACCAGCACATCACTATTGTGGGAGTTGAGGGGGGAAGAAAAGGAAACATGGATTGTATAAAGGCAATGGAATATGGAAGTGGAGTTTAGAGTCAGATTTATAATTGGAAAATGTTATTCAAAAGGTCATGTAGTTTAATATTTTCATCTTTTGTGAGATCAATTAGTTTTGGAAAATATGAAAGCAGCCTACTAGGAATTTTAAGTAATGGGGCTTAGGAATCTAGTGTATTTATAAGAGGGTATGTAATATAATCAAGTGAGTATCTAATTAAGTACCTTAGCTCTAGTGTGCTCCAGGTTATCCTATTTTGAAATAAAGAGTCTTCACTAGAACCTCAGCCAAACCTCACATGGAGAGTCAAAAAAACTTCAAGTGTAGGGTGTGAAATGGTTTACTCATACTCTAGAAAGTAAATGCACATACACAGGCAGGGACCAGTTTGTTGTATTCTCTACTTTGTAGAGTCAACTTAAGCCAGTTTCCACTTCAGAGCAATGGAAACAAAGTTCTAAAATATTATAATCTGACCCAGCTGAGCTCCACAGTGGAACTATACAAAGAAAAATTCATTGTTATTATAGCTCATCCTCAATATGTAATTTTGTGATATACAAAAAATGGAACCAGTTACTTTGAATATTATATGAACCCATAGGGCATCCTACCTATTATAAATATTTACAGGTAATAAACATATATATTCAAATATGTGAAGCCACTATGATATCCAGATAACTGAACCTATTTTTATAACTACCATTTTATTATTAATTGATATACTAAGTATCACCTTTCACGAAGATTTTTTTCTACATGCACTTATTACCATATGCCACACTATACTTTCTTCTCACTGTTCTTATACTATTTCCATCCACTTCAATGTGCAGGCTTATGAAGGCAAGGGCCTTTTCTGTTTGTTCATGACTTTATCACCCCTCCCAGGTCCTATCTCTAACTGGCACATAATAAATAAAGAATATTTGCTAAATAAATGAATACATTGACTAATAGAAAGACTGATAGAGAAGGACCAGGGGTTGGAAGTTTTCATGATTCTACTTGAGGTTTCACAGTAACAAAATTAGAAACAGAGACATACACATAGAAACCTGGCATAAAAAAAAATGTTACTCACTGGCACCTAGTTTAATAAGCATTAAAAGTATGTTTCAGGTATGTTTCAACTTAGTATAAATAATTAGAAAATATCTTACTAGAAGTGTATCTAATAAGAAATGGTAACTTTCCTCAGGGCGAGATGAGGTTGCCGTTAAAGAACCTGATTTTAAGGAACAAAGTCAGTCATCCCTAAAAATTTCAGAGAGAGGACACTTTCCAACAGTGCAATGCAATATGATGGTTTTCCTTTCTGATTGTGGAGATCCACATTCTTAGTGAGAATTTTTTTTTTTTAAATACCTAAAGGTGATCATGGGCAATTTATTTTCCCATATAGATATGTTTCAGTTTCAACAACTTTTTAAATTTACTTTTTAATAGTTACTATATTATGAAAGGGATGTAAGAAATCATTTTAGATCCACCGTAAAAATAAGACAAAATTGGTATCTATTTAGCAGATATGGGTTAGACAGCCATAAGAAGACAGCCAACTCAGATTAATTCAAAATTATCCAGAGCTGCAATATATGGTATTTAGATCCATTAGAAAATAGTCTGGTTTTTTTTTTTTTTTCCATTTGACTTTGATTATAGAAAGAAAGTAGTAAATAAAGCTATACTTCTCTTTCTCATGATATTTTAAAAAGTGAGTTATATTGGGCTGGGACATGTAAATTGCTGAATTATTAACAGAAAGTCTCTTTCTGATAGTCTGATAGTGAGTTCCTTGGAGGGCAATAGTTTTTTCATGCATAACATGTAGCATGAGTGTGAGATCATAATCAGTTCTCAATAAATATTTATGGAATAAACACTGCATAACTGATTTAGTAATGAAATGTCTTTGCAACTAGGCCTATAGCTTTGAATTAAGAGCTAGACTAGATACTTTGGTCCCTAAAATTCATTTTCTTCATTGACCTCCCTTTATTCTTTGTTAGTTCTAGGGAAATTTAGTATCTGGAGCCAACAAAGGAAATAGAAATGTACAAAAAAGTATCTTTAATACATGAATCCACGTGACCTTTAAGACGAATCCAAACTCAATTGGCTGAAAAAGTTTTCTGTGGGCAAAGCATTTCCCCAAGGTCAGGAGAGTTCAAAGAACACAGCAAACTTTAAGGACCATGCCAATGAATTTTGTAAAAGTTGTTTTTGTGTGTGTGCAAAGACACAAGGTTTGGCTGGTCATTCTGGTCTCCAGATGGTCACAGGATGCAGCCAGTAATGACCATGGAACATCCTGAAACAGATTATTAGTTTCATCGAGCAACATGGTTTCATTTGTCTGCTAGTGAGAATTTGTTTATAATATTGACTGTTGTCTATCATTCCTATTACCATCCCAGGCTACGTGTCTATTGTTTTTCAGCTCAACTACTATAATGACTTTCTAGCTGCCTCTTTAATAATCCTGCAAATAAATCCTGTAGATAGAATCTATTTACACTGCATCCTTAGAGATCATTTTAAAACCTAATTTGGATCCTGTCACTTTCAGCCTTAGACAAGTTCTCGGTTTCCCATGGTAGTTAGGATACAATACAAAAATTTTTACCATAGCCCTCATAGCTCTGCCTGACTAAGACTTTACTTTCTTCAATTGTTTTTTTTTTTTTTTTTTTTATGCTACTGTCCCCCTGACATAATGCTCCAGCCATGGTGAGCTCTGTGGTCCTTCAAAAGCTCCATGTTCCTTCCTAGGGCTTTCTTCTCGTGTTCTTCCCTCTCCCTGAAACATGCTTCTTCTTCACAGTTTAGTACTACACGTACTATTCTACACATTCTTTAAGGGTTAGGAGGTTGTGGTCAGTGGTAACTTTTACCAGGTCAAGCTGGTTATGCTTCATGACAGAGACAATTCTCAAACTTGAAGATGGTTAAATATTTCTAAGCAAGTGGAGCAAAAGTGTAATCTCAACAGAGGGAAGAGAATAGATAAAAATACAGAGTCAAGAAACCATTTGGCATATAAATAGCAGTGACATTTTTTAAAACAAAGAAAAGAGACTGAGGGTGAAGTTTTGAGACAAAGGATCTCCTTAGTACATGTTGAACTTGACTGATCTGGGGTCGCAAGACGGAGATAGAGAGTGAACAGGTAACTGGATATGTGGTGAAAAATACAGGATAGTTATAGAAAAGGCAGGAAACGTGTCCCCGGTGGCTCCATAGGCTAAACATCTGACTTCACCTCAGCTCATGATCTCACAGTTCATAGGTTCAAGTTCCATGTCGGGCTCTGTGCTGACAGTTCAGAGCCTGAAGCATGCTTCAGATTCTGTGTCTCCTTCTCTTTCTTTCTTCTTTTCCCCTATTTCTGCATGTGCATGGGCTCTCTCTCTCTCTCTCTCAAAATTAAATAAATATTTAAAAAAAGAAAGCAAAAGAAAAGGCAGGGAAGAACACACAGATCTAGGGGTTATGCACACATACTATTTCCTAGGAAAATCTTGTAGAATAATAAAAAAGAAATGTCAACATTTAAATAGTAGGCAGCAGTAAAGAAGACAAAGGAGGAGTGGTCAGAGAAATTTTCTGGAAACAAGGGAGGTGAGAGTGAAGATGGAAGGGTCCATGGCAGAAAGCATAATAGATAATTTAAGTAAAGTAAGAACTAAAAGGACCCAGAGATTGGAAATGGGAAAGTCTTTCTCACACTACAGGGGAGTGTGAGAAACTGAGCTAAAAGGGAAAAAGCTGGAGTCAGAGAGAAAATGGGATATAAAGAAAAGTAACCAGAGATTGAAGACCATTCTGTGAAACTCAGCTGTGAACAGGGCTGGGGTGGAGGAACAGGGCAGCCAGCTGTGAGGGGAATGTGGAGTTGAGCAAAAGTATTTTATTCATATTTTTGTATAGTATTGAGATGAAATCTGTTTTGTAGGAAGAAGTAGGATGGCACTGAAATACAAATTTTTAATGTTTCTTTATTTTGGAGGGTGAGCAGGGGAGGGGCAGAAAAGGAGGGAGACAGAGGATCCAAAGTAGGCTCCATGCTGATAGCAGAGCCTGATCTAGGGCTCGAACTCGGAACTGTGAGATCACGACCTAAGCTGAAGTTGGACACTTAACCAACTGAGCCACCCAGGTACCCCTGAAATGTAACAAACAAACAAACAAAATCAAGGGAACAAAACATTGCAAAAGAAATAGGGGATCCACTTTTGAACCAAAAATAACAACTTTCAGTGAAAGAGCAAACTCTTGAGATGAGAGGAAAAAGGAGTGGTGAGCAGGTTAAACACCTGTTTACTGCATTTCTCTGTGAGGGAGGACACATGGTCACTGCTAAGATGATCAGAGAATGTGAAAAGTAGCAACTTAATCTCACTTTACTGATTTATCAGATGGCTGAAAACCATAGTGATTTTATATATTAAGGATTCCTGTTTAGGAGGACTTGATCCACACATAAAATACTCAAGGCTGTGACATTTCTGCAGATATGTGCATGTGGCCTGGTCTAGTCTCTCCTGGACCAGAAACAGCAGTGCCAAACCAGAGGAGGAGGTCTGAAAGTCGAGAATATGAAAGTAGCCAGGACAATAGATGAGATACTTCCCTAGTGTGATAGGCCATCATAGTGATGGATTCTTCCTGATATAGACCTGGACACCACCTTGTTTTTGCCATTAGAGTGCAATTTAGGAATCGTTAGAATTCTATGCACTATCTGGTAATTCTTAACTGTACCTCACATTTGAACTTTTAAACATTTTTAAATAATTTTGAAAAGATGAGAACTTTTAGGGGAGGGGTGATCTACAGAATTTTCTATCATTCAACAGCCATGCCATCCCTATCATTCTCACTGGGAAATAATAATTAAAACTTAAAAAAAAAATCATTTATCCAGGGGTGCCTAGGTGGCTCAGTCGGTTCAGAGTCTGACTCTTGATTTCAGTTCAGGTCATGACCTCATGGTTCATGGGATGGAGCCTGGCATCAGGCTCTGCACTGACAGCATGAAGCGTACTTGGGATTCACTCTCTCTCTGCCCCTCCCTCCACCTCTCTCAAAATAAATAAATAAACATGAAAAATAAAATAAAATGATCTAATGCATTTAGCGTACATTTGATAGACACAGTTGGTTTAAACCAATAGATTATAGCTGTACATGATTCCTGACTTCATGTATCTGTAAAAGTATACAATTCTCTTAATGGTACTCAGTGTAACAGAATTTATTAATTTCACTTTTTGAAATTTTGCCTTTTTCCCCCCTAGTGCCTCTAACTTTCTGCCTCTGCCTGTGTCATCCTGCTGAGTTAACCCACAGTAAGCACTGGATAAGGATGTGGCAACTGACTGACACAAATCTCCAGGTAGGATGCTTCAGTCATGGGGTCAAACCAGGAAAATAACACTGCCAATTGAAACCTGTCTTCCTGGTTGCTTGAAACCACCCACTCTTGGCTGAACTGTGTGTGTGAGCAAAGTGCCTTGCAGCACTGCTCTGGGCAGCTGTGCCGTCACTGTTAGGGGTGTAGGAGGAAGGATTTACTACCGTGCAGAGATCTCTAGCTGGGGTTTTCTTTGTCTCCAGCTGCTAATCTTAATTACACTGTCCACTGAAAGGCAGCATAGATGCATACCGTCTCTGTTCTTTCCTGTAGCTTCATTATCAGCAACAAAAATTCTTGGGATGAGGCCCCAGGGTTAAGGCCACAACTACAGGATGAGAAGTTGTTCAAGGCAACTGTATTACAGCATCTATTTTTTATAGTCCATTAAGAAGAGATTTTTAGGTGTTTCTATCATAAGTAGTAAGCTGAGGGCTTTCCCTTTCTATGTATTCCTGGCAAAGCCATGCCATGTATTACTCAGCAGTGTTGTATTTTTAGCAAACTGTTTGACTTTAAATGTTATTGATTTTTTTTCTAGAAAGCTTTTATGATTCCGTTTAGTATGTCATTTTTAAAACTTTGCCTGTTATTTCATGTGCAAACCATTCATGGCTTTTTTTTAAAAAAAATGTCAGGAAGACTAGAATTTTCGTTAAGAATGTGTCTAGAGGTGCCTGGGTGGCTCATTCGGTTAAGTGTCTGATTTCAGATCACGTCGTGAACTCATGGTCCATCGGTTCGAGCCCTGCGTCAGACTCTGCTAAGCAGCATGGAGACTGCTTCCAATTCTCTGTCCCCCTTTCTTTCTGCTCCCGCCCTGCTCTCTTGTGCTCACTCTCAAAACTAAACAAACATAAAAAATTAGAAAAAAAAGAATGTGTCTAGAATACAATGGTACATAAGAAAGATTAGACTCTTGCCCACATGTAGTTCATCTACCAATGGGGGAAGATATTTTAGAAAAACAGGTAAAATGACATATAATTGTAGGTGGGAATAAGCATTACGAAGGAGACAACTGGGAGAGGGTATCGTGATGGGGCATGAAGGAGTCCCTGAGACGATTTTAGAGATCACAATGAAGCGAGGGGCTGAGACGTGAGAAGGCCTGTGGAAGCCGACTCTACCAGAAGGAAAGTAACAGCACAGCCCTGGGGATGGGAAATGTAAAATACTATCAAGACTGCGGCTTAAACAACAGAAAATTTCTCATAGCTCCAGATGATGGAAGTTCAAAGTCAGGGTGCCGGCATGTCCAGTTTCTGGTGAGCATCCTCTTCCTTGCTTGCAGCCAGCCACCTTCTCACAGTGTTCTGACCCTTTCCTCAATGTGCGCTTGGTAAAGGGGAAAGAGAGAGCAAGAAAGAGAGCCCATGCAAGTGCAAGCAAGCTCTGTTTTTTTTTTTCCAGCTTTGAGAATATAATTGACATAAGATATTGTTTGAATTTAAGGCATACAACATGATGATTTGACATACTTAAATTCTACAAAAGGATTACTAAAATAGGGGTAGTTAATACTTCTATTACTTCACATAATTATCATTTGTGTGCGTGCGTGGTGAGAACATTTTAAGGTCTCTCTTCATAGTAATTTTCAAATATAAATATAATATTGGTAACTATAACTTCTATGCTATACATTAGATCCCCAGAATTTATTTATCTTCTGACTAGTAGGTTGTATCCTTTGACTGACATCTTTCCATTTTTCACACCCATAGCCTCTGGCAACTACCATTCTACACTCAGTTTTTATGTGCTCAGCTTTTTTAGATTCCACATGTAAGTGAGATCATACAGTATTTGTCTTTCTCTGTCTGGCTTATTTCAATTTGCGTAATGCCCTCTAGGTCCATGCATGTTGTCACAAATGGCAGAATTTCCTTCCTTCTTACAGCTGAATAATATTCCACAGTGCATTGTGTGTGTGTGTGTGTGTACATGCACATACCTACACCACATCTCTGTCCAATCATCCATAGACAGACAATTAAGAGTGTTCCTGTATCTTGGCTTTTTGAATAATGATGCAGTGAACATGGGGCACAGATATCTCTTTGAGACCCCTTTTTCATTTCCTTTGGATATCTACCCAGAAGTGGAATTACTAGATTATATGAGAGTTCTGTTTTATTTATTTGTTTGTTTATTTAGAGAGAGATGAAGTGGGGAAGAGGGGCAGAGCAGGGGTGGGGGGGAGGCGGAGAATCTTAAGCAAGCTCCAAGCTCAGTGTGGAGCCCAACATGGGGCTTGATCCCACACCTGAGATCATGACCTGACCTGAAATCCAGAGTCAGACTCTCAACTTACTGAGCCACCCAGTTGCTCCAGGATAGTTCTGTTTTTAATCTTTTGAGGAACCTCCATACTGTTTTCCATGATGGGTGTAGCATGATACATTCCCTCCAACAGTGGACAAGGGAACCAAGGTGCAACCTCACCAACACTTGTTATTTCTTGTCTTTTTAACAATAGCCATTCTAAAAGTGTGAGGTGATATCTCACTGTGATTTTAATTTGCATTTCCCTGATGATTAGTGATGTTGAGCACTTTTTCATGTATCTCTTGGCGACTGGTATGTCTTCTATAGGAAAACATTTATTCAAATCCTCTATTCATTTTTTATTTGGATTTTTTCCTTTCTGTTTTTCTTTCTTTTCTTTTCTTCTCTTTCTTTTTTCTTTTCTTCTCTTTCTTTTTTTCTTTCTCTCTCTCTTCTCTTTTTCTTGCCTTCCTGCCTTTCTTTCTTTCTTTCTTTTCCTTCCTTCCACCCTCCCTCCCTTCCTTTTTGCTGTTGCATTGTATGAGTTCCTTACATAGTTTGTATATTAACCCCTTAGCAGATTGATGATTTGCAAGTATTTTCTCTCATTCTGTAGGCTGCCTTTTCACTTCATGGTTTCTTTTGCTCCATAGCTTTTTAGTTTGATAGAGTCCCCTTTATTGATTTTTGCTTTTGTTGTTTGTGCTTTTGGTGTCCTATTCAAAAAGTCATTGCCAGGACCAATGTAAAGAAGTTTTTTCTTGTGTGTGTGTGTGTGTGTGTGTGTGTGTGTATTTTCCATTTCTGATCTTATAGCTAAGGTTTTAATGCACTTTAACTTAATTTTTGTGATTGATATGAAATGAGGTTGAATTTCATTCTTCTACATGTGATTATCCAGTTGCCCAACACCATTTATTGAAAAGACTATCCTTTACCTATTGAGTATTCTTGGCTCCCTTGTCAAGTATTTTTGACTATATATACAAGGGTTTATTTGTGGATTCTTCATCCTGTTACATTGATCTATGTATCTATTTTTATGATACTACCATATTGTTTTGATTACTAAAGCTTTCTAACATAGTTTGGAGTCAGAAAGTGTGATACCTCCAGTTTTGTTCTGTCTCAGGATTGCTTTGGCTATTTTGGGGTACTTTGTGGTTCCATATGGATTTTAGAATTTTTTATTTCTGTGAAAAATGCCATTGAGGGGTGCCTGGGTGGCTTTGTCAGTTGAGCATCCAATTCTTGATTTCAGCTCAGGTCATGATTCCAGGATTGTGGGATTGAGCCCTACATCAGGCTCTGTACTGAGTGTGAAGCCTGCTTGGGATTCTCTCTCTCTTTCCCTCTGCCCCTCTCACCACTCATGCTCGCTAATAAAATAAAATCAATTTTTAAATACATTTTTAAATTTTTATTTATTTTTGAGAGAGAGAGAGAGAGAGAACACAAGTGGGGGAAAGGCAGAGAGAGAGAGAAACACAGAATTCAGAGTAGACTCCAGGCTCTGAGCTGTCAGCACAGAACCCAATGCAGGGCTCAAACCCATGTACTGTGATATTGTGACCTGAAGTTGGATGCTTAATTGACTGAGCCACCCAGATGGCCCAATAATTTTTTTTTAAATACCATTAAAGTTTTGATAGGGATTACATTAAATCTATAGATGGCTTTAGGTAGTCTGGACATTTTAACAATATTAATTAAAGCATAGCTTTCCATTTGTTTGTGTCTTCTTTGCTTTCTTTCATTAAAGCCTTAGAGTTTTAGCATACAGATCTTTTACATCCTAGGTTAAACTTTTTCCTAATTATTTTATTGTTTTTGATGTCATTGTAAATGGAATTATTTCTTTTTCAAGTATTTTGTTATTAATGGCACCTTTTATAAAGATACTAATCACATCAGATCACAGCCCCATCCTTAGGACTTCATTTAACCTTAATAACTCTTCAGAGGCCCATCTTCAAATATAGACACATAGGACTTTCAAACTTCAACATACAAATTTTGGGGGCAGGGAGGGGACACAAACATTCAATCCATTACAGGAATGATATGGTTTGACTTAAGTTTGTAAAACATCACTTTGTATGCTGAATAGACCATATGGGGAAAGAGTAAAAACAGAGAAACTAGTTATAAATCTAAGGCAATGATTCAAGTAAGGGATGATGAGGTGGAAATTGGGATGATATATAGACTCAGATCAAATTTTGAAAGCAAAGCTGTAAGAACTTGCTAAATGTAAGTCTATAAATGATTAAAGAAATTAAGGAGGAAGAGACCATGGTTTGGAGTCTGGGCAAAAGTGAGTGTGCTGGCATCATAATATAATAACATAGAGAAGACTGGGGGCAGGGATAGAGAGGGAAACTAGGAAAATTAAGAGTTATATTTTAGACATGTGAAGAATCAGATGCCTATTAGATAACCATTTGGTGCTTTGGAGTAAGCAATTAAATCAATATTCCATTTGTGGAATGCTGATTCATAACTACCTTTCCTAAGAGCATCTCTTTCAAGAAAGTTGCTTATTATTTAGTTATAACCACTTGAAAGTAATGCTAGTTGAATCAGACAGTACAGTCACATAGAGAGTAGGTCACAGAATATCAGGAGAACTGAAGAACCAGAATCCAGGTTAAGTAACCAAAGCACCCCAAACCAGAACTGGCCCTGAGAACACAAAACAAAACAAAACAAAACAAAACAAAACAAAAGACTACATATTTTGGAGGATGCTATTGCACCCAGCTAGGCTTTAAACACCAATACTTAAGTTTCTATGCTGTCTGGAGACCAGCCACCCTCCTGGAAGCCTATTGATTACATTGGACTCCTTCTATAATGGAGAATACCGCTTAGGAATTATAGTGATTATTGGATTATTATTAATTATTAGATTAATTGGATGATTAGTCTGTATTTTATTTGTATGTCCACCATGTTTCTACCAGAACTGCCATTCATAGATCTACCAAATAAATTCTCTATATGAAGTATGATACAACAAAACTTCTGATGAAGAATATTTTATGGCGAAAGAAGAAAATGGATTAATGTTTATGGAATCACTGGCTTTACCATATATTCTCATTATCCAGCAGAAACTGACCTTACAAAATTTTGGAATGTCAGTTTGGAGACAACACTCTGTGAAGCTGGGATGCTAATCTAGGATACAGTGTGTGCTCTGAAACAGTAATGATAATTCCACAGCTAGAATATATCAATCTGGTAAGTAAAGGGAGGAAATGGGAGTGGTATCTCAAGTAAATTCAACTGATGGCTCACTCAAGAATTTGCATCTTACTCCAGTCATTTCAGGCTCTACTGGTTTAGGGGGCTCTTAGTAGTCAAGGGAGGGCTACTTCCACAGGGCATCAAGTAAAGGCTGTTTTAGTTGAATTGGAAGCTGACACTGCTGCTTCCATTTCTAATTTTGAAACCACAGATAAACAATGAAAAAGAGGATTATGGTATGACATGAATGATTGATGCTAGCTATAATGGGGAAATAGTGTTGCTATTATACAAGGAGATCAAAAAAGCATTAACAGAAATCCAGTGATCTTCTGAGGTACTCTTAATACCACCATTTCCATTGTTAAATGTTAAAGAAAATCCACAACAACTCAATACAGGAAATATGGGCAAGGAGTCACTTTTCTCAGAAATGAAGGGGTAGGTAACCCTCGGCTGAGGGCAAAAGGATGGTGAAGTGGGTGGAGGAGACAAGTCAGCAGCACAAACAGAACACAAAAATGAGTTGTAAAAATCTGAACTGTGGCATCTGTCCATCTTTTCTTTCACATGTATATTTGCATATTTTATCAAGTTTTCCTATATTTTCTTGCATTTCTCCAATGATTTATATAGGGTGTCTTAGTGATGGTTAACTTTTAAATATTAGTGCATAGTTTGTAGAATATTGAGACAAGACCATGGAACAACTCCAGGAGAACTGGACATCTACCAGACGCCTGGATTATGATGTGGAAAAGACTCCAGCTCACTCCCTTTATATGGTGAAGAAGAGTTACTTTAGGTTAAGAACAAGCACTGTTTTTCTGGAACTTTAAGTATGGAGAGAAGCTTGTGAGTTGATTTGGTCTGCCAAAGGCTTGGCTTATAGTGGACATCTGTGATTCATTCTGGCTACATAGCAACCAAACCCCTTTCTATATTTGGGAAATTCTCCACTTAGAAGTCTTGATGTGGGGTAGAGAGCCTATTGTTATAGAGACTGAGAATACTAGTTCCTTAGCAGCTTCCTTTGAAGACAAAACACTTTTATCAGACTTGGGCTCAGAGCTAGAATTTGACGAAGGAGTTTGTGACCCAGGAAATCAAGAACAGAAGTCATGTGAGAGAGAGACAGAGAGGCAGAGACAGACCATGACCATGACAATTATTTCCTTGTGAAAAACAAGGCTGAGACTTAATTTGGAGCTTTTTCTTTGGATTATTAGCCTGAAATTGGACTCTCTAGCCATTCCAGTTTGTCTGTAAACTATTCAGTATCCTTTTAATAAACTTTTTTTCTGTGTAATTCTAGCCAGAGTTCTTAGAAATCAAGAATTCCACCTAATCTAGCATCTGTTGAGCTAGTTCCCAATATTTTGCCAATGTTGTGAATCCTTTTTAGAAATACCTTCAATCCTTTTTTAGAAAAACCTATTTTTATTATTTTAAGTGTATTTGTTTATTTTGAGAGAGAGAAAGAGAGGGAAAGGGAGAGAGAGCACAAGCACAGGGGGTGGGGAGAGAGAGAGAATTCCAAGCAGGCTTCACACTGTCAGCTTGGAGCCTGACTTGGGGCTCAAACCCAAAAACCGTGAGATCGTGACCTGAGCCAAAATCAAGGTTGATGCCAAAATCAATGCTTACCCGACTGAGCTACCCAGACACCCCTCCAGCTTCAGCTTAGGTCCTGATCTCACTCTTCATGGGTCTGAGCCCTATATTAGGCTCTGCACTCTTAGTTCAGATCCTCTGTCTCCCTCTCTCTCTCACACTCTCTCTCTCAAACTTTAAAAAAAAAAAAAGCCTTATCAATTCAAACAAAATAGGAAAAACAACTGTCTACATCAATGTAAAATACAATTTTTAAACCAATGAGGTTTTATAATTTCCAAGTACCTACAGTAAGTAACTATCTAAATACCCACAAAGCATTACTAGAAATGCTACAGAACTACTCGAAATTACTAGAAATTTGCCAAGCTAGATTTATAGAGTACATGATCATATTACATTTTGTTGGAAAGGATCTATAGTATCCAGGTTCTTTCAGTTTCAAATAAGAGAAACTCAATTCAACTGGTTTAAATTTTAAAAAGGGTATACGTTGGCATGCAGAATTGAAAACTCCAGTTAGTCTGGCTTCAGGCATTCCTGGATGTAGGGGCTCAAAAAAGTACCAAAACCAATCTACCTTTCTCCATTCCTGGCTATACTTTCCCCTGTACAATTTCCATTCTAAGGCGAGCCCCTTAGCACCCCCCCGCCCCCCCGCCCTCCCTCCCCCGCTAGCAAGATGGCTACCAGAAGTTCCGGGCCTCCATTTATCCTTTCAGCAACCCTGTCAAAAAAAGATTTTTTCCCCTAAAGTTTCTTAAAAAAACTACTAGGGCTGATTCAGATTTGCCTAGCATGACCCATGTGCCATTCTTGTCCAAGTGTATGAAAAAAACTAAATGTCTGTATCAGAACCACAGTGTCACTGCAGGATTCTCCGAATGATTTTACCTCTATCAAACTTCAAACCTCACAGAAGTGGAAAGAAGAGTTTCAGCAAAGAACACTGGCAGGCTGTTGCCAAAATGAGAAATGGGAAGTTGGCCAGAAAGAAGTAACAGCCGCTTCACCAGAGAACCTTGAATGCCCAGCACCACACGGAGCACCCTGCTCCTCTCCAACACTACTGACTCACCGAACTTTGACTTCCACACTGCCTGTGTCAATATGTGTTCTTTCTCATTTGGCAATCTATTCTGATGCCAAAAAGTGTTAAAAGCCTTCCTTGAATTAAAAGTTTTTCGGGGCGCCTGGGTGGCTTAGCCGGTTGAGCGTCTGACTTTCGCTTAGGTCATGATCTCGCGGTTCGTGGGTTCGTGCCCCGCGTCGGGCTCTGTGCTGACTGCCAGCTCAGAGCCTGGAGCTTGTTTCAGTCTGTGACTCCCTCTCTCTCTGACCCTCCCCTGCTCGTGCTGTCTCTCTCTCTCTCCTAGAAATAAATAAAAAATATTAAAAAAAAAAAAAAAGAACATTAAAAGTTTTTCTCCCTGGAGTTTAAAAACATGAATCTATCTATGTTCTGCTCTCTGGAGTACAGCGTTTGTGCCATCTTACTTAAAAAAAGTTGCTCATTCAAGTATCTGAGGTCAGAAATCATGCAAATTATGCTTCCCATCCAAGATTCTAGTTTTGTTAGGCATTTGTAAAAGGTCACGATCTTCATGGTCTTGGATTCTTCCTCAAAACCTTTTCTCACTTATCTTCATTTTTGTTTTTGACTAGGGTATCATAAAAATATGCTTCTAGAAAAGAATTTTAAGGAGTACAAATAAAACAAAGAAACAAGATTATACCACGTAATACAGACTACCATTGTTTAAACTATGACCCATCTTTCTATAAGCAGTCCAATTTGGTTAATGTACCCATCGTTGGACATGGAGGTAATTGAATGCAATAGGCCTCTTTGTATTTTGTACTAAATAGAATAATCTCAGACTGCATTGCCTAGGACAGTCCCAAAGTATGTCTTTTGGGCTAAAGTAACTATTAATGGTGTCCCTTTTCACTTTCAAAATGTCACTTGGCACCCTCCTCTTGAACCTGTTACTGATGTGCCAGGCATCCCACAGGCACAGGTGTACTAAGCTGCAAACTACTTGAGAGACCAGGTTTTATTTGGTGTTGTATTCTTTTTTTTCATGTTTTATTTATTTCTGAGAGAGAAGCAGCATGAACAGTGGAGGGTCAGAGAGAGAGGGAGATACATAATCTGAAACAGGCTCCAGGCTCTGAGCTAGCTGTCAGCATAGAGCCCGACACAGGGCTCGAACCCATGAACCGTGAGATCATGACCTGAGTCCAAGTCGGATGCTTAACCAACTGAGCCACCCAGGTGCCCCTTGATGTTGTATTCTGAGAACTTAATTCAGCTCCAGGAACACAGTGGACATTTAATACATGCTTACTGAATAAGGAGATGAATAAATTGAATCATTTTAAGCTTATGCACAAAACTTTGCAGGTGTCATTAAAAAAATACACCTATAACTACCAAATAAATATTGGTAGAATCAAGACTATCTTCAAAAATATTTAATTATCATATGTAGAGATTATGATGATAAACCAGATACTGAATAAGACAGGTGATGTTCAAGTGCTTAAAATAGCTCTCCATGTATTTTCCAAAATAACCCTAATATTTCATAGATAATGCCACAGTGAACAACAGCCATATACATGAAATGTCACTGTAAAAATTTAGCAGAGCATCCATATGGACACAGAGTGTTATAGGTGGTACATATTAAATAGATATTGGTAGAATCAAGACTATCTTCAAAAATATTTAATTATTACATATAGAGATTATAACGGTAAAACAGATACTGAATAAAGGAAATCCAACCGATTTGGTCTTAGATATCAGTGAGCTTAGCTTAATACAATGTGGAAGTATGTAATCAGCAAAACTTCAGTTAAATAAAATGCTCTGAGAAAGCAGCAATCTAAACACACAGAACTGTCACTCAAAAAGATAACAGAGACTACTTACTTAGTTAAATCACTCTTTTTTCCAAAGGAGAAAACTTGGATCAGGAGAGACTTTTTGTTCAAGGGTACTGATTAGTTACTAGCAGAAAAGATAAGAGCACAGGTCTTAAGGCAGAATTTACAAGTTACCTTTGTTTAATAGGATTTTCTGTATTAAAGGAGTTAATTAGAAGAATATGTTAGAAATCTTTATTTTGCTTTTATTCTTTTTAAGTTTATTTACTTTGAGAGACAGAGAGAGTGTTCATATAAAGCAGGGGGGGGGCCAAAGAGACACGGAAAGAGAGAATCCCAAGTAGGCTACTCTCTGTCACCACAGACCACAGTGTGAGGCTCAATCCCATAAACCATGAGATCATGACCCTGAGCTAAAATCAAGAGTCAGTGGCTTAACTGAATGAGCCACCCAGCTGCCCTTGTTATTTTTCTTTTAAAGAAAAAAGGTTGATCAGCTGATTGATATTTTGATGACTTTATTTTCCTCAACAGCTATAGGAGTGTTCTAAATATTTTAAAGGGTCCCCATTCAATCATGAGGTTTCCCTGTAGTAACTGTAGAGGGAAAGCACCTTGAGTGAAAGCACCTTGAGAGGCCAAATGATTTATCAACCAACCTGAACCATTTTTGAGAGAGAGAGAGAGTTCTATTAATGATTATGCAACAGGAATAAACCAGGATTGTCCCAGGTGAACCAGGATTTATTGTCACCATAGACAACTGTGTACTTGTTTCGTAGCTGTTTTCTATTAGGAAGCTGTGAATAAGAATTCTGATAATGGAAGCTGGAGGAAGAAACTTTGTCGTAGTTGCTGCATTTACTACATACCTTAAATAATAAGTGAGTTTCAGGATTTGGATTTAGTCCAAACAAATTACACATTTGGAATTAACACATCTAAAAATTATACATCTGCTATATCATACAGGAGCATTGGGGTTAGTAACTAACATGAACCAGGTATCAAATAGGTTGGGAAAAGTACAAGTTGTTTTGAGACACCTCAAACCCTCTACAATCCCATTACTAATCATGAAAGCAATGCAAATGTCTTTGTTTTCTTCTTGACTTGGGTCACATTCCACTGTGGGATGATGTAAGAGTTTTAACCAAGCATAGAATAGTAACGAGCAATTTGGGAGAGCCAGCTCTAAAACCTTGCCTTTGGTCACACATAAC
Organism: Proteles cristata cristata; assembly: GCA_017311185.1. Lineage (NCBI taxonomy): Eukaryota > Metazoa > Chordata > Mammalia > Carnivora > Hyaenidae > Proteles > Proteles cristata. The sequence continues at coordinate 3,732,357 of JAESUZ010002988.1, forward strand.
TAGCACTTAGAATCTAAGAACACATAACCATTTGACTGGCAAAGTTAATTGTACACCTGTTTACTTTTGGCATATTTTCTAGGAGGTTAAACTGGAAAAGCAAAGAATAGGTTATGGTCTACTTGTCCAAGAAAAAGCCTATAAGCCCATGAATCTTCTAGTATTTTTCCTATTACATTGAAATATGTAAGTTTGGCTACTACAGCTCTCCTCCGCAAACAGCTGAACCCTCCTGACTTTTGCTTGTAACCAGTAGTTTCCAGCTTGACAACACATTAGAATTACTTGGAAGCTTTCTGGGGCGCCTGGGTAGCTTAGTCAGTTAAGCATCCGACTTTCGCTTAGGTCATGATCTCACGGTTCATGGGTTCGAGCTCTGCATCGGGCTCTGTGCTGACTGCCAGCTCAGAGCCTGGAGCCTGTTTCAGTCTGTGACTCCCTCTCTGACCCTCCCCTGCTCGCACTGTCTCTCTCTCTCTCTCCTAGAAATAAATAAAAACATTAAAAAAAAAAAAAAGGAATTACTTGGAAGCTTTTTTAGAAATCTTGATGCACAGGCCATTCCTCAGATCAATTAAATTATCTCTGGTGGTAGAATCCAGGCATCAATGTTTTTAAAACACTACAAAGATAATTCCAATGTGCAGGCAAGGTCAAGAACCACTACTATAGACTCAGCTCCATCCCCAGCTCTGGAATCATCTAAGGGCTGACAGGAGTTCCAGTCCACTGCTCCAAGGAGTGAAAATCAAGTTACAAAGCCAGAATGACTTTTAGTGCCAGAAACTGAACTTTCAGAGTTGCAGGTCCAAATGAAGAGAGAGGGGGAAAAAAAAAAAAAAAAAGAGGAATGGTTCTAGACTTAGGTAGGGTTTTTTTTAAATTAATGTTTGTTTATTTTTGAGTGAGAGACAGAGAGAGAACAAGCTGGAAAGAGGCAGAGGGAGAGGAAGGCACAGAATCCAAAGCAGTTCCAGGCTCTGAGCTGTCAGCACAGACCCTGATGTAGGGCCCAAACCCACCAAATGCAAGATCATGATCTGAGCTAAAGTCAGATACTTAACCATCTAAGCCACTCAGAAGTCCCAGGTAGGGTTTATTTTTAAACCTAGATCAGGTACTTACATTAGATATATGGTTTTGGGCTTTTATTCTCACTGAGCCTCACCTTCCTTGTCTGTAAAATGGACCAATAACACCTGTGGCCAGGCTGCTACTATTGCTTGTCTTGTTAAGGAAACCAAACCTTCTCTCCCATTTATCCTAACTTTGTAAGCTTCTAATTTTAGAAATATCTAAAGTCCTATCTTGATAACCTTATATACTAGAGCTTGGCCTCTACCTCATTCATGTGGATGCCTTCTCAATGACTATTATCTTTCCGTGACACCAGCCCAATGCTGGTGTTCTACTACTTGCTGATAGACTGTCTTGATCTTATTTTTCCATGCATATACTGTGTGTGCTGCCCCTTGCAGATTTCTCGTTTCTGAGCCTCTGCACCTGATTGTTGGCACATTCCAGAACTTCTTGCTGCACATCACTGATAGCTGTTGCCTCTAAGTACACATACAGGGCACCAAGTTCCATTGTCCTGACTAGACTTTCTCTTGGTACCTCTCATAGGGCTATCACCCCAAAGTCCACTTCAACCCCAGGGAGTGTACTGGGTTTGTTCATTAAATCAGTGTTTGTGGAGCATTTACCAAACCCAAGCACTTTGGCTCTGTACTCATAGGCTACTTGTAGAATAGTGGGAAGAGATCAACAACAAAAGATGTGATAAGAACAGAGACCATTCTAGGCCTTGACCATCTCTATATTCTCTTTCTTATCAGACCCTAATACTTTTATATTTATTTTTGTTGCAAAATAGGATCATTGTTAATTTTTTTTATTTTGGGGGAGGGGATGGCAAGGAACATGGTTATTGGCTACATAAGTTAAGTTGGATCCTCCTATTTTGCTCTACATAACTGGGGTTGGATTATTCATTTGTTATGATATTTTTTCAAAGCTTACTTCCTACTCTTTGACATAGTGCAAGCATACCCTCGATTCTATGTTGGGATCATCGCTGTGAATCTAAAGTGAACTCCATACTTAAGAAACAATTTAGAATGCTATACAGATAGGGTATCCTCTGGCTCTCTAAAAACTAATCTGGCTCCATCTGTCCATTTCTATAAAGCCCTTACAGCTATGTGAGCAAACAAGTCTCAAAAAGAAAAGTAATTTGGTGGCCTTTCCAGCAATCTACATTATGGAACAACCAGTGAGGATGTTACCTAAAACCACCATGTGACTGTGCTCATCAGTACTGATTCCCCCCTGTGCCTTTCTAATGATCTTTATGGTTTCCATGACTGCCAGCAACTTTATATTACCCACAGGAGGAATGAAAATGACTGATTCTACCAGAGGCAATTGAGAAGTTACATATGGCTCACAGGAGTGCAGGTGATGATGACAATGATGATAATGATGATTATTGTTACTTTAGCACTTTACAGAATAATAAAAATTATTTATTTCAGAAATAATTTGCTGCCTCCTGACCAGTCTATGTAGGACCAGCTAACCTTGAAGTTGTCTGACTTGCTTTGTGGTGATTAGGAAGGGCTGGCTTAGCCAAAATTACACGGGAGAAAAAGCTTGGTTTAGTAAATCTGCCTCTACTGCTCCTGTGTCTGGTGTCCCTGCGCTGGTTTCTTAGGGTGCCCTCTGCTGGGCTCCAACCAGCTCTGCTGATTCTGCGCAATAGCCCATGAAATCCATGCCTCACCTCTCATTAAAAAATTACCACTTTATGTCTTATGTCATCAGAATCCCAGTACTTGTTTTCCAAGCTGATAATTAATTCAGGTAAATTAACCTACATCAATGAATAAATACATATCACTGTATAAATAGGCGGGTGGGGAAACAATGCCCCTCACAGATCACCTAAGTGTACATTTTCAGAATGACTTTACCAGAGATAACTATTCTACTTAGTGTCTAATTCACTGGACTAATGGTGGGAATGGAGGCCAGGCATATGGAGAAGGCTATGTTCTGAGAAATCAAAGGGGAAACTATTTTCCAACAGTCAGGACCTTATGGCTCCCCTCAAATTAAACAGTGTGGGCAGCTGTCTCCTCTAGCTATCTATATGGTTAACCCCCACAGAGGTAATTTTCATTCTGCCAGCAGGAAAAGAATGAACAACACTGTTTACTTTTAAGTTTTTATGAAGAACGCCTTGTGCTCTTTGGAGGATATTATCTAAATCCCGATAACAAGTACGTGGCACTGTTTAGTAGATTAGTCTGTTCATAAAGATGTGTATAGGGTATACATTCATTGGCATGACCTCCGTTGCCCTATGTACTTTTTGTCTACTGAAATCAGTTGGGCAATCCCTGTCTGTAAGCACATTTCCCAAGAACTGGTTAGAGCCAGTCTTCATAAGAGGAACTTATTATGAAACCACCTCCAGAGGATATTTACTTTGTTGAAGTCCTACTGAAAGATACACTTACTTGAAAATGAAATTGCTTTCTTTTGACTCCCACCTAGCCCCTTGAAAACCAAAGACTCTTGGGGCTCATTAACAATCAGACACAGAGGAGAGAAGACAGCTGGGACTGATGTGCATTTTTCTGTAGGCTTCTCATTGGTTAAGCTGGTATTTTTATTGACTATATGTATTTCAAGAAGATCAGCTAAATGAATAACAAATTATCAAGGTAAATATGTGCTCAAACTGAGGACTTGGGGAACATAGCACAAATATTTTGAAGGCTCACCTTTGGTCTTAAATCAAATGTAAATTAAAAAAAAACATTTTGAACATGTATTTTTGAGAGACAGAGAAAGACAAAGTGTGAGCGGGGGAGGGGCATGGAGAGAGGAGACACAGAATATCAAGCAGGCTCCAGACTCCAAGCAGACAGCAGAGAGCCTGACATCGGGCTCGAACTCACAAATCTCAAGATCAAGACCTGAGTCAAGGTTGGACACTCAACCGACTGAGCCCCCAGGTTGCCCCTCAATTTGCTACTTTATCTGCTAGTCCCTCCTTGGTCTGTGTTTTGTATCAGATATTTTTTGTGCCCTTCCAATAAACTTCTCTTTTTCACTTAAGCTAAATTGAATGTGTTCCTAAGTGAGAAGACAACTGAGAGTCTGGAGAAAGAAAAGACATATGAGATGTATCTTCTTCTCTCTGCAGCCTTCTGCCTCCCATCTCTATCCATTCTTGCCATCCCCTTCCTCTTTCTCCAGTTCTTTTATCCTTCAGATACTCTCTTTTCTATTTTTTATACATTTATTTATTTTTGAGAGAGTGCACGCAGAGGAAGTACAGAGAGGGACAGAGGATCCTAGCAGGCTCTGCACTGACAGCGCAGAGCCTAATGTGGAGCTTGAACTAATGAACCATGAGAGAATGACCTGAGCTGAAGCCAGATGCTCAATCACCTGAGCCACCTGAGTACCCCTCCTTTTCTATTTTTAACCTACTTTTTCTCTTCCCTCCTTAAGAGGAAGAGGACTCCCTTTCCTTTTTTCACCTCTGTTCCCATCCAAGTCTTGACACTTTCCTGCCCTAAAAAGAGATGCCTGGTTAGCAGTGCTGAGGAACAGAGCAGAGAGCATTCCTAGGGAACACTTGGGCACAAATAGGCAAGGGACTCCTGATACTAAATACAATATGTGTTGTATAATAATTTAAAATAGCACTTTTGTTAAGCACACTAAATTTTAAGAAGCAGCTTCAAGCTGGCTTGACAGTATTTACATGTAACATAAAAATGGGTATTACTCTCTTTGAAATTTAATCTTATGTAATGTTTGACTTGATGAAACACTTCTCTGGTTCCATCAGCTCCAGATGTACTACAGCTTGGCCTTTAAAAATTAGATGTTCTTCACTGAACTGAAAAAGCACTGCAAATGAGGAATAAATGTCTAGATTTGTTATGAACTTAAAATATAATAGGCCGTACATGAGAGTTATGACTTTGTATCATCAAAGTCCTCACTAGGCTGTGAGGGCTGAGAGATAAATGCTCCAATTTAGGCTTTTCTGAAGCCACGGGCTGAGTCCTGAAAGCTCATCTGACCAAAGCAGGTACCATATTTGCCTTAAAAGAAAGTTGGCAGGTCCCTCCACACCCCCACCCACTATCGTATGAGAAAAGAACTGACAGAGCAAATAACTTGAATGCTACCTCAGCTCTACTGCTCACTAGAGGAATCTGAATAGTTACAATTTCCCTAGGTCTCAATATTCTCACATTTATAAAATGTGAAATCCTTTCTTCAAACAAAATCATACGTTTTTTTAAGGCTTATTTATTTTTTGACAGAGACAAAGCTCAAGGTGGGGAGGGGCAGAGAGAGAGGGAGACACAGAATTCAAAGCAGACTCCAGGCTCTGAGTTGTCAGCATAGAGCCCAACATGGGGCTCAAACTCACGAACCATGAGATCATGAACTGAAAGTCAGATGCTTAACCGACTGAGCCACCCAGGTGCCCAAAAATGCAAAGACTTTTAAGTAGACTTATGATCTAAGTATTCCACAAACAAAAACACTAGTAAAATATAACAAATATCCTTCAGAACCCATAGCCAATTTCATAGGAAAATAAGAGAAATTTCTGGAATTCAGAAGGAAACTGTGAACCCAGCCATTGTTTGCTATGACCTCATCATCATTTACTATGAGCCAATGTAAAAGGTCTTGTCTCTCCAGCAACTTGCCCCTACACCATTCTCCTAGGATCAGCCAGAATGGGCTAAGATACAAAACACAAACAAAATCAGTTAACTTCCCTGTTTGAATCCCTTCTGTGTTCAGCCATTTCTAGAAGATAAAGCCTAAAATCTTATCATGGACTCTGCCTACCTCTCTCAGCCCATATCCAGCTATACTGGTTTTCTCTGGGTCTCTGAACAAAGAAACTCCTCTGCTGGAAACAAATTTACTCTGCTCTCCCCCTGCCCCAGCTTTCAGCTAATTCCAAGTCATCCTCTAGAGCTCTATTCAATAGCACTTTAAAGATTTTCCCTGATACCTCCCTAATTAAGACAGTCTCCCTTGATTAGTTTCCATCAGTTTTCTGTACTTCTTCCTAGGATTTCCATCACCCCAACCACAAGTGTTTAGTTGTTTCATATACGTCTCTCCTGCTATAATTTTTTTTTAATATTTTTTTATTTATTTCTAGAAGAGAGAGAGACAGACAGACAGACAGACACAGCATGAGCAGGGGAGGGTCAGAGAGAGAGGGAGACACAGAATCTAAAACAGGCTCCAGGCTCTGAGCTAGCTGTTAGCACAGAGCCGGACGCGGGGCTCGAACCCACGAACCGCGAGATCATGACCTAAGTGAAAGTCGGACGCTTAACCGACTAAGCCACCCAGGCGCCCCTCTCCTGCTATAATTTAAGCTCCATGAAGGGAGGGATTGTATCTATCCTGTTCTTTATTATATATAATATTCTATACATATCCTATATAATAGTATAATAGAACATAATATAACCCCTATAATGAGCATAGAATTTCCCAGAGGTGAATGAAAATACATTGAGTGAATGATCTATGTGTACCTGAGGCTAGAATTATATTAATTTATCACCCCTGATATTCTGCCCATTACTTTATTATAAGGTAAGAATTTTTTTTCTTTCTAGAACTCTTTTTAAGTTTACGTTTATTTATTTTGAGAAAGGGATAGAGAGCAAGCTGGGATAGACAAAGAGAGAGGGCAATAAAATCACAAACAGGCTCCATGTTGCCAGCACAGAACCAGACTCAGGGTTGGAACTCACAAACTGAAAGATCATGACCTGAGCTGAAATCAAGAGTCAGACGCTTAACCTACTAAATCACCTGGTGCACCAGAATTTCTTAAAATAGGTAAATATTTAGGGCACCTGGGTGGCTCAGCTGGTTGAGTGTCTGACTCTTGATTTTGGCTTGGGTCATGATCCCAGGGTCGTGAGATCGAGACCCTAATTGGGCTCTGTGCTTGGCCTGCTTAAGATTCTTTCTCTCTCAGTCTAGATGCTGGCGAGGATGTGGAGAAACAGGGACCCTCCTACACTGTTGGTGGGGATGTAAACTGGTACAGCCCCTCTGGAAAACAGTGTGGAGGTTCCTCAGGAAACTAACAATAGAACTCCCCTATGACCCAGCAATAGCACTGCTAGGAATTTACCCAAGGGATACAGAAATGCTGATGCATAGGAGCACATGTACCCCAATGTTCATAGCAGCACTCTCCACAATAGCTAAAACATGGAAAGAGCCTAAGTGTCCATCAACAGATGAATGGATCAAGAAGATGTGGTTTATCTATACCATGGAATACTACATGGCAATGAGAAACAACGAAATCTGGCCATGTGTAGCAACATGGATGGACCTTGAGGGTGTTATGCTGAGCGAAATAAGTCAGGCAGAGAAAGACAAATATCATATGCGTGCACGTATAGGAGGATTAGGAGGAACTTAACAGAGGACCAAGGGGGAGAAGAAGGGCGGAAATGGTGGGGGAAAGGGGGAGAGGCAAACCATGAGAGACTCTTGAATGCTGACAAAAACTGAGGACTGGTGGATGTGGGGGGGAGGAGGGGTGGGCATGGAGGAGGGCACTTGTGGGGATGAGCACTGGGTGTTATGTGGAAACTAATTTGACAATAAACTATTTGTAAAAAAAAAAAAAAGATTCTTTCTCTCTCTCTCTCTCTCTCCCTCCGCCGCCACCTCCACCCCACTCTGCTGCTACATGCTCTCGCTCTCTCTCTCATATTAAAAAAAAATGCTTCTTTCTAAAAATCTGACCATGATCTTAGAGAAAGACATTTTCTAGGACTAAAACTGCCACCTCAGAATTAAACCAGCCATGATATCAAGCACTTTTTCTTCTAACCTTCTCATAACTGAGAAAGAACTGCTAGGGAGAATCATGTAGAAATTCTATCCTAATTCATAATACCTAACTTTTCTCATCTTTTATTGCACACAGTAAAAGTAAGCAGAAAAAGTAATCTTTAAATAGCATCAAGAGGGTAAATTCCTATTTCAGATTTTAATATAAAAACTTTTTTAATTTTTTTTTGAGAGATAGTGAGAGAGACAGAGTGAATGGGGGAGGGGCAGAGTAAGAGGGAGACACAGGATCTGAAGCAGGCTCCAAGCTCTGAGCTGTCAGCACAGAGCCTGATGCAGGGCTCGAACTCACCAACCAGGAGATCATGACCTGAGGTGAAGTCAGATGCTTAACTGACTGAGCCAACCAAGTGCCCCTCAGATTTTATTTTTTAATCTGAAAGGTTAACTTTCTTTTCTACAATTAAAAAAAAAAAAAAAAAGATAAGTATCTCCCTACCTGTATTTCCAAAGATCCATGGGTAAGGTATTACTTAAGATTTCCATATCATGACCTTCTTTAGCAAATCTCATACAGCCTACAAAGTTCTTAAAAATCATGATAGAGGGGTGCTTGGGTGGCTTAGTCGGTTAAGCGTCCGACTTTCGCTTAGGGCATGATCTCGCAGTTCGTGGGTTCGAGCCCCGCGTCGGGCTCTGTGCTGACTGCCAGCTCAGATCCTGGAGCCTCTTTCAGTCTGTGGCTCCCTCTCTCTGACCCTCCCCTGCTCACGCTGTCTCTCTCTCTCCTAGAAATAAATTTTTAAAAAAATCATGATAGATACTGCTTCTTGTTAGAAACCCTAGTTATATCTCACAAAACCTTTTAACAACCAACCAACAAAGCTTGCTGGTGGAATAAGCATAATATCTCGAGTAATTTCACTAGACTTTGATAATTTTTAAGAGTATGATGAATTTTTTCTTGGGCTACTTTATTTCATGAAGAGCAATCCAGAACATTTAACTGTTCCACAGAGACTTCATTTTCAATTTCTTAAGAATCTCATCTGGTCCTTCTCTGAATCTCCCTAGATTCTCTAGGGGCTATTTTATGGATTATTGGAATAGTCTGCTCAGTGCTAAGAATTTAAAGATCTATTATCGTTCATTTACTCATTCCTTCAATGACTAGAGGTCAGGAATATGAGCAGCACCTGGTGTTAGATAAAGGCAGTGTCCAGCTCTCACAGAGACTGGATGACTGCTCGGCTCATGAAGTCATTTGCTCTTTGCCCAGATACACAGCTAGAGCACTTTCCCAGCCTTTCCATTTAGGTGCGGTTCCATGTCTGAACCCGGTGGCTTAGGGGCCTAGGGCGTAAGTCCTATGTGACAGTAGCAGGCCCAGCCTACCACACTTCCTTCCCCTTTTTATTTTTTTCTTCCTCTTCTTTTTTTTTTTAATGTTTATTTATTTCTGAGAGAGAGCTGGAGGGAGAGCGAGTGAGCACGAGTGGGGGAAGGGCAGAGGGAGAGAGGGACGCACAGAATCTGAAGCAGGCTTCAGGATCTGAGCTGTCAGCACAGGGACCGACATGGAGCTTAGACCCACAAACCATGAGATCATGACCTGAGCTGAAATCGGATGCTTAATCAGCTGAGTCACCCAGAAGCCCCCTTCCCCTTTTCTAAGTAAACATGTACTGAAACTGGCTGAGCCGCCAGATGGAACTTGAGACCCAGCTCGTGCTCAGAGTAGAGTCACCTGACGATTACAAACATCTCTTTTGGACTTCACGGAGGCAAGAAATAAATCTCTACTGCATTTAGCGACTTAGATGTAGGGGTTTATCTCCTACAATAGATTCTAGTGCCCTAACTAATACATTGTAGTAAACCTCAAACAGGAAACTATACTTAATAAGCAGTACACAGTACAGTGCTTTGGTAGTGGTACAATGTGCTAGATCCAAGTTCAGAGGATGGCCTGGCAGTCAGGCATAGAGATGACATCTGAATTGAATTTTGAAGGCTAAGTGTCAGGAAAGCTAAGCAGGGAAAGGGTATTCAAGGCAGAATTTCAGGTACAAAAGCTCCCAAGCAGGAAAGAGTAATTTCAAGAGATTAGAAGTTTGGGAAGGGTTTACTTTAAAGAGAATGTTGGCGACATGAGTCTAGAGAGGTAGACAGAAGCAAACTAATGGAGGAGTAATGGACATCTATCAGGCAAAGAACAGGCAGGCAGAGGGCATTCTGGGCAGGAAAATGGAATATACAAGGCCCAGAGTTATTAAAGAGCACAGTGGTCTCTGGAACTTAAACACAAATTAGCAGAAAAATAAGATAGGTGGGAAAATGAGAATGGAGTAGAAGATAAAAGTAGAAGAACTTTGTGTTCCCTCCCTTGAGTCTGAAGACAATATAGCACTATGGAGTCTTAAGCAAGGAGGTAATGGAACATATTTTCACTTTACAAATATTCCTCTGGTCAGAAGTTATGTGGAAAACAGATGAGGTTTTATGTAGCCTTTTAACCAAACAGTACTGGTGGAGGGGTTTCCTACCAAAAATGTTATGGTGATGAGCTTTCCCAATGAATTCAACCTTAATATTTGATGAGAGAGCTAACAGTTTTAATGCTTATGGATCATCATAAGGATGTGCCAGATTAGGAAAGGTTGGAAGCAGGGAGACACATTAGGAGGCTCTCAGGATCATCCAAGACACTGATGGTGAGAGTCTAAGCTAGAGTGGAGCCAGAAGAAAGAAAGAAGAGGGCAAGAATTTGAGAAACATTGGGCCCTGTGCTGACAGGAAGGAGCCTGGAGCCTGCTTCAAGTTCTGTGTCCTCCTTTCTCTCTGCCCCTCCCCAGCTCGCTCTCTTGCTCTCTCTTGCTCTCTCTCTCTCTCAAAAATAAATATTTAAAAAATTAAAAAACAAAAAAATTTGAGAAAGAGTTTGAGAAATTAAAGAGGGGCCTTAGGTAGAAGCAAACATCAGAGATGATTTCGGTTATCTTCGGTATGTAGGGCCACAGTAATGCTAGTCATCCAAGAGGAGCACAACATAGAAGAAAAATTTGGAGCAAGGAAAAGTTTTGTCTTAGAAATGCTGATAATGAGGAGACGAAGGTACATCCAAGTGGAAAATGTGAGTCTTCATTTGGAAAGAAATGCAGGTTCAGGTTGGCAAAGATCAGAAAAGTGGGGATAAACTGCATTGTTTCATCAGTATATAGAGGTCCCAGTAGAAGCCTGAATGAAAGCAACATAGAATTTTCAGTGTAAGCAGAAAGCAGGGCCACATATGGAAGCTTAGGGGCCACTGACATTTTAGCATCCAACCAACTAAAAAAAGAAATGGACAGAGTAGGAAGAACACACTTCTGAAGGAACGTCCCGAGTCCAGAACAGTACAATCACAGCATGCAACCAACCACGTTAAATGTGGCAACAGTAAGACCCAGAGGCTGCCATACTGGCCGATACACAAAATCCTGGAGACCTCCTGGGGAAAAGATTAGTGGAATGGTGTCAAGAATGAAAGTCAGATTATGGTGCATGAGAGGAAGGCATTGATATGAAACCATCAAATGTCACTATTCTTTTTAGAAATTTTGTGGAATGGCTGAAGATTGAAACAAATGTAGGACAGAGGAAAGACTTTCCTAGAAAGAAGAAACATATGAAAATCTCCATAAGGATTGGGGATGGTTGTGATGAAGGGGAAGACACTGAAGATGAAAAAGCCTGGGGAGAATGATAGCTCTGGTTGTGCTGAGCACAGCTGGTATGGAGACTTGTCAGACCACTGTGTTGTACACCTGAAACTAATGTAACACCATGGATCAACTATGCCTCAAAAGAAATTCAATCTTTAGAAGGAAAATAAAAGCCTGTGTATAAAAGACAAACTCTTAGATGAGTGATGAGGTACACGTGCGGCCATTTTCCATTGCTCAGAATCATTTTGGCAGCTACTAGTACTTCGGCACTGAAATGAAAGCATTTCTAAGAGTTCCACAAAGAAAGTCCCCTCTGCACTAACTCATCCGAAACCAATAGGATCACTAATATTACTAGTACCTAGAAAGAGAGATAGAAATACAATATAGGTATTAAGCACTGATTGACTAGATACACGGGACTCATCTGAAAACCAACACAGTTTTAGACTATCTGTGGATATATGCTGTTTCAGTCCAACTTTACAACCAGTTCTCTTAAGAACACTGTTGTAATTTGTAATTTAAATGAAATATTTGGTATTCCAATGCCACTAACTTTGTATATTTCAATCATCAATAAAAACACTTTTCTGGGGGCGCCTGAGTGGCTTAGTCGGTTAAACATCCAACTTTCGCTTAGGTCATGATCTCGCAGTTCGTGGGTTCGGGCCCCGCGACGGGCTCTGTGCTGACTGCCGGCTCGGAGCCTGGAGCCTGTTTCAGTCTGTGGCTCCCTCTCTCTATGACCCTCCCCTGTTCACGCTGTCTCTCTCTATCCTAGAAATAAAAAAAATAAATAAAAATATTAAAAAAAAACACTTTTCTGTCTCTACTTCTCTATGTTTAAAACAGTTTATCTGCTACCTATCTGCTTTGTTCAAGTAGACATTTAATAAGATGGGTGTTCTTCTAGTTGTCAATGTTGGTGGAACAAGAGGTGACAAAGGACAGAGAGTCAGAGAATACTGGAGTCCTTATCTTATACTAAATGTAAACAGGTTCACTATTTGCATCATAGGAATAACAAATAAACTTCCTTATTGGACTACTGTGAGATAATATCTGGGGGAAAAAAAGTCTATATAGATACAGACTTCCACAATTCCAAAAAAGAAAAGAAAAGAAAAAGAAAAAAGGAAAGTAATGTGATGATAATGTGGAAATGTTGGGGTTTGGAGCAAATGGTCAAGAAAGAATTCTTGAGAATACTTTGGTGCAAAAAGGTAGTTTTAGTAAAGCACAGGGGTAGGACCTGCGGGCAGAAAAAGCTGCCCTGGATTTTGTTTTGTTTTGCTTTTTAATGTTTATCTGAGAGAAAGAGAAAGATAGAGCATGAGTGAGAGAGGGGCAGAAAGAGAGGGAGACACAATCTGAAGCAGGCTCCAGGCTCTGAGCTGTGAGCTGTCTTCGGGGCTCAAATCCACAAACCAGGAGATCATGACCTGAGCCAAAGTTGGATGCTTAACCGACTGAGACTGGGCGGGTGTGGGATGGGGGGGTAGTGGGATGGGGGGTGGTTAGGAATGGAGTAGGTCTCTAAGTAATCTTGGAAACAAGGTTTCCAGGACCTTGAGGGGGTTAGCTCTTGTTAGAAAAGGGTAATTTATTACTGTCTAATAAAACCTGAGTCATGAGACCCTTCAGAGGTGTATCAGTGGGCTCTATGCTTCAGGGATGATTGCTAACACGGATCTTAGAGGACTGAGATAAACAAATCTTGGGGGATTGAGATAAACAAAAGTTTCCAAAGGAATTGTTATATGTTAAAGATGACATACAGGATTCTGGAGGTCGCAATCATGTTAAGCTAAGATTGCCTTTTGCCCCTTAGCAAAGCGTCATCATCAAGACAGCTGAGCTTGCAAAGGTCACTCTGCCTCTCTCAAGGACTTGTCAATGGGCTGTAAGTAGAAAGATTCAATCTTTTCCTTTGCCTTTGTTTCCCATGTCAATAATACCCTTAATGAACAAAATTAATATCATTTATACAGGTAATATATATTTTATTCAGTTAACAACAAAAATCAACCAGCAAAGTTAAGTGAGATTCAAAAAACCTTCCTTTGAGATGCTCCAAGGGGATTATTGATTTCTGAGAACATATAAGGAAAGTATGATTTGGACAAATAGCACCCATCCTTCAGAGTGAAATACTGATGGTAAGGATTTAAAGCATAAAGATTTAAAAAATGGACACAATGAATGACAGAAACTAAGCACCTCTTGGCTTGGCATTTTATATTAATTTTTATACATAAACAAAAATTTGAATTTTGTTTAATGTTTATTCATTTTTTGAGAGACAGAGCATGAGCGGGGGAAGGGCTGAGAGAGAGGGAGACACAGAATCCGAAGCAGACTCCAGGCTCTAAGCTGTCAGCACAAAGCCCGACGTGGGGCTCTAAATCATGAATGGGGAGTTCATGACCTGAGCCGAAGTAAGATGCTTACCTGACTGAACAACCCAGGCACCCCTATAGTGGATTTTTTTCCCCAACAGACTGTTAGTATTTTGCTCTTTTTGAGTTGCCCTTGTTACATTATTGTCTTTGAGAGGTTATGGTGTAAAGTAAGGATTTTTTTTAAATTTATTTTTTTAGGTCATTCCTACCCCTATGTGGGGTTTGAATACATGACTCTGAGATCAAGAGTTGCAGGCTCTTCCAACTGAGCCAGGCAGGTGCCCCTAACGAAGGTTTTTTGAAGAGAAGATAAGCTCTTGATTTTTAAAAAACTTATAAGCCATTCTAAAGCCTGAGAATATATGGAGACAGTGATTCCTATGTTTATCAGCTTTCAAGAGTTACCACCCACTTGCTGGGATGCATACTGGATGTTGTATGTAAGCAATAAACCACAGTAATCTACTCCCAAAACCAAGTGTACACTGTACACACTGTATGTTAGCCAATTTGAAAATAAATTATATTTTTTAAAAAATGAAGAGTTAGCACCCAACATGAGCAAATCCCAAGAGAAAACTCTTCTTTGGAATCACAGAACCATTTACTGTTTTTGTTTTCTTTTGTTTTGTTTTGTTTTATTCAGGGCTATGCTTTTGACTGTACCTGACGATTCTTCAAGTGAAATTCAACCCACATTGGTCTTCCTAGATTTTGAATTTCTTTGTGAGAACCACTGTTATTTAACTGTTTCATTTATTGACTGTTTTACCCTTGACTCTTACAGAATCTCCTATGAATGTCACATATACTTTTTTGGTGTATCGCCCAATTTTCAGCCCATTGCTTCATGTGTCTAGTCAATAAGGCAAAATACATTTAACTGCAAGCATTTAACTGAGTTTTCCTGCCCATTAGTCCAAGTCTTAACATCACCACTAATTGAAAATGGTAAGACTACTACTTAAATAGTTTGGCTCAACACCAAGTTACAGTGCCTGAATACCAACTCCATGAGGTAGCCAGAAGGCTGGTCCATACAGTCAGGATCAACAGTGCTGGGAGGGCCAGCACACAGACTCCAAAAATCTCAGTGGTTTAATATAACAAAGAAACATATTTCTCCCTTCCTTTCTGGTCTGATACATATGTGGTCACTTGTACCATTGTTATACCACCACAAGGAAGACAGGGGAGAGCCTGGAAGTGACCACACTCCTCTGCCCTTGTCCTATATGCAGAGCTAATCACATGGCCCAGACATGCCAGGGAGGTTGGGGAAGGTGGAAAGTATACAGATATTTGTTAAGCACTATCATCTCTGATCATCTAATCTAAACCTATTTTCTTTTTTTAAACTAAAATTAAGAAAAACTTGAGCACCTTTGTCACTGTCACTCCTTAAGTCTGAGCAGCATTAGGAAAGTTTACTTTCCATCTCAGTGGGTTCCCTGTACAAATGGTTTGGGAAGTAACAGAGACACAGTAACGCCGGGGTGCAATCACGAGTTCACAGCAGTTTTAGGTTGCAACTGAGGCTCTGCATTTTAAGGCTCTTTGAGGTTTTCTGGAGATTTCACCAGGAGACCCAAGGTTGGGGCAGCAACCTCTATTTGGAGCTAGTTGTAAGCTTCTTGGCTACCTCTGATCATGACTCTTTAGGTTGAGGTGACCCATATATGTGGGCGGCAGGCTTAATAACCTCTCACTCTCATGGTCAAAGGGGCCACTTTGGCACAGCCCTGGGAAAGTAACTAGAAATCATTTGTGATACACTTGATATGGTGGGGGTAGCCCGCTTTTCTTCAGTGATCCAGTTTGACAAATAAAACTGGATGGGTCCAAACGTCCAACAAAAAATGAGTTGTTATTTTTTTTTCAGGCCTCTGCATTCCTCAGAAGAAAAAATACACACTGACTGAATGCACTGCTGTGAAACATGTATCCTAGGAATAGTCTGGAATGGTAACATTAATATGTCTCACTGTAGCTTCACGGCAGCCTATTCCCCCAAGTATGATCAGAAAATTAGACAGGACAAGTCAGTATGCTAGCAGTTTTGCTTCACTGGAACATTTTAATAATTTAAAGTTAACTGATTTGATTTTCAGTTTGATTTAGACCCACTCTGTTACATAGTCCCAGACAGGGACAGGCAGCTGGCACTTGTCTGTGAGATCACTCTCCAGACAATAATAACTGTCACAGTACTACCTTTCACTCACAGCAGGTATCTCTGAGGAGCTCCAGCACCAGAAGTCTGTTTGATGGGTAGAAATATGGCCCTTTCATGTGCTCAATGCAGTGAAAAGCAATTGCAACATAACCCTGATGAAAGGCAACCATTTTACAACATTGCACTATGGCTGCGATGGCGTATCATTGGCTACCACTCATCAATAGATTTTTCTGGCTTTGAGGGATCTAATAAATACCAGCAGATGGAGTCGTTCATGTCCTCAGAGAACTGACTAATTCCACAACCTGTGGAAATGTTCTCTTTATATTTTATGGCTTGTTCTTCTTTGGAGACAGAAAATGAGTGGATAGGGAAATTGACAGATGGAAAGGAGCTGCCAGAGCCCAGAAGCTGTTCTCCTGTCTACGTTGTTCAAGAGCTCAAGCTCATTCAAAGCCACAGTAACTCCTTGGTCTTTCCAGGCAAACTAACTACTTTGATCACATTGGAAACTAGAACTCTGCCCAGATTAGCTTACTCAGCAAGAGATAGGCCCTACTAACCTGCACAGGTCATTTTTTAGTTTCTGACTCTCTCAGTCTTCTCAGAATGCCATAACAAATACCAGAGACAAGTAAGCTTAGAAAGCATGTGGAAAAATCCACAGTTCTAGAGGCTGGAAGTCTCACATCAGGGTGCCAGTATGACCAGGTTTTTGGTGATGACCCTCTTCCTGTCTTGCCAATGGCTTCTTTCATGTCACGTCTTCACACCAGGGACAAAGAGCAAACTCTTTAGTATTTATTCTTAAAAAGAGCTCTAAATCCTAATTCTTTTAAATGCTCCACCCTCACAACCTCATCTGAATTTAATTACTCCACAAAGTCCCATCTCCAATGAACATCACAGTGGGGGCTAGGGCTTCAACATATACATTTTGGGTCAGACACTGACTTAGCCCATAGCACTAAAGTAGGAATAGGAGGATTCTAGTAGTTTCTCGATGCATCTCCTTGTTCTTCACTAGATTCTACAAGCTCAAAAGGTTTTTGAAAAATGGGAATCATAGAACATCCTTTCCTGTACAAAATCCTCTAACAACCACCCATCACACTTCAAGAAACTACTCCATGTACTCTAAGGTTCTATATGATTCATACCCCTCGTTCTTCTAGTTCCTTCTTTGTTGACTTCACACCTGCCATACCAGGTCTCTCACTTCTCCCCAAGCACATGATGCTCACTTCTCCTCCAAGAACTTTGCAGCTTAGCAACTGTTCGGGAGCACACTTTTCCAGATCTTTGAATGGCTTGTTCTCAGTCTTTATTTTCACCTTCATGACTACCACCTTCTTGAGACACTCCGCTTTCTCCTGTTCTCTCTACCTGTATGTTCTGGTTCATATAAGTACCATATCTTCAAAGGGCTTCATCTATGAAACCTCACCTTTTTTCTCTTAATAGTCTCAGTGACTAGAGCAGTTCTTGGCATAGAATAGGTACTAAATCCACATTTATCACAAAAAGTAAATATGACACACGTGGCAACAACTGCCTCATATATATTGTCATCCCAATTCTCTCTTGTGATCTCCAGCCCTGTATACCTAACTGTTCGATCAACAGGCCTGAACCACCTTGACAATTTTATAGACACCTCAAATTAAAAGTTTTCAAAATTGATTACTCTATCCCTTAAAACCTAGGTCTTCTCCTATGTTCCTTTTCACATGGTGATTCAAAGAAAATCTGGGCATCTTTAATTTTTTCCTTTTCCTCTCCTTGCATGTAGTCAATAACTTATCCAATTATTCTATCTCTAAAACACATCATGACTCTTGTCTTCTTTGCCCCATCTCTACCACTGCCACTTGTCCAAAATGCCACCATCTCTTGCTGGGAACACAGCATCTTGGAGCAAGTCTTCCCACTTTCATTCGTGGCACACCTCCCCTTATCTATTTTCTAAACAGCAGCCAGGGGCACCTGGGTGGCTCAGTTGGTTAAGCGTCCAACTTCGGCTCAGATCATGACCTCACAGTTTGTGAGTTCAAGCCCCGTGTTGGGTTCTGTGCTGACAGCTCAGAGCCTGGAGCCTGCTTCAGATTGTGTCTTCCTCTCTCTCTCTTTCTGCCCCTCCTCTACTCATGCTCTCTCAAAAATGAATAAGCATTAAAAAAAATAAAAATAAAAAACAAACAGCAGCCAGAGTGATACTGGGCATTTATTTTAATAGCAACAGGTTATATGCTACTATGTGCTACTCTTTTGGCATCTGAAGACAAACCAAACCAAATTTGAGTTTTGGCCTCCTCAAAGATTAAAAATGTACATCAGTTCATGTAACTACTCTATATAAAAAGCTTAAAGGGGCCCCTGGGTGGCTCAGTCAAATCTGACTCTTGATTTCAGCTCAGGTCATGACCTCCCGGTTGGTAAGATCAAGCCCAGATCAGACTCTGCACTGAGAGCACAGAGTCTGCTTGGAATTCTTTCTCTCTCTCTCTCTCTCCCCCTATCCCCACCCTGCTCACATGTTTGTTTATGCTCTGTCTCAAAATAAATAAATAGGGGTGCCTGGGTAGCCCAGTCTGTTAAGCATCCCACTTCGGCTCAGGTCATGATCTCACGGTTTGTGGGATCCAGCCCTCCATCGGGCTCTGTGCTGACAGCTCAGCTCAGAGCCTGGGGCCTGTTTCAGGTTCTGTGTCTCCCTCTCTCTCTGACCCTCCCCTGCTCATGCTCTCTCTCTCTGTGAAATAAATAAGTAAATAAATAAATATTTTATAAAAAGAGCTTAAAAAGCATTCTCATTACCCTTAGAATAATTACGTAGTGTCTTCACACCCAGCCATGAGTACCTGTGTGATCTGGCCTATCAACTTCTATGCTCTCAGCTCATGCAACCCTCTCCCTGCCTCTCTCAGGTTGGTTGCAGGGGCCTCACAGCCCTTTGAAACTGTCACCTGCTTTTCCCTTTGAAATTTTCATGCAGGATCTTCCCTGCCTGGGAAGGGATTTCCTCCACTCTTCTCCTAAGTAATCTCCTAAGTAACCAACCTCTGCTTCTCCTAGGCCTCAACTGAAATGTCACTCCTCAATGATGTCTCCCATGAAAAATCTATTTGAAACTGGGTCCCTCCTGTTAAATTCTCTTCACAGCACTTCTATTTGGTTTTAACATAGTTGGTAAGTACAGATTTATCTGTAACTGCCCAAAAGGTGCTTCTGCCATCAGATTGGAAGCTCCAGGAGCTCAGAAGTCATGGTCTGTTGTTTTGATTTTTTTTTAAATGTTTGTTTATTTTGAGAGAGAGAGAGAGAGAGAGAGAATGAGCAGGGAAGGGGCAGAAAGAGAGGGAACAGGAGATCTGAAGTGTGTTCCGTACTGACAGCAGAGAGTCCTACACTGGGCTCAAACTTATGAATCATGAGACCATGACGTGAGTTGAAGTCGAACTCCTAACCAACTGAGCCACCAAGTGCCCCTATGGTCTGGGTTTTTTTGTTTTGTTTTGTTTTAATCTGCCTTTTCTTCAGAGGCTGAGCTTAATATCAGGTACACAGTGAGCATTCAATTAATACTTATCATTGTAGCCAAAATAAATGGAACACCCTCTTTCACCCCAAAAAGTACCCAGTGACCTTTTATCTCTTGCTCCTTGAGTGACCTAAAATAAAATGCACCAGCAGGTTACTAATACGTAGGATATGCCAAGTAAATGAGAAAAGGAAGTAGTATTTTAACCATGGCTTTCAGGGAACTTATTTATTCTTCTGCTCGAGAATAGAAGTTTTAGTGCACCTGGGTGGCTCAGTCGGCTGAATGTCTGACTTCAAATCAGGTCATGATCTCGCAGTTCCAGAGTTCGAGCCCTGCATCAGGCTTTGTGCTAATGGCTCAGAGCCAGGAGCCTGCTTCAGATTCTGTCTCCCTTACTCCCTGTCCCTCCCCCACTCATATTCTCTCAAAAAGAAATATTAAAAAAATTTTTTTAAAAAGAGTAAATAAAAAAGTTTTCTGTAAACAGTGTGAAAAAATCATGTTTTCTGGTAAGGAAGTTACTCATATTTGGTAGTTATTTGTCTTCCATTGGTCATTTGTAAAGCATACCTTTAAATCTATTTTTCATGATAAACTGACAATTTATTAATCAAAGTATTGGGATTTCATTATTAAAGTGAAAATCTGTGGGGCGCCTCGGTGGCTTAGTCGGTTAAGCATCCAACTTTCGCTTAGGTCATGATCTCGCGGTTCATGGGTTCGAGCCCCATGTCGGGCTCTGTGCTGACTGCCAGCTCAGAGCCTGGAGCCTGTTTCAGTCTGTGACTCCCTCTCTCTCTGACACTCCCAGCTCACACTGTCTCTCTCTCTCTCCTAGAAATAAAACATTAAAAAAAATTTTTAAAAAAAAAAGTGAAAATCTGCTATACAAAAAGTGTGAAGACACATGTGTTCTATCCAGTGATTTAGTTATTCTTAACTAAAATTACTCTGCCATATTTAACATAGAATTTAACATAGATTTTTTTTTCCCCTAAAGTTTTACTTAGATAAACAATCTCTACACCCAATGTGGGGCTTGAACTCATGACCCTCAGATCAAGAGTCAGATGCTCTTCTGCCCGACCTAGGCAGGTGCCTCACTGACATAGATTTTAAAAGTCCAAAATACTATTTTTTAAACAATAACAATTATTATTACTACCAACCACAAAAGGCCACACCTCTAAATCCAGGTGTTTTTAATGGGAATACAAAGAATTAGTCATCATAACAGGAAGCTATTTTGGGATGGGCCTGAAGCCATTGGCTATAACTGATTAAATCAAACAGAGAGTCTAAACCAAGATATCTCAATCAAGGTTGGCAATCTAGGCAGGGACCATGGGCTATTTTCATGTATTTAAATGGCTGAAAAGTAACCAATAGAAAATATTTCACGACATATTAAAAAAAAATGGAATCAAATGCAAATTTCACACAACCATATCTATTTGTGTACATAGTGTCTAGATCTACTTTCACACTGTGACAGCAGAGTTAAGTAGTTGCAACAGAGACTTCTCAGAGGTTTCTGACTGTAACCTCAACAGTATATTTTACACGGGAGAGTTGTGCATCTACACACGGCAGAGCTGTAAGGCTTCACCAAACAGTATTCACACTGTTACAACGTGTTCTACTGTGTTCTGTTCAACTTTATTTCATTTAAACCATATTTATAATGGTTCTGATTCTGACCCCCCTAATGATTGCTGCTCATAGTTTGAAAAAAATTAGTTTGGATTTGTTTTCTCAATCCTGGTTACATAATAAATCACTTAGGAAGCTCTTGAAAAAATACTAGGCCAGTCAAATCAAAATCTTGGGCACCTGGGTATTACTCTTCAAAAACAGCAAACAAATAAACAGCCACTCTGGCTGATACTGAGGAGTCTGGGCCTACTGCTAATCCCCTTGCTATTCAAAGCAGGGGTCTTTCAGACCAGCAGCATCAACCCTCGGGAGTTTGTTAGAAACTCATAATCTCAGGACCCAATCCAGACCTGCTAAATCAGGTTCTACTTTTTAACAAGATCCCCAGATAATGACATGCCTGTTAAAGTGTGAGAAGCACAGATCTAAACCAAGAAACGGTTTGATTAGGCACTTCAGCATTAGATTATACTCTCCTCTTTGGGAAAGGAAAACTACATATTTGCCTCAGGTTATTATTGAATTTGGACCTGCAAGGGCAAAATGTGACATGGCAAAAATAAAATGTGCCCAGAGAGAAAAGCTATTTCATCTGTGGGAGTTTCTATCTGTAGACAGCCATCGCACTACAAAAAAAGGCGGGGGTGGGGGGTGGGGTGCGGAGCTGGAATCCAAGACCATAAGGTGAGTGAGTGACCTTGGTGTGCCAAGCCCCACCAGACCTCCAAGGGGGTCCAAGCATACTGCAGTCCCACCCTCCTCCTCTCCAGCTGCTGCAGGTAGCCCCATTATATAGCTATCTCTAATCCAACCTTTGCACCTGGGCCAAAACCAGACTGGCTTCTAGGAATCGGAGAATAGGCTCTGCTACTGTCCATCAGAAACATCCGTGTTTTAGAAACCAAACCTCTCCGGTGCATTTCATCCCAGTGAGATCAAAGGAGGAGGTTCTGAGTTTCCTCTGGTTGCTGAATCTGAGGCTTCCCAGGGACACAGTGAGTCACAGAGGAGCCACAGAGAGGGGAGGTCTCCAGCAACCTACACAAACTCCTTGGCAACTGGAACCTTGGATGGAAAGTTTTCCCTCTGTAATTTCCTCAGGCTTTTCCACAGTTTCAACTATTTGTGTTCTCACAGTATTTCCAAATGCTCCTTTTACCCTCCACTGACCTGAGCAACTCTATTTGGTGGTGCTAACTTTTTAAGTGCTGGTAAGAGACTGCAACATTAGATTCTGCTTTGTTGTTGTTGTTGTTGTTGTTGTTTAGTGCGGGGAGAGGATGTAAAGCAGAGGTACCAGATTTAGAATCATATTGGTAGAAATTTCTATATTGATAGAAATGTCATCAAATAACACAAGGTTCTACGCATGAGTTTCAGAAGACACCTTTTTCTTAGCAACTTCCTTCCCAAACAAATACAAATGATAAGAAAACAAACAAACCAAAAACAGACCTAATGACCACATGTTCACTGACCACATGCTAACCTCTCTACAGAATCCTTTACAACTTCTCTTGGATGTTATTGCTCTCAGTCCCCACCAGTGAGAGAGAAGTCTTCTAGGGCAGTGGTACCAGGAGAATCCACTTCACTTGGGAACTCGACAGAAATGCATATTCTTGGGCCTTACCCCAAACCAAAGCTACTAAATCAGAAGCTCTGGGGCTGGGGCCTAACCCTCCAGGTGGTTCTGAGGCATGCTAAAATTTGAGGACCTCTGTTCTAGGGAATAACTAAATTCACAGCAGCTATAAATTACACTGGTCTCAATGACATGTTGATTGGTTTCAGAAAACAGCTAGTTACTCACCCACACTATCTTTAACAAAAAGTTGAGTTTATGAAATAGGATTCTGAGAGGAGATAAAGACTAACTTTTTATGGCCACCATAGGACTTTTCCAATAAGGGCTTAAAAAGTTGTGTAGACATTACCAACCTTGTTAATCCTAGTTACCTAGTGGGTAGGTCATCTTTTGTTGATGATGTACTCCGATGAACATGAACCTGTCAAAAGGAAAAGAACACACTGCTGTCATTTTGCCATTGATTATAACTTCCAGTCAATAGACAAATTAACATCCACCTGAAACAAATTAAAATACCTCTAAACACGGTGAAGTTGACTTATCAAGATTCACTTACCAAGAACAAGCCTCTGTTCCTACTATCGCTTTAAGAGGTAAATTAACACACATAACAGCAAGACACATGCAGTGCCTAAGATATGTTTGCCCAGTGAACCATAAACTATGATTTAGCAGGGATTTCTGAACAAAGTGCAGACTCCAAGTTGCTACCCAATCCTCTGGGACAGTTGTAGCTCCTAGAGGAGCCCAAGCCCAACATCTATGTAGGCTCCAAGTAGAAATACCTTGAGATCACACTAACTTACATTAAAGGATGCTAAATAATAACAACAAAGGTATTAAAGGCAAACAGTTTTTCATTTAGAAAATTCTTTTTAAAAAGGTTAAATTTGGAGGGGGTACCTGGGTGACTCACTCAGTTAAGCATCTGACTTCGGCTCAGCTCATGATCTCACAGTTAGTTTGATCCCTGCGTCAGGCTCTGTGCTGACAGCTAGCTCAGAGCCTGGAGCCTATTTCGAATTGTGTCTCCCTCTCTCTCTGACCCTCCCCTACTCATGCTGTCTCTCTTTCTCAGAAATAAATAAAACATTAAAAAAAATAAAAATGAAAAGTTTAGGGGCGCCTGGGTGGCTTAGTCGGTTAAGCGCCCGACTTTTGCTTAGGTCATGATCTCACGGTTCGTGGGTTCGAGCCCTGCGTCGGGCTCTGTGCTGACTGCCAGCTCAGAGCCTGGAGCCTGTTTCAGATTCTGTGTCTCCCTCTCTCTCTGACCCTCCCCTGCTCATGCTGTCTCTCTCTCTCTCTCTCTCTCTCCCCCCTAGAAATAAATATTTAAAAAAAAAAGTTTAAATTTGGGGCAATATTTTTAAAACAATGTACACGGTTTATTGGAAAAGCAGAAAAAGAAAATTCCAGGTAGAGAGAACTTGTTTCTGGTTAAAATTTATATAACATGCATTTATTCTTCCATTAGTCTGTTTCTTATTCTTTCTTTTTTCCTCTTCATACTTCAAGGTCTCTTTGCTTAAGGGATCCATAGTCATCATTGGTGATGAATGCTCTGACATAATTATTGATCACCAAGAAAACATAAAAGTTTTGGTTATTTACAAGCTGTGTGATCTTGACAAGTTATTTCATTTTTTAAAAAAAGTTAGCATTTTAATGTTTATTTATTTATTTGGAGAAAGAGCACATGTGCACAAGCAAGAGAGGAGCGGAGAGAGATAGAGAATCCAAGCATTCTCTGTGATGACACAGCACAGAACCTGATGCGGGGCTTGATGTTATGAACTGTAAGATCATGACTGGACCCAAGATCAAGAGTCAGATGCTTAACCCACTGAGCAACCCAGAACGTCTGGCCCTTGAACAAGCTGTTTTACCTCTCAAGAGCCTGTTATCATTTCTGCAACAAAATTATAATACTTCTTTTACACAGTTCTTGATAGTAGATATCCTATACATTCTATCAATAGAATTTCGTCTTAATAAGGGGGGCCACAGTGGAGAAACACAACAGACATTTATTTGGATATTTTACTTTGCAAACTAAATATCAACATGCCAAATTTCTTTGTTTATACCAGATACCCTTTCTTTTTTCTTTTTTTAAAATATTTTATTTATTTCTGAGAGAGAGAGAGAAAGAGAGACAGCATGAGCAGAGGAGGGTCAGAGAGGGAGGAAGACACAGAATCTGAAACAGGCTCCAGGCTCTGAGCTGTCAGCACAGAGCCCGATGCAGGGCTCGAACCCACGAACCTGAGATCATGACCTGAGCCGAAGTCAGATACCTAATGGACTGAGCCACCCAGGTGCGCCCCCAGATACCCTTTCAATTCAAAATGTCCAAAGAGAAGTTATTCCCCCATCCAACAAAGCCTCTCTTTTTTTTAAATCAGGGCTTGCCGGTCATAACATTCCTATTAATCAAGCTCATCATATCTTTTGCCTTCTTTATAACCTAACAAGTCCAAAGAACATCACTGAGCTACTGTTGCCTTCTTTGTAACTACTCCCTCACCCTCCCTTTCTCCTTGCTTCATCCTCTTGCGTCAGGACCAATGCAATAGTCTGCTTTATCATATTCTAGCTTTCAATACCTTTTCCTAGTCAGTCTTAAGACTATAGTGGATGATCAGACAAGGCTCAGCACCATTCTGCATGGGTCTGACTCCTAGATCCACACTTTCATAATTATATGAACTCAGGCAAGTTATTTCAACAAAAATACCTCCCATTTTTTCACCTGGAGAATGAATGTCATAAAATTATCTTACTTTTCTTTTAATAAAGTGATATAATTGATACATAATACTCAGTTCACAACAAGCACTATATGTTAGTTTATCATTTTATTCATTGGCCAATTAATCCTACTAAATCATATTTGACCATGGTATTATTCACTGAAAAAATCCAGAATAGTTTCCCAAAGCCAATTCTAGAACCACCTGACTGGCTTAGTCAGTAGAACATGCGACCCTTGATTTTGGGGTTTTAAGTCCAAGCTCCACGTTGGGTGTAGAGATTACTTAAAAATAAAATCTTAAAAAATTGGGGTGCCTGGGTGGCTCAGTATGTTAAGCATCTGACATGGGCTCAGGTCATGATCTCGTGGTTTGTGGGTTCGAGCCGCACATCGGGCTCTGTGCTGACAGCTCAGAGTTTGGAGCCTGCTTCAGATTCTGTGTCTCCCTCTCTCTCTGCCCTTCCCCCACTTGTACTCTATGTGTGTCTCTCTCTTAAAAATGAATAAACATTAAAAAACTAAAGGAAAAAAAAAGATACTAGAGCAGAATGTTCATAAATGACTGGTAATTTCATTGGAAAACATGTATTCTAGATATTCCTTAAAGTAATGCCCTTACCTCAAGCAACCATGTCAAATAACATATAAATGAAAGCTAGTATTTGGAGATCATACAAAGGAGAAAAAAATATAAACCAAGAAAACCTTGTAGTCCAACCTGGAGGACCCATGTGTTTTAAGATAGCCTCTCCATTTCTTATAGGTACCGTGTCAAGTTTGCCCCTAATCCACCATTGCTTGAATTTATTCCCCCATCACAACCCATAGGTGGTTGGTTATATTCCACCGAGTTCCAAACAATATGAGAATGCTTACAAAATGTTTGTAGTGGGGCTGCCTGGCTGGCTCAGCTGGTTGAACATCTGATTAGGTTCGGATCACAATCTCACAGTTCATGAGTTCGAACCCCACATGGGGCTCTCTACTATCAGCACAAAGCCTGATTCCAATTCTCTGTCTCCTTCTCTCTCTGCCTCTCCCCCACTCATGCACTCCCTCTCTCTCTCAAAAATAAACATTAAAAAATGTTTATAGCAAAATAAAAGTGTTTAGAGCAGAAGAAAATGTAAAACATTCTGTTATATAAAATTTAAGTTTTAAAACGTACCCAAATGAGCCCTCTTACGATCTGCAATAGTCAATCAATTGCATAAATCTATCTGTAATATTAGGCAGCCAACCAACACCCTGGGTGGAGGCTGACGTTAAATTTTCTGATAACTAACAGTAAATTGATGATGTGTTCAAGTACGGAAAATTCTTCTAGAAGGCAAATCCACTGCTCTACTAAAAACTGGAGAATGGTGGGGGGCAGGTGAGGAAGCTGATACTTTACCTCCAAAGTGAACTTTTAAGTTATTGAAAATAAAACTAAAAGTTTTGAATAAATGCTGAAATAGCGGGAAGGAATGAAGCTATATTTTACAATTATCTTCCAGAGGGTTCACAGAAATGTAGGTATGTGGAAAACCAACATCTCAGTTTTACAGAAATAAAATACACAATGAAACTCAAAACAGATTAGCTGAGAGCTAGAACATGGGATTATTTTTCAAGAAAGCGGAACAAATTTACTTCTCAGTATAAAAAAGAAAGTGAACAATATCTGTGCCACTTGGATGTAATAAAAAGATTATGAGGAACAGAGAAAAACTGTTTCAAATGTTCACTTACAGGTGGGCTGCCCACGTGTCCTGTTCTGCCCTAGACAGTCTAGGTTTATTATCTGTTGCCCTAGTGTGATGGTTAGTAGTGCCCCCCTTTACTTCCTTAAAGTGTCTTGGTTTAAATAAATTTTATATTCACCTTATGTGTGTAAAACCAGATGAACATTTTACGTGTTGACTGATTAAAATGCTTATTTTCCTGATTTGCAAAAGTAGAGCTCTAACTCCAATTATCTGCTTCAGAAGGAAACCAATGTTAACTCTCCAAAAATGTCTTGCTTCTAGGAGTTCTGAGGGCTTCTCAATGTCTTCGTTTTAACATATAATGTTAATTCTGTGTAGATTTGTAAATTTCTGTGTCTGGTACAAATTACCATTTAGTTCTTTCCATTTGATAAACCGCCTGCACCAGGGTGCTAGGAAGGGCTTGGACTGCTAGGAACGCTGGGCTAAACAGAAGCCCATGAGACAGGGATTAAAGGGAGTGTATCGATCTCATACAAGTTCCCTTTACAAGTCCTCAAAAGATCAAGACATTCATAGGTCACAAGACAACTGTAAAGATTAAACATTTAGGTTAATTTTCCTGATCCAATTCTCCATGCAAAAATCTTTCTAAGTCCTTGTGACTTTAAGATCTTTCCCATTTATGAGCTGTCTAGAAGAACAGTAGACACTTCAAGAAGGTTACAGGGAGAGATCTTACAGGCAGGAAGAAGGGTCCAACATTTCATTGTTATATTGTGAGCTTGCATATATTGGGGGAGTCCTCTGATGGCTCTTTAGACAGGTATTTCCAGTGGTAGCTCTAGTTTGTGCCAAGTCCTTTTTCTTGGATGAAATCGCATTAGAAAACTATTAAAATGGACAATAAAGAGGATTTATTTTTTTTAAATCATGGTCTCAACCATCCTCACTTTTCTCTCAAATTTCACATACACTTTAACGAATAATGTACTTGATTATAGTTGATGACATGTAAGAACATTCTTTATGAAGCGGTTATACACATGGAAGGCATTATAATGGTTAAAAATTCACATGTCTGAATCCTCCAGGTTCATTAGGGTGCTTGACCCCACAATAGTACAGTGTTGAGAGGTGAAGTGAAACTAAATCAGAAGAGGTGATGTTTACCATCCTGTTCTCATAGTAGGTGGGTAGGAGGTGTGGCAAATGTTGTTGCAAGGCTCGTTTCCTTCTCCCTCCTCAAACTTGTTTTGGCAGTCGGGCGGGTGAGCTAGCCAACTTCTGAAGATAGTATGGTGGGGGAAGGGTTTGGTAAAGAGTAAATGCTTGTCCTATTGACCTGACTTTTTCCATTCTTTGCACAGCAATTTCACATTGACCAAGGGCTATACTTGTCTTTTCTTATTTGAGTTCAATATTTATGCTTCAAAGATTCTGAACTTCTTGCTTGTGAAGCCCAAAGAGGCAAATTGAAAAGAAGTCAAAAGAAAAGAGAAAAGAAAAGAAAAAGAGAGAGAGAGAGACAGAGGGAGGGAAGGAGAGAAATGAAGGTAGGACAGAAAGCTAGAAAAGCAAGGAAACAGAGGAAGAGGCTGAGGTGGAAGTTTCTATTGGGTAAAGACCTTTATAGTCCTGGGTTTCAGTTTCCTCTTCTGTAACAGTGATAACCAAGTCAAAAGCTTTTAGGAAAGGTGGAAGGGTCCTGTAAGATCAAGTACATAAAGGACATGAAGCAGTGCCTGGCATATTGCTGGTGACTGAGAATTATCATTATTATGGTATTATTAACAAGAGACTTTGTAGTGTAAGGAATAATTTATAAAAGTCACATTTGCATCCATCTATCTTTAGTCAAAGTCACTCCTTTTTCTTTCTTTCTTCTTCTTTTGAGAAATAAATCATAATCTCTATCCTTCCTGAAACGTATGGTAGAGGTGATCTGATCCTTGCCTCTGGTCACCATCCTTGGTGCCCATGACCCAAGTATACAGAGTGAATACATATAGATCTGCTTCCTCTTGACCCCAGTTATGAAGGTCGGATTCTTGTGTGTGTGGCCATAAGTCTTTTACCACCCTTAGTTTACGTTTCAATAAAAATGACATGATTCATTTACTAACTCAGGGCCTTTCGCAATGGAAATAATTAGAAAGTAGTCAGAGATGCCTCATGGGTTGCAACTGAGCTCACTGAGGAGTCATGCCCTGGGTCTCAAGGGTTATTTGGTGCCAAGCCTGAACAGCTGCCACTTGGGTCTTGGAGTCAGCTGGTTTGGCTTTGGATGGTGTAAGAGGCAATAGAAAAAGATAGATCATAAAAGGCCTTCAGAAATCCTTTTCAATTATAGGTGTGGTGTTTTCAAAATTACCCTGTTTTCAGTGAGCTCGGCTCCACCCAGAGGAGAGAAAAGTCTGTCTGTAGCCAAAGAGAAATGACTTTGTTAAAGCTCTGCATATAAAAATACAGAAGGAAGGTTGGGAAGGAAGCGAAGGCCTCTATCTTTACCCTGGGGTGTAGTGTTTATATGAAGCAGGAAATCATCTAGTTATAAGCTAAGCCAGCAAACTCCAAGAAATGTATCAGAGGCATACCAGATCCTGTCTCACAGCCAATCTCTGAGGCATCCTCTGCGGTCTCTTGAATTCCTTCTTCTACCCCAGCTGAGAGACATTCTATCCCTCATTTAGTTATAATCTTAGTCCAAATCTAGCAACAGAATTAGACTTAAGTGATATCCAGGGCATTCTGTCAAAGAAAAGAATTAGAAACCGAGAATATAATTTCCATATAACCAAATACCTAAAAACACACTATGTGGCAGGAGGTCGAGAAACACCTATTATCTTTTTCTGTACTCTTTTGGAGCCCTGTGGGTACTAGATAGATATGCCCATGTATAGGTCTCGCATAGGGAACAGCTGGAATGCCGCAAGACTCTTATAGAAGAGAATAAATCATGGAAAGTTGAACTGAAAATGACATCCAAAGTCATCTAGTTCAGCGGTTCCTGTTGCTAGCTGTATTTAGAATCACCCGAGGAATTATGCAAAACGCCAATATCAAGCCCTACTCTCCAAGAAATTCTGATTTAACTGTTCTAGGTTGAGGTTTGGGCTCAAATAACCTGCTTATCAAAGAAAAAGGATAAATGTATTAATAAATGTACACTTAAGGCCTTTTATTAATTAACGCATTAATAAATGAGAAACATAAATGAAAACTTTTCTGGGAAGTTGGGAACAAGGGCAAATATTTGGAGATACCTGGGTTTGTTCCTTTTGGTTTTCTGAGCACCCAGTTTTCCAACGTGTTGGGGGCCGTTCTCCGTATCACCAAGTATCTGGGGACACCAGCTAGGTGTCAATTCCATTCGGACACTTTACCCAGAAGTGGGGTCAGATGGCACAAGTTAAGGATTCAGCTCCACAGGACTACTCTCCTCCCCCACTCCACTTCCCATGCCAGTATCAAGCCCAAGTTACCTGTGCTTCTGACCTACACGCTGTAAAACGGAGGTTCTCACAACCCCCTCTTCCTTGGGTTCAATTAACTGGTTAATTGGAGAGGCTCACAGAACTCAGAGAAACATTTTACTTACAAAGAAGGATGTAACTCAGGAACCGCCAGGTAGAAGAGAGGCGGGGGGAGAGGGCAGAGACCCGCCGTGCCATCTCCAGATGTACCGCAAATCCCCAAGTGTTCACCAACCGAAAAACTTGCCGAACCGCGTCCTTGCGGGATTTTTACGGAGACGTTATTACACAGACATGATTGACTAAATCATCTACCATTGGTCACTGCTCAACCCTAAGGCCCTCTGTCTTCCCGGACGTTCGGGTGGAACTGAAAATTGGGACCCTCGAATCCTGTGATTGGTTCTCCCAGCAGCCAACTCCGCCCTATAGGTGAGGTCAAAGAGTCACGTCATTAACATAACAAGAGACACCTTTGTGGATTTTATCCCTTAGGAAATTCCGAGGGTTTGGGGAGCTCTGTGCCACAAATAGGAAGGAAGACAGAATATATATTATTAAGGGGCGCCTGGGTGACTCAGTCGGTTTGTCCCAAGTCTTGATTTTCGCTCCGGTCATAATCTCATGGTTCCTGGGTTTCAGCCCCGAGTGGGGTCCATGCTGCTCTGTGGAGCCTATTTGGGATTCTCTCTCTTTCCCCTCCCTTCACCCCTCCAGTGGGCTCTCGCTTTCTCCTTCTCTCTCTCTCAAAATAAGTAAAGATTTAAAAAAAAAAAATTACAACATCACACTCCTATACCTCACTTTGGTGAATCACACATTCAACAAAAGTAAATAAATAAAAATTGAGTACTGGCTCAAAGGTAAACTCCGAAGATGGCATTAGAAAATTACCGGTGGTGGGGCACCTGAGTGGCTCAATTGAGCCTCAGACCCTTGGTTTAAACTCAGGTCATGATTTCATAGTTCATGGGTTCAAGCTCCCTGTTGGGCTCTGTACTGAAAGTGTGGAGCCTGCTTGGGATTTCTCGCTCCTTCTCTCTCTGCCCCTCCCCAACTTGCTCTCTCTCTCTCAAAAGATAAATAAATAAGCAAACAAAAAAAAATTAAAAATTTTAAAAATACATCCCAGAGGAGGAGGGTGGTGGAAGGAGGGGCTAGCTGGCCCAGTCAGTAAACCTACAACTTTTTTTTTTAAGTTTATTTATTTTTGAGAGAGAGAGAGAGAGACAGAGTGCAAGGGGGGGAGGGGCAGAGAGAGAGGGAGACAGAATCCCAAGCAGGCTCTAGGCTCTGAGCTGTCAGATCAGAGCCCGATGCGGGACTTGAACTCAAGAACTGTGAGATAATGACCTGAGCTGAAGTGAGACACTTAACCGACTGAACCACTCAGGTGCCCCAGTAAGCCTGCGACTCTTGATATGGGAGCTGTAAATTTGAGCCCCATGTTGGGTGTAGAGATTACTTAAGAATAAAACCTTTAGGGGCGCCTGGGTGGCTTAGTCGGTTAAGCGTCCAACTTTTGCTTAGGTCATGATCTCGCGATTCGTGGGTTCAAGCCCCGCTTCGGGCTCTGTGCTGACTGCCAGCTCAGAGCCTGGAGCCTATTTCAGAGTCTGTAACTCCCTCTCTCTCTGACCCTCCCCTGCTCACACTGTCTCTCTCTCTCCTAGAAATAAATAAAACATTAAAAAAATTTTTTTAAAAGAATAAAACCTTTAAAAATTAAATTAAAATTAAAACATAGCCTCCAATTTTTTGATATTCTTACCTTCAAGAAGCGCAGCCTAAGCTTTGCACAGTGACAGTATTGTAGCCAATGAGCTTTATCTGAGGTGTGATATTTGCTAAAAGAGGTGGAGCTTAATTTCCCTCCCCTAGAGTGTGTGCTGGCTTTAGAGACTTGCTTCTAACCAATAAAATGAAGCAGAAATTGTGGTGTGGGATTCTGAGACTGAGTCTTCAAAAGGCACTGTTGCCCTCTCTTCCTCATTACTTGCTTTAGGGAAAACAGCTGATGTACCATGTCAGCCCTGGGAAGGCCACAGTGTGATGAACTGAGACCTTCTGCCACTAGCAATTGGAGTGAGCCATCTAGGAAGTGGATCCTCTGGGCCTGGTCAAGCTCTCAGATGACTTCTCATGAGGTTGCAGTCCTGGCCGACGGCATAAGGCAACTTCATGAGATACCCTGACGGAGAAACTCCTAGCTAAGCCCCTCCTGAATTCCTGATCCTCAGAAATTGTGTGAAGTAATGGGTGCTGTGTTAAGATGCTAAGCTTTTGTACAAGACAACGATAGATAACAAAAACAGTAATACATGATCCTTTGCCTCCACAAGTTTGCATCCGGCTGAAGAAGCAGCTTACAGCTCTTGAAACATAATGAACTGTGGAACGCTCTAGATGTCCTGGCACATGAAGACGATTGCTGTGTAGTGGAACTCTGAAGGGTGATGTCCATATCATGGTCTTTGCAAATTGAGTGCACTGAAGCTAAGTGATTTGGAGCCTGTGTGGCAGGACAGATTAAGTGGATAAAAACAGAGATAGAAAGACAGATAGACTGAGAGATGGGTAGATGTTATACTTTGGGAATTCTCTTCATTGTTGTGAGATGTCAGGGGAAGCCAATGATGGAACTCGTACATGAACCTCAATCTTTCAGTACCTTATTGAGATTGTATGTAACACCCTAGTAAAGCAGTTAATCAGTCAGGTTAATAAAAAATTTCAGTTAAGTAGTTGATAAACCATCGTGCAAGCTTACTTTTCCGGGTGTTAATTCTAATGCTGTTCTTGCCATTTGTAATTGCTGTATATTGTTTTTCTTAAGTTGTACCAGCACTGTGCCCTTAATCTCCATTTATACGAAATGACTCAGCCCTTGCCAAAGTTGATTAGATTAGAAGTCAGCAACCTGATTCAAACTGGAACCTGATATACATTTACAGGAATTAAGAATTGGGACTTGGTTGAAGTACTGTCGTATGTGGAGACTAGGCTGGTATATGTTTCAACCACATTTTCTTCTATATCAATCCAAGAAGCCCAGAAATCTAGTCAGAAGAGAGAGAAAGAGAAACAGAAATAGAGCAGAGAGTTCTATAGCATAACCTGTAATTGTATAATAAATTGTCAATTTCACCTTATCACTGAAATTGGCTACAGGTAGCTCTTTTCTGCAACCAAAAGATTCCAGCTATTACACTATTCACATTTTACAGGTTAGACTATTAACATTACAAAGGATTTGAACTTTGTTGCATATCATAATAAGGTTCCAATTGCAAAACATCTATTCTTTAGCACTTTAAGTGATTTTCTTTTTTCTAAATTGAAAAACTTCCCAGAGAAATGGTACAAGTAAAAGAATTTATAAACAACATCTGTCTAGCTCATGTTATTGGTTATTTGTGTAAAAATTTGTCTTATTACTCACACAAGATTTGTTTTTTTTTTTTTACCCTTTGGAAAAGAATAATCTATGATTTCCTGTAAGTAGAAGAGCCAGGAAATTTTTAAAATTCTGATCTAAGTTGTTTCTTCACTTTTTAAAAATTTTCTTTTTAATGCATATTTATTTTGAGAGAGAGGGGGAGAGCAGGGGGAGAGGGGGGAAGGAAGACAGAATCCCAAGCAGGCTAAGCTGTCAGTACTGAGCTGAACATAGGGCTCGATCCCAAGAACAGGAGATCATGATCTGAGCTGAGATCAAGAATTAGATACTTAACCAAATGAGCCACCCAGGTGCCCCCCTTCACTTTTAATTATAATACCTAATTTGGGCCATTTGGCCAAGAAAAATTTGATCTGGTGTGAAGCTTTAGAACAATTTTTATTAAAAAAAGTTTCAGGGGCACCTGGGTGGCTCAGGCAGTTGAGTGTTTGACTTTAGCTCAGGTCATGATCTCACAGACTGTGAGTTCAATCCCCATATCAGGCTCTGAGCTGCTGAGCCTGCTTCAGATTCTGTATCTCCCTCTCTCTCTGCCTCCCCCCAAAAAAGAAAAAAAGTTTCAATAGAAACAATAGATCAATGTAAGTCAAAAGGACTGCCATACTCCTATAAGTCATTGAAGAGATATAAAGAAGTTAGTGTGATAAACCTAAAAATGTTTGAAAAACTACAGTATTTCCTGTAAAAGGAAAAAGGTTTTATCAAAATTAAGTCAATAGGAACAATTTTTATTTTACTGTATGTGATTAACTGGATGGATACCAGCACAGACTAAGAAATGCAGCAATACCTCCCTCTGTTTATTTTTTCCAACAGTATTTGGATGATTCTGAATTCAAGAGCAGTGAGGTCTTTTCATCACAGGCTTTTTTTCTTTTGTTTCTGGGGAAGAAAAATATCTGGTTTAGTAGTGACGTCTAGGGTAAGAGATTGTTTTTCTGAATTTTTCAACTCATCTTTGGGGCGTTGACCTCAGGTCTGAAAGTTGCAAAATCTTTCCTCTTGCAGTTAGTTCTTTGGAGCACTCTTTCATATGTCTGATATCTACCCTTAGGCTATGTGTTCTGGCACAGAGAACTTATCTTTTTATCTCAGGGAATTTTTAAGGATTGTCAATACATATGACAGTATCAAAATCACTGTGCTAATTTTCTGAAGAACTCTAAGTTCTTATTTCAGCTTCTATCTTCTCCAGAATCTTCTTCAAGGCCTTTTTCACTGTTTCTCAACATGTGGCACTGATGGTTCCGTATGATAGCTGATGTGGATCCTATTTGCTTATTTCTCCCTCATTTTTCATTCCTTATGAATGTTGACAAGACCAACAAAATCCGAAGCAAAGACAGTAGCTTCGAAAGTGTTGGACTCCTACCTGGAAGTGGAGGTAGAGTGGTAAGAGCTGACATGAAGTAATGTACGGAGATTGTGAGAGGACTGCCATGGCTGAGTTAAAATGATAATGTCAGAGGGGCACCTGGGTGGTTCAGTGCAGGCAGCATGGAGCCTGCTTGGGGTTCTGTCTCTCTCTCTCTCTTTGCTCCTTTCCTGCTTGCTCTCTATCTCCCTCTGTCCAAAATAAATAAATAAGTATTTAAAAGATATTTTAAAAAATGATAATGCCAGAAAGGTAAGACAGAGAGAGGGCAACAGGGTGGCTGGGACAGGAAGAGCAATGTGTGCCTGAAAACGTCCCCTGGATAAGGGTTGATCACTGAGATGGTGTGACTGTGGAATCACTCTCCATGTGGGGAGACTCTTGGTGTTCTCCTGTATATGCTCCTTCATGGCACATAGTGCAACATGTTTCCTGGAAAGGGCCATCTGACTGAGTTCTGGCCAATAACTTTATAGCTCTGATCACAACATGTTCCATGAAAGTTTCTGCTCTCTCTTTACCAGGCCATCTGCTAAAAATGAAGAATTCTGAGGGCCTAAAAGATGATACTAATGCAGGACAGAAGGAACCAGGATGCCTGAGTCATTGCTTGGAGGAGAGTTATGTTGGACTTTGCATAACAAGAAAGAAAATTATGTTAAGCCACTGAAGATAGATGTTTGTTTATTATAGTAGCTAGTACTAATTATTCTAATATCTCTTTTATTTCTGAACTTGGGTTTGATGTTGTCACAGTAAGAGAATAAAGAAAAGAATAAAGAAGCAGGAAGATATTGCTCGAGAAGGATATTTGGTGGTGTGGGGGTGGGGGAGAGGACAGGAGATAACAGATGGTATTGAGCATAGAAGGCCACCTGAGATAGAAAACAGTTCATGGATGTGCTGATGTAATTTTAGAACTGAGCAAGATACCTCTAAATGGGCCTTGATTTGTGTATAAGTCAATTGACATATTTTGACAACTATAATTAAAAGAATATATATATACATATATATTATGCAACTGTAAATGAAGCACAATAAATTAAGTTGACTGAAAATATTAAATAGGAAAAAGCAGAGATCAAACATCAAAGTCTTTTTTTAAATGTTTATTTATTTATTTATTTTTGGGAGAGAAAGAACACAAGCAGGGAGAGGAAGAGAGAGGGAGACACAGAATCTGAACAGGCTCCAGACTCTGAGCTGTCAGCACAGAGCCCAGTGCGGGGCTCAAACTCTTGAACCGTGAGACGGTGACCTGAGTCAAAGTCGGATGCTTAACCAACTTAGCCACCCAGGTGCCCCTCAAGTTCTTAAATATATAAAACAAGATTTTAAAAATGAAGTATGCTCCCTGTACTTCAAAATATCAGGGACAGAAATAAGCCCAAAGTCCTGACCTTCCTGACTGGGAGATTTGGTGAGGAAGAGCTCTGGGTGTGGACAGTGTGTAGACTGTGTATAATTAAATATGAAGCATGCTGGGCCTGGGATTCCAGAGAAAGTGGCAGGAGAGGATGAGTTTTTCCCTTTGCTTTTTAGTACTTAAATATAGTGACTTAAAAGTCAGTTTCTATGCAACAAAAGAAATATTTAGTGATCAGATCTGGAACAGTTATTTGAAATTTCCAAACATCTGAAGGGTAAAAATTTAAAGCTACAATTTCCTTGGAAATATAGCATAGTTTTGGGTTCTTTCCTGAAACATGGAATAAATCCAGAAGTCTGAGATAATACCCCTAATGTTCATTCTTCAGTGAATAATTCATTTGTGACCATCAAATATATGTTATTGTCTTTAAAATATGCTAACATTGTGGCACCCATTGATTGGGATAAAAGCACTCCTTTGTTCCTTCTGTAAACTGCCAGTGACAGACCCTTCTTGTGACTTGGGACTTCCTTTCTTCCCCCTCCCCTACTTCTTTTCTATGTCCAAATTAGAGATTTCCTTGGGCTGAGAGGGAAATCTAAGAGTTTATGAACAGAGATCCCACAGGCTCGAGCACCCACAGCTTCAGTGGTCCTGAGGCTCATGGTGGTCATTGTGAGCCAATCAGTGTTGTCACCTAGTATCATCTGTGAAGCAGATTATAAAATCGTATCAAAGCACATCAATCATTTCCACCAGGAACAGAGTGCCTGAGATCCTCAGATTGAAAATCTCACAAGCCAGGGATGGGGGAAACATAATCAGGCAGAGCACAAAGGATTTTTAGGGCAGTGCAAGCTCTGTATGATTTTATAATGATGGATTATGTCATTATGTATTTGTCTAAACCCACAAAATTATAATACCAAGAGTGAACCCTAAGGTAAACTTTGAACATTGGGTGATTATGATGTGCCAATGCAGGCTCAATTGTAAAAAAAAAAAAAAAAAAAGTACCATTCTGGTGAGTGATGTTGATAACAGGGATGCTATGCACTTGTGGAGGCAGAGGGTACATAGGAAATCTCTACTTTCCTCTCAGTTTTGTTGTAAACCTGAAACTGCTCTTAAAAAAAAATTTGTAAAAGAATAAAAAATCTCACCAGCTATAATTGTTTCACTAGAAGTTGAATAGGTGTCTTAGAAAACTACCTGTGCTAAATTCAGGGCTTAAATAATTTCCACCAAAGTGTATTTTTTTTCCAAAGGTAACACACATTCTTTGTAGAAAACTTGAAAAATACAGAAAAATCAAAGAAGAAATTGAGAATCTCTGAACACAATTAATAACTTGTTACATACATGTATGTGTATACATTTGTGTGTGATGTCTATTTATGTGAAGATGAGTGTATAAATATATATTTATATTATAAATATGTATGTGTTATTTATATACATATAATATATAATTATATGCTTTTTGTATTTATATTGTATATTTACATATGTGTATATATGTAGAATTTTATTATACATATTTTTGTTAGCGATCACTAATATAACTTTGGGTTGTATTATAAAAGTTGCTTATTTATTCATTAACTTTCTTTTAAGTAAGCTCCACACCCAGCGTGGGGCTTGAACTCATGACCCCAAAAGTCACATGCTCTACTGAGCCAGTCAGGTACCCCTATTCATTAATATTTTTAACACACTCTAAAAATATTCTCAGATGACTTCACAAAAGCTTTCTTCCTATGTTCATTTCATTCTCCAAAAAACTTATACTGTAGAAGAGCATATGTACTGTTTACTTCTAATCTTACCGCTGTTATATTTTTCTTTTCTTTTTTTAAAGTGGGCTCTACACCCAATATAGGGCTTGAACTCATGATCCAAGATAAAGAGGCACATGCTCTACCAACTGAGCCATCCAGGCACCCCATATTTTTCTTTAAAACAAATGCATTCTCATCTTTAAAATGAAATGAACTTTAGAGTTACTAGGTGAATCTGTGAACTACAATTCATCAGTAGCATCAAAAAGGAGGTTTATCAAATCTTTTATCCTGTGTGTTTTTGAAGCTCATGAGCATACAGACTGCCACTGCAGATCATTGTAGAAGTCATGTTTTTATTTATTTTAATTTATTATTATTTTTTAAATTATTCTCACGTTAGATAACATACAGTGTAGTCTTGGTAGGAGCCATTACCTATTTGGTAATAGATTTAATAATTTGGACCATCATCTACGATTCCTTTATGGTTATTGTTGTAGGGGAATCAGTGGTGTCTGTTTTTCCCACAAGGAAAATGATAAACCATTTTAACGGGTTCCCATTTCACTGGAAACCTTGGCACTCTCAAAATCTATTTATAAAGAAGGCTCTCATAAGTCACTTGTAAGTATGTGATGACATGGTGAGCTTAATTTTTATTTTGCCTTGAAGCAGGCAGAGTGTGGGCATGTCCCCTCTTTGCTTTATGTTACACAGTTTAGTCCTATAACAGAAAGCTACTATTGTTTATTCCAAGAGCCAAACAGGGTCTTGGGTTCTACAGATTATTCCACTTGACAAGTGAAATCAAGCTAATGAAATGAATGAAATTTATTATATTCCCAACTGGCATTTTCTACTCTGAAGGCCTAAGTTTTCAGTACCCATGCTTAGTAGAAGGTGTAGAGGCAAAGAGAAGTACAAATCACTGAAGTTAAAAGGCTTGTCATCTTTAGAGAGTTTCTAATTTATGGTCACAGATTTATTACAAGCTAAGCCCTGTGAAGAATGGTTCTTCCAAGAGGAACAAAACTTATCAAATAGTTTAAATTCTGGAAAATGAAGGAATCTTATAATTCCAAATGGACAACCTTGTATTCTAGAGATAGTGTTTGAGAAAATACAAAATGCACCGAACTCTGCCTATAGACTTCTATTGACTGGATGAGATAGAATCCAATGGATTCTCAATTGGATGAGATATAATCTCAAGTATCATACCAGTAAACAGAGAAGTATGTAGTTGTGTGTGTTTTGTTCATAGAGAATATAACTACTCTCCTTGTGGCAATGAAGCAGTATCTGAGTTTACTTATATGGAATCATAAGATGCTAGATCTAATGGAGTTTTTTAAAATGTTGGATTTTTGCCAAGGAAGTTTTCCAGAGTAAAATGGTGAATTAGTGATAGTAAATAGTAAATTCATGAATAATTCTGTTGCTTAGTAAGATCAACTTTAAGTAAAATAGGCAGGGACTCTGTACTATTTTCCAATTTCTTAGTGAATCCTTTCTGTTCCAGATTTTTCAAGTATTTTACACTGCTTGGGTCCTTTACTCCTTGACTTAGATATTTGTATTACAAAAATCAATCTAATTCATCTCTTGTTTTTAAGGCATATTCAATTCCTATTTTATTTTAAATAGCTGCATCTACTTGTGACCCTTCAAAAAGTAATTTCATGGGACGCCTGGGTGGCTCAGTCAGTTAAACGTCCAACTTCATCTCAGGTCATGATCTTGTGGTTCGTGGGTTTGAGTCCCTCTTGGGGCTCTGTGCTGACAGCTCAGAGCCTGGAGCCCACTTCAGATTCTGTGTCTCCCTCTCTCTCTGTCCCTCCCTTGATTCTCTCTCTCTGTCTGTCAAAAGTAAATAAACATTTAAAAAAGTAATTTCTCCACCTGACTAGAATTCATTTTATTTGTTCAATATTAAGTCTATTATGAAAATCCAATATATGTTCTATACATTTTTCTTTAGTTGTAGAGTCCAGAATCAGTCATATTAATGACTATCAGTTCCTTTGTTTCATATCCAGGAAAGTAATCTCCTTTATAGGGGTTTCTAGCTATCAGCAGGCAGAGTCTACCCATCTGAACATCAAAGGGAATTGATCTGTGCAAATAAATTATCCTGGAACCTACCAGGGATAATTGTTTGAACTTGTTATTTACCCCTAACAACTACTTCAGATTACGTACAGCTTTTTGGTTTTGTGTTTATTCAAGAAAGTGGTGGGGGGGTGGGGGAAGGGAGAAGAAGAGGCAGAGGGAGAAAGAGAGACTAAAGCACAAAATCCTTCTGAGTTGAGAGAGGAAAAAAAGGTCATTCCATCTTGCCTCTAGTGCCTATTTTTATCAAAATAATTCACCCATATACAGAAAAGACTTTTCCCTACTTTTGCCACGAATACAAGCTGCACTGAGAAACTTGTATGTTGAGTGTCTTTCTACCTCATCTATGCAGGAAATGTATTTACTTCGTTGGTAAAAATCCTGGAAGGCAGAAAATATGACTGCTCTCTACTTCCTCTGAAGCCATGAATAGAGCTGGTATTTATTAAATGAATTTCTAAAAATCAAGTATTAAATATATAACCCCTATTTCAACACTTGATGGGAAGGATATAAGTGGGAATCGTGTAAAGAGAAAATTATCTGGTATTTTCAGCTACAGAGTGGAAAGAATCTGAGAAGAATATGCCGACCATTTTTATACTTTACTGAAGTATAAAATGTTCTGGAATGTCTCTGTTCTGGAATATCTCCAAGTTCAGAATGCATACCTGCAGGTGTGACCTGGGGGTGGGGCTGAAGCTGGCGCAGGAGAGATTCTCATTGGACGCTACATCTTCACACTCAACCTGTTCTCTGGGGACCCAGGATCTTCCTCTCCTGGAATAGTTTAGTATGACTGAATAATAATACCTCACCCCGGTAGCTATTCCAATCTCTGTGTCAATACCTCTGGGTTAAGGAGTAACTGAAACATTTTAGAGCTGCTAGCAGTCTTTTTTTTTTAATATTTATTTTTGAGAGAGAGAGACAGACAGACAGACAGAGTGTGAGCGGGGGAGGGTCAGAGAGAAAGGGAGACACAGAATCTCAAACAGCTCCAGCCTCTGAGCTGTCAGCACAAAGCCTGACACAGGGCTTGAACCCCCCAAACCGTGAGATCACAAACTGGGCCGAAGTCGGACACTCAACCGACTGAGCCATCCAGGCGCCACAAACTGTTATCAGTCTTAAACAAACTCTAGTAATAAGATAAAAATACAAAAAGGAACATATTTATCATTGCTCCACTTGCCTCATGTGACTCTGTCTAGCCTCTAATCCATGCCTTTGCACATCAGTCTACATATCCATCTCCTGTAGCTAAATCATTAAGAGGTGGTAACTTAGACCCTGCGGAGAAATGACTAAACACGACCCATCTTTATTTTTTGGTGGTGCTTTTTTTCCTTTTGATGAGCAGACAGATGCACTTCCTCCTTTAAGCTAATCTTTTCTCAGAACGCTTATTTGTAATTAGATTTTCCCATGGAGTAAAAAAAGTGATATGCTTTTATTTAAAGATATGATTTTAGGGGCACGTAGGTGGCTCAGTCAGTTGAGTGCCTAACTTCAGCTCAGGTGAGGATCTCTTGATTTATGAGTTCGAGTCCTCTGTTGGGGTCTGTGCTGACAGCTCAGAGCCTGGAGACGGCTTCATATTTTTTGTCTCCTTCTCTCTCTGCCCTTCCCCTATTTGTGCTCTGTCTCTCAAAAATAAATAAACACTAAAAAATTTTAATATATGATTTTAATATAATTTTTCAGAAATGCCTTCTCATAAAAATAAGTATGCCTTGTAATAGGAAAAGGGGCAATGGCAAATAAGAAGATAAAGGGAGAAGATCCCAAACATTCCATACTACGTGAGCAGTCTTACATAATAAGACAAAAAGATTCTGTATGATTAAGCAAATATGTTTTTTCTTCCTTTCAAAATATTTTATTCTGTTCTAGTTTATAGCATTTGAAAACACCTGGACCAAAG
This sequence comes from Proteles cristata cristata, assembly GCA_017311185.1. Classification (NCBI taxonomy): domain Eukaryota; kingdom Metazoa; phylum Chordata; class Mammalia; order Carnivora; family Hyaenidae; genus Proteles; species Proteles cristata. The sequence continues at coordinate 3,775,290 of JAESUZ010002988.1, forward strand.
AGAAATTCAGATAAAATCTGCTCATCTTTTTGTTCTTCCTCCCATCCTAGCAGCTCTGTCGTATAGGCTCTCGTGTGTACACTGGCAAATGGTGATTTGGAGCAATGTTTTTCTGTTTGTTTTTTTGGTTTTTTTGCTGACTTTAAAATGTTTATTCCTTAAACAAATGTTACTTTTTCAGATGCTTTTTTTTTGTTCTTTGCCAAAAAGAAGCTCTACTTTCCACAATTCCGCTTTTATCTTGGAAATTGGCAAAAAGCAATGACTTTTGACTCACAATCTCCTGGGTTGTTTTGAGAAATGACACTGTGGCTAGATATGAGGTCTTGATTTTTAACAATAATTAGTTCCTAACAGCATGGAATGGAGGCGTTGCTCTGTCATGAAGATGATAGTGTGTTCTTCTGAAGCTTGGACACTTACAATCAATCTGGAAGACATTGATTTAGCTTCAGAGCACAATTAGTCTTATTCTCTTCGCTCACTGAGATTAGAAATTACATGTTATCTATGTTTGAGTGTTACAATGCAGACTGTTATTTCAAATGTATTTAGTACAGGCCTAATGAATCACCCATGAATGACACAATACACACTTCTTTGACTTCCTACTGTGGAATGAGATAAGTATGAGAGAGATTATAACTCTTTGGTTACAAAATATTCATGCATATGTAATTTTCCACACAAAACCCTTATGATTAACAGGTCATGGAATAATAATGAGATACAAAGAGTAACTATTGTCTTTTGTCTATTTATTCTGTTGGGCCTCCCCTTTGCCACCACCAAGGAATCCTTAAAATACCGTCCTACTTTGAAACTTGTTACATAGGCTACTGACAAATGAAATTAAGCTTTTCAGAGGTCTTGAGTGGTTTTCAAGACTCCTTGGATAACTAGGCAGCAAAATGAATAATTCAGCAAATTACAGCTTTGAAACTGAAAGCTGTTTGGTAACATGAAGATGATATGGGATCTAATTTCTTCAATAATTTCTTTCCATTTGGATTTTTAAAGGCAAAACATCTATAAATATATAAAAGATCAAGAGAAATTATTTTCTCCTTTAGTTATTAGCATAAAAAGGACTTTTTTTCAGTTCCACATATATTGACTGGGCATCAGTTTTGTTCCAGGCATTGTGCTAGGAGCTTATGACACAAAATAAATAAGACATAGTTTCCACTCTTCAGAAGCTTACAATCAATATGGGTTTCTCAGCTGGGGTTCTGCAGATATCATTAGGGATTCTGTGAGGGGCTACTAAGAGTTCTAGAATAGATTGGAAAACTTTATTTATTTTTTAAAGTTTCTTTTATTTATTTTGAGAGAGACAGAGGAGGTGAGAGAGAGACAGAGAGAGAGAGAGAGAGAGAGAGAGAGAGAGAGAGAGAGAGAGAGAGAAGCGGGAGGGGCAGAGAGACAGGGAAAGAAAAAGAATCCCAAGAGGCTCCATGCTGTCAGCTTGGAGCCCAGACCCACGAACCGTGAGATTGTGATTCAAGCTGAAATCAAGAGTCGCACCTTAACTGACTGAGCCACCCAGGTGCCCCCTAGATTGGAAAACTTTTTAAAAATTGCTTGAACTTCCTTCCCTATGCAATGCCAGCACTTGCAGTGAATTACAGTGCTTAAGCAGCTCTGTTAGCAAATTAAAAAAAAAAAATCATGTTTATTTTATTGTGGTAAGAATGCTTAACAGATCTACCCTCTTAACAAAATTTTACGTGTGCAATAAAGTATTAGTGCCTCTAGTACAATATTGTACAGCCTATCTTTAGAGCTTATTCATCTTGTTTAACTAAAATGTTATGCCTGCTGGTTAGTAACTCCCCATTTCTCTCTTCCCTCAGCCCCAGGAAGCCACCATTCTATCTTTGATTTTATGAATTTGATTATTTTATTTTATTATTCCTTAAAATTTTTTAAATGTTTTTTTATTTTTGAGAGAGAGAGAGAAAGACCGAATGTGAGTGGGGGAGGGTCAGAGAGAGAGGGAGACACAGAATCTGAAAGACTCCAGGCTCTAGGCTAGCTGTCAGCACAGAGCCCGACGCGGGGCTCAAACCCACAAACAGTGAGATCATGACCTGAGCCAAAGTTGGTCGCTCAACCGACTGAGCCACCCAGGAGCCCCTGAATTTGATTATTTTAGATGTCTTATATAAGTGGGATCATGCAGTATTTTTCTTTCTGTCACTGGCTTATTTCACTTATCAAAAGAATGAAAAGGCAACCTACAGAATACGGGGAAATATTTACAAACCATATACTTGACAAGAGGTTAATCTCTAAAATAGAAGGAAATCCTACAACTCAAGAGCAAAAAAACCCTAATGATGCAATTAAGAAATAGGCTAAGGACTTGAATGGCATTTCTTCAAAGACATACAAAATGCCAACGGATATATGAAAAAATGTTCAGCATCACTAGTCACTGGAAAAATTGCAAATCAAAACCATAAGATATCACTTCACACCTGTCAAGATAGCTATTATTAAAACAAAACAAAACAAAACAACCAAAAGACCAGTGCTGGTGAAGATGTGAAGGAATTGGAAAACTTTGCACACTGTTAGTGGAAATAAAAAACAGCACAGCCACAATGGCAAATGGTATGGAGGGTCCTCAAAAAAATTAAAAATAGAACTCTCATGGGGCTGCTGGATGGCTCCATCTGTTGAGTGTCCGACTTCAGCTCAGGTCATGATCTTGTGGTTTGTCGGTTCAAGCCCTATGTCGGGCTCTGTGCTGACAGTGTGAAGCCTGGAGCCTGCTTCAGATTGTGTCTCCCTCTCTCTCTGCCCTTTCCCTGCTCATGCTCTCTCTCTCAAAAATAAACAAACATTAAAAAAAAAAAAAAAAAAAAAAAAAAGAACTCCCATATGACCCAGAAATATTACTTGGTATTTATCCAAAAGAAGTGAAGTCAGTATCTTGAAGATATTCCATGTTCACTACAGTATTATTCAAAATAGCCAACAGGGGCGCCTGGGTGGCTTAGTCGATTAAGCGTCCGACTTTCGCTTAGGTCATGATCTCACGGTTCGTGGGTTCGAGCCCCGCGTCGGGCTCTGTGCTGACTGCCAGAGCCTGGAGCCTGTTCCAGTCTGTGACTCCCTCTCTCTCTGACCCTCCCCTGCTCACGCTGTCTCTCTCTCTCTCCTAGAAATAAAAAAAAACAAAAACAAAATAGCCAACATATGGAAATAACCCAGATGTTCATCTATAAATGAATGACTAAAGAACATATGGTATATACACACAATGGAATACTATTCACCCATAAAAAAGAAGGAAATCTTGTAATATGTGGACATATGGAAGAACCTGAAGGATAGAGATCATCTTTTAAAAGAAGAAACAAGCTGGGACACCTGAGTGACTAAATCAGTTAAGCGTCAGACTTTGGCTCAGGTGATGGTCTCATGGTTTGTGAATTTGAGCCCCGCATTGAATCCTGTTTCCTCTCTCTCTCTGCCTTTCCCTTGCTGACTCTCTCAAAAATGCATAAACATTAAAAAAAGAAAAAAAAAAACCAAGCCATTTACTACATAATATCTGTGCATTACTTGATAGAATGTTCCAGAAAGGTACCATAATACCCTGAGAGTTCTCGAGCACCTTTCTAATTTGTTTTGTTAGTGTTCTCTATTGTCTAGTATTTTATTAAATGCTTACTACTTCCCTCCTGTAATGTGGCAAAAGTCTTCAAAAGATCTCGGTACAGAGAGTAAACATATATATGCTATGGGGCAGGATGATGGACAGTTTCATATACTTCATTAAGCAGCTTTTCAAAATCTTTTAAAATCATGCCTTGCAAACTGTAATGGAAACTGTTATCATGATTTTCTTGCTTTTATTGCTCTGATTTCCCAGAATTCTTTCTTCCAGTCTTTCTCTCTCACACACACATATACACATATGTACCTTTACTTCTAAAATAACTATAATAGTACTCAAAATCAAACCTAAAATAAGTGATCTTGAAATGATTTGCATGGTCCCTTTTCTTCATTAGTATCACAAAACAAATGCTGTCAGTTAATTCCTATATATATTATTTAATGTTTATCTGGGGGAGGGGGCAGAGAAAGAAGGAGAGAGAATCCCAAGTAGGCTCCATGGTCAGCATGGAATCCGATGTAGGGCTCAACCTCACAAACTGTGAGATTATGACCTGAGCTGAAATCAAGAGGTAGATGCCTAACCGACTCAGTCACCCAGGTGCCCTACATTCCTATATTTTTTAAAAAAAGTCAAATTTGTGATTTTGCTCATCAACTCCTAAAGGTTAATCACAGGCAAAAAGTAAGCTTTACCCTGTTTATGCTGGAATTCTTTTATCTATTAGAAAACAGTGATTACTTATGTTTTCTCACAGGACTAAGATACTATTTCATTCCTGGAAGTGCTAACAATTTCCTTGAGCTGAGTCATTATTAGGGACTTCAGCTCTTAACTTTGGGGCTCATAGGGTATGCCAAGTGGCAGACCCAGCTGTCGAGTCCCTAGCAGTGGCCACTCTGGGCACTGAACCAAAGCACTCTGTCGTACTCCCAAGAACCATGGCAATAGTATTTGGTGACTTCATCCCATTGTCAGAGAGGATTGGAAACAGGGTTCTTCTCCATTTACTTCTTCTGCAATCATATAATCTACTTAAGAAAAATATGTTTATTGGCCATAAATCAATGATACTGAAGCATTAGTGAGTATCTTGGTGGCTTTAAATAAATTCCTTGTTAAACGCTCTTATCTTCAGTCTAATAAATTCCTAATTAAGGAGGTTGCCAAACTTGTCAAAGTGATTTGAATAGTTCAGACAGCAGTAAAAATAATGCTTATTTTTTCCATCAGGAATATACACATTTATTCACTGTATGTGCCACCTAGCGTGTGTTATAGTTTAATAAAGCATCTGGAGTTTTCCTAGATTTTTGTAAAGGTGAGTTTGGTTTTCTACTATGGTGTTGAATTTTTTTTATGAGATAAAGATTTGGGTGGGTGAGGAGCACCTGGCTGGCTCAGTTGGAAGGGCATGCCACTCTTGATCTTGGGGTCATGAGTTTGAGCCTCATGTTGGGTGTACAGATTGCTTAAATAAATAAACTTAAGAAAAAATTTGGGTAGGTGTGATGTATTGAGAATAACATCAATGTACCAACATCTTATCAGTAAGAATACCACTCATTTGTCTTACTTATTTTATTAGTCAGCCAAAAAGCCTAGAAGAGATTCAAGATAATGGAAGAATTCCTAGATTCAGTCACCTGGTTCATTTAAATGCCACTTATGGACAATGTGGTTCTTTCACTTATATTATGAGACAAAAGCACTGGGGAGACGGGGTCTATGCCATCAGTGATTAAAAGGCCATATGAAATACAGGATGCCCTTGTCGATTTCTCTGTTCCTGCAAAGATCAGGCTGTCTAGATGAAATCCACTCTGGCATCCAGGTGCTCTGAGGTCAACACCACTTAACTTATCTGATTGAGACCTACCCTCAGACAGATCTATCCAGAGGCCTTAAGGCTAAACTCAGGCAGCATCTTAAGTGCTGGTAAGTACAAGGTGAAATTGCTTGGGAGCTATGTTCCTGAATAAGCATTGTCTTTTTCCAGTCATCCCCCAAATTATGTGTTTAAATTTCTTTGATCAGATTTGGGAGACATGGAAATACTGATTAAACCCTAAGACACCTCAGGGCACCTGGCTGGCTCAGTTGGTGGAGCATGTGACTCTTGATCTCAGTGTTGTGAGTTTGAGCCACACTTTGGGTGTAGAGATTACTTAAAACACACACACACACACACACACACACACACACACACAACAATCCTAAAACACCTCAAGAAACTGAAAACCGACTCAAAGCTAAAGTTTCGAAGTGAAATTCCTTCTGTTTTACTAAGATGTTCATTTGCCTGCGCTCCTGTCTTGGCAGGAATTCCGAAAGCAACAATGTCACTCCACACCTCAATCACCTGTGTGCCCTTGCATCCAGACTGGGAAAATCCTATTTTTTAAAGTGTTCTAAAAAATAAAAATTGAAAAAATCCTGAGGCAAAAAGAAGAACAACTTTAATATCACAAAAATACAGCAGAAACATTTCCCAAGGAAATGTTAGATGTCTATTGACAGAGGACAAAAAATGTCATAGAGATGAGAAAAACAGAGTTTCTGTTTGGGGTGGTGAAAAAGTCTTCAAAATAGAGGGGAAGGATGAATAGCATTGTAAATGTAATTAATGCCACTGAATTTAAAAATCACATTAAAAAATGGTTAAAATGACAAATTTACATATATTTTATATGTAAATAAAAATTTACGTATATTTTATAATAAAAAAACCACAATAATCCAATATACCAAGTATACCAATATACCAAATACTACTGAATTGCACACTTTAAATGAGTGAATTGTATGGAATGTGAATTACATCTTAATAAAGCTCCTTTAAAAATGTCATGAAGGGGTGCCTGGGTGGCTCAGTTGGTTAAGCGACCGACTTTGGCTCAGGTCATGATCTCAAGGTTTGTGAGTTCGAGTCCTGCGTTGGGCTCTGTGCTGACTGCTCGGAATCTGGAGCCTGTTTCAGATTCTGTGTCTTCCTCTGTCTCTGCCCCTTCCCCCACTCATGCTCTGCCTCTCTTTCTCTCAAAAACAAAGATTAAAACAATTTTTTTTAATGTCACAAAGAGGGGCACCTAGATGGCTCAGTCAGTTAAAGTGTCCTACTTGGCTCCAGTCATGATCTTATGGTTTGTGAGTTTGAGCCCTGCAGTGCCCTCTCGCTGTCAGCACAGAGTCCACTTCAGATCCTCTCTCCCTCTCTCTCTGCTCCTCTCCTGCACTCTCTCTTTCAAAAATCAATTAATTTAAAAAAGTATCATGAAGAAAGAGGATCAAACCTCTTGGAAAAAAAAGCAATTGCAACATGGTATAGTCCCCACCCTGTAGTTTTCATTTTTAGGAATTTGATTTGATTTGCTTCTTCCTTCACAGTACTATACTTCCCTGGCAAATGTCCCATTTTAATCTACATTGAGAGGAAACAGGATGGCAAAATATTGCTACTGTTAAAACATAAAGCTTATTTATTTTAGCACTGTGGCTTCTAGAGATACTGTTTTTTTTCCTTCCAATATTTAAAGGAATCCTGCTGAAAAGTAGCAGGTAGTCTTTTTTATTCCTTACTAAGGTGGTACTTTGGACAGGCATATATGTCCAATAACCTGAAGCAAAAAAAGTATCCCATTTGACATGTTTTAGGCCAGACTTCCCCAAATTCTGACAATATGCAGAAATGAAAGTAGCTATTGGCAATTGCCTTTGTTAGAGAATTCCTCTTTGGTAAAGTTAAAAGTTTTTTAGGAACTTTGAAAACGGTGGTTGGGGCTCCTGGGTTGGTTCAGTCTGTTAAGCATCTGACTCTAGATTTTGGCTCAGGTCTTGATCTCACAGTTTCATGAGTTCAAGCCCCATGTTGGGCGCTGCACTGACCCTGCAGAGCCTGCTTGGGATTCTCTCTCCTCTCTCTCTGCCCCGCCTCTGTTCCTGCTCTGTCTCTTTCAAAATAAACTTAAGAAAACTATTTTTCAAAATGGTGGTAACAAGACTGAGTTTGTCTTAGGCAAGTTCCTTAAGAAAATACCTTAAGTGACAAATAAGAATCTAGTTTTCTGGAGAAAACGTTACAGTGGCTATGATTTACGAATTTCAGACAATGAAATCTCACATTTCTATAATCATACATAAGCCCCCAATTCATTAAAATCTATTAACAGTTTTAATGTTACCAAGTCTAAAATTTTCATCTTAACTTTTATATATGATAACCAATTTCATCAATTGCCTCCACCCTATCATGAAACAGACTATCTACAGAGCAATGCTGGGGCTAAAAGAGCTACCTTATTTGTCACATAACGTAAATGCAAGTTTGTTACCACCTATCCTAAAGTTTCCGTAAAGGATTAGAACTCTACCAAGGACAGAACTTTGTTATGCTGCTTGATTTTGTTAGGCAGCTTTTTCTTTTCTACCTACAATGGCAATCCACCCATGAACATTCAGTTAAAGAGGGAGGAGGTACGAGTGGGGGAGGGCTAACTAGAAGGAAGAGTCATTTCATAATTTCATCAAGATAAATAATGCCACTTAGGTTCTATAAAAAGTAAATCTAGGGCACCTGGTGGCTCAGTCGATTAAGCGTTGGACTTCGGCTCAGGTCATGATCTCGCGGTTCAAGGGTTCGAGCCCCACGTCGGGCTCTGTGCTGACAGCTAGCTCAGAGACTGGAGCCTGTTTCAGATTCTGTGTCTCCCTCTCTCTGACCCTCCCCTGCTCACGCTGTCTCTCTTTCTCTGTCTCAGAAATAAATAAAACATTAAAAAAATTAAAAAGCAAATCCATGTTTAAGTAATTAAAGGGCACTTGGATGTTTTAATTATGGGTCTAAAGGAACAGAATTTTTCTCTTAATTATTTTTAATTTTAATTTTTCTGTTGAGATGATACTAATTTTCTCAAAAATACTTAAGAATTCAGAAATGAAAGGTCACAATGGCTTCCTTAGGACAAATACGTTCTGTTCCTCATGATTCTTCTGGAACCACAGTCAATGAAATCATCACAAACACAATAGTGTTTGTTCTGGGATAGACTTTTTGATTTCTCATTCCAAGACAAAGAAAGACTGAAAAATCAAAACTCAGAAATATTTCTCCTAAACAAATGCCACTGTTTGAATGCTCCTCTTCTTAGCTGTGCTAAAATGCTTGATGTAGTAGTTATTTTTAACTGGGAACAGAACATTTATTTTGGAAAATATTCAGATCCCTAATTTTATAATGAACAGAAATACATACTTTTGATGAAAGATGATGCAAACTATCCCATCAACATGTAGTACAGAATCTTTAACAGATGATGCATTGCATGGTTTTTAGGAATGAAAGTCTTCTAGAAGCTGTACAGTCTTAAATCTGGATGACCTGTATCAATACCGGAAGATAAAAGGTGCTTGAACACATCTAGATAAGTGTGTTTCTTTGCTCATGCACATTTCCTCATAAATAATGAGCCTGAGTGATGACAAATTGATTCTACTGTTTTTATTGATTGTTATTACTTTTATTAAACAATGTTAGCCATGCAGGATGATTAAAAAACAACTAGTATTCTTGGAATATATGCTATTAACTGATAGAAACTGATCCAGTCTTTCATCATAGCAGTGAATTTTCAGGTTGCACAAAGATAAGTAACTCATATTCCAAACACAACAATCACTTCTGGGTTAATCACCCAGTACAATTCATAGGTTCCTATTATATATCTGTATGTATAAAACTTATAGGGTTTTAGTACAAAACCAATACTCATATGAAAGTATCATTCTAAGGGTCACTGAGGCGCTAGAGGTGGGTGTCAGCAATGGGTATCCTCCTGAGCTCTACGATCTGGGAGTCAGTCAAGGTGCCTCCCTCCTGGCTGCCTTGACCCGATTCATTATCACTGACACTGAGACCAGCACCTGCAACAGAAAAAGAATAAACGTAAAACTCCCAACCATAAGTGCAGTGACTTGAGGGCCACGTTACGTCAAACCAACACGTTTATTTATATTACACTGGTAAATTGAGAACCATACACTTTGAATAAGTATCATTACTAATTTTTTAAAGTAGGCTCTATACCCATTGTGGGTCTTGAACTGGGGAGAGATGAAGAGTTGCACACTCTGAGAAGAAACACCTGCATTGACAACACCTGCTGCCTATCAGCGCCCAGAAGACACACAGGCTCTGAACGAGTCAAATCTGATCCCAGTATAAAAATAATTGTGTAACATAGTACCAAAACAGATCCGTACACAAACCTCACAAGACTAGCAGTTAATTATGGATAGTGCCCAGAGTCTCTGTTTTGAGGAAGCTCCACTGTTCACTACTGTTTTTACAACTCAGAATAATTCAGAGAATGTAACACTGTGCTGGAGTAATACCTTTTTCTTTTCTTGTCTAATGAACAGAGGAACACAAACTCTCACATTCTCTCTCTCTCTCTCTCTCTCTCACACACACACACACACACACACACACACACACACACACACACACACACACACACACACACAGAATAGGGATATGGTCACAGGGTGTGCTGTTGGGCTGAGTCACCAGTGATTACAGGTCCCACTCCCACTCTGCTGAGCATAGACTCTGCAAATAAGAAGGAAAGTGAAAAACCAGTTGCTGGTCGGCTGACACAGAAAAGGCACATGTGCAGAGTTGGTAGCTATGAATTAGGGTTGTCTTAACCTATTTGGGGATGGAAGCAGGAGCCTATGACCGCCTTCCAGCCAAGCGCTCCCTCTTCTATGTCTGTCTTTCCTACCCTCTCTGTGAAAGGTTGCTGTTGAAATGCCACCTCTACCCTTGCTTCTGGAACACTACATTTGCTCATCTCATCCTCTGATCTGCTGGTTCTTTCCAGAGTCCTTCTGCTTTCTCCTCCATGTCTTCCTTCCATCTCATCACTGGAGGCCTTGTCTTCAGTCTCACTGCAAGGCCCACACGAACTGCCTGACCCCTGCTTGCTCCCTAGCCTGATGTCTCACTACCACCCCTGCCTGAGCTTCCCTTCTCATCCCCCACCTCCTTAATCTGGCTGCCTCCATTCTTCCTGTCAATATCAACTCAGCAGTTACCTTGGCTACTCATAGAAGCCTGATGGTTCTCAAAATCTGACTCCCTCATTGCATTATGTCCCTCATATCTTTATATCTTCTAGATCAAAGGACAGTCCTCGGCACACTGTGGGTGTTCAGTGAATGTGTGCCAAATACATTAATAAACTATGCTCTGTATTATAGTTCTCAAGAATGTCTCTTCCAGCCTTATTGACTATTCTGTTCCTCTGATCCATTTTGCATTTCACTGCCCTCTCCTTTCTAAGAACAAACGTTAGCTCCTATCACCAACACTTCGAGTCTGGAGCTCTCTGCACTGGCTTTCAGGACACTTCCTAATCTGGCTCTACCCTATCAGATAGACATACTTCAACATTTGCCTATCGGAAAGCTTTCTCAAAGTGATCAGGTCTCTTGTCTGGTCCTGCATGTGCACATTAATTCCAGCCTGAGTATCTTCTTGCCCATTCATCAAGTCCATTCCCATGCCCTTCCACAGATAGCTCTTTTACCTTCCTTCAAAATAAGGAGATAGAGGATGCAATATGGAAAAAAAATAAAAGTCTTAGTTTATACCTGAAAACAATATGAATCACATACCCTTTTTTCTCTTAAACTGCCCAGGTTTGGGTAATAAATTATATGATATCTCTCCAGATAATGTATATGTAAGTCATGGAGCAAAATGTGTTAACAAAAACCCATGAACTCTTTGAGGTTAAGAACTAGAATATTGCGAATGATAACATTTCTAGAAATTTAGTTGTCAAAATGAATACATTAAACATGAAAAAAATCAGAGTTTTGGTTTCTCTTGAAAGAGCAGAGGGCAGCACTAGGCCCACATTTTCGGGATGGACAAAAAAAAGGAGCAAAACCATGGATCTGGCACTGCCCTCTGGTTTGCCACTGTTCTCATCTGGTCCTCTTGAGTCACCTAGGGTATCTTCTGAGCCCCTGAAGGTAACACTTGAATCTGCTACTACATCTTAGAAAGACAAAAGACCCATGCTTCTGTGCCAGAGTAGCAGAGGAACTGTCACACTTGGAAGAACCTGAGTGGATTGGAAGACATTGGCCACTCTATAAGCAGAAGGTAACTGAGGCCCTGAGGCCAGTAGCAGCTTAATCCAGGTAAGGAGGAAAAAGGGCTCAATAACAAAGTTGCCCAGTAGGGGATCAACGACAGAGAAGGAGAGAACACCATGATTACCATCAGGGCAGAGTGGGGCTTAATGAACAAACTAGAATCAGCTCCCACGGACTCTGTGCTGGCCTGCTTCAAATCTCGCTAGGAATACAGAAGTGTTTGCCCACCATATTGACAAAGCACACCAGGGAGAAGTTCCGTGCTGAAAGCCTGCTGAGCAGACAGCAAGAAACAGAGCAGACTGGGCTGGGAGGTTTAACGCGGGGTGCAGCTTTCCCAGTAATGTGTGTCACCATCTTGTTTGTAGCCCAGAGCCCTGTGAAATGTCAGGAAGTTCTAGATAGAGCCTCCCCTTGAATCACCACATCTACATGACCCAGCTTATCCTCCTCCTCAGTTTCTGCGCAGCTGAAATAAATGCATATTGCTCAATTCTTAATCCCTTACTGAGACTCAGAAAGGGCCCATATTACACACAGTAATAACAGGACAGACTGGGAGCATGGCCTCAGATTTCTGGGGTCCTTGTAATGCATAAGTGGTCTGGAAGGGTGTTTTGCAGTGAGCATCAGGATTTTCTGAAAGGAATTTTTTCTGCTTAAATTTTAAGCCAAAATTCAAGAAAAATACACTAACTGTGGTAAGTTACTTTTCCCTATAGTAGAATAGGTAATATCAAAGAAACTAGATGCAATATTTTACATTCATCTAGTGCCTCTCCTTTATTCAACATTTCAAAACATTTTAGTTAGGAAAGGATAATTTTCAGTCTTGTTTTACAGATGCGGGGATTGAGTAGAGATCAGGATGTTCACTGAGTTGCTCATGTCACACAACAAGGAAGTCACAGAGTGAAGATATCCAGTGGTCTTCTGACCCCAAATGTAAGGTGTTCTCTTCTATACCATACTGTCTCTTGTGGTGGCAGTTCTAATTGTGCTACTTCCTTGTCCCTGGTCTAGAATACATTTCAAACCTTCTCGGCACATATTCGAGCCAAGTCTATTCATACCTCACTTAATAGTCATGGTGTAATGAACACCAGGATGTTTCAGAATACAGTATGGACATGTAAAATTGTTTTTAGGGCCACCTGGGTGCCTAAGTTGGTTTAGCTGCTGGGTCTTGGTTTCAGCTCGGATCATGATCTCGCGGTTTGTGGTTTCCTTTTTTTTTTTTTTAATTTTTTTTTTTGGTAATGTTTTATTTATTTTTGAGAGAGAGAGACAGCGTGAGCAAGGGAGGGTCAGAGAGAGAGGGAGACACAGGACCCAAAGATAGGCTCCAGGCTCTGAGCTAGCTGTCAGCACAGAGCTCGATGCAGGGCTCGAACCCACAAACCATGAGATCATGACCTGAGCTGAAGCCAGATGCTCAACTGACTGAGCCACCCAGGCGTCCCTCGAGGTTTGTGGTTTCAAGCCTTGCATATCCACGATAAAGGCGTGGAGCCCGCTTGGGATTCTCTCTCTCCCCCTTTCTCTCTGCCCCTCCCTGACTTGCACTGTTTTTGTCTCTCTTGAAATAAATAAATAAACTGAAAAAGGGGCAACTGGGTGGCTCAGTCAGTTAAGCATCAAACTTCAGCTCAGGTCATGATCTCATGGTTTGTGAGTTTGAGCCCTGCATCGGGCTTTGTGCAGACAGCTCAGAGCCTGGGGCCTGCTTCCGATTCTGTGTCTCCCTGTCTCTCTGACCCTCTCTCACTCCTTCTCTGTCTCTCAAAATAAATGTTTAAAAAAGTTTAGTAAACTGAAAAAATTATTGCTTTTAAGCATAACAATAAGTTGAACCCAACAAATAATTTATACAATGTGCTACTGAACTTACACTGCCAGTTACTGATAGATTCTTTACACTAACAATCTCTAAACCCCAGGAAATCTTATAAGCTACTTATAATAACTTTTATTTGCTAAATGAGGAAGCTGAAAGCTTGAGTCACTTGCTGAAAATCACACAGACAGTAGACTGCAGAACTAAGTTGCCAACACAGGGCTCTCTGACCCCAAGGTCCATTCCTATTTTCTACACATATTTCAAATGTGACAGTGATACAAAGGCCATTCTACTTCAATCTTTTAGCTTTCCAAATTCTGCTCTTCCATTTTGATGTCCCTCTTAACTTTGTTCAGCACACTGGTCTCTGGAAGGTTTTGAAGTTAAATAAGTCAATGGGGTTTTATGCGATGTAGCTGAAAGAGAAATTTATTAATGAGTTCTTAGACTAGTTTGAGTATTTAGGCCCTGATTCTGAATGGCTTTCTTTCTATTCAAGGACTGGTTATTTATTTTCTTCTGACTGAAAAAGAAGCCATTTGAAGTTTTCAATAAAGAAATGTTTACCATGACATTTGTGTCCTTGGCCTGAGTAAAGCCAGGAAGCTAAGAGATGAGGGATGATAGGGAATCAGCTTAGTCTCTCTGGGAGCAGTTCTCAGTGAAAAAAGACCCTGTTTCTAAGCCTAACACATTCCAAGCTTCACATATTCTAGAATCTTGTCAGCTTTGGATCAACATAAAAATCTGGTCACTGACCTGGCCCTCTCACCTCATAATCTAATACTATACAACACTCCAGGTCAATGCCTATGATGTCCTTTACAAAGCCTCTGAAGCACTGGGATTCCTTTACCTTTGGTACATGAAGGGTTTTCAAAGGGTTTAGGGTGGCATGAGATAGGAAGCTTTAAGAAAGGTATTCCCGGATCTTTAACTTGTATGTGCACTCTTTTTTTATAAGTTTATTTATTTAAGTAATCTCTACATTCAAGGTGGGGTTTGAACTTAAGACCCTGAGACCAAGAGTCACATGCTCCTCTGACTGAGCCAGCCAGGCACCCAAGGTGCACTCTTCTGATGAGGCTCTGATAGTTACTTATCAAAACATTTAATATTTGAAAATAAATGCTGACTAATTCAACTGCAGAATAATAATAATTATAATGATAATAAAAAAGAAAATTTTGACACTTTACATATAGTCTTACAGCCACAGAATAATTTTAAATTTCAATTTATATACATGTTTTGTGAGAAAGAAGTGTAAGTAAAGACTAAATGAAATTAAAGCACAAAGTATATTACATTAGGATAAAATTCTGTGGTGGGAGTGAAATGGAAATATAAATTCGAGGAGAAAAGATAATAATGTAAAATTTCCAACTTTAAGAAAAAAAGTCTGCTCCTATATTTTAAAAATGGAATGAACAATAATTGATATCCAATTGCTGTGATATTTAGACTCCTACGAATTAGTTTAAAAGAATAATGTACGGTTTTCATTTTAAATTTATATAACTGGAAATTACATTATTTGATCTTATTTCAATTTATGAGAATCTTTATATGTTTATTAAAATATATGCAAAGGGTTACATAGCTTTTTTAAAAATGAAAAAGACTTAGAAGACCCACTATTTCCAGTACCAGATTTGGAGTGGCCCATGGTAAGTAGACCTGTGATAGGTTAAGGTTTATAAACTCAATGTCACAGAGTCCAGGTCAGATAGCTTAGACCAGTGACACAGATCTGGTGAGCACTGGACAAATCAACGATCTCAGGCTCTGTCTAAAGGGGCAGCCTTTACTCAACTCTAGTCAAGGAGACTTTAAGATTGAGCTAGGTTTTAAGCACTCTGTTGCTAGGTTAAAGAAAAAAAAAAAAAGAATTTCTGGGTTTCTATGGGATATCTCTAAAAAATTTTTTAAAGATTTTTATTTTCAAGTAATCTCTACACCCAACGTGGGGCTTGAACTCATGACCCCAAGATCAAGTGTTGCATAGTCTACAGACTGAGCCAGCCAGGCACCCTGGAATATCTCTAAATTTTTAATGTGTATTTTAAAAAATGTTAAAATGCTATGAGAATCAAACAAAACCCTCTGTTAGGCCAAATCTGGCCTATGTGTCAACTGTAAATTCAGCTGTAGATGGAATGGCATGTGGACTGCTCCTCTGATTTAACCATATTCTATGATGAATGTCTAGGGGGTGGTGCCTGATTATTATAGTACCTTTTCTAAAAATAGAGGGAACCAATGGTAGAGACTGTTATTTTGGTCATTTTAAGTATTTATTTCCTAACAAGTTTAACAAGCACCAAGGAATGCTAAACTCATCTATAAGTAAGCAGGTCATTCCATACATTCCTGAACCGAATGCATGTAATATTTGTTATATATATAGGACCCACATCTAATTTAATTATCCTGCAAGAATTCATTTTATGTTGCCAGTGGCATAATAACAACCGACCACTTTGTAATGCTGGGGACATAATCTTCCCTGAGGATTATTAGTAATCTGAAAGCCCCATTTTAGTCCTAACGCGAGTGAGCATTTTGGGCAGTTGTTCATTCTCTCCTTCATGAAACTTTCTTCTCCCTTTCCTTCTTTCTCAGCACACTGCAGCCACCTTTGTGTGACCCTTTTCTATTCCCTCTTGAAATGTAGACATTATCCCAGATGTTCTTCCTCTTTCACTTCCTCACCTCTTTTTCTCTCTCCCCTTCATTCTCCCAAGACCAAACCTGTCCATCCTCACAGCTTCAAAAAAATTTTTTTTTTAATGTTTTATTTATTTCTAGGAGAGAGAGACAGCGTGAGCAGGGGAGGGTCAGAGAGAGAGGAAAGACGGTCAAACAGACTGAAACAGGCTCCAGGCTCTCAGCTGGCAGTCAGCCCAGAGCCCGACGCGGGGCTCGAACCCACGAACCGCGAGATCATGACCTAAGCGAAAGTCGGACGCTCAACCGACTAAGCCACCCAGGCGCCCCCATCCTCACAGCTTCAAATACAGTCTCTGCACAGATGCATTTCAAACCAATACCTCCAACCCTAAACCCTCAGCTTAAGATCCTTTAAGCCTGAATGTTTAAGATCTACCAGGCCTAGTAACCAACAAGTCCAAATCTGAACTCACCAGTTTCTCCCTGCAAAGAAATGAATGAACAAATGCTCTTTATATGATGGCTCAGCCTCCGAAGTGAGACGCAGAAGCCTTTCCTGACTGTCCTCTGAGTGTCCCCTCAGCCTTCCTGCTGTGCTCATCTTCTCTTTCTTATTTCCATCCACTTCCCCAGTCTGGGACTTGAACCTCATTCCCTTGGATAATTGTAACAATCTCCCAGCCTCTTCTGGTTTTGCTTCTAAATTTATTCTTCATACTTTTGTAAGAGTTATTTTGCCTCAAAAACCAGTGGGAACATGCCATTCCTCTCCTCAAAAACCTCCATGGCTCACTAGGTTCTATAAAAATCCCACTCCTTAGCATGGCATCCGAGCAGCATTTTAACATTATGTAAAATACCAGCAAGTGTTCTGCTCCCACAAAATGAATCTATTACTAAATGTGTTCCGGAAACACCAGGTTAAATTAAGTGAAGTGGGTTTCTTTACTCTAGGACTTTTTAGAGCTGCTAAAATGCTAATTGAATTGTGAATCTTTGCAGTTTCTCAAATAGGCTCAGTCAGGGGATCCTCCCATTGAGGAGGACTATAAATATCTCAAGGAGGTTGTTCGCTGAAACCCAGTTGGGGAACTACAGTAAATTATTAACCATACAGGTAAATTACTTTTCAGGCCTTTCTCCTGCTGCCTGGATGTACTCACCTTCCGCCCCAGCCATGCTGTAGGCAGGGTGCCTTCTCCCTAGGCACCTATAAACCATGCACCTGTAAGCCCCAGGCCATAGCTCATTCTGCTCCCTCAGTCTGCAGTGCCTTTCCTCCAACCTTCACCTACTTAAAACCTACATATTTTTCAAGAAACAAGTGAGAGGGTTTAAAAAAATTTCATTTATCTCTTCAATAATAATTCTTTTCACTACTTACTTACTCTTTCTTAGATCATCTTTGTGTGAATGTTGATTCCTCCAAGCAAACTCTAAGTGTCATTCATTCACTTTTCCAACAATATTGTTGGATATGAATATTGGAAAATATTCATTTTCCAAGTACTATTCTTTTTAAAAATTTTTAAATGTTTATTTATTTTTGAGAGAGAGAAATCAGGGAAGGGACAGAGAAAGAGGGAGGCACAGACTCTGAAGCAGGCTCCAGGCTCTGAGCTGTCAGCACTGAGCCCAACACGGAGCTCGAACCCACTAACCGCAAGATCATGACCTGAGCCGAAGTCAGACCCTTAACTGACTCAACCACCCAGGCACCACTCCAAGCACTGTTCTTAATATAGGTATATATATATATGTGTGTAGTAAAATACACTTGGAATAATTATTTTAATAGGCTCATCTGAGCATGGACATATCTCCTTGCTTGCACATCTAGAAATGAAAAGTTCACTGACATTTTTATAACACTGACAGTTCAAGATCTTTCTCACGGCAAAAGAAAAAAACGTGCAGGGGCACCTGGCTGGCTCAGTCGATAGCATGGGACTTTTGATCTCAGGATCCTAAGTTCAAGCCCCATGTTGGGGTAGAGTTTACTTAATAATTTTAAAAAAATGTTTAAAGGAAAGGAAAAAAACCTGCATATTTGATTTGAAAACAACTATCCATTGGGGTCACAGACTGAGTGGGATTGAACATGTAGGAGGAGCCAGTGAGATACTATATGTGATGGTGTTTGGAAAAGGGCAGAACTATACGCGGTGCATTATACTGCCTTTGAAATTTTTTGCTCCTAAGACACTCCAGGTCTCCTTGGCAGGTCCGAGGCAAAACTCTGAGTGAGATTCCTACCAGACTGTCTTACAATACTGAACTTGTCTCAATGGTATCTTGGTGTTATACGTCAAGATTCCAGGACAGAGACATTTATGTTTAGAGAATGCCTTTTTCTTAAAAGCAAATTATAAATTATTTTTGGATTGTGTTATATTTGGTGCCAAGAACAAACTATCCTAAAGTTTGGCTGGGATTAGGAATGGGTCATGAGAATCAGGATGTGCACTTCATGGGAAGAAGATATAAGCTGTAGCATAGCAAGAGTGCCTACTTCTAATGTGGTTTGTGGGTTCATACATACCAGTTTTTAATGCAAATATCAAGTCATCAAACTCCTGGGACTCTTCATCGGCTATTAATGAGCCCTGGCCATATCCTCCAGAGGAAGGGAACGTGGCGCCATTCTGTGGACTTGGCTTCAAGTCAGGGCTGGCCTGACTGCCTTGTTGGAAGGATGCTCTCTCCCAATCAGGTGGCACCTTTTTGGTGTAGGGTAGGGAGAAAAGGAAACCATAACATCAACACCTAGCTATTCACTCTGATATCTACATGAATAATTTATTTCCACATTCTCATTACAAAACCCACGTGAAGGGACTGTTGAACTGTTTAGAATAAGACCTCTTTAATCTTACCATTTGTCCTCAGAGACAACTGAATCTGGTGTTTCTCAACAATTTGTCTGTTAGCATTACTTATAGACTTTTATGTGGTCATGTGTGGGGAAATAAAATTATTTCTTGAACCCAAACAACAGGTTTTAATTTTTTGTAGGATGCATGGAATGAAAACTGTTAAGAATATAATAACTGGGGGTGGGGGCAGGGCTGGAGGGGGCATGGAGTGGTGGACAAAGTAGCCAAAGGGGAGTAAAAGGTACAAACTTCCAGTTATAAATTAAAAATTCACATAATCTTTGGATTAAATGATTAAAAAGATATTTCTAACCTAAAATGATTAAATATATTCACTTCCCTCTTGGTCACTGATAAACCACTCCTTAATCCTTCCTTGCCTAGTGCTTTCCCTTCTCTGCATGGCTTTCTAGAATGTGGCTGACAGTCCCTCATTGACAGCTGGATCAAGGCCAATTCTTAGCCTCTGAAGAATGCAGAACACACATGAAGGGTGCACCATTGTGCAACACCCTACATGACCACTCAAGCAGTGGCTCAGGCCCAGTAACTTAATTGTCACAGCTGCTCTCTCCCTATACAGGGTTTTCTGAGAGACTACAGGGGTGCCTCCTACTGAGAAAAGTGACCTGAGGACTGTAAGGATAATTTGAGAGAAGATTAAACCTTAAAATATTTCAGTAAGAAGTTGACCATCTAGAGCAGCACTGCTCAACAGAGCTTTCTGTGATGACACAGATATTTTATATTTTATATTATATTTATATATTTTATATCTGTGTTCTCCATTATGGCAGCCACCGAACACATGTGGCTACTGGGCACTTGAATGTTGCCGGGGTGAGTGATGAACTGAATTTCTAATGTTATTTAATTTTACTTAGATTGAATTTAAATAGCTGCACATGGCTAATGGCTATTGTATTGTATAGCTCAGATGTAGACAAATGCTAGATTGGATAAACAATCAAAAAGGACCAAAAAAAAATTTTTTTTAAAGATTCACTCCTGAATCGTTGGTTCTAAAAATATCCATTTCTATTGGTACCAACTACAATGTGAAAATAATTCCATTTTAACAACGCTGGGGATATAAAAATGGTACTTGATTTCTAAAAATGTAAGGGTACTAAAGACATATCCCAATTCTTAAATATTGTACTTGTGATCACTTACATATTTTAAATTTGACCTAACATGAATAAAATTCCTTTCAAGATTAATATGGGAGACAAAAAATATCACTGAGCAGGTGGATTATCTATCTACATACCTACCTACCTATTTACCTACTTACCTATCGATAAACCATTACCTTTTCAGACAGATGCACTTTGATTTCTTGCAAGTATTCAGGATGCAAACACAAATACTGTTTCTCTTGGTTCTTTTTTTAATGTTTACTTATTTATTTTGAGAGAGATAGAGACAGTGCAAGCAGGGGACGGGCAGAAAGAGAGTCTGACAGGGGGCTCGAACTCAGGAACGGAACTTAGGAAACTTGAGATCATGACCTGAGCCAAAAACAAGAGTCTGATGCTTCACCAGCAGAGCCACCCAGGGGCCCCTCCTCTTGGCTCTTTAATACAGGGAGGGCAATGTGAGCTATGTAAGGAAAGATAAGCAAGCCTGCCTGGGGCACTGCAGAAATGGTCAGGGACTTGCATACTGTCTCTTCCTGGACAAATGTCTTCAGGTAGGTTTAAACTCTGAGCAGTGGTCCCAGTGCTATGGGTAGCATTACTGACAGACTGGTGGCAATATGATTTAGACAAAGGATAGCAAAATGATGTGGACAGAATGCAGAGAAGGGTGGGAGGTGGATCTCACAAAGGACATAGGGGACAGATTTTCTAGCAATGCTGCTGAAGCCCTCTTCCAAGCTATTGCCCTAAAATATTTTCCGGTACTTAAATTAAAAAGAGTTTTAGCCTATTTTCTTTTCACTGAGTGTTTGTTGGGATTGAAGTAATGAGCTGGGGTGGGTGAAGAAAGAGAGCGGAGAAAGTATTTTTAGGAAGAACAGTATTTAAAAAACCCATTTCCGAAGCACATTCAGTCACTGCCATGTTAAATTAGGAAGATTTTGAAGAAAGAGACGATGAATTATGCTCTGACTTCCCACTACAAACTGCTGGCTGGTTTAGCTCACAGGGCAGGGAAAAAAAGAATTAGATAACAGGCACGATACCACAGTAAGCAAGTCAAATACCACTGATCAGAGGCTGTCAACAGGAAAGGGGTTTAAAACGCACATAGTACATTTGAACCTGCACTCATCTCGAGGTGAGTGGAGAGAGGCAGGGAGAGAGAAAGAGGGGCAGGAGGGGAGAGAGGGGAAGATGGGTAGGGAAGGGAGAGAGGAGGAGGGAAGGGGAAGGAAGGGGAAGGAGGGAAGAACGTGAGCAAGTGCAAGAGCAAGGGCAGGGCAGGCACCTCCTCCATAGCACTGATAAGGTTCTGCGTGGATTTGCTGATTTCCCCTCCAGCAGGAGGCATGCCACTCCCTGGTGTGAAGAAGGCTGTGCTGGGTCCAGGATGCCCATTCATTTCCACTGTGTAGCTGGCCTTCATAGGGCAGCACGTCTGGTTGTGTAGAATGAAATAAACCACAAAAACATAAAGCCCCTGCAAAAGAAAATAAAACTAGCTTGTTAAAGGAAGTCTGGCTACCACAGCTGAAAAATAAAGGTGGTTATAAGCATAGCCGATTTTCTATCAGTGTTCTCCAAATTCTATCTGAAGCTGGGAATTATAGAACATGTTACAAGTCTAACAAGGGGCCATTGTAAATTTCTGAATGTCACAAAAAAAGTTTTCCCATGTTATCTGGGAAACGTGCCCTCTCACTAAAAAGAACAAAACCAAATTTCTTTTTCTTGTTTAAAACACAAGTGACTCTGAAATCTAGCCCTACAAATACACGAAAACAGAACTGCAGATGTATATCTGATCAGCCGTGTAGCTTTTTGTTTTAGAAAGCCAACCTCTTGGGGCACCTGGGTGGCTCAGTCGTTTAAGCGTCCAACTTTGGCTCAGGTCATGATCTGACGGTTCGTGGGTTTGAGCCCCACGTTGGGCTCTGTGCTGACAGCCAGCTCAGAGCCTGGAGACTGTTTCAGATTCTGTGTCTCCTCTCTCTGACCCTCCCCTATTCATGCGGTCTCTCTCTCTCAGAAATAAATAAAACATTAAAAAAAAGAAAAAAGAAAGAAAGCAAACCTCTTGCCTTCTAAAAAAAACTACTCTTTTCCCATGGATCTCACTTTATTTTCATTTTTTTCTTCGCAAAATGGTTGAAGTGAGGATCCTAGAGATCCGACCAGCTTCTAGACTTCCAGAAGGGCAGCATAATTGAGACTTCTGACTGTTTATATAGCTCACTGACTTATTTCATTTGAGAACAGAATCACTGGGTAGAGACTGAGAGGAACTCTGTAGATTGTTCAGTATTTGGCTTGCGTTCCTTCTCAGCGAATGTTATAGGAGACAACAAAGCTATGTTGTGTGTTCTTAAAGATCTGCTGGCCCTTTACATTCTTTTGCAACCTAGTCAAACTCTTGACAATTACTCTGCTTCCTTCACAGTGAGCAACTCAGATTTTGTATTTGTGTTCCAGACATGGCCTACACTGACTGTCCTTCATGATTTCTACAAGGGATCTACTGTATACTTCTAATGGTGCTTCTATAATGCTTGGTAATTTTGACCTTTGTACTCAGCCAATAAAATACGTTAAATTGCGGCTTTTGTATCTGTTAATCTTGATGTTTAAGTTTTGGAAGCAATAAGAATCTCTTTAGTTATGATAAGTCTTACATTAATCCACAAAAATGAAAGCAAGACACTCAGCTTATTAAAGAAGAAAAGGAGTTAACGTTAACATTATTCATAAAATACAAGTAAGTATCTTCATTTTGTAAAGGTTGCATTCTCCCGTGGTTCATGACATTTCTAGGAGTATGGAAGCAATAACGCAAATAATATACTTGTGGGCTTGAAACTTATATCTGTTGGCATAAATAGCAAAAAGTTTATTAGAAAATACTCGAGGCATAAGAATGACAATTGATTTTTAATAAAATGAAATTTGAGAGCAATCTGCACGATGGACATGCTGGCATCTGAGCTCTGTTGCCTTTTCTAGAATACTGCCATAAATTAGGTCTTTCTCCCCTTTCTGGTAAAATGACCCCTTCCTGAGTTGGTACTCAATCTACATAATTAACAAATATGTTTTAAAATCAGTGGTTCATCTGCTAAAAATACTTAAAAAATTTTTTAATGTTTACTTTTGAGAGAGAGACACAAACACAGTGAAAGTGGAAGGAGGGGTAAGAGAGAGGGAGACACAGAATCCAAAGCAGGTTCCAGACACTGAGCTGTCAGCATAAAGCCCGACACGGGGCTCAAACCACGAACCGCGAGATCATGACCTGAGCCAAAGCTGGATGCTTAACCAACCGAGCCACCCAAGTGCCCCCTAAAAATACTTTTTTTTTTTTAAAATTTCTAGGAGAGAGAGAGACAGCGTGAGCAGGGGAGGGTCAGAGAGAGAGGGAGATACAGACTCTGAAATAGACTCCAGGCTCTGAGGGGGCAGTTAGCACAGAGCCCAACGCGGGGCTCGAACCCACGAACCGCGAGATCATGACCTGAGCAAAAGTTGGACACTTAACCAACAAAGCCACCCAGGCGCCCCCCCAAAAATACTTTTAAATATAATTACCTTAACCACAATATACAGTTAGTGACAGAAACATTTGTTTCCTTTTGAATTAGGGTTGTTCTGTTTGTTTTTGAGCAACATCAGTATTTTAAATTATGTAAGATAAATGAATTCATTTCACATGCAGATGATGATATGAATGTTAGCAGAAACAAATCTTCCTGAAAACACACACACACATCCAAAATTTTTCTTGTACAAGTAATTTTTCACATGGGTATGACCTAACTAAATTGGCCACAGCAATAGACAAAACAGGAAAAAAATTAAACTGTCAGCCTTAAAAACTGTGAGAATGTCCCTGATTTATTTCAGGATTTTTCTAAGTGTTACGAAGAGATAGGGTAAAAGTTAGATCAGGAAACAAAAACCATGCTTTAAAATCTATCTCTAAGGACCCATTTGTTAAAACAGCACATTCTCTCTTGTTTGTTTTTATATCTAGCCTTTTGTGCTTCAGGGAAGGAATTGCCTGCTGAAAATAACTTGCATGTGAAAACTACATGTGGGTTTTTTTTTTCTTTTTCTTAACAAAATACATATACAGTAAATACTTTGAAACTTTTAGATGTGCTCCCAGGAAACATAAACACTGCTAAAATGAAAAGAAAAGAATGTTTAAATGCAGATTGTGTGACATTTGCCTGGGTCGGGGCCCAGCCTTGGCAAATACAGAAAAGGGAGCTTCTTTATCTAAAGTACTCAGGCATGGAGATTTCTGACCTCAGAGTGAAAACAAGTTCCTTTCCCAAACACTGCATGTTAAATCCCAGGCTCTCTCTTGTATGCTAGTCTGTAAAATAATTTAAGAGAAAACCTAGAATCTCAAGTGTTCAATCCAAAATGCTAACCATCTACTATATGTGCATGGTTAGACACTGAGATGCGAAGAGAAAACATCAGATTCCTACTCTCAAGTTGCTCACAGAGCCAATATCTTACAAAATAATAGGTTAACTCTTTTATTTTTTTTTTTTTTGCAAATAGTTTATTGTCAAATTAGTTTCCACATAACACCCAGTGCTCATCCCCACAAGTGCCCTCCTCCATGCCCACCCCTCCTCCCCCCCACATCCACCAGTCCTCAGTTTTTGTCAGCATTCAAGAGTCTCTAGGTTAACTCTTTTAGAAGCAAGCCCTATATAATCTATCCATCTGTTGTCCCTATGCTTTACTTAGGGAAGGCTGACAGAAGGGGATTCTTTCCGTGTATTGCTATTTTGATTATTTTGTTGAATCTCCTACTACGATGATGAAAAATACTTTCAGAGTCTATAGTTAGATTGAATCTGGATGAACCATACTACTACACCCAATTTTTTATTTTATTTTTTTGATTCAGGCATTTACTGTTCAGTGAGACACAAACAGACCATAATATCTAAAGGAATAAAAAGATGCTCCTAGTATCATCAAAGAGGAACGTAAGTCCAGGAGATGTAGCTGCTTATCTCAGTAATTTCTATCAGTTCCATAGGGGGTGGGAAAGAATCAGTGTTGCCATTTGAATGACTTTCCCTGAAAAGTGGTGGCAGAGTAAAACAGGAAGTTGACTAAGCCGCCTGCTTCTGAAGGAAGTGAAGTCCTGGGACTTCGCACTGATTTGGAGAACTCATCTTCACTCTGAAAGGGTCTCCCTCTGAGGACTATGATACAGCCCTCAAACAGGAGCAGTTAATTTTGGCAGGACTTGAAAAAAAGATCTCAGAAGAGGGTGGAATCCAGGTATTCAAACCATAGCTACAGGCAAGCTGTCACAGTCAGCAATCCCCTTTGTCTCTGCCTCTCCCTTTCCATAATTCTTTCAAGTTACAAAAAATGTGGTTAAAAAATCAAATGCAGGGGCGCCTGGGTGGCTTAGTCGGTTAAGCGTCCGACTTTCTCTTAGGTCATGATCTCGCGGTTCGTGGGTTCGAGCCCCGCGTCGGGCTCTGTGCTGACTGCCAGCTCAGAGCCTGGAGCCTCTTTCAGTCTGTGACTCCCTCTCTTCTCTGACCCTCCCCTGCTCACGCTGTCTCTCTCTCTCTCCTAGAAATAAATAAAACATTAAAAAAAATTTATGAAAAAAAAAAATCAAATGCATTCTAGGAGCCCATTTAAAAACAACTGCCCAGTCCCATTTCTTTAATTTTAAATTGGCTCTAAATAAAGTGAAACATTAGCTCACTATTTAGTTTTTCCACGTCCCACACAAAGTGTGACAGACTACACTGTGCCCTCCACCAGTGAGCATTCACACACTCATTCAACAAGAGCTCTCACCCATCCTGAGCTAAATGTGTTCAGCAACCTGACATACTGACTCCACACGATCTCTACTTCTAATATTTATTTTAGTTTCTGGCAAAGAGTTTTGGCCAATGATACAGATAAAAGTGGGCTGGTGATAGTGCCTAGCCTGCCATTAAACACAAAGAATTAAATGTCTAGGCACTTAAATGTAAAGTTTATAGAGGTGCCAGAATTTAAATATTTGAGGAATAAAAAGCTCGTTTTGTACAGGGAATGAGGAATTGGTCTTACAGACACTGTACATCTCACTGTATGTCACAAAAGCTGAACAACTGTGCTGTCAGTAGTTGGAACTAACTATGATTCATAGAATTTGAAAATAAAAGAGATTTTGCTAATATAAATTCCAGGGAACCAAGATGAAAAAGACAGAGATCAAAGGAATTAAAGAAGCTAATAGAGGGAAAAAAAACCCTCAAGAATTGTTCATTGCTATCCTTGAAAAGGGGAATCTAAAGAATGATAACTGAAGATGAATAAAAAGACATAATATTAATATGATAATAATTTCTTTTAAAAGAAAAAAATAACTGAACCTGCAGATTGAAAGCATAACACTATGTACCAGGGAGATTTTGATACAGATTCCTTAATTCCAAATCATTTACTCAGTTTTAAACTTTATGATATTCAAACAGAAAAAAAAAGGCATTCTCTTGGTAAGTGGTAAATTTTAGGGTAGCTTCAGACTTCATTACATCAACTACTGATGCTAAAAGACAATGGAGCAATATCTATTGAGTTCTGAGGGAAAAAAAGTGGTCCAAGAATATTATACTCAGCCAAAAGA
The DNA here is from genome assembly GCA_017311185.1 of Proteles cristata cristata. NCBI lineage: Eukaryota > Metazoa > Chordata > Mammalia > Carnivora > Hyaenidae > Proteles > Proteles cristata. Next base: position 3,802,291 of record JAESUZ010002988.1, read on the forward strand.
GCATTTGAAATTATCAACCATTAAAAAAAATTCTAGGAATGCAGCACCAACGTATCTTCTTGGGTGGGGGTAACCCAAACTACATGATAATAAAATATAACTATGAAAGAGATGAATTGCCCGTACAGAGGAAAACACAGAATTCAGTAGGAAGATGGCAAAAGGATCATGTGGGGCACCTGGGTGGCTCAGTCAGTTAATGTCCAACTCTTGATGTCACGGTTGGTGGGTTCAAGCCCTGTGTCAGGCTCTGACCTAGCAGTGTGGAGCCTGCTTGGGATTCTCTCTCTCTCTCTCTCTCTCTCTCTTCTAAATAAACTTAAAAAAAAAAAAAAAAAGAAGAATCATGTAAAAAGACCTGTATCTATGCATGTAGATATAAAATCAATACTGAACAAAATAGTGAGAATTACAGAGAGTCAAATGAAAAGGTTAAGTCTAGACAACTTAAAAAACATAATATTAACTTAAAAAATCATAAGGTTCTGGGAGAGGAGATGGGAGCTCTGAGTATTGATGATTCTATCTTTTACAGCATTTAGTCAATCAATACTATAAAATTAAAATACCTAAGCAATAAAAAACACTGATTCTAATCCTTTCCCCCCCCCCCAATTTTTTTTTTTTTAAATTTTGAGATAGAGAGTGAGCTTGGCTGTGGGGCAGAGAGAGAAGAGAGAGAATCCCAAGCAGGCTCTGTGCTATTAGTGCAGAACCTGACTCAATCTAACAAACCGTGAGATCACAACCTGAGCCAAAATCAAGAGTTGGATGCTTAACTGACTGACCCACCCAGGCACCCTTCTAATCCTTTAATGTATTTATAATTTCTTGCCTTTTCTTTTTTTTATAAAAGTAAGCTCTATGACCAACTTGGGGCTTGAACTCACAACTTTTAGATCAAGAGTTATATGCTCCTCCAAAGGAGCCAGCCAGGCACCCCAACCTCGAATATCTATATTTGTGGTATAGAAAATTTTTTTGAAATTCAACAATTTCATTTTACTTTTTCTAATGAAATATTCAAGTAAATTTAGTTTTGTATGTTACAGCAACTATAATATGGTCACATATTTATAATTTACTTGTAATCAGACATCCAATCATATTTAGTAGGACCAGAAAGGTGTCTAGAATGATGTGCACTTAATGTTACTTTTATTTTTAAATAGCCAATGGTATTAAAGAGACTTAATGACATATATATGTATAAAGGAGGAATGATCTTAAAAATGATCCTTTTTTTCTAATGCCTTATTTGCTCTTTCTGGTGCTCTTCATTCCTTTCTTTAGAACGGGATTTTTCTCATACCAGTTTCCTTTCCCTTTAGCCTGCAGAACTTCTTTCTAGCATTTCTTATAGTTGAGATATGTTAGAAATAAATTCTTTCAACTTTTGTCTGCCTGAAAATGTCTTTATTCCATCTTCATTGTATTATTATTATTTTTGAATGATTTATTTTATTTTTGACAGAGAGACAGAATGTGAATGAGGGAGGGACACAGAGAGAGCGAGGCATAGAATCTGAAACAGGCTCCAGGCTCTGAGCTGTCAGCACAGAGCCGGATGCAGGGCTCAAACTCAGGAACCGTGAGACCATGATCTGAACTGAAGTTGGACGCTTAACCGACTGAGCCACCCAGGTACCTTGCATCTTAATTTTGGAGTGATATTTTCACCAGATATAGAATTCTAGGTTAACAGATTTTTTTGGTTGTCGAGGGACTTCGAAGATACCATTTTTTGTCTTCTGGTTTTCCAAGGTTTCTAATGAAAATAGCATTTGTTTTTATCATTATTTTCTTGTATGTAATGTTCCCTTTACTTCCCCAAGCTGTCCCCATCATTTTCAATTTAGATTTTCAAGAATCTGTGATATACCTGGGTATAATTTTCTTTGCTGGGGGTTCTCTTAAGCTTTTTGGATTTGTGGTTTTGGCTATAGAATTTGAAAAATTCCTGGCCATCACTGTTTCTGTTATGGTCACCTAATGTTTATGAGGATTATTTTTGAAGAGATTCTAAAAGACTTTAACCTTGGGGTGCCTGGCTGGTTCAGAAAATAAGAGCATGTGACTCTTGATCTTTAAGTTATGAGTTTGAACTTCATGTTGGGTGTAGAGATTACTTTAAAAAAGTTTTTAATCTTTATGCTTTTATTCTTTGTTTCAGTTCTTTATAGTAAATATTTATCATTTTTTCCAAATAGTGGTTTTTTGAAAATACTATAAACAAATTTTTCAGTGTATTAATAGAGATCAATTGTATATAATGGAAACATGGACATGTAGATCATTTATTATTGTTTTTCTTTTCCATATTTTAAAAACTGAAACATAAAGATATTAAAATAATAGGCATAATGTTTTTGGAGCCACAGGGAAAATATGCAATTTTGCAATATGAAAAATCTTCTCATTTTTGTGGAGGCCCTATGAATGACCTAAGCAAAACCATCTATATTTTAGACAGTCTAAGAAAGTGCACAAAATGATGCAGGACAAGGGAATTTGAGAAATGAAATCTTCATTAAAATTCAATTTTAAGCTGAAAAAAATCACAAATTTTGGATTTAAAATAAAAACAGCATCTTCCATTAAACCTTACCCTCCTATGAAAGCCAAGTGACTATGTCCAGTTCACCACTGTGCTTTAAATTTGTAGCATGGACCCTGGTACACAAAAGGAGCTTAAGAAATATTTGTGAAGTAAGAGATTACAGTTTTTAAACTTCAGCAGCAGGTGAGAGTGGGATGGCGGGTGGGGTCAACATGAGTCTGAGGCATGTGATGGTTTCAGTCCTCTATTTCTCTCATTATATAGTTAAGTGATCCAGTAGATGCTCAATAAAATTTTGCCATCTCACATGTTAGGTACACATGTTAGGTACACTGCCAAGACTATCTCATGGGAGAAGCAAGCATTTACTTCTGTCTGGGTCTCTGCTTTTCTGGGCTAGTGCCCTTCTGATGGTAGGCTTGGTTGGTGCTGAGCTCCCAGGTGGCTTCCTGGCTCACTAAGCTCTCAGGTGACTTCCTGGCTCTCTGTGGCTTCTCTGCTGGGGCTGGGTTTGTATATTGCTGCTACTGCTTCTTGTGGCCACTTTCCCTCAAAGGGTTTCACAGTTTTCTACTTTTGCTCTTCCTTTGGCCTACTGCTGTTTTGTATTGCTAGTGACTTGGCAGCAAAGACAATGGATTTCATGCCAGTGACAGTACTGAAAAGATAAATCCAGTATTTGTGCATTTGTACATTTTTTAAGGTATGAGATAAGTAGGAATTACATCGTTCTTGCTTCTTATTTCTTTTATCTCTTATTTTTCAGTTTCAGTGGCTTTTGTTGATGTTGTTATTTATGATAAGAATCCACAATCTGATGTGTGCATTAAATATATAGAGAAAGGAAACAAGTGAGTTCATCTTGATGGCCATTGGTTAGTCAGCACAATAGAAATACTTCAAAATCTATGGGAATATTTATTTCCTGAATGTTTTTATAAATTATTTGGATGGGATAGGCAATTATCTAGTGTTCACCATAGGTTATGTTAAGTTCTAAAATTTTCTATTTTAAGGGACACGATCTATTCAGAACTAGTAGAGCCAATACAATTTCAGTTGGCTTAGTTTGTTGACTTCACACAGGTCTATGACTAAAATATTGGGTTAGCAGGTCTTCACCTTGAAGGTTTGGACTTAGAAAGATGTCTGGGTTTTTGTTTTTTAATGTTTTTAATTTATATTTGAGAGAGCGCAAGCAGATGAGGGGTAGAGAGAGGGGGACAGAGGATCTGAAGTGAGTTCTGTGCTGACAGCAGTGAGCCTGATGTGGGGCTTGAACTCATGAACCACAAGATCATGAAATGAGCCAAAACTGAACGCACAACCAACTGAGCTACTGAGGTGCCAGAAAGATGTCTGTTCTAAATTTTGTAATTACTAGGGATAACAATTTTATATGTTTTTATCATATATATCTAGAGTATAGGTAAGATTTTTTTTTTTTCAGGCAAAGTTTCTATCTACAGTTTAAGGACATATTTCCCTGCGTGTCACTTAATGGACACAAAAAACATTTGGTCAGGCTTCTTTGTAATAAATATTCATGAAACAAAAGACAATTATTAGGTCGTGCCTCAGCAATCTCATCTCCAGATATGATCCCTCTTTTCAGCCTTTACTCTTGATTCTTAGAAGAAGGTTCATCTCTAAGACTATGATTGCTCATGCTTCTGTTAAGTTTCAAAGCATGGAACACTAATCAGTCATGATATTACTTATTAGGAGCCAGACCATTTCTGCCAAGACAGAAGAAAAATTAAGTTGCGTGTATCTGTGTATGTGTGTGTGTGTGTTGTTATAAGAACACAGAGCTCTGACCACACTAACCATCTGCTTTGAGAGTACCTAGATTAGAAAAATTTCAGAAGTACAGACTGAATTGGGTGGTAGACCTGAGGGGTAAAGACTAGAGGTGGTCATTAGAGTAGAGAGATGGAACTAAATAATGTAGAAGAGGTTTGGAATCTGAGAATAATTTTTTATAGTTTTAATAAGAAGTGGTGAAGAGAACTGAGTTGGAAGGGGCTTTGAATGTAAAACATATTTTTCAAATTAAAATGATAAAAATACCAAATTGTGCCATGATTATTTATTTAAATCTTCTTATATCTATAAATACTTTTTAAGAATATAATTTTAAACTATTTTTGGTTTATTCTGAGAAACCTCTGCCACAGGCACTGGAAATACCCAAAGTTTGCACATGGAAATAATATGAATAATAATAATAACAGAAAGAGTAACAAATAAAACAAAATAATTAAAGTAAATTGTCTTCATGCTCTCTAGTTGGTTTTTCTATGCAGAAAAGATTATTCAAATCTTTGCTTTTAGTTTTGTCTAACAGTAAAATGTTTGCAAGATCATTGTCATGACCAGCAAACTATGGTCATAAGTCACAATGGCTCATTGCTGATGTGTATATATATATCAAACTACCATGATATACACTTTAAATATCTTACAATTTTATTTGTCAATTATTGCCCAATAACCCTGAAAATAAAACTCATTAAAAAAAAAAAAAACAAACTACTGGGGTGCCTAGGTGGCTCTGTCAGTTAAGCATCTGACTCTTGATTTCAACTCACAGTTTGTGAGACTGAGCCCCGAGCTGGGCTCTGCACTGACAGCACAGAGTTTGCTTGGGATTCTCTCTGTTTACCCGTCCCCACTTGCACCCTTTCTCTCTCAAAAATAAATAAACATTAAAAAAAGCCCTACGGATACATATAACAACATCAATGAATCTCAAAATCAGCATTCTGGATAAAATAAGCCAGACACAAATGAGTACTTACTGTATGGTTTTACTGACACAAAATTCCAGAACATACAAATTTATATAGAGAGACAGAAAACAGACTAGTGGTCGCCAGGCTCTGGAGCAGAGGGACAGATGTTCTGCAGGTGGGCCTGGGAATCTTTTGGGGTGATGGAAATGACTGTGGTTTCATGGGTGTGTAATCACACTGTTTTTTAAAAGCTTGAGGACAAACCAGAGCTTTGAATTTGTTGTTTTAACAAATTGGACACTAATCTTTTAAACCAAGGGTCAGCAAACTTTCTGAGAAGAGTCACATAGTAAATATTTTAGAGTTAGCAGGACATAACAGTCTGTGTCAAAAACGATCTGAAAACTTTAATTTCATACAATTTCCATATGTCACAAAATATTACTCTCTTTTCTATTTTTTGCCCAACATTTATAAATGTGAAAACCATTCTTAACTCTACTAGTACTTTTAAACCTGGCTCTTGTCAACATCCTTTAAAATGCCTTTTTGAAGGCTTTCAGAATCTAGCATTCTGAGATCGGTTAACCATTCTATGGATTAAGCTCAATTGTTTGGACAGTGGTAGGCAAAGAATAGTGTGGATGATGATGAAAAGGGGGAAAACTGGATGATCCAGTGCCAATAAAAACAGGAAGGATTCACTTCGCTGTGGAAGCTAAGTTAAATATCACACATGTAGAAGTGAAAACATGTAAGATTATATTAAGTACTAGACTGGAGATCAGGAGAGAAGGCAAGGTTAGAGAAATAAGTGTGGAAATAGCTGTGCAGTAGTAGAAGCAGAAGCCACATCATTATAGGATTATTTTAAGGAAGACACGATAAAAAGGCTGAGTGCTCAGGATTAAAAACAGCTGGAGGACATGAACAGGGAGACAAATCAGTGAGGTAAACAAAAACAACTGATAGGTCAGGGAGGAGGACAGCTACAACGAACTATACCAAGGGAAGCCAAAAGAAGATTCCGTTCCAGAAGAATGAGGTGGTCTACACTGTCAAAAAAGACATCAAGAAGACCAAAGAGGCATTTGTTTATAACTAATGTCACTGGGGAAAACAATGATGAAAGCAACAGTAAGAACAGACTGAAATATATAATATATAGTGCTGTCCAGAAAAAGGACCCTGAGGATAGGGAATTACTGGATCCATGAAATGTTATTAGCTACTTTGTAAAGTATATGTTAACACTGAATGGGACCGCCTCCCCCAACTACTTGATTCATTATTATTCTTATTCAGAGCAAAAGACTACACAGTACAGAGGCAAATTCCTTTATTTTTTATTTTTTTAATGTTTTTTTTTTTTTTTCTAGGAGAGAGAGAGAGAAACAGCGTGAGCAGGGGAGGGTCAGAGACAGGGAGTCACAGACTCTGAAACAGGCTCCAGGCTCTGAGCTGGCAGTCAGCACAGATAAGGCAAATTCCTTTGAACTGCAAACTAAACCAGGTGTCCATCTGAAAATACTGAATGAAAGTTGAATATATTTTCTACAATGATGGATTAATGTGGGTGTGCCTTCCTAACAATTTTACATCTTCTCTGACACCAAGGTCCCTTCCGAAAGTGCCTAATTTTTGTGTTCCTGACTCATTCCTGTTCCACAAGTTGCTGAAAGCAGATAGTCAGCCAGACACATAACTTCTGTATTTCTAAATCTTTAATACTGCCTTTTTTTTTTTTTTGCTATGACAACCTTTATTGTTTCCATTTGGTCCACAGTTTGGGCAAGGGCTCCAGGGTGGTTAAAAGGATGCCTACTGGCTAAGGAAGAACTCAGGCAGAAGCCCCAGCACCAGGGGGATGCCAGAGGGGCCCCTCATATGCTGGGCTCCCGAGGGTCCTACTCGTTATGTTGCTTTTTTTCAATTAAAAAACAATTTTTTAAGTTTACTTATTTGAGAAGAGTGTGTGTGTGTGAGCAGGGGAGGGGCAGAGAGAGGGGGGCAAGGGGGAAAATCCTAAGCAGGCTCCACAGTGTAGAGCCTGATGCAGGGCTCAAACTCATAAAACCACGAGATCATAACCTGAGCTGAAACCAAGAGTTGGATGCTTCACCAACTGAGCCACTCAGGTGCCCCTTGTTATGCTGTTTTTAAAAGGAAAAAAAAAATCTAGTAAACTTTTAAGAAATTCTTCATCACAATGTTGTTAATCAAATATCAAAGACAATCTAAACGGCCTTGTTTTAGAAACATTCTCAGGTGAATCAATTTCAAAATAATGACATAGTTTGTGTGGACTTTTTAATAGAAACGTGTAACTCAACATCCTATGTTTTACTTTACTGAAAAACACAGGTATAAATCATACACTGAGGAGACAAGAATAGGTTTCTCACTACAATTGGCAAAGCTGGCAAATTCTGGGATCTCTCACCAACATATAAAAATTCTTTGAGGTATCACACTTCTGGAAGTTTTCACATTTATAAAGATACTATATCATCTGAACAGAAATCAGTATAACAATTCCAGATATTAAGAACCAGGATAGGGGCGCCTGGGTGGCTCAGTTGGTTAAGCGTCCGACTTCAGCTCAGGTCATGATCTCACGGTTTGTGGGTTCGAGCCCCGCGTCGGGTTCTGTGCTGACAGCTAGCTCAGAGCCTGGAGCTTGTTTCAGATTCTATATCTCCCACTGTCTCTGACCCTACCCTGCTCACACTGTCTCTCTTTCTCTCAGAAATAAATAAAACATTAAAAAATTTTAAAAAAAGAACCAGAATAAATATTGTCAAATACTATTTGTTATGATTTTCAAATGCCCTTATCTGATGACTAAAGAGCTACTATAGGGACAAATCATTTAATATCTTTTTGTTATAATTTTTCTGACCAGAGAAGGACACTCAAGTTTCTTCAGGTATACTCCATGAAATACTTGATTTACTATCAAAACTCTAAAAAAGTTCTATGGGCATTTTAATTTTAAAGGGTAAGAATAGGGGCATCTAGGTGACTCAGTTGGCTAAGCGTCTGACTTTGGCTCAGGTCATAATCTCACAGTTTCTGTGTTCAAGCCCCACATCGGGCTCCGTACTGAGAACTCAGAGCCTGGAGCCTAATTCGGATCCTGTGTCTCCCTCTCTCTGCGTCTCCCCAATGTGCTCTGTCTGTCTCTGTGTCTGTCAAAAATAAACAAACAAACAAATAGAAAAACATTAAGGAGCAAAAACATAAAACAGCCCTAATTCATTGCTAGCATTTATTGCTGAGGGGAAAGAAGGAAGAAAAAAAAAAACACAAGCGAAGCCAAAAACCCTCCAGAATTTACACCAAATCTTAACACTCAGAAATGACCACTCTATCTTGGATAGGAACTTTTCTTAAAACTACAGTTTCTAGAGAGGGTTTATTTTCTCCAACCCGTTAATTATGTAAGGACATGTTTTCATATGTAAGCTTTTTTTTTTTTTTTTTTTGAAAAAAGAGCTGAAGACTGGATTTATAGTTGGGCAATTGCTAGGGTAACCTGAGATCCTGGTCTGCCTGGGACAATCCTGGCTTGTTTGGGATTCCTGGTTTAGCCTGTTGTCTCAGCATTTTTATGAACATCACCCCCTTTCACTCAAGTGTCAATGACAATGCATCCCATGGCAGTTTAGCAGGGCCCAGCACTATCAAAGTTATCCTATTTGACACAGAAGAGCTATTGAGTATATCCTAATAAAAACCCAGATTCCAGGGGCACCTGGGTGGCTCAGTTCGTTGGGCATCCGACTGTGGCTCAGGTCATGATCTCACAGTCTGTGAGTTCAAGCCCTACATCGGGCTCTGTGCTGACAGCTCAGAGCATGGAGCCTGCTTCAGATTCTGTGTCTCCCTCTGTCTCTACTCCTCCCCACCTCACACTCTGTCTCTGTGTCTCTCAAAAATAAATAAACAATAAAAAGAAAAACAAAAAACAAAAAACAAAAAACCAGATTCTAGCCAGACTTCTCGACAGGAGGATGATTTGTAATCTAACTTCTTTCAGGACCATCTTTGATTCCTTCACTGAGTGAACAAAGAATAGCTGGGTGTCCATCTAGTAGGGCGCTGTAGCTTCCATTTCATTCAGGCAGGAAGCAGACAGGCTCAGTCATCTCTCTGCGAGTGCTTCATGTCCACTCGTGTGCTTCAGTGTTCAGAGCTCATATCACTGCCTAATGGGGAAATGAGCGAAGTGGAAGATGGGTCCAGGGACCAGCCTTTCTGAAAGCTGGGAATGCTCTTCCAAATATTGTATCTTTCTTCAACAAAATAATGTTGTATAGCACTCTTCTAGAAGTTACTTACTGTCCAAAGCATGGGAAATTCTGTTATTCACAGAGGAATATAAATATTTTATTTATTTACTTTGAGAGAGAGCAGGGCAGAGAGGGGCAGGGAAAGAGGGAGAGAGAGAGAATTCCAGCACAGAGCCTGATGTGGGTCTCAAACTCATGAACCATGAGATCATGACTTGAGCCAAAATCAAAAGTCAGATGCTTAACTGACTGAGCCATTCGGTGCCCAAACAAATAACGTAAAAGATGTAGTACTTGCTTCAGCGAACTATAGTAGAGTTAAAAGTAGGAAGTATGTAAATAAAATTAAGCTATGATGTAGGTCCACATTCTCCAACTTCTTTCTTGGCAGAATTTTTCAACTTTGCAATACCAAGTAAGTTTCATATGTGAGCATGTATTATCTCTCTTGTGGGCAAACTCATAGGGATTTAAAGATTTCATTTCATGTATTTACTCCATAGCCAATTCTTCAGAAATGTAATACCTATTATAGTAGCAGTGAAAGATAAATTTTCTAGTAGTGCTTCTTTTAATTACCATGACCTCAAGTGAATAAATTATTTTCCTTTTATTTTTTAAAAAAGAACATTTTAAGTAGAATATTTCTTTTCTTAGCCCAAATAAACAGAAAAATTAGCAAACCAGTATTATATTGTTTTATATTTGGAGTCTAAGGACATTATTCATTATCTTCTACTATTTAAGGAAGTAGAGTGTTCAATTCTTGTGACTGATAATTTAACAAAAAAAAATCTAAACACAAATTTTAGTATAGCCCTAAATTTAATTTTCTTTACCCATGCCTTAAGAAAGTATAATCATTCTTTTGTGAAGAATGGGATTTGAAGTCAGATATCTTGGGACTGAATCTCTAATAAGCAATACTAATATAAGAAGTATAATTATATACTACTTAGTGTAAGTAGCTATGCAACTTGCTAAATACTATTATGTTGAGCTATACTTTATTTATATGAGCCTCAGTTTTTCATCTGTATGATGGCAATAGCAATATCAGCTACCTCAATGGATTCATAGGAGGCTAAAATAAATATAAGATGTATATTTTTAAGCTGTACATCTGTTTTATAAATATAAGGTGATATATTTATTGTCAAAAGGATTTTCACAAAGCTAGTCTCATCCTTAACCTGGTTGATTTATTTCTTTGTACGGCACATTCCTACCAGTTGAGGTGGCCTGCCAGGAGGTTGTGTTCAGAGAAATAATGTAACATTGTAAGGCCAAGCAGGATCTTCGTGGTTGAATATTTTACATGGCTAACAACCACTTCTTTCCCAGAACTGATAGAGAATACAAACCAAGGTGCTGTTCTGCCTTAAGTGTGATTCTAAATATAATTCTTGACTATCTTTCTTAAGGCATGGGTAGCAATTGCTTCACTGACAGGGTTTATTCTTTATGGAGTCATTCCACAAAGTGGTGGGGGGAGGTGTTAATGCTTCATCGGTTCCCAATACTTTCGGAGTACAGAATGCAGTTTCGTAACCGGGCTAATAAAGCCTTCTGTGTTTTGAGCCTTGCCTGTCACCACTCCCTGCCTGAGACGGCACACTCCAGGTATACTGAATCACCAGGCACTCTCACTTCCTCCACATGTGCTGTGCTTTCTCTCAGGCTTGCCCTGTTCTTCCCTGTGCTGCTCTTCCTCCCCTAATCTGGCTAGCTCTACTCATTAGTTAAGTTTCAGCTTCTTCCAGGACACTGAGATTCTGTGCACGCCCCACCAGCCCACACTGCGTTGGGCAAACCAACACTGTCCCCGTACCCTGTGCGCCTGCTTTATGGCACTTGTTACGTTCTATCATAATGTTTAGCTTTCTAGTTGGTCTCCTACATCACACTGTAGAGCTGCAAACTTTCGAAAGGTAGACAATGGGATTTCTTTACTGCCATGAGCCCAGCTCAGTACCCTGCAAAGAGCAAGTTCTTCATAAATATTTGCTGAGCGGATGAGTGAATATATGAAGTCCAAAAAACCCTGTATTACCTGTACCTAGAAAAATAAGGGCAAGCAAAATCAGGATACCTGTAAGAACAGCTTCTACATCTTAAGGACTTACTCTTAACTAAGAAATGAGTAAAATGGTACCATCTATGCCATTTCCTTAATGCACCTTGCCAGAAATTCTGGATGACTTAAATTGGGGTGCTCTTAGGCAGCTGCTCCGTGACTCATCCCACAGAAGTAAGTGCATCAGGGTATATAGTCACACACTTTTATATGCTGTTAAGTTGGAGCAACCACCACCTATAGTGGGAGGGGATGAAAGGCATGTTATGGGAAAGACAATAAAAGCTGAACTCTGAGTGTGTGTTTAAAGCTTTGGGGGTATATATAAAAGCATGACACACTTAACTACTTTATTGGTTTAAAAAAAGTTTTAAGTATCTTAGGCAATAGCTATACCAAAAAATTTGCTAAAATTAGGGAACTAAACCCCAAACCTCAAATGTTGGCCTCCTTTATGTAGTTTTGCAAATTTTTCATGCAGATAGTGGTTTGTCCTTTTACTTTAAAAATTTGCCACCTTTATAAGAGAATGCATATTTTACAATATTATTCTTTTTTAATGTTTATTTATTTGAGAGACAGACACAGAGAGAGAATGGGGGAGGGGCAGAGAGAGAAGGAGGCACAGAACCTGAAGCAGGCTCCAGGCCCTGAACTGTCAGCACAGAGTCCAATGTGGGGCTTGAACTCATGAGCCGTGAGATCATGACCTGAGCCAAAATCAGATGCTTAACCACTTAATGGACTGAGCCACCCAGGTGCCCCTTTACAACATTATTCTAACCAAGGTTATAATTTTTATAAGAAAAAATGTAGTATTTATAAGACAAACAAAATCACATATTCTCTGAAAAAAAATCTTAAAATATAAGGAAACATTCTAGATTTACACACGGAAACGTCTGTACGGTTAATAAAAGCAGCCTAATAATATTAATTTACATGTTATTAGTGAAAAACAGTGAATCTATATATTCTCCCACATGGCAAAGGATGACACAATCCTTTATATGATTTGTCAATAATTACAAAGTCTGGACACAGACACAGCAGGCCATTTCTTTCAGATATGTTCTATAGGATACAACACTTTTATCTAACCTTGCCTACATTTTCCCCTAAAGAATTATGGACACTTACTTCTGTAGTTTACATATTAATTTCTCTTTCCTACATATTTTATGCATATGTGTGAAATTAATAGGATTAAGATATTGGTAATTGGATCTTCTTCATTTTATTAAATCTTCAATATACAAAGTTGAAGTCTGTGTCATACTGAGCATTTGGGTTTCTTAATGGTTGCTACATTTTAGGAAAGGGGCACCGTCTTGAGGCTACAAGCAGAATGACTGCCTGTGATACTGTGATTTATAACAAAAAATATAGATTTCATCTTCCATCTAGTTTCTGACACAAAGCTCCCAAAGCTCTTGGAATTTCCTTTAGTGAGGAGAACAATAAAGGTGTTTTGTTGTGTTCATCAGACAACTTTCAGAAAGCACCTATGGATGGGGACCAGCTGCCAGTGGAGCCAACCCTGTGATTAGACATTTGGAACAGTCAGTCCCTGACTTCTAGGGAGAAGAGAGAGGCTGGAAGTTGATTTAATCTCTGACAGCCAGTGATTTAATCAGTCTTGCCCAGGTAATGAAGCCTCCATAGAAACTCAAAAGGATGCGGTTTAGATAGTTTCCAGGTTGGGAACACATGGAGATTTGGAGAGTGGAGTACCTGGGGAGAGCATGGAGGTTCGGTGCCCTCACCCCTGCCTTGCCCACTGCATCCTTTAAGTCTGGCTATTCCTGAGTTATATCCTTTTATCATAAACCAGTCATCTAGTAAGTAAAATGTTTCTCTGAGTTCTGTTAGATGCTCTAGCATATTAACTGAACCCAAAGAAGGGGTCTTTTTCTTTTTTAAGTAGGCTTTACCCCCAGTGTGGAGTCCAGTGCAGAACCCAATATGGGCACAGAATCTGAAGTGTTCCAGGATCCAAGTTGTCAGCACAGAGCCTGATGCAGGGCTCGAACTCACAAACTGTGAGATCATGACCTGAGTCGAAGTCGGATGCTTAACCTACCGAGCCACCCAGGTCCCCTGGCATATTCATTTTTCCAATTATTCCAGGACTGTGTACTGCACAGGTACAATGGCCAGGCATGTTCTAAGAGACCCTCACATGTGGCGCTCTCTGTCTGGAGAATGACACAGAATTTCCCTTGAGGCCGGTACCACTAACTCCACCTTCTTGTCTTACTTCCTCAGGAATCCCCTCAACTCCATGCCTTTCTTCTGTTTTTGCTTTTATACTACCCAACACTGTTCTCTTATAGAACTTATCATAATTGTTAGCAGTTTTGTGTGACAATTCTGTTAAAATCTGCCTCCCACAGGGGAAGCAGACTCTGTGCTATTTTATCTGCTCTGTTTGGGACCAATCCTGTTTCACTCTCCATTGTACGCGTAGAACCTGATGTGGTGACTGACTTAAGAAACAGTTTTGGGGGCGCCTGGGTGGCTTAGTCGGTTAAGCGTCCGACTTTCGCTTAGGTCATGATCTCGCGGTTCGTGGGTTCGGCCCCACGTCGGGCTCTGTGCTGACTGCCAGCTCAGGGCCTGGAGCCTGTTTCAGTCTGTGACTCCCTCTCTCTCTGACCCTCCCCTGCTCACGCTGTCTCTCTCTCTCCCTCCTAGAAATAAGTAAAACATTAAAAAAAAAAAAGAAACAGTTTTGAATGAATAAGTGATAAGAAAGGCTATCTGTTGAAATCTTTGCAGAAATAACTTAAAATATGAAGGTAGTAACAAACTCACATTTGTTGGAAACTCAAGAGAGACTTCTAATTAAAGATACATTGATTTACAATGTAAATAGTTAAAATACATATAGCAATTTGTTGTATAAAGATAAAACATTCAGGCAATGAATGACAAATGATAATTTAGGGAGCCAGTGAGAGTCAAGAATCTGTCAGAGACTCTTCATCACTAAACAGGAACCCAGATGTTTTATTTCTTGTTGTCTTCTTCCATTTTTAAATTTAGAAATTTACCAGCCCCCCCACACCCCCCACAAAGTAGAGACAAAGGTGCTTTATTAGATGACTTAAGCTTCTTTAAAAGTTTTTTTTAATGTTTAATTTATTTTTGAGAGAGAGAGAGAGACAGCATGAGCAGGGGAGGGTCAGAGAGAGAGGGAGACATAGAATCTGAAGCAGGTTTCAGGCTCTGAGCTAGCTGTCAGCTGTCAGAGCCCGACATGGGGCTCGAATCCACGAACTGTGAGATCATGACCTGAGCTGAAGTTGGATGCTTAACCGACTGAGCCACCTAGGCGCCCGGACTTAAGCTTCTTCAAAATATTCCTTTTGAGGATTTCTTTTCCTGTTTAATATTATAGTCTCTAAGGAATTTGGACCATCTTTTAAAAAAGAGATTTTATTTTTTAAAGTAATCTCAATTCCCAATGTAGGGCTTGAACTTACAACCTCGAGATCAGGAGTTGCATGCTCTACTGACTGAGCCAGCCGGGTGCCCCTGGGTCATCTGTAGTTTCAATATCTGACTACCCAATGCACTCCAAAATCAGGGAGGCAGCAGAGGTTGTGAAAAGTACATAGATCTCTATCTGGGAGTCTTGGACTATAGTTTCAGCTCTGTTACTAAATAGTTCTGAAAACCCAGGGTCCCAGTTTCTCACCTGCAAAATTAAGATGTATTGGAGACTGGATGAGTCTTCTTAGAAGTAAGGTTTGATTTTTTAGGGGTGCCTGGGTGGCTTAGTTGGTTAGGCTACCAACTTCAGCTCAGGTCATGATCTTTCAATTCATGGGTTCAGCCTGCACATCAGACTCTGTGCTGACAGCTCAGAGCCTGGAGCCTGCTTTGGATTCTGTGTCTTCCTCTCTCTCTCTTCCTCCCTTTGCCCCTCCCCTACTCACTCTCTAAAAAATAAATATTAAAAATTTTTTTAATTAAAAAAAGAATTAAGGCTTGATTTTTTTTAAATAGTTGCAAAATATAACATAGTTGCAGGTATTTTGTCTCTTCTTGGGACTTATCACAAAGAAGCTTAAATTTATGAATTTACTTTCTGTAAACAACTGGTCCATTTCCCCAGCCACAGACAAATCTCACTGTAAATTAATACCTCATGAATACCTGAGTAGTGAATCAGTTTTCTGGAGCTTTGTCAAATTCAAGTTTTTGAGGCTGCAAACTTAAGAGTCAAACTTTGATCTATAGTGTTTGCAAAGATAAAGGCAGCATCTAAAATACACTTGACAGAAAACCACCACCACCACATCCTAGACAGCATTAAAATACTGGTGAATCCAATCATGATAAGTGGTTATAGAATTCATAGGAAAGGAAGAAGTGTATCTTCTTTCCAAAGTGCTTTCTAAGTTAGCCTGGATCATGGCTGCATGACTGAGAATGGTAGTAGAGAAATTTAATGAAAGGACCTCTAATAGTGAGTTTTGCTCTTCTTGCTACATAGACAACGATTACACATGGCAGAGAAGATAAGAGCACCTCTAGTAAATGTCAACCATATTTGTTTATTAAAAAAGGAAATAAATTTCAGAGCTACTTCGAACCCATAAGTACAACAGCAAAACATTGTACATATATCTGTCTAAATCATTTTGATCTTAAAACACTCATAACAGTCTGCATCCATTTCTTAGTCCAGAGAAAATTAAATATTTGAAACTGAGGCTTTTTCTCTTTTAGGGTGATTACTGCTTTTTCCCATCTATACTATAGCTTTTGATTTTAATTATACAAATCTGGTTTTATTTTTCCAACATTAAAGAATCTTTGCCTCACTTTTTATAATGCTTCTCTACAAACTTAAAGGGAACATTTATTTCCCAGTGAATCCTGGACTTTCACATTTGCCTAGGAATGAACTAAGGTGATGACTCAAATGAGAAGTACTGGGAACTGGGGATAGAACATTTTGGAATTAGTGTGGTCATTATCAGTGTACTGCAAATACAGCACAATAGACCTTTATGCCTTTATTATTTTTTAACCAGTATGTGTGTACAGGGGGACAGTCTTGGTAAAGAGTGATTTAAATTTAGGATACACCAATATAAGTCAACATGTTGGAAAGGTACAGCAAACCTTTCATTGTTCTTAGCATTCATTTGAGTATTTATTCATTCATGGATTCATTCATTCGTTCAACATTTCTGAGCAGGGACGTGGAGTTTGAAAAAGAAAAGACCTGTTGTCAAGTGGCTAGCAGCTCAGTGAGAGAAAAACAAAAGCAACAATATTATCGTTGTGCTGTGATAAGGAAAAAAAAAATTGCAGGAGATTCAAGTAAATACATCAAAAAATCGTTGGGGTCAAGCAGAGAAGACCCCTTGGTAAGGCCTGACTTCAAATTGAGTTTTACCAAGACATACAGGAAGCCGGGCGGCAGGCAGGAGGAAGCAAGTAGCAGTACAGGCAAGAAAGCCTTCAAGAAGACAGGACATGTCCCTGCTGGACTACCCAGCAGAGAAGGGCAGTGAAGCTTCTGATAGCAGACTGAATAAAACCTTCATGTAGCACTTTATTTGCAGTGTACAACTAAAGGGAATCACAGATGTTTACTGGAATGGGCCATATGGTTCCCAATGAGTGCATTACAAACCTCAAATGAATCCTGTTGATCGTTCAAAATTATAATACTGAGAAGAGAGATTAGACTTTAAGCTCTATTGTAGAGTAGTGCTTGAGGGGGCATGAGGCATCTGAAGGACTGTAAAGCTAGTATACTTCTAATGAGTTCAAGAGCCAGAGTGACTTCATTTAATAAAGGGTTAACAGAGTTGTTGAGGTTGTGAATCAACAGCATGACAGACTACTGATTTTGAAAGCAACCCATATTTGTATCCGGAAAACAGAGAGGACTTAAAGTGGTTCAGACTAAGTACTGGTATCACCCATGAAGTTAGCTTCCTAATTTCTTATCCCAGATTATAGCTGTCAATAAAATCTTGCTTTTGCTGTGTCTACCATGTGGTTTCATGGGCTATTTATCCAGCTGAAGAGATATTTTTCTACGACATGAACTCTTTAGTAGTTCCTTTGGTAATAATCCAAATCTCTGATAAGATAACTATTAGTTAACAAACATAAATTCTCAAATGCTTCCTAGGACTTGAGTAAATTCAAAGGGTAATAACAGACTGCTCCAACTGGTGATAGCATTCCCTTCTAGTAATGGCTGGGTCATCTCTCACCTGAAGGACTTTATTTAAAGAGTCAAACGCAGCACCCACAGGAAAGCACAAAGGTGTTCTTTGTGCAGGTTATGGGAAAGTCCAATGAGGTGATCCAGCACACTCCCTTGTTACTGTAATTCTGGAAACCAGTGATGATGATCTCTAAGATGGATACCTACTGTTCCACAAGGCTGGATGTTTGCCTTCGGATGTCAGAAAATCAAAAACTTTATGAGTATGTTGCCTGTTGGCATTCAAATGCCAGGCATTTCTCCTGTTGCTTCCGTGCACCCTCCCTCCAGAAGTGGCCCGTAAATGACAGAGCCAAGTCACAGAACAAATCCTGCTTCTAGTTCAATGCTGCAAACATAGATTAAGTCATATCTTGGAATTCCTCCATTGAGAAAACTTACAAGAAGTAAAGCAACTTTTCAAAGCATAGCAAAATAAACATTTACTCCATGACTTACTGAACTTGGCACATGGAAAATATGCACTTCCAGTAAAGTTAGTGAGTTAACTAAGGCACCGACTTCACCTTCCTGGCTGCTTAGGGCCGCCAGACCGCTCTGGGAGGCTGATCTTACTTGTCTTCCTAATCCCACCACTAAATCTATTATTTGAGGCAAAGCATGTAACTTCAGCTACTCCGGCTCGTTGTCAGTAGGACAATGTTGCTGGCTCTCAGCACATTTCTTAGGACAAATGTTCGACAATTAAACATGTTCTTTTAATATAAACACCGTTTTGATGGTACACACTGGAAAACTATGAAGCATGTAAATAATTTGAAAATGTCAGTTTGGGATGAGGTGCTAAAACCTGTGAGTCATTTCAAGAGATTTTCCTAAATTGAGGAGATTTGTGGGAGGGGAATGCAGGCATTGGAAATTTCAAATAAGAGATTTAACTCAACAAGAATTCACTGAGGACATTGTGCCAGCCCTGTAATTAAGCTTTCCAGGCAGTACAAAAGAAACAGGAGAGTAGGTCTTCAGGGAAATGGTTGGGGAACAGCCCCAGGTGGTGGAGGATTTGCCAAATGAGTGGAAATACAGGATACAATGTAGGGGGGGTGGCATTAGAAGAGATGGTGGTAAACTAGTGAGGACCAGAAGGTTTCAAGAAGTGGTACATTTAAAGCTGGATTCCTAAGAAAGGGCAGATCTGGAAAAATTTTAAAAAGGGGAACAAAATTACACATAAACATAAGGGCATGGTCTAAGGCAAGAAGACGGGAATGCAATAAAATGCCTCTGTACCGTGTATGACCATCGTCACATATTTGTTCATTCCAGCTAATATGCCCTAGCAATAGTACTTTCCATGCTTTGTTGATCTGGTTGCCATGAAAAGCTCTAGCACAAAATGCATTTATTCAAAATAAATTTGGAGAGGTATTTAAAGCCCTGCGACTTTCCTCTGCCTCTATTCCCCCCACCCCACCTTTTTTTAAATAGTAAAACTACCCTGTACGGAGTGCTTGCTTATGTGCCAAGCACTGGGGCTGAGAACTTTACGTGTGTTATTACATTTCCTGGGACTTAGGTATGGTACCAAACGTATGCCTGTCTGATTCTAGGTCCTTAACTCTGTGCCATCATTTACCTAGACTAATGTTGCCTGATTCTCTCTGCGTGATCTCTTTGGGATTTTCAGTGCATTCTCATGGGTCAGATTATTCACCCTAATAATTCTGCACAGTGATTTATCAGATTACAGCTTTCACTCTATCTTTTAACTGTACTCCCAGGACTTTCAGAGAAGTATCATTTGGGCAAATTGTATTACGTGATCCACTCAAAGTGAATGATATATGCTTCTCTTTATTTTTTAAAAAGTTTTTATTTATTTAAAGAGAGGGAGAGACAGAGAGAGAGAGAGAGAGAGAGAGAGAGAGAGAAAGGAGAAAGCAGGGGAGAGGCAGAAAGAGAGGGAGAGAGAGAATCCCAAGCAGGCTCAGTGCTTACAGTGGGCAGTCTGACGCAGGGCTCGTGGTGGGGCTCAATCTCATGAACCGTGAGATCACGACCTGAGCTGAAATCAAGAGTCAGAGACTTAGCTGACTGAGCCACCCACGTGCCCCAAAAGACCAGTGTTTACACAAAGTGTCAGTAACAAGCACACAGTTTAAAGGGTTAGCTCAATATATCTAGGGAGCATCAGCGGTTGTATTCCACTACTTTCACAAATTCAGGAGAAGCAGGACTCGAGAGCTGAGGATACCTGAAATGGGAGGCAGAGCGAAAAGTAGCGAGTTAAGTGGGGGTGCCTGGGTGGCTCAGTCGGTTAAGTGTCCGACTTCAGCTCAGGTCATGATCTCACGGTTCGTGAGTTTGAGACCTGTGTTGTACTCTGTGCTGACAGCCGGCTCAGAGGCTAGAGGCTATTTTAGATTCTGTGTCTCCCTCTCTCTCTGACCCTCCCCTGCTCATGTTGTCTCTCCCTCTCTCAGAAATAAAATAATAATAATAATAATAATAATAATAATAAATAAACATTAAAAAAAAGTAGCAAGTAACTTTCCCTCTGTCTACTCTGTTGCTTTTATTCGAGATGGTCTTAACCCTCACATGAGAAGTGACAGTTTAATATTAAATAAGTAACACAGAGCTTTAGAAAGTAATTATAAAAACTCACACAAACTCATACATATATGAGGCATTATGGAAAACTTCAGAGTCATGTATTTTCAGGCAATTTCCTGAACTAAACCAACCAATCTGAAGTTTTCTTCCTGTCTCTATAATGAAAATGCTGACGTCTGTCATGGACAGACTTTTTAATTTTTATTTTTTTATATATTTATTTATCTTTGAGAGAGAGAGAGAGAGAGAGAGAGAGAGAGCATGCAAATGAGGGAGGGGCAGAGAGAGAAGGAGAGAGAATCCCAAGCAGCCTCCATGCACAGCAAGAGCTGGTAGCAAGAGTGGGATGCTTAACCAATGGAACCACCCTGACACCCCATGGATGTACTTAAAAAAAATTTTTTTTAATGTTTATTTATTTTTGAGAGAGAGAGAGACAGAGCGTGAGTGGGGGAGGGGCAGAGAGACGGAGACACAGAATCTGAAGAAGGCTCCAGGCTCTGTGCTGAGCTGTCAGCACAGAGCCCGACGTGTGGGGCTTGAACTCAGGAGCCGTGAGATCATGACCTGAGCCCAAGTCTGATGCTTAGTCGGCTGAGACACTCCGGCGCCCAACCCCTATAAACAGATTTTTTTTTAAAGAAGACTACATTTTGCCATGATTGTTGTGTCCTATTGCCGTCACTGGCGTCCTCCATTATATGAGCTTCGGGGGTCTGACTAGGGCTGGGGCTTTTTCCATAGCCATGTTAAAGTCACCACTGCAACCCTCAATGCCCAGATCAAGAATTTTCATCCTAGCTGAAGCAAGTAAGTTTTAACTTCCCTTTGATGCAGCACTACTAGGTGGGCCTGAAGTGAAAATGGGACTTTACATAATGAACCTAGTAGTAACCACACTTAAGTGTGAGAGGAAAACAAGACAGACATTTAAAAAAATTACTTTTGTGCTGCTTTTGGTAGATGAGTTCAAAATATACCAGAAACTGAATGCAACAGGAAGTTGTAGGATAAAAAGCCAAAAAATAGGCCAGAAAAGCTAGTTTAATAGAAAGATATTGACTTTGTGAAACTAATAATGTAATGGAAGTCACTGGTGGCACTCAGAAATAATATAAACAAAAAAGTCTATTCAAGAAAAAAAATTAAATAAATATGTGAATCAGACAAGGAAGTAAAAGCAATTGAAAATGAACTCTGAGGCCTTCCTTTGTTTCCTTCTAAATGTGCTTATCATTCGCCTCCTCAAAATGCTTCAGGACCATCTATTTATGCAAGCCACCTGCTAGCCTGCCCCTCTCCTGAACTTGGCATTTTTCACCATCTAACATGCTACATAATTTCCTTATGCTTATTTGTATTATCTATCTACCCCCCACTAGCATGCAAGTTTCTCAAGGACAAGCATTCTTGTCTGTTTTGGTAACTGATTTCTCCAAAACACATAAAACAGTTCCTGGAGCAGAGTTAATTAATCAATCAATTAATCAATCAAAGCTAAGCATCGTCTGGTGCTAACTACAGCAAATTCATAGCTCAGGAATGGAGAAGTAATCACAAGTAAATTCAGCAAATGATATTTACAGAACAGAAGTAGCAACATTGGGAATAATAGTAATAACATAAAAATTATTACCATTTGTTGAGTGCTGGTTATGCTCTACCACTCTTAAATGCTTTACATCTAGTGTTCATTCAACAACACTGAGACAGGTATTACTACCATTCTGACTTTATGGATGAGGAAACGGAAGTACAGGAACCTTAAGTAACATATCAGAGATTACCGAACTGGTATCGGCAGGGCTAGGATTTTAACCCAAGAAGTGTGGTGAAGAGTTTGTGCCTCCTAATCACCCGGAAGCACAAATCATCCTGAAAAGTGGATTACTAAGGCAAATGGGTTTTATGAAGCTTACTTGTTCTCCAGGACAAGGAGAAATGGGAGTATATCTGGGAGACCCTCCTTTTGTTAATTAAAACATTTTTATTATTGGGGCACCTGGGTGGCTCAGTTGGTTAAGCACTTGATTTTCACTCAGGTCATGATCTCAAGGTTAATGGGTTTTGGACCCATGTCAGGCTCTGCACTAACAGGGCAGAACCTGCTTGGGATTCTCTCTCTCTCTGCCCCTCCCCTGCTCTCACTCTCTCTCTCACACACAAAAAAATAAATTAAAATTAAAAAAATTATTATTGAAGTATAGTTGATATAAAACGTTATATTAATTTCAGTTGTACAACCTAGTGATTCAACAATTCTATGCAATATACAATCAAAGGAAACCATCCACAAAATGAAGAGGCCACGTACTGAATGGAAGTCCCTTTGAAAGTTATTTTTGAGAGAGATGGGGCAGAGAGGATCCAAACTGGGCTCTCGGCTGACAGCAGTAAGGCCATGTCAGGCTCAAACTCACAAACTGGGAGATCATCACCTGAGCCAAAGTCGGACACTTAACCAACTGAGCCATCCAGGCATCCCAGAAGTTCCTTTGAAAAATGCCAATATTGGGACACCTGGATGGCTCAGACTATTAAGTGTCCAACTTTGGCTCAGGTCATGATCTCACAGTTTTGTGAGTTTGGGGCCTGCACTGGGCTCTGTGCTGACAGTGTGGAGCCTGCTTGAGATTCTCGGTCTCCCTCACTTTCTGTCCCCCACCCTCCATGCTCATGGTGTCTCTGTCTCTCTCAGGATAAGTAAGAAATTTTTTTAAAAATGCTGATATCGTGGCAAGAAGCACACCTGAAAGTGGCACTGTGAGACTGTCAGCAGGGGATTAATGGACAGTGAGCCAAGTTCATCAAAACAGCACTAATTGGGGGTAGAGGGCAGGGGGCAAGAGAAGGAAAAAGGCACAGGGAGCTGAGTGAGGAGCCACAAAAGATGAACTTTTATGTTAACTCTCCTGGAATTAAAAAAGATGAGCTTTTGCATATTCTATTTTGAACATGTCACTAGCATGTGATCTGTCAGTGACAGCAAAACATTTCCTGACCTGCATGTTGCCAGACTACTCTCTGGCTTTGCAACAAGACTAGAAGATGCAATTTGATAGAAATTTCTGGCTTTGCACTGTGAAATAGTGCCGTTTCATTATTTTTACTTTTTTTTGTTTTCCAAAAAGGGGTAGAGGTAGCAGTGTATCATGAACAGATCAAATGGTACTAATAAATAACAATGGTTATCTGGAAATAACCTAGAACAAAGAGTGCTTTCTCCTTTTCTAGCTGTGTGTGTGTGCAGTTCTTCATCATTGGTCATAAAAAGGAGATGACTTCTCTGAGAAGCAAGTCCCTGGTTACCATTAGTGAATGTCACTATGAAACGTATTTACCAAAAGAATTTTATTTCCCCAACTACATTCTGTTTAAGAACATCAAAGGGCAGAAAGCATAAGGAAAAAATTATGACACCCCATCCATGCAACATAATATATATCCCACATATACATATACACAGAGTAATTATAAATAACTTTTGCTGTCTAACTCATTTTCCCCTTTTTGTTTTTCAATGAAAGGCCCAGAAAGAAGAGAAAAGTAACACAAAGTCATTAGCTTTATTGCAATCTAGTCTTTCTTGTTTCAGAACCACTAAACCATTTTTAGATTTAATTTTACTGGTAAATAAAACACTTCTAAAGTTCAGTAACAAGTTAACGGTCCAAGTTTGGTTTTTTTCCCCTTTCTCTTTAAGCCATATTGACCTTTATAGAAGCACAAGAACAACATTTGACATTTCGCAGAAAATAAAGAAACATAATTTAGCAATTTTTAACCAATCACCACACGTTACAGCTTTAGAGTTGCTCAACTCTTTCCAGACACAAATGTCTCACAAGTATGCTTCATATTCTTTTAAAATCACAAGTAAATAAACAAAAATTTAATTAGATGAGCCTGTATCACATATTTGGCTGACGTCACACTCTTCTCTCTGGGAAAAAAAAATCCATTAAAAAAAAAAAGAAAGAAACACAAGACACAGATGACACTGGGCACAAAAGACTTGCTTTTGTCTCAAATCTTGTGCTGCATTTCTTTCTTTTTTTAATAAATTTGTAAAAATATTTATTTATTTCTCAGAGAGAGACAGAGTGCAAGTGAGGGAAAGGCACAGAGAGATGGAAACACAGAATCCAAAGCAGGCTCTAGGCTCTGAGCTGTCAGCAAAGAGCCTGACAAGGGGCTTGAACTCACAAACTGCGAGATCATGACCTGAGATGAAGTGGGACATTTAACTGACTAAGCCACCCAGGAGACCCTAATGCTGCATTTCTGAACTACAGCTCAATAAAGTCTCAATTGCAGGTCCTGACATGGTGGACAGACTTCTGGCCCAACTCTCACACCAAGAGAAAGAAACATGCACATGAGCTTGGGGGCTGAGGAGGGATGTGCTAAATGGATAAGAGGCATTAAGGAATCTACTCCTGAAATCATTGTTGTACTATATGCTACCTAAACTGGATGTAAATTTAAAAAATAAATTATAAAAAAAATAGAATAAATAAAAATGCATTTATAGCCAAGCCCCCGCCCCCAATGTCTGTTGCCTCCAACCCAGCCTTTGGCACTACTTCTATTTTTGGCCAAAATGTCCAAAAGCCTGGTGGGTGGATGTACATGTTCAAGGAGCAAGATAGGAAAGAACACTGAGTGTTTCCATAGTCTGGTTCTTCAACTCTCCTTTTGCTTTTGATGGCTTGTTCTTACTTACAGATGAGAGCTGGAATAAACTGCTCTGCACCCCACTTCCTATGCTTTCTCTCTCTCTTCTGTCTTCCACAGCATCTCATTTCCCTCAGCACAGACGGACATCAGCTTGCCAAGCATAGTTGGGGAGGCCCTGGCTCAACTTATGCCCCTTCAGGTGCCCTTTCCCCGTTTATCAAGGATAACTGGATCTGTGTCTCCTCTGGGGCCAGAGATCAGAACAAGTTCTTTGCTGTCATCCAGAACAGGCTTAGAATGGCCAGCATCTCCTCTTTCCCCTCTTGGGCCAGCCACAGACTGGAAGGTCACTTGAGGGGATGGATCATCCTGAGGCCACCCTGAAAGTTGGGGTTTGTTCCAGATTATGTTCAGAAAAGGGGTCCAAGAATTCTTTAAACAACTCTGATTTTTAAAAATGTTTGGTCTAAAAAGTTTGTCAAAGACAGAATCGGAAAAGTCTCCTTTCTGGGATGCATGTGGACTATGAGGGAGGGCTCCAGTTCACTGTGATGAAGCCTTCAGTGCATGCCTACTAGGTGAGCCAGAGGTCCAAAACGGGCAGCTTGAACACTGCCTGCCAACAGGTTTTGATTGGCCTACACAGTACTTAACGGTTGTCTTTAAATAGTTGCCAGTATTAACAAATTAGGAGCTTTCACATAAAAATCTGGCTTCTGGCTTCTCTAGAAAAATCAGAAGATCTGGCTGACACTGGATCTGCTTCCTGTCTAGCAAATGCTTAAATGGAGCCAAGTAGCTGCTGCCCCTTTAGACAAGGCACCCTGGCCCTTGACCACAGGCCCTGCCTGGTCGGCTCTCGGCCTTCTATAGACATGCACGTGCACCTTCTGGCGGAAGCATGCTAAGTACCCATGGAGAAGCTGGTAGAGTGCTATGTTCTTTTTGGTAGATGTCTGGCAGGGTTTGGCTCATGCTTTTCTCTCACCTTTTCACCTCCCCTTTCTCCTCGCCTCTGAATTGACCTGATGTGGCACAGACACTTCAGGGGGCCAACCAAAGGCAAAATGCCACCGCTCCCTGATGTCCTTGCGTCTGGGACTTCAATTGCTGCTCTGGCTGGAAAAGACTTGTTAGTGAGGAAGATATATAACTCACATTAATTGAGCCAACTCTGTGTCAATAAAAAGATACAGTCGTGCCAAGGCAGAGAGTTCTGAGGGCCAAAAAGAAGTGAATGTGCATGATTTTATTTTATTTCTTGTTCTTTTTTTTTTTTTTTTTTGCTTTATAGCTGCAGATGAGCTTATATGTATTTAAGTAGCATTACAATAATAAAACCAAAACTGGGGATCTGAAAGAAGTTTTCTCGTTCAGGCCTTACAGAATCTTCCTTGGTTTGTACCATGTGCCTGACACTTGGCCTGCTCACTGGGGAGGCTTGTCCTTGACTCTGCTCTTGCCTAATCATTGTTACTGGTGGGTTTTCTTTTATTTCTTAATGTGGGCCCAAAATTGGGCTGCAAAGTTGATAAATAGAAGGATGATGTCTGAAGTCAAGTAACAAGAGCTCTAAAACACTTCTTTGTTTCAACCTGCAACTATGGAGATGATGCCTGGCCTCTGTGTTCAGGACGGTTGCCAGCTCTCCGCTTATAAAATAGCACAGACTAGCTTGTGGTGACCCGCAGCAGGAAAATCGCTGCGGGGCCAGGTGCTAAGCTGGTAAGACAGAGGCAAAAGACAACTTGGGGGGAATTTCAAAGTGTATCAGGGCCTCCCCCGGCAAGGCGCCTCTGGACTGCCCAGTGGTGGTGCGGCCACATTTCTGTCCTTCTCACAGCTCTGAAAACACATGCGGCCAAGTCCTGGCTGACTTCAGGGAGCCAGGTGCCCAACTAAGATTCCTCCCAGCACCTGCCATTATTAACTGCGACTAAGAATGTGCACTGGCTTTCCCAAGTGGCACAAATCTGGATGTTTTATTATTCCTTTTCACCCATTCTGAATTGGAAATTCACCCTGTCTCCCAAAACAAAACAACAAAAAGCCCCTGCTGAACACGATTAGGTGGATTTTGGGGGAGGTTTGTTTGTTTTTTCAGTGCAGAGCTGGGTCCTCGTGTGTGGAAGGTTTGCTCTCTCAGGGGATAAGCCGTACATAGTAATCTTTAGGATTACTGACAGAGCCCCAGATCTGTGCGAATGATCAAGATAGATAAAAAATAATGAGAACAACGGGATGCAATAGAAAACAGATGTTGAAAGGGAAGGAAGGATGATAAGCCAATGCAGCTGATGAAACAGACATGGCGACGGGAAGGGAAAGAAGAGAACTGCCAGTGATTTCAGAGGGGAGCTAAGTTCAGGGGGTCTCTCCATGTACCTCTTCTAGGCTTTAAGGATTAAATCAGCTTCTTCCACTTCAAGCGTCTACCGTGCAGCGTCCTAAACCCCAAGTGCCCCTAATTCAACTCAGGAGGTTCTCTGCACGGTAAGAGAGGCTATGAGGTGAGACGCATGGGGGATTTATGTCAGGACTCCTGGTCTCACGAAGATTACACTCTGGATTACAATATTATTTAGTGCATTTATGTATTACTTATTTATGGTGACTGCCTTTCATGCTGCTCTGGGCTCACAATGTCAGACAGGGCAAGATCCGTGGGAAGGGCAAGATCGCCCAGGATTAGGTCCCGTGTTTCAGCAAAAGAAACTCCCTGGTGGGTGGCTGTCTTTGAACTTGTCTTTATGGAAGAAATGCAAGAGGTCAGGTGTAAAATTTGCTGTGGTTAAGGTATTTACAAAACAGTGATGTTTTTAAGGAAGTTTTCTTTTTTTACAGTTCTTTAAACTGTTTTAATAGAAGCCATAATAATGTGGCACAAAGGCTCTGTTCCTGTCACCCCTCCCCAACTCTACGCTTACCCCAGGGCCTTTTTGGTGCTATTTGCTTTTACTCTCCCACAGAGGCTTCATTTAAACTAGTCCCTTCCATCTTGTGCCTTTGCCCATCCTTTTATCTGAAGAACGTGAAGACTTTCCTTTCTTCCGAACAGCATCCAAATTTGGTATACTCTGTGACCCTGCTCTAGGACCCCATCTTTCACAAGGCCATCTCTGGCTTTTCAAGACCTTTCTACGAACTTCTCTATTATTATTACTAAGAATAATTGCAAATAATATTACATAACAACCACCACCATTACAGTGAGAGTAGCTAATATTTTCTGAGCCTTCTTTCAGCTCCACACATATGGCCATGCTTCACATATGTTATTCATTTTATTCTATCCTCCCAACAGTGCTAAGTTAGGTACTATTTTTATCCACATTTTTCAGAAAGAGAGAAACTGAGGGGCACCTGGGTGGCTCAGCTGGTTAAGCGTCTGACTCTTGGTTTCAGCTCAGGTCACGATCTCACGGTTGGTCTGTGAGTTCAAGACACATGTCGGGCTCTGCGCTGACCGTGTGAAGTGAAGCCTGCTTGGGATTGTCTCTCTCTTATTCTCTCTGCCCTTCCCACATGCTCTCTTGCTTTTCTCTCTCAAAATAAATAGATAAACATAAATAAAGAGAGAAACTGAGACTTTAGAGAAATTAAGTGAGCTTCCAAATGATATCCAGTAAGTGACAGGGGATTCCTGTATCATCAATTTAGCATGTAATTATGAAATAATCATTTGTGTCTCTTGTTATTTATCGCACAGTTATTCAAATATTTTAAATATACTGATGAGGAAAGGGATTATAGTAAAAAGCAAAATTGGGGTTTCAAATATAAAAATGGGCTCTTAAATTAATCCTGTCATTGATATTTTAGGGTTTGGGCAAACTCATGAGAGTACTGCAATTGAGCAGAGAGAAGCTGAGAATGTACCTACGAATAAAGAGAGAAGAGTGATATCCCAGAAGGCCACTGGACATTACCTGGGACCAGTGGTGGTTTGTAGGTTTAGTTCACAGATGAAGCCCTTACAGGCCTGTTCCTCTAGGGCTCACCTCACTCTCTCAGGCCTTCCTTTTCTTTAAAAAAATTTTTTTAATGTTTATTTATTTTTTAGACAAAGAGAGACAGAGTATAGGTGGAGGAGGGGAAGAGAGACAGGGAGACACAGAATCCGAAGCATGCTCCAGGCTCTGCGCTGTCAGCACAGAGCCCAACGCGGGGCTTGAACCCATGAACCGTGAAATCATGACCTGAGCGGAAGTCAGACATTTAACCAACTGAGCCACCCACGCATCCCCCTCCCTTTTCAATTCAGAACAAAAAAATAGCAGAAAAGAACACATGTACTTGCAAAAGTTACAAAAAGAATGAATGGCAAAATCAAGGTCTCTAAAACTTTTTAGTTTCTCACATAGAACATTATTCATTTTTATAATGTTCTGTAATAGGATCATAAAGTTCCAGAGTTAGGCAAGATACTGTTGAATTTCATTCATTTATAGATGAAGAAATTCCATCCTCATGGTTTGGTCAAAGCCAAACAGTTATTTAATGGCATTTCTGTACTTCCTAGGTCCTAGTTCAAAGTTTTGTTCATGGGTCATTATGATCCACAAATACAACTAATTTCATAGGCAAATTCATAGGCAAATTCATACATGTCTGTTTATATCTGGGATATAGATGGTGTTCTCCAAAGACAATTTTACCCTAAATGAAAAGAAACAGGAAAAGTAAAAACTTTATTATTTATTTATTTATTTATTTATTTATTTGAGAGAGAGATTAAGTGAGCAAGGGGCATAGAGAGGGTGAAAAAGAAGAATCCCAGAATGTGCAGAGACAGAAGGAGAGAGGGAGAGTGTGCGGAGCCTGGAGTGGGGCTCAAGCTTACCTGAGGCAGGGCTCCAGCTCACGAACAGTGAGATCATAGCCTGAGGCAAAGTTGGACACTTAACCAACTGAGCCACCCAGGTACCCCAAGAGTAGAAATTTTAAAAAGAAAAATTAGTCACTCAGCAAGTCAACTGCTCCAGCCTTGGTTACTTCACCAATAAAATGAAATAGTGGATTCAAGGTCACTAAGCCAGTAAGAATGTGATAGAATGATAAGAATACTTTTGGTGCCCACGAATTACCCAAGTTGTAGGGAAAGGGGCAAAAAAACTGATATATGTCATGGGAGATAGAAATCCAGAGGAGCAGGAAACAGTGAAGGTTAGGCAGGGTCTGGTGACTGCTATAAATGGAAGATGGGAAGTACAAGTATAACTGGATGCCAGTAGAGAGAAGTACAGGATTTCTCAGAATTCTGAATGTAGAGAATGAGAGACCCTCTCGCTAGATCTTCAGAAGATATGTGTAAAAGGAGGGAAAGTACTGGGATGAGTCCTATAGATGGGATGAGTAGTAGTAGCAGCAGCCAGGGAGGATTCTTGGAAAATTCAGAGGGATGAGCATAGCAGTGCTCTGAGCAGAGCACAACAGAACTAGCCTCCTTCTCAGGTCCAGAAAGGGTAATAGGAGACAGAAACAGTGTTAGTGAGCACCTGCGTGGCTCGGTTGGTTAAGCGTCTGACTTCTGCTCAGTTCATGATCTCGGGGTTGGAGCATTGGGCTCTGTGCTGACAGCTCAGAAACTTGGACCCTGCTTTTCAGATTCTGTGTCTCCTGCTCTCTGCTCCTCCTCCACTTGCACTCTGTCTCTCAATAATAAATAACATTTAAAAAAAAAAAACAGTTAAAAAACCACAAAACACTGTTAGAGAGCATTAAGATCAGGGGTATATATCATTTTGCTAATTCATACTGACTAACAAACCTATCTGGTGATTCAAATACAGCCAGGTTTCAACCGGATTTTCTATTTAGTTTCTCTTCATTTTTTGCATTAAAAACATGCATTCCATGTTGAAAGAGAAGAGCACAGATGAAATTAAGTATAAAGGACTAGTGAAATGTGGTTTTGTTTTGGTAGAGATGACCTTTCTGTTTCTCTGACTCTACTTTTCCTAATAAAATATTTGATTTACATGGTTTAGAGGCATTAAAAAAAAAACAAAACACTGTGGATTCTATCCAAAGACTAAAGTACTAATTTATAGTGTACTAAAAGAAACCTCCCAGTTACAAAACACTGTGGCTTTTATCATTTATACGTAAATAACAACATATTGAAGCATAGGGAAAAAAGATAAAATGGGGATTTTACAAGCATGTAAAACATACAAAAATTTGAGGAAAGTACAGCAAGTCCAGAAAATTTGCAGCAATGATTCAGAGGCAGCCATTCCTCAAGAGATCTTGCACTTGCATTTCCTATCTACATTATGCTCTTTTAACATTTTCCTGACTTAGTTTTGAAGAGGAGCTCATGCATAAGAAAAGAATGGGGAAGAGGTTCTAGAACAGAACCTACGGTCAACTGTTGTAGTCAATCTTCACTTACTTGTAGCATTTTATTTCATGTTTTGAACACACATAAAGCCATATCGGCACATATGAGAGACATCCAAACACTTTATCTTAGGCCAACATGTATTTAGAAATAAAACACAATTCTCAAAAGTATATCATAGGAACGAAATGCGATACTGAAAAGCTTCCACAGAGAGGACTACTTAAATTTCTTTCAAGAATAAACATTTCTAAAAGATACTGGGAAATGTAAATATATCATTGTTAATAATATGAAAATTATTATAAATTAACTTGTTACTAATACAGTATTGTTACAGTAAAATAACAAAGAAGCAGGTTCTTCTGGGGCTCAGAAATGCTGGACCAAATTTTCATACTTGGGATAAGCACTGAAAAGGGATATCCCTGTACAACCTCCCTTTTATTTTTAATTTTTTTTTTTACATTTATTTATTTTTGAGAGACAGAGTGAGACAGAGTATGAGTGGGAGAGGGGCAGAGAGAGAAGGATACACAGAATCTGAAGCAGGCTCCAGGCTTCCAGCTGTCAGCACAGAGCCCAACATGGGGCTCAAACCCACAAACCGTGAGATTATGATCTGAGCTGAAGTTGGATACTTAATCAACTGAGCCATTCAGGCATCCCACAACCTCCCTTTTATTTTTACAATGATTCTTCATGAAAGTGGGTAACTTAAAAGTGTATCATCTATGGGGCGCCTGGGTGGCTTAGTTGGTTAAGCGTCCGACTTTCGCTTAGGTCATGATCTCGCGGTTCGTGGGTTCAAGCCCGCGTCGGGCTCTGTGCTGACTGCCAGCTCAGAGCCTGGAGCCTGCTTCAGTCTGTGACTCCCTCTCTCTGACCCTCCCCTGTTCACGCTGTCTCTCTCTCTCTCTCCTAGAAATAAATAAAAATTAAAAAAAAAAAAAATAAAGTGTATCATCTGTGATTCAGTAACATTTACAACTCTTATAAAATTTATTTACTATATAAAGCTCCTCCAACTCACTGTAATAGCTCTGATTACCCCATGACCTGTTATTCTGACAAGCTTTGAAGGAGAAAAGTATATAAAGGCTTTTTGATGAAAAAAAAATCATAGGTACATTTATTTCGCTTTCATTGACTTCTTTTAAATTTTCATTTAAAAAAGAAAAAATTCCTGGGGTGCCTGGGTGGCTTAGTCGGTTGAGTGTCTGACTTCGGCTCAGGTCATGATCTCATGGTTCATGGGTTGGAGCCCCATATCAGGGTCACAACTGTCAGTGGAGAGCCTGCTTCAGATCCTCTGCCCCCCCCACCCTGCCCCTCTGCCACCCGTGCTCTATCTCAAAAATAAATATTTTTAAAAAATAAAGAAAAAATTCCTTTGAAAAACATCGTCTCAGTAAATGATCAGGTCACTGCTACAGTTGTAGCAATCAGGTTATACAGTTTTAGAAAGTTTTTTTCTATGCCATCCCACTGGAGAGTCTCTAATTCTTGTGGTGCTGAAGATGGAGGTGGATATTCAATGATGAACGCATCTTCAGTACAAAATGCTGCCACCATATCAACCAGCAAGAGGCTGCATATATACGTGAAAAGGAGAGAAAGCAGAGAAGCAAAAGGGAGAAAATGACTTGTCAAGCACCAATGTCCTCACGTCATTGTAGGAGACCTAGGCACATTCAGGACAGTTGCTTCCTGGATTGAACACAGCCAGTGAATACTAAGTTCTCCTCTTTTTCTGCTATTCCATCATTTCAGATGGCCTGTCTAGCCCCAATTAGTGCTAAGTTTACTATGTCTTTGTCTTCACACAGGAACAATTAAGGGAAGGAACATAAAGCTAGACACTTTGAGTAGTTTCCTAGAAAAAGGTGAACGGTCCTGTGCATTTGCTGCCATGTTTAAACTCAGTTGATAATTCACTGAAAGGTAATGCACGTTACAGACTTCAGAGAAGAGTGGAGTTCATGGGTGGGAGTGTTACTAGATGTTGGGAAAACACACTCTGTCTGGCCTGTTTAGCTCAATGCAAATGGCCTCTGGGTCTCCTGGACATCCTCCTAGATCCTTAGCGCCAGGGCCATGCAATCTAATGCTTGATTGCTTCCAGCCCTGTCTTAGTCTGTAAGTGTGTCTCCTACACAGGTTTTCTTCTATCCAAGAAGGTTTAGGCAACATTTAAAAAGACAGACCAGGCGACTGATTTAGGTGGAAGGCAGTTCAGTTGCAGCAGCACTTGGAAGCCTAGGCTTTAGAGAGTGGAGGAGACAGTGACACACAGGAAGAAAAGGCAGTGGGGATGGATATAAGGCAGCCACAGATATAACATCAACTTCACACTTTTTAAATTTTTTTTAATGTTTTATTTATTTCTAGGAGAGAGAGAGAGAAAGAGAGAGACAGTGTGAGCAGGGGAGGGTCAGAGAGAGAGGGAGTCACAGACTGAAACAGGCTCCAGGCTCTGAGCTGGCAGTCAACACAGAGCCCGACGCGGGGCTCGAACCCACGAACCGCGAGATCATGATCTAAGCGAAAGTCGGACGCTTAACCGACTAAGCCACCCGGATGCCCCAACTTCACACTTTTTTAAAAGTTTATTTATTTATTTTGAGAGAAACAAAGAAGGGGCAAACAGGGGAGGGGCAGAGAGAGGGGGAGAATTTCCAGCACGCTCTGCGCTGTGAGCACAGAGCCCGACAAGGGGCTCCAAACTCATGAAAGTGTGAGACCACAACCTGGGCTGAAATCAAAAGTCAGACCCTTATGCCGACTGAGCTAAGCTACCCAAATACCCCCACACTTTTTTTTTTTTTTTGAGCTTTTCCTGTCGTTAGCCATAAGAGGCACATTTTTTGTTTCCATTTTTGTTCTCTCAGTGCTTACAAATATCCTCACCAAGCAACAGGACCTGACTTGCTAACTTGACTCTTTGCTTAAGGTCACTTCTATTAAAACTTGCTAAATTAGAGAACTAGAGAAATGAAGGATATAAGAACCACCGGGGAGAATATTCACTGTGGAACCCTGTGTCTCATCTGGAGCCTGCTGTATACTGCTGCTGCTCTCCAGTTCCCTCAATAAAGATCTTCAACTAAGCCAAAGAGAAACTGTTCTTTAGGAGAATGGGACTATCTAATGGCTATCAATGCTAAAGTAGAGGAACATGAACTGCAATACATTAATTCTTATTAGTGAAAGATAACAAATAATAATACATGTTAATTATGCTTATTTATGCATTACATTTCTTTAATGTTTATTAATTCTTGAAAGGGGGGGACAAAGCATGAGTGGGGGTGGGGCACAGAAAGAGAGGGAGACCCAGAATCCAAAGCAGGCTCCAGGTTCTCGAGCTGTCAGCACAGAGCCTGATGCGGGGCTCAAACTGATGAACTATGCGATCATGACCTGAGCTGAAGTCAGATGCTTAACTGACTAAACCACCCAGGATGCATTTTAACTCATTTTGGTTTTTTTATACGTTTTAAGTCAACAAAATTTTTAATTCAATAGACATTTGCTGAATAGCTACTATAAGATAGACTTCTGCTGAGGTACTGTGGGATAAGTAAACAAGACGTTCTATGGTCTTTGGGCATTACAAAGCCTTGTAGGGGAACTAATCATGGTACACAGTATCCCAGCTCATGAGTTACTGGGTGTGTGATCTTGCCTAAATTACTTAATTCTGTAAGCGTCTGTTTTTCCACACATAAAGTGGAAAATAAAATGTAAAATGTAAAATAATAGTTCTTACTTTGCAAGATTATTGTAAAAATTAAATGATAGAAGTACAATTCCACATAATAAGCACTTAATAAATACTAGTTGTTATTGTTCTGATTTTTTTAAGTTTATTTATTTTGAGAAAGAGAAAAAGAGAGAGAGCATGAGATGGGGAGAGGCAGGGAGAAAGGGAGAAAGAATCCACTGCCAGCACAGAGCCTGACACAGGCCTTGAATCCACAAACTGTGAGATCATGACCCGAGCTGAGATCAAAAGTCAGATGCTTAATGGACTGAGCCACCTGGGTGCCCCTATTGTTGTGAATTTTATTATAATATATATTCAGCATAGAGGCGTGAGGGTTTGTTGTCCAATATACATTCATAAATACATTTCAGAGAGATTAATGCTTTTCAGTAAATGAATACAAAATTTCCAGTGTTATGATATTGCCTCAGAGAATAAGGTAAAAAAAAAAAAAATATATATATATATATATGTGTATGTATATATTCTACCATATCACTACTTTGTAATAAGAGTTCCAAAATATTATAGAACAAAGAACAAAATATAACTAATAGATTTCATGTCTACATCATATTTATATAGTATCTATATACTGGGTCATTGAGATGGTAGCTCAGTGAACATGGCCTCTGACATCATTGTTCTAAACTGACTGAATAAACAGCAATTAGAGAAACGCTGCTGATTTCAGAGGTATGCTATAAAGATCTGAAGCTCAGGGTTTCTGTTTGGGTGAAAATAATCGTAGGGGCATCTGGGTAGCTGGGTTGGTTGAGCTTCTAACTTTGGCTCAGGTCATTATCTTAGAGTTCATCAGTTTGAGTACCACACTGGGGCTCCCTGCTGTCAGCACAGAGCCCTCTTCCTCTGTCTGTCCCCCTCTTTCTCTGCCCCTCTCCTGCACTTGTGCATGTGTGCGTGCACTCTCCCTCTCTCAAAAATAAATAAACATTAAAAAAAAAAAAAAGAGATGAATCTTAAACTAAGTGCAGGGTATCATCATATTAGGAGAAAAGTAGTTAACATCACTAAACATCTATTATGTGCTAAAAACGTAAAGTATTTTTTGTTGCTTTCCACAGATGCCTTATAAAGTTAAGTAGTAGCATCCTCATTTCAGAGAAAGAACTTGCCAAAGATCACAAATAAAAATTTGGACAGTATTTGTATTCCAAAGTATTTTATCCCACTATTTCATATAATTTCTCAAGCTGGAGAATGCTATTTAAAATTCTGCAGGGGAAAACAGTGACACAGAATTGATTTATTCAAAAGGATGAAGACAGAACTTCCTGGATCCATCCTACATAAAAGATTTTTTTTTTAACTTCAGTTTATATTTGAATTCATGCCATTTAAACTTCTTTCATTAAAATTTTAGTTGGCATTTTTTAAATCCACATTTTGAGAAGGAGTCCTATGTTCTAGAGCAGTAACTTTCTGGAACATGCAGCCTTTAGTTTCTCTTTGGTGTGGATTATCTGTTTTTCTTATTGGTTTATTTCAGTTTTGTGAAATAGGTATGAAGATCTTGTGTGTGTGTGCATGCATATGTGTGATATACAGCATACATGTGTGATATACAAGACATCAAGTTCCCTGTTCATCAGCTGACCTTAAGAAATTCCAGGCACAGGGGCCCCTGGCTGGCTCAGTTGGACAACCACGCAACTCTTGATCTCAGGGTCGTGCTTTCGAGTCCCACAGTGGGTACAGAAATTACTAAAATAAAAATAAACTAAAAAAAAGTTCCAGGCACAGATTTCCTCATTAGTGTTCCCAAGAGCACCAGCACAGTGCATAGGTCTTAAAAGGTCACCCAGTCCATATCTGATGACTTGCAGCGGCTCCAAATATATTTATCAACATACATTCAGTTTACATTAAAACTTTATCAGATATTTGTTGAAATAAATTTATTGAGATTTTTGCTCCTGGTTTTGATGGAATTTGTATCAGATTAACCCTCAGTGAGTGGAATTCTACAAGCTGGAGAAAATACTTCGAAACACACATATACAATAATACAACAACACACACAGTAACAAAATAGCAGATGAAAGCCTTCTGAACAGCTAATACTTGAAGGGCAAAGATTCTGTATGGAAGCAAAACCCCACTGAGCAGGGAACCCTACATTCACTGAGCAACACCCACCACTGCCTTTTCTTTTTTCCTTTAGGGAATTTTCCAGTTCAAAGTGAGATGCCTAGAGGCAGAACAGGAAGTTGCAGCCTGGACCAGCAGCAATCTGAGTAGGCTGGGGAGACCAAAAATTAGGGTTCAAATCTACTAAGGCGATCAGGACTTGAGGGGCCAAGATTCTGAAGCAGAAGAGAACTATAAAGGCATGTGCCACTTCCAAAACTGCCTTTGTGTGGGAGGAAAGGCTAAGAAACTACTCGAATCCAGCTGCTTCCACTGCGAAAAAGCTAAGCAAAGAATTCAGCAGTCTCACAGCACCAGATAATGAAGAAATAGAGCCCGAAGACTGCCATGGACAAAGAATTCGAGTGAACATAGTAGGTTTTCAGTTGAGCCACTTGGATGCCCCCCACCGTCAAACTTTTTTTTTTCTTTCACTTTTCCCCAAGGGAGGAGGCAAACTATAAATACATTAGCCATCACAAAGCCTGAAAGCCAGGTGCTGCTGGACCCTTGGGAATTTTCCCTGGAAAAGCTTTTGTTTGGCCCACACCCTGCTTACCTTTTTCATTTGTATGCTTTTAGGAAGGGTCTAAACTCTCCAGTTCTACAGTCCTCACCAAACCCTATACCGTCTCACAGTTAGCTTAAATCGCTCACATGAGTTACCGGCTTGGACCCGAAGGCATGCACTACACATTTAAAACCAGATGCGTGACTACAGAAGATTCATGTTATAAAATAAACATTGTGATGGTGGACACAGGGGAGCTATGGCACCTGTATGTAGGGAATACCTCCATGTGAGTGGATGAGATCATTCACGGGGAGAATTAGTGGCTTAAGAGAGGATTTAAAGGCTAAGCTTACTAATCTCTATTTGGCCTCTCATTTGTCTTCATGTAGTTCTGGAGATAACCATTTCTTTTGTCCATGTATTCTTTTATAATATTTTGTATTTGTAAAGCATGTAGTTTACAAATTACATTTTTACACATACTGTAATATTATCTTTAGGACAAAGTTTAGGGCATTTTTGGATTCTACCACCATTTGGAAAGTTGGTAACTAAAACTCGGAGGTGTCAATTCTTTTAGAACAATAGACTTTTTATGACACTTAACTAACTGCATGCTCATTCCACTGCATCTGGCAGCTCAACAATGAATTTATCATAAAATACACATATGAAAAGTATTTACTGAAAAGATGTATTGTTCCCATCCCAATATTTGAGGAATACAAGAGACAAGAATAAAATTTTACACCCTGAAAAAATTATGAATTAACACGAAAGCAAAGAATCTGGGGGTGAGATGGTGGGGTGGGGAGAATGGCCCCAAATGTTAATTGTTTGCTTTCTTCTCCCAAAACTGTTTTAACAAAAGGAGATATGTTGCTTGTTTATTCTAATTCTTGTAGGATTGTGATTTCAAGGATCAGAGAGACTAGATCTTTTCACTGGTGAGGTAAGGGCCCACTGAGTCCAGGAGGGCATGCTGCATGGTTGAAATGCCAAAAATGTGATCACAGAGGACGCAGAAAGTTCTGAAATGGCAGCATTAGGGCAGGAGAAATGGTGACAGCTGTTTTGCAAGGATAAAGCCAAGTGTCAAAAGGTAGTCTCTATAGTCACCTCCATTACGAAAACTATATTCGTGGAAGATATCCATTGGCAGATCAGACATTGACACTTACTTGCAGAACTTAGTACAAACAAAAGTAAAAACCCTGCAGTCTGTCTCTGGCCAATCAACAGGGTAATAAGGAGGCAATGTTAGATGCTGTCATTCATTGTCAAATAGAGTTAAGAAGTTTATATAGGAAAACAGAAAGATGATTCTCAAGCCCAGATGTTACTGAACATTAGACAGCGGTATGACCTAATCAAGACAATTTAAATATACCTCCTTGTCTTAGCTTCTGTATATTTATTTGTAAAGTTATAGAAATGTTCTAGGATGTTTTGAAGAGCACACCAGGCATTCATTAGTCTCTCCATTTCACGCCAGAAAACGAGTGTAGCTATTTTTTTTTTTTTCACTGAACTTGACATGGCTCTGGGACAAATCAATGAAAGAGTCCCAACCTCCCCTGGCTTCAACATGTTTATTCCAGGGTTTTCTGGGAAGATTGCTTTTGCACTCTTCATGAATAGTTCATGTGCTAGTCTCCAATGGAAACAAAGTGACATTTCTTATTACTGTTGGCTGTTGGAAAGCAATTGCAAAGGGAGTGCCTTGAAACAATTAGTCCTCTGTAACTGATTATTTAACAATGTGTATTTCCCAAGAGCTGTTTATCCTCAAAAGGAAGCAGCCAAGACTAAATATGTGCTGTATCTAAGCCGACACCTGCACTGAAGCCCTCTGGATGCTAAGTAGGAGTTCTCACAGAAGAAAATTAAAGGAGGATTATTAATTTTCCTCTCTATTCTGTTTGCAATGGACTCTACATTTTCCTGAGCAAAGAAACATGTTCCATTTCTTACGATACCTCAAGGACTACTTTCATTTGGGAGAATTTCTTCATAAGAGAAGGCATTAGTTTTAAAGCTGAAATTCAATATATAACAAGAGATACAAAGAAAGCAAGGAAGGAAGAAAGTAAATAAGAAGGTAAAGGTAAAGGAGGAGGGAAGGAAAGAAAGGGAGAGAAGGAAAGAAACAGGGAGAAAAAATGAAACATTACTTTTCTGTATTAGAAGAATCTTTAGGTGTTCAAAACACTCTAGTTGGGGTGGTTTGGTGACCCAGTCTTGATTTCGTCTCAGTTCATGATCTCAACAGTTCTATTCCAGGAGATGAAGTCCAGTTGTTAGTGCACAGTCTACGTGGAATTCTCTTTCCCTCTCTCTCTGCCCCTCCCCCACTCAAGCTGGCTCTCTCTTTCTCTTCTCTCTTTCTCTCAAACTAAACATTTAAAAAACACTCCAGTTTTTTTTATACCACCAAAAAACAATAAAAAATAGAAGAAACTGTTTCCACCTTTGAGTTACTTATTTCCCAGCCACTTGGCTGTTTAAGACATGGAGCTAGGAATAAAAATGATTTTAACCAGCTGATCTTAAATTTGAACACAGGCTGCGTATTTTTAGCTACAAATTCCATGTTGTAACTCCCTTCTCTGAAATAGCGAATGGTTCAAAAATTGCCAGGGAACATCTCGAGACCAGATGCTTGTATAAATGAACATGTATAAGCCAGTTACAGAGAGACAATCAAACAGGACTCTGAACAATGTGGTCTCATAACTCACATACTGAAAAGTGTCAGATCCCAATACTATGTCAAGTTCGGCTCCCTTGCCAGCTTCTGCATTCCGAGAATGCATTTCAGTTTTTGGAAAGGTTCTTCTATCTATGTGAATCTTCTCCAAAAACGTGTTTTCCAGCATCTTCAAGCAGCTCATGCCTGATAATGCTCGTGACCGTTATTGTCCTATATGGGATTTCCTACACATGTGAAAACATTGTCAGTTGGTGAGACAGTCCTAGAAGAAAATCTGAAATAAATGGCGTATTTAAGTCTGAAGCTGACTGGTTCTGGCTAAAAATAGAAAAAACTTTAGAACATAATTAAGCTAGGAGTGATATGCAAAATGTGTGAGGTGTGTGGCACCAGCACTGACCAATCAGAAGGGCTGCAGGTCTAGAGCTGGAGTTAGGCTACTGGAGGCTCCCTATCTGGCTGTGCATTAGCCTTTCAGCTGCTGGAAGTTTGGGGATGCTCCCAGATTACGCCTGGGTCATAGGCACAGAGCTAAAACACTAGCTATTTACATATCGTAACAACTGATAGGGTTTGAGCAATGCCTAGCAGCTGAGTATCAACCCTGGTGATTATTCCCATTATTGTCAAACACTTTGGATATACCTGGGACTAAACAGTTTCAGAAAGCTGTGGTGCATAAACCTTAGCGCACATCTTAGAAATAAATTCAGTTCAATTAAAAAAAAATAAAGGGTATTGGATTAATGTATCAGGGAATTAAAAAAAAATTACATGTGGTCCCTTATGAATTTTCTGTGGACTATAGAGACATTTGGTTAAATGACAGATAACACGGATATTCATAAACTGAGGTCACACCAATGAAGTGTCCCAGTGGTTTGACAATAAATGTTTGGTCTTGTCCCAATTTATATCAGTAAACAGGAAATTCAGAAAATATGTATAGTGGACATCTGTTACACTGGCCCTCCTACCACTGCTGTCCCTCTTTTATTGATAAAAACATTTCCTCTGGTGGGAATTCCATGCTATGTAGTTTTTGTGAGAACAATTAAACTCCTTCTACTGATGAAGACTGCTCATGACCCAGGTCTGGCCAGAGAACTTGTCACATGGGACTGGTTTCTACAGTCTGTGATCCAAGGTGAGGGTGATTTAAGTCCTAAAGGACTTTCCCACTGAGAAAGAAGCTTCTTCCATGCTGGGGCTAGAAAGCTGGTAGGAGGTGAGTCTTGCACTGGTGTTGCCCACCATGGTCAATAAGATTAGTAAGCAATAAAAATAATAGCAGACAAATTTAGAGTAATTTTTCTAACCTCACTTTGCATCTGTATCCATCATGCTTTATAAAACACTTCATAAACATTTTCTTTTTCTTTTCACATTTTCTTAAATCCTCAAATGTATTAGATGCTTTGTAGTTCAACCCTGAATCTTCAGAAAGTGATCAAGAAATTCCTGATAAAATTTCAAGTGATTGAGATTCTCTTTTTTAATTAAAAAATTTTTTTTGCAGTTATTTATTTTTGAGAAACAGAGAGAGAGCGTGAGTGGGGGGTGGGAGGGGTGCAGACAGAGAGAGAGACCCACAATCCTTAGCAGGATCCATGCTCTGAGCTTTCAGCACAGAGCCTGATGCGGGGCTTAAACCCATGAACTATGAGATCATGACCTGAGCTAAAGTCAGATGCTTAATCGACTGAGCCACCCAGGCACCCCAAGATTCCCTTTTCTAAAGCAAAAATAAGCTACTGGGACTAAATCTAAATAAAAAGCTTTTGCACAGTGAAGGAAACCATCAACAAAACAAACAAACAAACAAAAAACAATGTACTGAATGGGAGAAGA
Source organism: Proteles cristata cristata (assembly GCA_017311185.1). NCBI lineage: Eukaryota > Metazoa > Chordata > Mammalia > Carnivora > Hyaenidae > Proteles > Proteles cristata. The sequence goes on from JAESUZ010002988.1 coordinate 3,844,803, forward strand.
TATTTGCAAATGATACATTGAATGAGGGGTTAATATCCAAAATATATAAAGAACTTACACAACTCAACACCAAACAAACAAACAAGCAACCTGACTAAAAAATGGGCAGAGGACTTGAATAGATATTTTTTTTAAAGAAGATATACAGACGGCCAATAGACACATGAGAAGATGTGCAACATCACTACTCATCAGGAAAATGCATATCAGAACCACAGTAAGATACCACCTTATGCATGTGAGAATGGCTGCAATTAAAAAAAAAAAAAAAGGCAAGAAATAACAAGTGGTGGAGTAGATGTGTAGAAAAAGGAACTCTCATACACTGTTGGTGGGAATGTAAATCGGGACAGACACTGTGGAAAATACTAAGAAAGTTCTTCAAAAATTGAAAAATAGAAATCCCATATGACCCAATAAATCTACAACTGGGTATTTACCCAAAGAAAACAAAAACACTGATTTGAAAGATACATACACCCCTGTGTTTACCTCAGCCTTATTTACAATAGCCAAGATATGGAAGACTTAAGTGCCCAATGATGGACAAATGGTTAAGGAAGATGTAATATCTATATACAATGAAATATTACGCAGCCTTACAAAAGAATGAGACTGCGCCATTTGTGACAACATGGACGGACCTAGAGAGTATTATGCTCAATGAAATTAGACAGAATATGAAAGATAAACACCATATGATTTCACTTACATGCGGGATCTAAAAAAAAAAGAAGAAGAAGAAGAATAAACAAAAGCAGAACCAGACCTATAAACACAGAAAAGAAACGGATGATTGCCAGGGGTGCAGAGGGGTGGGAGGATAGGCATAATGGGTAAAGAGAAGTGTGAGACACAGGCTTCCAGTTATATAAAAGCCACAGCAATGAAAAGCACAGCATTGAGAACATAGTCAATGATACTATAATAGCATCGTACAGTGACAGTAGCTATACTTATGGTCAACACAGCATAACGTATATAGAGATGTTGAATCACTATGTTGTACACTTGAAACTAATGTAACATTGTGCGTCAACTATACTCAGGTAAAAAATCAATGTTTTTTAAGATTCCCTTTTTTAGGGTGCCTAGCTGGCTCAGCTGATAGAACGGGTGACTTTTTTTTTTTAATGTTTTATTTATTTCTAGGAGAGAGAGAGAGTGAGCAGGGGAGGGTCAGAGAGAGAGAGGGAGACACAGAATCTGAAGTAGGGTCCAGGCTCCCAGCCGGCAGTCAGCACAGAGCCCGACGTGGGGCTCGAACCCACGAACCGCGAGATCATGACCTAAGCAAAAGTCAGACGCTTAACCGACTAAGCCACCCAGGTGCCCCTAGAACGTCTGACTCTTGATCTTGGGTTGTAGTTCGAGCCCCACACTAGGGGTAGAGTTCACTTTGAAAAAAAAAAAAAGATTCCCTTTTTAAAATTGCATCAAATAATAAATATATAAAAATTCGGAGTATTTTAAAAGATAACTTTCATCGGTTAGTCTCTGAGCACCTATGACATCATAATAATCTGGATAAAAAATTTAATACCTGTTGAGCAAAATACAGTAGCCAACCATAAGATGCATACTTTTATAGCTGCAGGTATTGACAAAAGTCAGTTAAAAAGTCAGTTAAAAAATACAAAAGCCAATAAAAAATAATAATAACCATTCAGTCTTCATGGAACACACTTGGAAGATCTTATTACCATATAGCTACGTTCTATGAAATGCCCAAGTTGAAGATCTGAGACAGTTTATAAACTAAATGAACTCCAATCAACCCTAGAGAAATCATATTTTTCAAGTATTCCTTAACAGGCATTTCTTTTAGGAATGATGAATTGAGCACTGGTACCAGGAAGGTACTGGTGTGCCAGAGTGATACAGAAACTCATTGCTTCAATGGTGCCATACAGATGGAATGAAACTCATGAAACATGAGTTTGAGACGTTTTTTGATTTTACGTATATTTAGCTTTGATTAGTTCCTCTAAGAAATAGACCATGACAATTTCTTTTATATCTCACCATGAAATATAGTTTAATGTCCAACAGTCTTCATTTATTAATAAACCTGCATAAATGCTCAAAAGACTTTAACGTGTATATGTGGTTTGATAGGCTCTACTGGCTACCATTTTAACCTTAAGGTTTACATTTATTTAATTGCTGCTAACTGGTTCAGTCATGGATTTCAGGTGTCTAACCTCCATTAAATCTTTCTAATTTCTCTCTAAGCAGTCCATTTTTTGACCATCTTCTAACCCACCATAGTTTGCTATTTACTTTCTGCCTAGACACTGCTCCATACCTTTTATTACTTTTACATCAAGCTTTCATCCCATTTTTCTCAACAAATCTCTGCTTCTTGACTTTCAGAGAAAAGAGAGAGCATTAGATACAAATTCCAACTTTCCTCACTTCCAGCTTTCAAATGGTTTTCCATGTTTACCTATTCTTCTCTCTTACCCCAGCCTCAGAGAGAGACACATCTCTCCTCCTCCCTTGATCACCTCTGTTCTTCCTGCCCTGTCAGAAACTTGTCAGTTTCTCCTTCTTTGTTGGTTCTTTTCCCAAGGGAAAAAAAAAAAAAAATCTCCTTTGGACCAATCAACCAAACATCCTTCTTTGGCTATTGCTTTCTCTCTCTTTCCATTACTCCATTAAGCTTGTTGGGTGAAAATAAGTGCTCCTTATGTGAGGTACTGTACAACTGCTTAATATGTTATGCCATTTAATTAAATCACACCATAATCCTAAATAGTATGTAATTCCCATTTCACAGATAAAGAAACTAAAAAATAATTTGTATCCATGACTCAAGGAAAGTCTACCAGATAGACTGGGGGAGTTAGGATCATGCTACTGTACCAGCCGTTCCCAAACTGTGGTCCCTAGCCCGGCTGAATCAGCATCATCTGGAAAACTGCTAGAAAAGCAAACTCTCAGATCTGCTCTCAGGATCAGAAACTCTGGGTGTGGGACTTACCAATCTGTGTTTCAACAAGCCCTTCACATGATTTTGCTGCAAACCACAGGTGGGGACACTGCACCACAGGGCCCCTCAGTCCTCAGCCTATTTATCTTCCCTGCTACACTTGACAGTTAGTATTGTTTCCTTTTGAAACTTTCTTTCCTACCAGAAACTCCAAAATGTTCTATCCTAGTTCACTTTCATTAATAGTCTCTTTCTGTACCCTGTCCTAAAACCCAATTACTAAATTATTATTATTATTATAAGATTATTAACTAAAAATAGCTTTTCAATGATTCCCATATCTTAGCAACTCACCAACCTCACTGCATATCTCCTAGAACCCTGTGCCTGATGTGATCTTCACATTGACTAAAGGTGTCGGTGCCCTGCCGTTACCTGAGTTTGGCATTTCTAAATGATGTTGCTTTTCCTACATTTTATTGGATAACCAAATTCCATTAATAGTTATCTTTATAATTCTCAAACCTGTCACCTACTCTCCATTCCCAGGTATGCTGCCGCAATATTATAGGCTGGAATATGATAGCAGTCCACCTAACTGGAATTGTTCCACATTTCACTACCTTCCTAAATGTTTCCAGTTATACTTCTAACAAGTAGTACAAGCATGTCATTCCCAATCAAAATTTAAAAAATTTAAAAACTAATAAAATAAAAAAACACACAAATCAGAACAAAACAAACAAAAACTCGAACTATGATGGCTTCCTACTGCTTAAAAACTGAAGTTTAACATCCCTTCGGAAGCAAAATAACAGCACTGGGGCCAACCAGCCCTCGTCTGTCCCAGCTTCCAGCATTACCTTCCTAACTGCAAAGGCTTTCTTCCTGCCACCCTCACCCCAGCTCTTTGCTAAATCTCGGCAAGATTAACCATTTTCCCTCTGTGCTGCCCAGACTAACACTGCTTCTCTGCCTGAAATACCCATCCCTGACCATGCAATCATCACTTACTTAACATTAACGGGGTCACAAACTCATGGACGGCTAAAATGAATGAATGAAGTCTATCGTGTGCAATAAGATCACATGCCCCATCTAAAGGGGGCAGGGTTGACTTAGGACTGGCCAACTGCTGCCGAGCAAGTACGGCTACTAAAGAAAAGCCAGAGATTTCTCAATCTTAAAAGTTTGCAGCAAATATTAAACAATTTAAAGAGGTCTTTAAAAAATATTTTATTTTTTTTTATTTTTGAGAAGTAGGGGAGGGCCACAGAGGAAGAGGACAGAAGATGTGAAGCAGGCTCCATGCTGACAGCAGCAAGTTGAATTCTCAAACCGTGAGATCATGACCTGAGCTGAAGCTGGACACCCAACCCACTGAGCCACACAGCTGCCCTCCAAATATGAAACAATTTAAATCACTGTTCTGTCCACCATGGTGTGTCCACCAAATAAAATACATCTGCAGGCTGTCAGTGTGGACCTTGGTGTTAGTTCCAATGGGCCCCAGGGATTCAAAGCTGACCAGAGAGAACCTCTGACCTGAATGGCTCACTTCTGGGGCTCATCTCAAATGGAGCACACGCAGCTATAAACAGATGCTTTACTCAGCCCTTACCGCATTTTGTTTGCACGGCACCTGCCATAGTGTATTCTAACCAGTAATTGTTTACTCCCTTGAGTCATCATCACATTGATCATCACATCCTAACCTTCATCCTTAGACTGGTAGCACTAACACAATGTGCTAGCAGCTGGTGCTTGAGGATTTCTGTAGCTATACAGAGACGTCTATAGGGGCGCCTGGGTGGCTTAGTCGGTTAAGCGTCCGACTTTCGCTTAGGTCATGATCTCGCGGTTCGTGGGTTCGAGCCCCGCGTCGGGCTCTGTGCTGACTGCCAGCTCAGAGCCTGGAGCCTGTTTCAGTCTGTGACTCCCTCTCTCTCTGACCCTCCCCTGCTCACGCTGTCTCTCTCTCTCCTAGAAATAAATAAAAATAATAAAAATAAAATAAAATAAACAGAGACGTCTATGTATCCGCCTGTATCAACTTGATGCCAAACTTTCAAGTTACTTTGTATTTTTTGCCTTCCTAAATCTGCATTATGATTTGCTTAGGCACTCTGCTAGATGATATGCTGCCACTAAATAATTTGTTTCCTTACAATTAAATTGAAATATGCTTTGAGTCTCATTGCAGTTGTATGCTATAATCCTAATAGGTTTTCCTGTACACGTTCCTTGCAAGATGGTGGTCCAAATAAGGACTTTTTAGAGATATCTTTGGTAAATTCAAGAAATTATTTTGGTCTAGGACAGACCTTTTCACTTTGCAAAATAAGGAAAATGAATTCATTTGTTCCATTTGTTAATTTCAGGGTGCAACTTTTTTCCATTTAACAAAAGCACTAAAAAAGTCAGCTTTAATTTTTGCTACAGTTATATAATTCCTAGTTATGCTATCCAAGCACGCTCACAAAACTAATTTAAGCTGGGCATTGCCAGACTTAGAGGATGTCAATCATTTTTCAGTGAACCAAAACACTCTCATTTCACTAAGCACCAGATGTAAGAGTGGACTGCTTGATCAGTGCTATCTATTTCACTCCCCAATTGATCTAACTTCTAGATACAGCCAGTGTCCATGGCTACATTCCCCAAAGTTTAAAAACATCAATCCTGCTGAAAAAGAAATATGTTTTTCTAAATACTCAGATGTTACCTAAATAAAGGAGGGTAAATATTTTACCCTTTATATTATCAGTATAAACAGCAAGTCAGAAGCCCAGCCATATCTTAGGTGTTAAAGATTTAACCCTTCAACATTTTATTTTACAACTCTGCATGATGTTGTGTGTAAAAATTTACCTACGTGTAGACACTTGATTCCTTTACACTGAAACTCCATGTCCCTGTTGGGATGAGCACTGGGTGTTGTATGGAGACCAATTTGACAATAAATTATATTCAAATAAATGAATAAACGTAAAAAAAATAAGAAACTCCATGCCCCGTGTTTATGAGGATCATGAGGATCCATGTGTGCCACCAAATTGTAAGCTTACCTGCAGACTGTTGAAAATGACAAAGAGGATCAACATCCAGAAGTGTCTGTAAGCCATGTGCAGGCCTCCCCACAGCCATGTCACAGAAATCAGGGCAAAGAGATATAAAACCAGTGGAACTTCTAGAAATAAAAAAAAAATTTTTTTGAGCTTCAGTGTCCTGCATAGTCACATATACACACAAATGTATACTGGCTTCTTTCTTGTATTACTCTGTATGCCTAAGTACCCATTTGGAAAGAACAACCTTGGAAATGCCATTCTTATGCCAGAAAAGAGAAGGCACATTGCTGAGTCCACATTCTTTCTGTTTTCCTGATTGGGGGTAGGGGGGATGGGGGTGGTGCAGAATGGGAACTGTTCCTCTCCTAGACTACCACCTGCTGGACCATTTGGGAAGTGCTATGAACAACTACAGAGATGCAAACACGTTTCATCGCCAGGTAAATCTTAAAAAAGCTCCTCACCAGAAAATGGCAGGCAGCGGTGTGCTCCGGAAATTACTGTAGTCCAACCCAACAATTTAAAACACAGATGATAAAAAAACTAGCTTGTGTGTCACAGAATAGTATGTACTCACTCTTTTTTTCTGACAGAGAAGACCCCAAACTTTACAGCTAATGTTAGAGCAAAGGTGAAGTGACAGGTTCATTATTGTCAACACTAAGCTTATTCTGACCATTTTTTCTCATGCAATTTATTTCAGTAGTTTTCAGGAGAGATTTCTTCTGGGTCAAGTACTTCATTACCCGTTTGTCTTTGATATTTCCATTAGAGAATAATAACCTTAAAAAGGGGATTTTATTATTTAAATAACAACCTATATTAGATTTAAAAAGTGATTCAGATCATAGCAGCTGCAAGTAAACACACTTCAAGCTGTCTGAAAGACATCAGGATGGACCATACCACTGACAAGCCTTAGGACAGACTTCAAGGTCCAAATACGCCCACTATTATATCAATTAATGACTAAAATATACATACACTCTGGAAATTTGAACAAATAATATGACTTAAGCAATTTTAAAATCTTATTTTGAAACATCAAACTTACAGAAGAGCTGTAAGTATAGTATGACAACATAGTTTTTTTCCCTGAACCACTTGAAACTTGCCTTCCTCCAGCACCTTCTGAATACTTTATTTTTTTAAACTGACATGTTTTAGTTTATTTTTTTAGTAATCTCTACACCCAGCATGGGGTTTGAACTCATGGCCCGAGATCAGGAGTTGCACCCTCTTCTGACTGAGCCAGCTAGGATCCCCAATACTTAATTTTATTTTTTGTTTTCATTTTTCCCTCTGAAAACTTTAATGTCCATTTTCTACAAAGATTTTCTCCTACATAAACACAACAGGACCATCAAATCAGGAAATCAATACTCATATATTCCTGCTATCCTCAGATCACATTTAAGATGTGTCCATTATTTCTGTTATCTCTTCTGCAGTGGAAAGGTCCAGCTGACCTGTTTCCTCAGTCTCCTTTAATCCCAAACCGTTCATCTGTATGTACTTGGCTTTGTGACTGACACTTTTGAAGATTACTGGCCAGTTTTTCCTGTGGAGTGTCCTTAAATTTGAGTTCATCTGATGTTTTTCTGTGACTCAGATGATAACATTTGGCAGAAATCACGTAAGTGATACTGGGTTCTTGTTACAGCACTCTACTGGGTGGCACAAAATCTCCACTTGTCCCATTACTTAGGTTGCTCATTCCAGTCACGTGATTAAGGTAAGGGCTGCACAGATCCTCCATGGTGAAGTCAGTCTGTTTTCCTCTGTGATTACTAAGTATCTACGTAGGATTACTTTGAAACTGGATAAAACCCTTCCTCTTATCAAATGTGTGATTTGTTCATTTATTTATTTTTGTAATATGGACTCACAGATTCTCACTTTATTTAAGGGTTATTGGGGCACATGGGTGGGCTCAGTAGGTTAAGTGACCGACTCGTGATTTCAGCTCAGGTCCTGATCTCACGGTTTATGGGTTTGAGACTTGTCTCCCCCTCCTTCACTCATGTTGTCCCTGTCTCTCTCGAAATAAATAAACTTAAAAAAGGGTTATTATTCATTACTATCATTATGATGCCCAAATTATCTTAAATTTGATTAATGGAAGCCTTGCAAGATAAGATGGCTTCTGTGGCTTCTGTGCCTTTTGTAATGTTCTCCTGATCCTGTAAGTACTCCCTTGATTTCTGGCCCAACAAGATGTTTCAAACTTATCTTGTACTTTCCCTGATCTAGTTCTGGCTCCTTTTGTGGGGAGAATGGCATTTAGAAACCAGATTAGATGGTAAATATGCTCACTGTTATTGGGGTGTTTCTGGCCCTAAGCCCTGTTAGTAGACAGAGCTAGAGAATCTATGTAGGTACACATATGAACACACACACATTTACCTCTGGATTACTGTATCTATTTCTATATAATGAGCATTATTATTTCACACCAATACTTCCAGAACCAATCCAACATCAAAGGGTTAACTCTAATTTTTTTCTTTTTACTTTGTGTAAATTTCTCCTCTGTTAAGAAATCTAGTTCTCATTATTCTTAATACATTTACCTATTTGATCACCTGCCCTAGTTGATTGTATCCAATCTCTGGGTGTTGTTATTTCTTCTCTTGCACAGTTGATCCCTCAAGCTCATCTGGGTTCTGACATCTCAAGCTGGACTGTATCCCATCCCTCAGACAGATGCCCCCTCACAATGAACAGGCTTCCCACACTCCATGCTTGAATGCCTTCCTGTGGATGGCAATTATAATGAGGGATCTAAGATGGAATTCTTTGAGAAGGGAAGGGAAAGGCAAAAAAAAAAAAAAAAAAAAAGAGGGAGAGAGAAAGAAAAAAGAACGAGAAAAGGGGAGGGGAAGAGAAAAATGGGACCTGAGAATTCTTTTTTTTTTTTTGAGGAGATAAAAGCCTTTAAAAGGACACTATGCTGGCATCTTCCCAAATACAACCTTCTTTAAAAAATATAAGATTGAGTTATTATTATAACTTCACAGAGAAAATAAGAATAATATAAGACACCGCCTATACAGATGAATAATTCCTTTGTCGTTAATGCCTTACAGCAAGACAGGGGAAAATATATTAAGATTTATTTAAATTTTATAAAAATTCATTTTTGTTTAATGAAATCATGCAATTTGATAAAGGTCCAGAGGCTCATTTTTACTAATGACAAGATACCCTAATATTTAGGAAACTTCCTATGCCATACTCATTAAATTTGTTAAAGATTAAGTATTAAATCTGGCAGTTGCATTCTTTGTTCCACTGTGTAACTACAAAATTCTATTTATGGCTCTGTGCAGAGTACAAAAGGACACGCATACTTTGCATGAACAACTAGGAACCCAATTTTCAATATTTGGCCTTCATGTTCCTCCAAAGTGCCTAGGGCCAAACGAGTGCTGTGTGCTGTCAGAGCTCAGCAGAGGAGCTGAGAGAGCATACCGGGGCCTGACTAGAAGCATCCAGGGCCTATGTTTTCCTGGACAAGTGTGGTAGCCTGGCACCCCAGATCAGAAACTCTGCAACAAAGAAAGCCAGGTGTAAATAACTCAGCGATTTGAACAATAGACCCCAGGCTGGTTTTTCAGCAATGCAACAACGATGAGGACATGATTTCAGGTTGGAAGAAACATATATAGAGGCACATCCAGATTTTGTGGGCCTGAAGTTCATAAAACATGGAGAACCTTCTTCAAAAAATAAAAATTGCAAAAAGCAAAATTAGGTATAAAACATTGGAAAGGGCCTATATGCAAGGGCCTCTCCCTTGCATATAGGCCCTGAAACTTAGATCTCAACAGCTTTATGCTAACCCACCTTGGAGGAAGTACCTTCCACCTTCTTTGAGGCCTGGAGTAACTGACCACAGGGAGAAGGGCCTTTGGGAGTGGGTAATGGTGATGGAGTGGGGGTGGGGGGAATGTTAAGAGCTACTGTGAATTCCATTTGGTATGCTGAAAATGAACACTGCACTTAATGAAAATCATTTCAGTTGTATTTTCATAAGCTGATACTTCTCACATTTGGTGAATGACTAGTAACTTTTCTGTTGTCTGTGTAAATCAGTGCTTTCTAAAACAGGCATTTATAACTGGCCACGTTGGAAACTTATGTTTACAGGTGAATTCATTAGAAAACAGAATTTCAATGGTTCTAGGTACTATCACCAGAAACATCTTTACTGCAAGCATTCTGGGAGGCAAACATTTTAGCAAAAATTAAAAAGATAACTGGTTGGCGGTTTGGTTCCTTTTTTCACTGACACACTAGTCCCATTTTATATAAATCTTAACCCTCAAAACAGTCTGTACACAGGCACAGAGTTTTGAACCCACATTTCCTAAAGAACTTTAGGATGTCTATCAATGAACATGTGACAATATGCCAAAACCCAACAGTTGTAGAAGGGCTTTTACAATGTACTTCAAAGCTCAGTTACAAATATGCATCCTAGTGTTTGGAAACTGGCAACTCTTGCTAATGAAGGAAGAAACTTTAGTGAAACAAGAACAAGTGTGCTCGTGAACAAGGAGATGAATTAACAAACAAACAGAAGCATAATACTATGAATGAAAGACTCTGAAGACAAATGCTTGGGTACAATCCACTAAATAAAACCTGTTATCTATTCAGTGAACCTACACACATTTGAAAGGTATTCAGGGGTGGGGGCCCCTGGATGGCTCAGTCCATTAAGCATTCAGCTCAGGTCATGTGGTCGTAGTTCATGAGGTCAAGCCCGGCATCACGCTCTGTGCCGACAGCACACAGCCTGCTTGGGATTCTCTCTCTCCCCCTCGCTCTGCCCTTTTCCCACTCGCCTCTTTCTGTCTCCCTCAAAATAAAGAAATAAACTTTAAAAAAAAACACACACACAAAAATAATAAAATGTATTCAGGGACGCCTCGCTAGCTCAGTTAGTACACCATGTGACTCTTGATGTTGTGTCATGAGTCAAGCCCCACATTGAGCATGGAGTCTACTTAAAAAAAAAGTATTCAAATATTTTATATTCACAATAAGGTCTTTTTAATTTGTTATTCATTTTTCATATTTCATTATGTCCTTTTTAATGAACGCCCTCTTTTATTTTTCATGACTTTATCTTTTATGGCCAAATTGCCTTATTGCCTATTAGTTAGGCAATGGTTAGGTGATTTTGTTTGCAGTGAAAATCCTTGCTGTTGTATATACATATGATGGAATATTATTCAGTCTTAAAAAGGAATGAAATTCTGACACATGCTGCAATGTGGATGAATGTTGAAAACATTATGTTAAGTAGAATAAGCCAGACAAATATTGTATGATGCCATTTACATGAGGTGCCTAGAGCGGGCAAATTCCTCTAGACAGAAAGTAGAATAGAGGACACCAGGGACTGAGAAAAATGAGGAATAGGAAATTTTGTTTATTGGGTACAGAGTTCATGTTTGAGTTGATGAAAAACTTCTGGAAATAGATAGTGGTGAAGGTTGCACAACATTGTGAATGTACTTAAAAAAATTTTTTTTAATGTTTATTTATTTTTGAGAGACAGAGGACAGCGAGGGAGGGACAGAGAGAGAGGAAGAGACACAGAATCCAAAGCAGGCTCCAGGTTTTGAGCTGTCAGCATAGAGCCTGACACAGGGCTTGAACCCATGAACTGTGAGATCATGACCTCACTGGATGTCAGATGCTCAACCAACTGAGCCACCCAGGTGCCCCGTGAATGTACTTTTTGCTACTGATTTGTACACCTAAAAATGGTTAAAATGGTAAATTTTCTGTTATGTATATTTAGTACAATTTTTCGTTAAGGCCATGCTAAAAAGGGTAGGCTTGTGTTAAGACCAAGTTCAACGATAGGGAGGGAAAAAAAAATCAAATCCTCAAAGTACTTGATTTAAATACTTAAATTAGCAAGGAGTCATTAATGTGAAAAACAAAGTAGTCTGAAAAGGTTTTAGTGAAAGAAAAAAAAATCAGCAAGTGGATATGTCATTTAGTACTACCATCATTAAGAAAGTCTACTTATGGGATTTTGTAGATTTCATTGAGAATACATAAAATCTCTATTTTTTAGGGAAAATATGATTTCAATGAATTTAACTGCCATTTTTAAAGAAAGTATGGTGCTGTATTATCTCTTCTTTTTGTAATTGCAGCCTTGGCTTTATTGCTATGCACCAGTGACAGCAATAATGGCTTTATTATGGAAATCGCACCTCATTTACATGAGGCTGAAATTTATTCTGTGTTTACAACCTTCTAAAGTACTTGTTTTAATTTTACATCACTGACCTTCTGATTCTAACAATTTGGATGTGCTACTAAAACAAACTCATCAATGTAAAACAAGGAACGCAGCTGTGAAATAATGTGTAGATTTAAGATATTTATGGGGCTATTTCCAACAACAGGCACGCATTATTTTTAAGTGAGAAAAAAAGGTAACTGAAAACAAGGTATCCAAAGGCTGTATTTCTAAATTATGGGCCCTTATTCTGAAATTAACAGATACTTGGAGGCAGAGAAGTTTCATTGATCTGATTCATTTGTTGGTGAGAACATATTAATTGTGGTCTTACGCTTCCCTAACAAGGGATAAGGTTAACCCCACAATGCACTGTCACCTACCAGTGTTCTCAGGAAATAAACCAGAAGTCTTAGAAGAATACAACAGGACACACACTTCACAGAACTGCTAAATCAGCATTAGGATACTGTGGGTAGAACAGGTAATCTACAAACATTTACAACAGAATCTGGAGACAGGAGCCATAGGACTTAGTTTCCTTGTTCTCTAAAGGGGTTTTTAAGAAATGTTTGCTGCAGTAGGCTAGGCTTTGTACATTTCTGCTCTCCACTATGGGCCAGGTTCTTCACTTTCTTTAGCCATCCTTTCTAAATTCACAATCTCCATAGTCACTTTCTTTCAATGAGCACTTTAGGGACAACGATTTCCAAATGTGCACCTCCATCTCCCTTCAGCTCTATAATTCCAGGTCTGGAGATCCCCCTTTGTCTCAGACTTTCTCTTCCTTCCTAGTACTAGTACCATCACTCACATAGATTGACCCCAGGACTCATTTCCCAGCATGTGCTGTACCACATGGGACGTGTCGGGGGAAACCATCCATGTAAAGCACCTGGCACAGAACCTGGCACAAAGCACATGTTCAGGAAGCCTTACCTGCTATAATTCTTGTTCTCAGGACCATTATGCCTTTACTCATGTCAAGCAAATAGTGCATGGCCCCTTTTTACATATTTGAGGAGCCCAAAAATCACATAATAAAAAAATATGTTGAACTTTTTTTTGGTACCTGAATTTCCTAAACCTATTTGGCTACAGAACCCTTCGGGAGGCACCTAGGTGGCTCAGCTGGTTGAGCATCTGACTCCTTAAATTTTCTTTTTTAACATTTTCTTTATTTTTGAAAGACAGAGAGAGACAGAGTGTGAGTGGGGAAGGGGCAGAGAGAGGGAGATACAGAATCCCAGCAGGCTCCAGGTTCTGAACTGTCAGCACAGAGCCAGAGAGTGTCTGACTCTTCATTTTGGCTCAAGTCATGATCTCAGGGTTCATGGGTTGAGCCCCATGTTTGCGCTGGCAGCACAGAGCCTGTTTGGGATTCTCTCTCTGACCCTCCCCATCCCTCAAAATACATAAATAAACTTAAAAAAAACAACAATGCTTCTGTTTGTCTGACATAATCTGAAGATCACACTTGGAGGAGGGTTGCTGTCAGAGTGTAGAATTTAAATTCCACCACATCCAAACTGTTACTGAAAACTTCTTGAGCAGCCTATTTATTTACTTGTTAAATGTTTATTTATTTATTTTTGAGAGAGAGAGAGAGAGAACACGCGCAAGCGAGCAGGGAAGAAGCATGCAAGGAAGGGGCAGCGAGAGAGGAGGACAAAGGATCCGAAGCAGGGTCTGAGGTGACAGCAGAAAGCCTGATGTGGGCCTTGAAGTCACAAACTGTGAGATCTTGGCCTGAGCCAAAGTCAGACGTTTAATCATTTATTTACTTTTTTTTAATGTTTTATTTATTTTTGAGAGAGAGAGAGAGAGAGAGAGAGAGAGAGACAGCGTGAGCAGGGGAGGGTCAGAGAGAGAGGGAGACACAGAATCTGAAACAGGCTCCAGGCTCTGAGCTAACTGTCAGCACAGAGCCTGACGCGGGGCTCGAACCCACGAAGTGTGGGATCATGACCTGAGCCGAAGTCAGACGCTTAACCGACTGAGCCACCCAGGCGCCCCAACCAGATGTTTAACCAAAAGAGCCACCCAGGTGCTCCCCTGACCAGCTTAAATTTTTTTTTTAACATTTATTTATTTTTGAGACAGAAAGAGAAAGAGAGAGCAAGTGTCATCGGGGGAGTGTGGGACAGAGACAGAGGATATGAAGCTCTGCGCTTGTAAGAACTGAGCCCGATGCAGGGCTCCAACCCACAACTGTGAGACCATGACCAGAGCCCAAATCAAGAGTCGGCCGGTTAACTGAACAAGCCACCCAGGTGCCCACTGACCAGCCTATTTAAAATGAACCTCTCAGTGTCTTCTATTCCCTTCCCTCTACCTTTCCTATTCTATTCTAACCCATCCAATCCCACTTAAAGCTGATGGTAATGAGTCTCACCAAGGTACTGTGGCTCACAAGAGTAAACTTCTTCTCTAGAAGGTAATTTAAGTAGCCTGAAGGACACCTTAGACAATGGGTACCGCAAACATAACCAAGAGCGGGAGCCCTCACATACCACCTTTGGACATGGGTTTAGCCGAACCCTTAACTGATATGGTATGTAATTTGGAAGGATCTGTACAGGTGAAAAAATGGATTTATAGGCAGAGAAGAGAGTTAATCAATATTGGCCTAGAGTATATTTTCCAGGGATAGAGAGGAGGAATGTGAACAGGTTTTCAGAGGAGTCTCAAGGTCTCTGAGAACCTAACTAACAGAACTTTGTCACCAGCTGACTTCGGGCTGTCCTGGACGCTAAAGGACAGTCCAGTGTCAGGCCTACTTTGAGTGCGATTTATTGGGAATGAAAAAAAAAATAGTACAAGCCTAGAATTATGGTCTCGCCTTGCAAAAGCTATATATAATTTTCAATTTGCAGACTATAATTTTGAATCTGAGGAGAATAATCAAGTTAGATGAGACATACCCACATGGACCTTGCACAAACTGTTATTAGAGTAATTCCATTTGGACCATGTATTTCAAGTTGCCAGATAATATCATACTGGGGGTGGAGGGTGTCAAATAGGTCTGTGATACTTAAGGAAAAGGTTAAAAGGTCTGTTTTCGTCTTGTGAGGAAAATATCTTGGAACTACAGGAAGAATTATCACTTGGGTTCACAGCCAACATAGTAAATTTTAACACACTTCATAAATATTTCACAAAATGACATTATGACAGAAGTTTTTAGGAGGTCTAAAACAAGCATGAAGCCAGCCAACTAACAAGTGAAGACTGACTTAACCTAGTTTACTAACTACATTACCAGTTACTCAGCCATTAAAGAGTTCAAAACACTCATCTCCAGGCATGCTCAGGCACCGAACAGCAATTTCCAACACACTTAGCTTTTATAATACTATGAAAATATACAATGCGTCTTTCAACCTGCCTACATCTATATTTTGAATCTTACTATATGGCCTCATAATTTTTGGAAATTAGGTTACTATGTATTTGGCCATGAATAGCCAGTTATGTTTTACAGATGGTTTGATAGGATACCACATAGCAGTCATTAAGAGTTAACAGGCTCACATTCACCACTGAAGGCTTGAGTCAATTCTGACACAATGTCTCATAAAAATTAATACTAAAGATGTGTTCAAGAAAATATTTTTACAGTGTGTTAAATATGTCAGTTCCAGAACTGTTTTCTGGTAGACCCTCAATCTGGATAAATGCCAGCTGACCTCACACTGATTTCCTTTTAGTTCTTTAGCTATCACATTACAAAACTGCAACACAAATTTAGAATTTTACTTTATTTTTATTTCTTTTGCCATGTCACTATTCTAAAACATCTACTTGACTTTAGTCCTTTAGATCCTGTTGGTCAATGTGATTAATCATATCTCTTTTCCCTACAGCTATCAGATTATCAGGGCACTGTCTGGTCTTTTTTTTTTTTTTTTTTAATGAATTTATTTATTTTGGGGGGTGAGGCAGAGAGGGAGTGAGGCAGAGGATCCGAAGTGGGCTCTGTGTGGACAGCAAAAACCCCTATGTAGGGCTCCAACTCACAAACAGTGAGTTCGTGATCTGAGCCAAAGAAGAGACACTTAACCTATAGAGTCACCCAGGTGCCCTAGGGCATTGTCTCATTTTAAAAATAATGTAATATATTTCACAAAAGCTTTGGAGACATTACTTACACTCTGCTGCTAAATAATATCTGTAAGTAGAGAAAATGAACACAAAACCCACATACAGAGCTGTTTTCAGGGATACACAATAATAACAGACCGTAAAGTGGTGTAAGAGCTGTGTTATGCACAGGCTTATCATTGTTCATTTCAGCAATGGCACAGTACCCACAGCTGTGGCCGGGAATTTTATCCAGATGGAAGTAAACTAGTATCTTATTGCCCATTCTTACTAACAACCTTGGACCAAGCCCTTACAGAGAAAAAAGGAGGGACCTATGTTTAGGGAAAAAAAAGGCAATATCCAGACTGGATGCCTTGTGTGTCATTTATGGAGAAGGAGGCTGTCCAAGAAGACAGTAACATCTATACTGATAATATTTATATATTAGTGATCAATGTGATTTGATCAAAGTGATTTGTACCCAATGATATACCATTAAATTTTCTTTGTATAGTTGTCGTATGTATATTTGTCATTTGTCATATGTATATTACATATTTGTAATGTCATGTGGAGACCTTAACATTTGTGAGATCCTAATTCCAACTTTTTTTCTTTTTCTCCTCTTTCATTGGGAATTCAAATTGTTAACGGTTAGACTGATTCATGGGTATCTGATATTAGTAGCAAATGTAAGGTACATGCTACCACTTAATTTTGTCCTGGGCACAAAACTGTAAGTTTCCACATTTTTTAAAAAGAGTACGAGCACTGGATAAAGAAGACGTGGGGGTATACACGCACACACACTGGGATATTAAATAGCCATAAAAAGGATGAGATCTTGCCATCTGCAGCAACACAGATGTGCCTAGAGGGTAGTATGCTAAGTGAAATTAAGTCAGACTGAGAAACACATATGATTAAACTTATATGGAGAATCTAAAACAAAACAAAACAAAATAAATTTATAAACAAAAAAAAAGAAGATACGGATCTATGAATCCCGAGAACTGATGGATGCCAGAGGGGAGGGGCGTAGGAAGATGGGGAAAATGGGAGAAGGGAAGTGGGAGGTACAGTTTCTGGATGAATAAGTCATAGGAATAAAAGTAACTGCATAGGGAGTATAGTTATTGATACTATAGTAGCTTGTATGGTGACAGATGGCAGCTAAGCTTGTGGTGAGCAGAGCATAATGTATAGAGACGCTGAATCACTATGTTGTATGCCTGAAACTAATGTAACGTTGTGTATCAACTATATTCAAATAAAAATTTTTTAAATTAAATCACTCTTCCTCAGGGGCAAAAAAAGAGTGAGACCATTGGAATTTTATTTAACTCCAGGTACCATGGTTTTGTCATTTGTAGGTAAGAGTAACGAATGAGCAGTCATACAGTTTTTTGGTCACTGTCCTTCCTAAGCCTCCAAAAGAAGCCATTTTTATTATCCCATTTTGTCTTTACTTGACAGGTCCTGCTACGGTTTTTGTTTGTTTCTATCCATTTGTTACCTTTTTTTTTTTTTAACCCTGTGGGATTTATTCTGTCACAGTGTTTGTGAAACACATTTGTAAAAAAACCAATGTTTTTTTTCCCCCTGGGTGGTAAAGCAGCTTTAATATAACCACAGAATGAGGTTTTTTTTTGTTTTTTTTTGTTTCTTTTTTTTTCAAATACTCTGGCATTTCCCTCTCCTTCCTCAAGAAAGAGGAAACCACAACACTTCTTGGAAGTTGTATAATTAAATGAGTGTACAGATGAAAAATTGTTCATTTCAATTACTTGTTAATTTACAACCACACTGATGTACACTATCTATATAGAACTGTACAAGAGAGCTTCAAATTGCACTTCAACACCCTCAGTCTTTATTCCAATCTAACATCTACTTATTTGTGTAAGTTGGTGCATCCTAATTATAAATCACATCATTTGCTTTCCTGAAGGTTATTTATAATAAATTTTATAATTTGCTTCTGTCAAATTCCATTAAAAGAAAAAGAGCTGTTTTGAATATGGGCCCTTGGCAAATTACATTAAAAAAAAAAAAAAAGCATGCACCGAGCTTGACTGAGTAGGATTTATTCACACAAAAGGCAGAACTGCAGCTATGAGCAAGGACTCAGGAGTCAGGTCACTTGAAGGCTGTTCACTAGCTGTGTGACCTTGGCGAGTCACTTCACTGCTCTGAAACACAAGTTCCTCTTCAGTAAAGTGACAGTCATATTAGTATCTCCCAAGTAAGGTTTTGTGTATCCAGGGAGGATTTAATGGTTGAAATGCAGAACACTTTGAACAGTTTTACATAAATTTTGGCTATTGCTTGTTATTCAAGAAATACGTTTTAGCAAGCATCAAAACTGCATTAGATAAAATGTGACAGAGAACAGAATGAATTACATAAGCATATTCTTTCAAATACACACACACACACACACACACACACACACACACACACACACACACTATGCTAAAAGGTAGAAGGTAAGTATTAGAAGAGACTAAATTATTAAAAAAAACAAAAACAAAAACAAAAAAAACAAACCCAGGGAAGGCAGCCTTTAACAGCCATTGATAGTATTGAGAGGGAGAAGGAATTTCAGGTGCTTGAAGATGAGCTCTATTTGAGCATATAAATATTGTGATTAAGGTACTGGGAAGAGCTAAAAGAAACAAAAAAGGCAAATGCACAAAGTAGTGTAAATTAATCCTTTTGACCTTTTAAAGGTCAAAGAAGGTGTTTAATGAGAAGATTTGTAGTACTAGGTACTGAAGGCATCTTGAGGGCTAAAGCCGTATGGAGTTATTTTATAGGAAATGAAAGCCATTTAAAATTTCTGAGAAAGAGGTGTGGCCTTATCAAAACAAAGCTTAATCTCACAGGAAAGTAAATAGATTGGTGGAGAGACTGCTACAAGGAAAGACCCGGTTAGGCAACGGTTAGGCAACTACTGCCGTGGTTATGGGAGGAGGTAAGGAAGGCCTGAGGCCAGGGAATGGCAGAGGAGAGGCCACCACAAAGGAGGGGACGCAAATGTTACCAAAACAGAATCTACAGTCATACCTCCAAATCACAAACCAATCAGAAACTTCAAAATTATGCAGAAGTATTAGGACTTTATCAGTGAAGATTCCAATTCAGTATATCTGCAGAGAGACTCATTAAAGCCTAATTTTTGAAAATCTGACTCTTTTATTTTTTTAATGTTTTATTTATTTTTAGGAGAGAGAGAGAGACAGCGTGAGCAGGGGAGGGTCAGAGAGAGAGGGAGTCACAGACTGAAACAGTCTCCAGGCTCCGAGCTGGCAGTCAGCACAGAGCGAGACGCGGGGCTCGAACCCACGAACCGCGAGATCATGACCTAAGCGAAAGTCGGACGCTTAACCGACTAAGCCACCCAGGCGCCCCGAAAATCTGACTCTTTTAAAAGCTAGGCTCTACACCCAATGTGAGGCTTGAACTCAACCCCGAGCTCAACAGTAGCCAGCCAGGTGTCCCTCGGAAAGTCTAATTTTTTTTTATTTAATAATTTTTAAATGTTTATTTTTGAGAGAAAGACACACACACACACACACAATCCAAAGCAGTCTCCTGGTACTGAGCTGTCACACAGAGCCCGATGTGGGGCTCGAACTCACAAGCTGTGAGATCATAAACTGTCAGATCAGAGCCACCCAGGCACCCCTCTGAAAGTTCAATTTTGATAATCAGTCAAATTTGACAACGACTGACCTAAAAGTCTATGACTGTGGAGTTAAAGAAATCACACAGGCTTCGGGTTAGGAGATAAGAAAAGGATTAAAAGGAAGAAGAAAAGGGGCACCTGGGTGGCTCAGTCGGTTAAGCGTCCGACTTCAGCTCAGGTCATGATCTCACGGTTGTGGGTTCAAGCCCTGTGTCGGGCTCTGTGCTGACAACTCAGAGCCTGGAGCCTGGGTTGGATTCTGTGTCTCCCTCTCTCTGCCCCTCCCCAACTCATGCTCTGTCTCTCAAAAAAATGAATAAATGTTAAAAAAAATTTTTTTTAAATGAAGAAGAAAAGAAAGGAGGAGAAAGAATAACATCAAGATCAGAGCAGTTGGGGCAGACAGAAAAACAAAGCTGATGGCAATTTTTGTACTTTCTGAGGACAAGATACTATTCTCATTGAGAAGATAGGGAGAAGTTGGGAAGAGACATTGGGTTCAAGCTGATAGATTTGAAAATTACCACTATGAAAATGAAAAAGGCTCAAAGCAATTCGTAGAAACCATATATACTCCAGAGCTGTGAATCACAAGAAGAATGAAGCATGGCCTGGGATTTAACAGGAAAAAAAAAAAAAAGAGAATATCATAAAAGCCAAGGGAGATGGACTATATTCAATTAAGGGGTGGTATCAGTACTGATCTATGTGGAAGTGTAAGAATAAGGTCAAGAGAAGACAGTTCATGTAGTATTCCATGGTGTTATGCTGAGTGAAATAAGTCAGGCAGAGAAGGACAAATATCATATGTTTGCACGTATAGGAGGATTAGGAGGAACTTAACCGAGGACCAAGGGGGAGAAGAAGGGGGAAATGGTGGGGGAAAGGGAGAAAGGCAAACCATGAGAGACTCTTGAATGCTGACAAAAACTGAGAACTGATGGATGGGGGGGGGAGGGGGGATGGGCATGGAGGAGGGCACTCGTGGGGATGAGCACTGGGTGTTATGTGGAAACTAATTTGACAGTAAAGTATTTGTAAAAAAAAAAAAAAGAGAGAGAGAAGAGAGTTCACTAGATCTGGTTTCCTAGATTATAGGCGATGAATGAAAGAGAATAAGCAATGTACTCTCAAGGTTTAGCAGTGAACAGAGGGTGAAGAATACAGGTAGCAGTATTCTTCAAGAAGCTGGTTGGTAAAGGAGAGAGGTAGAAAAGTAGCTTGATAAGGCATGTGGGTAAGCTTTTTTAAATTAATTAATTAATTAATTTTTTTTTGAGAGGCAGAGAGAACACAACAGAGAGAGGGGTAGAGAGAGAGAATCCCAAGCAAGTTCTAGGCTGCCAGCACAGAACCTGATGCAGGGCTTGAACTCACAAACTGTGACATCATTACTTGATCCGAAACCAAGAGTTAGACTCTTAACAGACTAAGCCACCCAGGAGCCCCTATGGGTAAGCTCTCTTAAGGCAGTGAAAAGTGATACATGTTTTTAGATGGAGAGGAAAGACTCAGAGGAGAGGGAGAGATTTAAGTGGTAAGGCAATTGTGGAAAATTTAATGAAGCAAGTTCTAAGAAAAGGAAAAACAGATAAAGGGCACAATTGGGAAGGTTAGCTTTGGGGAAAATGAGTTACCTACCTAAAATGGGAGGAAAGTGGCAAAGAAGGGAGGCAACAAAACTAAATGATCAGATAAAAATAAGGTCAGGTGAGTAAGACAGCATCACTCTGTGTTCATACCTTGCAGAGAGAGTGAGACTAGAAGCTATTAAGCACAAAACTTAAGGGCAATGAAATCTGTTTCAAAGTTCACTTAAAGATCAATGAAAGATAATCCAAAGGATTTGTGAGATGCAGAGGTGGCTCAGTTAAGGTCACATAGGATAAACTTGTTTCCATTACAGAGTAGCACTAATCGGTTAATAAAAAGAAGAGAGGTGTGTGGCAGAGGCTGGAATGGTGATTGGCAAAAGTGCTTCACCAAATTGGTGAAGAAATCAAAAGAGCTAGTGAAAATATTCTTGGGACTGTCCGATCACAAGGCGGACAGAAGGGAGGTCACAGTGAGAATAAAGAACAAGCAGAAGGGAGAACTGGAAGACAGAGAGGCCGAAAGGGAGATTGTGGACCAGGAGAAGGGGCGATCATGAGGAATGGCAACCACAGTACCATGCAATAGGAACAGGAGGGGTAAGCACAAAACACAGATTTAAAAACAGGAAAACTGTTATCCAGGGACATAGTAACCTTACACTAGGGAGCAAAATTATTTTTGACATCCTATTAAATTGGATGGTGTGGCCTCTTGCAACTGGTTGTAAGGAAAGTGATCTTTTATGAGGCAGGCCATTTCGGTTATGGTAAGTTAACTGAAAAAGTAGTTTTGTGAAAGGATCAGACCGAGTTTGTTATGGCCTTCTGGCCCAATGAAACCCAAACTACACTTCTGACATGGTGAAAAGAAACCACTTATAAAGATACCATTTTCAACTTCCTGGGTTTTATAATACGCAAATTATTAAGTACAGCATTATAATCACAGACATTGTGCCAATTACACCTTTAAAAAAATAGTTCTTTTATTTATTTGTTTTTATTTATTTAGAGAGAATGTAAATGGGGGAGGGGCAGAGAGAGAAGGAGCGAGAATCCCCAGCAGGCTTGGCACTGTCAGCACAGATCACAACATGGGGCTCGATCCCACGAACCATGAAGCCATGATCTGACCCAAAATCAAGTCAGATGATTAACTGACTGAGCCACCCAGGCACCCCTCCAACTATACATTTTAAAAGAAATTAACAATGCAATTGCTAATTCCCCAGATTACCCATCCCCACTTCCTATTTCTCTAATTTTAGCAACCCTATTTTCCTTTATTTTTGGATCTTCTCTTTAATACTACATCAGATGATTAATGTGAGATCACATTATCTTGTAAGTATATAGATTTTAAAGAGCTGTGTAGATACAGAATCATAAATTGGAAATCAAGAATGGAATTTACACTTCAGAATTTGGGATTTGGCTGACTAGTGAGACTCAGCCAATGGTGTGTTACAGGATCACCATGTTAACACTGACTTAAGTGGCTCTTAGAGCAGGTCAAGGGGGAACATAATGTTTTTGATGCCATAAATATTCCAAGATAAAACAGCCTTGAAAACGGATTTTTATATTCTCTACTAGAGCTTTATATATGTTCTTTGGCAACTGTCTGAATACAAATTTGAGAGACACACATTAAAAAAACAAGAAATTGTATTTTCATCAGCCAACAGTTAAATGGAAGACTTCAGTGATCCATTAAAAAAAAAAAAGAATGTGCTGTTAGATCAAAGCAATAAACATGAATAACTGTTTTATGTAGCTTTCAAAGGAAAAGAAAGAAATGCGTCATTGGTAATTTTTTCCAGGATAAATAAAGAAGGGTTTGAGGAGAAGGGGAGGTCCTTTAAAAAGAGTGAAGTAGGCCAGGAAAATTAAAATGCAAGCTTTTTATTAATTTGGAGAAAAACTACCGAGGAAATATACAGGAAACTCATTTAGCCTATATGTAAAAATTATAAATAATTGGGAAAGTTTCACTGATTCTCTGGTCAAATTGAGGCATGGCAATGGTATGCGTATGTTAGTAAGAGATGCCAACCGCACTAAAGGTCAAAGAGTATGCAAAATATCTACGCACCAATACCACTGTGATGCTCTCAGACACTGACCATATATATATATCACACTGACTGTATCGTCCAGTGACATTCAGCCTGTTCATGATGTGTATCAAGATGGAAATTAATTTTGATGCAATTCCCTCTCTTCCTTGACCACCAAAATTGATGAACTCAGCAAGTGACAGTGAATTCAGTTGTGTTGTTTAAGTCTGGATTTACCAGAAATCACATCACTTTTAGGCAACAGCACTAGCGCAGTATGGCTGGAGAATATAGAGAGTTCTTGTGGGGATGTAGTGGAATTATCCTTTTATTAAAAAATATTTTTAAAGTTTACTTATTTTGAGAGAGGGAGAGAAGCATGATCGGGGGAAAGGCAGAGAGAAGGAGAGAGATAATTCCAAGCCAGCACCATGTTGTCAGTGCACAGCCCAATGTGGGCCCAAGCTCATGTGAGGTCATGATATGAGCAAAACCAAGAGTGGAATGCTTAACGGAATGAGCCGCCCAGGCAGCCCTGGAATTTCCTTTTTATCCTATAGTCTAAAAATTGCTATTGGATGATTTTAATGATATGATCAATTTCACTTTTTAGATTGTTCAGAGTGGAATGGGGACAGACAAGAATTAAGTATATCAGTCTCAGGACAGTTGCAATTGTCTAGGTATAAGATGATGAGGGATATAACCCAGATTCTATGGACTAAACTGCATCCCTCAAAAAGTCATATGTTGAAGCCCTAACCATCAATGTAATGGTATTTGGAGATGGGGACTTTGGGAGGTAATGAAGTCAGGAGGGGTAGAACCCTTGTGATGGGATTAGTGTGCTTATAAGAAGAGACAGGAGAGAACTGTCTCTATTTCTTCATGTGAGGACACAGCAAGAAGACGGCCATGGCAAGCCAGGCAGAGGGCTTTCATTAGGAGCAGAATTGGCCAGTACCCAGACTGTCGGACTTTTAAGACACTAGAATTGTGAGGAATAAAGTTCTCTTGGTTAAGCCACCTAGTCTATGGTATTTTGTTATGGCAGCCAGAGATAATATACCAGGTATAATCATGAAGAAAAAAAAGGGAGGCATATTTGAGAGACATTTAAAAAACACACAGGAAAAAGGAGCTACATATCCAACTGTATTCCATGTCAATTACGTACTGAAAGAGTTGCTATGCTAATAAAAATACCAACACATACCGAGTGCTTAATATATTTTAGAGTATATAAAGACATTATAAGGGGGTTCTGGGTGGCTCAGTCAAGTGAGCATCTGACTTCTGACTTTGGTTCAGGTCATGATGCCAGGGGTGCTGGGCTGAGTGTAGAGTCTGTTTAAGATTCTCTCCCTCTCTCCCTCTCTCTCTCCCTCTGTCCCTCTGTTCATATGATCTTTCTCTCTCTCTCAAAATTAAAAAAAAAAAAAAAAAAACTGGGGCACCTGGGTGGCTCAGTCGGTTAAGCGTCCAACTTCGACTCAGGTCACGATCTCATAGCTCCTGAGTTTGAGCTCCGTGCTGGGCTCTGTGCTGATAGCTTGGAGCCTGGAGCCTGCTTCAGATTCTGTGTCATCTTCTCTCTCTGCCCCTCCCCTGCTTGTGCTCTGTCTCTCTCTCAAAAATAAATTAAAAAACGTTAAAAAAAAAAAAGACTTTATATGAATTAACACTGAATTCTTCCAAGAGCTCTATAAAGTTAAGTATTATTATTATATCTGTACTACAAGAGAATAGTGAGGAAAACTTGGCATGTTTTAGTACCATCCAGAGAGGGAGCAGTCTTTCTTGGAAATTAGAAACTGAAGGAACAATTTGCCAGACCAGATCACTTCAAAGTCATTCTGGGGAATGGAGCCTAATAATTAATTTTATGGGCATGTGTTTTCTAGGTTTAATTTAATGTTTACATGTTATTTTTCTTAATGAAACATTAAAAACATTTTTAAAATTATTTTTTAATGTTTTATTTATTTCTGAGAGAGAGAGAAAGAGAGAGAGACAGCGTGAGCAGGGGAGGGTCAGAGAGAGAGGGAGACACAGAATTCGAAACAAGCTCCAGGCTCTGAGCTAGCAGTCAGCACAGAGACCGACACGGGACTCGAACCCATGAACCGTGAGATCATGACCTGAGCTGAAGTTGGATGCTTAGCCGACTGAGCCACCCAGGCACCCCTAAAAACACTTTTTAAAGGTTTCTTTCTTTCTTTCTTTATTTTTATATTTTTATTTATTTTTAGGGGAGAGAGAGAGAGAGAGAGAGAGAGAGAGAGAGAGAGAGACAGCGTGAGCAGGGGAGGGTCAGAGAGCAAGGGAGATACAGACTCTGAAATAGGCTCCAGGCTCTGAGCTGGCAGTCAGCACAGAGCCCGACGCAGGGCTCGAACCCACGAACTGCAAGATAATAACCTAAGCAAAAGTCGGACGTTTAACCGACTAAGCCACCCAGGCGCCCCAAAGGTTTATTTATTTTTGAAAGAGATAGAGCACCAGTGGGGTAGGTGCAGAGAGAGACAGACACAGAATCTGAAGCAGGATCCAAGCTCTGGGCTGTGAGCACAGAGCCCAACGCAGGGCTTGAACCCACAAACCATAAGATCATGACCTGAGCCTAACTTCACCAACTGAGCCACCCAGGTGCCCCTCAATGAAACATTTTTTTTTTTTATGTTTTTTATTTATTTCTAGGAGAGAGAGAGAGACAGCATGAGCAGGGGAGGGTCAGAGAGAGAGGGAGTCACAGACCGAAAGAGGCTCCAGGCTCTGAGCTGGCAGTCAGCACAGAGCCCGACGCGGGGCTCGAACCCACAACCGCGAGATCATGACCTAAGCGAAAGTCGGAAGCTTAACCGACTAAGCCACCCAGGCGCCCCTTTTTTTTTTTTTATGTTTTTTAATGAACCATTTTTTTAAAGTAATCTCTGCACCCAACATGTGGCTCGAACCCACAACTCATGGAGACAGCCAGGTGCCCCTCAATGAAACTTTTTTTTCCTAAAGATTTTATTTTTAGGTAATCACTACACTCAACGTGAGGCTTGAATTTACAACCGTGAGATCAAGAGTTGCATTCTCCACTGTCTGAGCCAGCCAGGTGCCCTACAATGAAACTTTTGATAACAAAGTGGGAAGGGGTGAAACGTGAGTGTTAGCAGTAATGGCAGCTCTGGAGAGCTTGAGAGTCACCTGTGGTTCTAATCACAACTGCACAATTTAACAGTTTTATAACTTGGATGCTTTTCTAAGCTTCTCATTTCCTCGTCTGATTACAGGAATAAGAATACCTGTTTCATAGGATTCTTATAAAAACTGAGATAATATATACAAAACGCTTAGCTCAGGGTCTAGCATATGGTGAGCCTTAATTAGCAGGGGTGCTGAGGATAATGGTTATGACCACCAGGGCATAATTCATACCTGCTACTTCGATGTAGTTCAGCCTGTACTCTTCCTTCCAACCTTATCTTATCTCTGCTCACTGCTCTCTGCCCACCTAGAGAACATATGTAAATTGAATAGTTTGATACTAAAATAGCTTCAATCGAGAACTACCCTTATTTTCATCAGGATTCAAGGAGACTAGGTAAAGGGTAGTTCACTGAGGTAAAGACAGTAAGAAAACTTGAGTTCTGGAAAGACCCAGCTCTGCGACAAATTATCAGTCCCTTTTCTCCATTGGTTAGGTCTGTAAATGAAGAGTTCAAACAGAAATTAAGCTCTCAACTATATTATTTTATTCTTTACTTTTAAATCTCTATCTATCTATCTATCTATCTATCTATCTATCTATCTATCTATCTCTATCTATCTATCTATCTATCTATCTATCTATCTATCTATGATAGCCTGTGTGCCTGGGAGAAAAGCAGAGGGAAGATGTGAAGCAGGCTCCACACTCAGTGGGGAGCCTCATGCGGGTTCCATCTCACGACCATGAGATCTTGACCTGAGCTGAAATCAAGAGTCAGATGTTTAACCGACTGAGCCACCCAGGCAATCCTTTATTTCTTACTTTTTATGTGGATGTCCTAAGCCTTAGGAAACTAACTCCTGATGTTACTATTTTATGAGTTTTTACAAAGCATTATCAAATACTGCAGGAAACAAACATTTCCTACACATCAATGATGTGTAGGAACACATCAACAAACACAAAACAACAAACAATGACTACACATCATCTTTCAGGTTCAAAGATTTCTAATTTGAATCATTGAAGTCTAAGGTCCTAGATAGAAATCCACACAAAGAATGGGCATCCGTAATGCTTCTTTAAGTCTTTAAATCTACCACTACTGGCAAAATGTGGGGAGAATGAACTGTGTTCACAAAGGTTTTTCTAGCTTAAGTGGAAGAGACTATTCATTGTGTAGTGAGAAGCTCTGGGGTTTCCCTTAGGTCCCCAGGCATTGTTTTTTAATTTTCTTTTCAGCACTGGAATTGGGAGTAGACTGCAGATAAGCTGCTTACTGCCAAGGATGTGTGAAACCTGCTATATTGGTCATTCTGGATCCTATTCAAGCACATACATTCACTAGGTAAGATTACTTCTACTTCGCTTTAGTGGAAGCCTCAATTTTGCTTTAGGAAAAAAAATCATATATATTTTTTGCATTTTCATTTATAAACCATGTATGTTTCTGCAAGCACTAAAATTTGAAGTGACAAGGACTTACTTAGAATTCTGATGTGAGGATAATAAGGATACTAGAACCCAAGTGTTTCAGTTCTTGATTGTTCCATAATAAACCAGTATAAAACCCAGTGGCTTAAAACAGTTCATTATTTCTCACAGTCCTACAATCTGGGCTGGGCAGTTTTTCAGCTCTGTGCGGTGTCTCCTTAGGCTGGAACCTACAGGAAGGCTTCTTCTCTCAGATGTCTGGAATCAGAGCCGGGATGCCTGAAATAACTTGCCAAGCATGTCTGTTCAAATGGCCGCTCCGCAAGACTAGCTTGGGGTTCCTAACGCCATGGTGGTCTCACAGTAATTGGACTTGTGGTGGCTGACTTCCAAGGGGAAAGGAGCTGAAAGTGCTAGTCTTCTTACAGGCTAGGCCCATTATGGGACGGCCTTACTTCCACCACATTATACTAGTCCAAGCAAGTCCAAAGCCAGTCCATATTTAATGGGAGGGGAAAGACTACCACTTTATGCCAACAGTAGCACATAGGCAAAGGGAGGGAAATAACTGATGGCGGCCATCTCTAGGGAATACAACACATAGTGTACTGCATTTACCAGGAGCGCTTTCCTTTTCTTCTTTTTCCTTTGGATTTCATTGGGTTTCTTGAAATTCTTTTTGGAATTTTCAAAATGTCCAGAGAGCAGGAAAAAACCACTCAGCTTTAGGGTGTATGGAATGATACATTATGGTATTGTATTATATTATATGTTAATAACATTGGTTATATGTTACAATCATTATATGTTAATATTATTAATATTATGCATTAATTATATATTGAGATAGTATATATTATATTCATCACAACAACTTTTCAATGATTTTCATAATTGCAATGGAATCTGGATTTATTTTACTACTGTCGTTCACCCTAAGTATGAGGAAATGGAGCTTCAGAAAAAAAATGAAAGCATTCATCCTCAAATTTGATCCCAAGTAGAGAAGTGGTCACTATAGTTCCAGAGATGCCACACATCCCAGATTTATGCTATCCACAGGTAACTAGATCAAGCCACCTGTACATACTGAAACGTATGTGTGGGATTTTTATAAGAAAGGGATTTGTAACCATCTACTTCCTCTTTTTATTCAAATTAATTTTCCTTCCCTGACCCATGAATCATTCCTCACACAGGAATTGCATGATGATTCAGAAAGAACCAGTAAATTCTATTGCGCCTGAAAGGAGAGACAAGCTTATCACTGCCAGAGATCAAAACCAAACCCTAAAATTATAGGCTTTGTTTAAAATGCTGTTTCAGACATTGAAATTTAGTTCAGGGAACATACCTATTTCTTGACTCATTCTCACTGCAAACTCACTCCGCTGGAGGGAGAAGGAGGAGGTCAGTGAATCTCATTAGGAACCACTGACCTTCGAAAATTTGGTTTACAGCGGTCTGGCAGCAAAAGGCCACAGAATGCCAAGCTGTAAGCACTGCCCCAGACCACACTCAGAAAGGGAAGGGATTGACAGTGGCCGTCTTTGGGAGACTATAGCACAGAATGTATTGTATCCACTGGAAACTCTTTCTCTGCGCCCCTCTTTCCTTTAGATTTCACTGAGTTTATCTGCATTCTGAAATAAAGGGCTCTCAGGAGCAAAAAAAGGGACTCAGAACACAGAGTGTAAAGGGGCTGATGCTTAGCCGTCACAACCAAACGCAGTATGTTGACCTAAAACTGCTCCAGGTGTCCAGTACATCTAATCTGCCTATGAGTGATTCGTTTGGAGAACAGTTCTATAGAATATAGAAGACCTTAGGCCTAACAAAACAACTGATGCAAACTCTAGATATTCAAAGAGGTTTGACGCTGGAGTGAACTAATCACATCTGTTCACAAAACCTAAAATTCTACAGTAAGAGTAAATAATCATAACCATCCCATTTACTTAAACACAATCCAGCTTGGCTCTAAGGAAATTACAAACTGACCTTTCCTTCTCACAATGCATCTTACCCATTGTTAAAAGTGATTTCAACTCTTAATTCATTACCTGAGAATATATTTCTCACTCTACTAATATATCTAAAAATGCTCATCCAGTTAAAAAATGCAAGGCAAAATACAACTAAACTGTAAACCATCAGAGGTGGCTTAGGGAATAAAGGCTGCTTTCCTATATGCCTGGAATTGCAGAACCAAGCTGGATATGCTTGAGACTAATTAGAATCACCTTCCTCCGGGGCGCCTGGGTGGCTCAGTCGGTTAAGCATCCGACTTCGGCTCAGGTCATGATCTCACAGTTTGTGGATTCAAGACCCATGTCAGGCTCTGTGCTGACAGCTCGGAGCCTAAAGCTTGGTTCAGACAGATTCTGTGTCTGCCTCTCTCTCTGACCCTTCCTGCTCACACACTCTCTCTCTCTAAAAAATAAACATTAATGGGGCGCCTGGGTGGCTCAGTCGGTTAAGTGTCTGGCTTCGGCTCAGGCCATGATCTCACGGTTCATGGGTTGGAACCCCGTGTTGGGCTCTGTGCTGACAGCTCAGAGCCTGGAGCCTGTTTCAGATTCTGTGTCTCCCTCTCTCTTTGACCCTCCACTGCTCTGGTTCTGTCTCTCTCAGAAATAAATTTTAAAATAAATAAATAAATAAATGAACATTAAGGAATTAAAAAAAAAGAATTGCCTTCTTCCTCAGGCACTGGTATGAATGGAGTATAAAAAGTGCAGGTTCCTCAGAGAAAGGCAGAGAAGAGTCTGTGTGCTGCTTTTAGAGCTTAGGTTTGCAGCAAGCATAGAGGCCCATGCTTGCCCAGTGGGATCTGAACTCCTGGAAGCAGCTGGTGACACTTACAACAAACAGTACTGAATATCAGAAGCAAAGAGAAGGTGCTCATTCTCCAGTTTTTCAAAAATACAGACATGGGAACTTTCAAAATGTACTTTATATTCTGCTAATGTACTAGACTTTTCAGAATTCTCTCAGCCCCCTCTTTACAATATATTTATGTTATGTGTAATTGTAATTTTTTTCTATTCTGAAAAATTCTCAAGCATTACCTCTTCAAATCTTTTTCTCCATTCCCTATATTCTTTTGGTGATCTGTTCTCATATCTCTTAGCTTAGTTTATTTTACCTTTTTTGTACATGACCTTGGTGAATTCTTCAATCCTAGCATCAGATTCTAATTCATTCCTCTTCTTAGTTACTCATCTAGGGTTTACCTCAAATGTCAAGATATTTTGAAATTTCAAAGAGTATATTTTTCATTGCCAAGACTTCTGAAATTATTTTGTTTTCATATTTGCCCATTTTTATACTGTTTATATCTATTTTTGTTTTTTATGTTTAAATATTTTTAGTGGATAAATGTTTCTTTATGTCAGAGGTCAGCTATTCAACTTTTTCTGTAAATGGACAGATATTAAATGTGTTAAGTGTTTCAGGCCACAAGGTCTCTGTTGCAACAACATATACTCAACTCTGCATTGTGAGAGCAGCAGAGGATACATGCAGGCAAATGGGTGTGGCTTAGTTCCAAACAAAATTTACTTGAAAAACAGGTCACCTGTAGCCACTTTGGAAAATGTTTATTTATTTAAATGTTTATTTTTAAGACAGAGAAGCACGCGCATGCATACACTTGCACATGTGCAAGTGGCGTTGGGATACAGAGAGAATTTTAAGTAGGCTCCATATAGTCAATGCAGAGCCTGAGGGGCTTGATCCCACAAACCGGGAGGTCAGGACTTGAGCCTAAATCAAGAGTCAGATGCTTACCAGAATGAGTCACCCAGGCGCCCCTATTTTGGAAAATAGTTTGGCATAATGTTAAACATAGAGCTGCCGTATGACCCAGCAGTTCTACTTCTAGGTATATACACATGAGAAATAAAAAACCTATGTTAATAGAAAAACTTGTACATGAATGTCCATAGCTGCGTTCTTAATAGCCCAAAGGTGAAAACATCCCAAATGTCCATCATCTGATGAATGAAAAGGAAAATGTAGTGTCTCCATACAATGGAATACTATTTGTCAAAATAAACAACAACAACAAACCCACCAAAAAACACCCCCCCCCAGGGGCGCCTGGGTGGCTTAGTCAGTTAAGCGTCCGACTTTCGCTTAGGTCATGATCTCGCAGTTCGTGGGTTTGAGCCCCACGTCGGGCTCTGTGCTGACTGCCAGCTCAGAGCCTGGAGCCTGTTTCAGAGTCTGTGACTACCTCTCTCTCTGACCCTCCCCTGTTCACGATGTCTCTCTCTCTCCTGGAAATAAAAAACAAAAACAAAAACAAAAACAAAAAAACACCACCCCCCAAAAACCCAAGTGCTGCTACATGCTATAACATACATGAACTTTGAAACTATGATGCTAAGCGAAGGACGCCAGATACAAAAGACCACATATTCTATGCTCCAATTAAAGGAAATGTCCAGAACAGACATATCTCTATAGATAGAAAGTTGATTAACGATTAGACAGGGCTCAGGGAAGTGTAGAATGAGGAATACCTGCTAATGGATACGGGGTTCCTTTTTAAGGTGATGAAAATGTTCTAAAATTA
Source organism: Proteles cristata cristata (assembly GCA_017311185.1). NCBI lineage: Eukaryota > Metazoa > Chordata > Mammalia > Carnivora > Hyaenidae > Proteles > Proteles cristata. The sequence goes on from JAESUZ010002988.1 coordinate 3,877,733, forward strand.
GATTATTGTGACAGTCACACAACTATATAAATATACTAAAGACCACTGAGCTGTACAATTTACTTTTTTTATATTTTTTTATTTATTTCTAGGAGAGAGAGAGCAAGCATGAGCAGGGGATGGTCAGAGAGAGGGAGATACAGACTCTGAAATAGGCTCCAGGCTCCGAGCTGGCAGTCAGCACAAAGCCCGACGCGGGGCTCGAACCCACAAAGCGTGAGATCATGACCTAAGCAAAAGTAGGACGCTTAACCGACTAAGCCACCCAGGTGCTCCTGAGTTGTACAATTTAAACAGATGAACTTTTGCAGGTAAATTCGACTTCAGTGAAGTGTTAGAGAATACATGACATGGGGAAAAGTGAGGGGCCAGGAGGACCACAGTTTGATGGTTCCTGCTCTGTATTTTCAAAGATCCTCACTTACTTACCGAAGTTATTTATAGTTTATTCTATATGTAAACTTCTTTTCTGGCTTAAATTCATCTTTTTGATCGCTAATTTTAAAGGCCATCTGTTGGCTTTTCCCTAATGTCTGAAACATTTATACTTCAGCTAATCTTGAGAAGAAAGCATTTGTTGATTGCTTCTTCTCTTTGTCTGTCTGTGTTGTTCTAATGATTTTATGGTTGCCTCCACTCAGCGATCCTATCCAAGGAGAACTAGTTTTGTAGCTTGGGCTCCTGTCCCTGTGGTGACATGTGGATATGATAGCGATACAGTCTGCAAACTCTGGAAAATTGAGCCAGGTCCTAGATCAGATGCTTTGTCTGCCTTCTCCTTGGGCTCCCAAATTCCTGCAATCCAAAGCCCAAGCTACTGCAGCAGGTACTTTCATGCAAGTGCTATTGCTCCAGTCTACCTGCCTTGGGTGAAGTATTTTGGTTCCTAATTCACTCCCCCAGCAGTAGAGATACTCCTCCATCGCTGGCTTGTGGACCCAGAAAACACTGGGTCCTTGGCTTCGGCCCAGTTTTCCACTTTGCATTCCTGCTCTATTTCTGACCCAAAGAGATGTTCCTTTAAAAAAATGTTTTCTCTTGTTATATCCTGTCTTTAAGTCCTAGACAAGGGCTCCTGTGGAGCAGGGCAGAGGACAATAAATGAATTATCAGTGCCATCCTGATTGGACACTCTTCAGGTCCACGCAAAGACTATCAAATGCTCCTTGGTTCAGGAGACGTTTTCTTTTTCTTCTAGAAATTCTGAATTTGAATTAAGTGGAGCATATTCAAATGAAGGTAGGTTGCAAGTAAAATATAAAAGGTCATGCCAGCAGTCAAAGCTGAGCATGTATTTGAGGGAATCAAAGAAGTCAAGAAAACAATTATAGTCCCAATGATAATAACTTTCAAAGGGATACCTACAATGAGATTGAGATTAATCCTTTTTTACTTTTGATGATATAACAGATTCCTCTTCTTTTTAATGCTATATTTAGCTTAAAGATCCATAACGAAAGATTTTATTGTACATTTATGATTATTAATTTATTCATTTATTCAACAAATATTAACTATGCTCCTGCTATCCACTGGGCACTTTCCAATGCCATGCGGATATAGATAGAGATGAATAATAAATGGTCCTTGCCCTCCAGGAATTCATCATTTATTAAGGAAGTCAACCACATACACCGAGAGAAGTCACCGTTTCATTCTAAGATAAGTGCTATTATGGCTGTAGGGACAATGTGCTCTAAAGGCATAGATGAGGAAATGAGCAATTCTTACTTGGTGTGGTTCTGTGAAGAGGCAACTGCAAAGGTTTCAGAGAACAGGTAGCATGTTGGGAACTTTCAGGATTTCTTTTTTTTTAAAGTTTATTTATTTTTGAGAGAGAGAGAGAAACAGAGATAATGACAGAGTGTGTGGGGAAGGGGCAGAGAAAGAGGGGGAGAGTGGATCCCAAGCAGGCTCTGCACTGTCACAAACTGTGAACTGTGAGATCACCAACCATGAGATCATGACCTGAGCAGATGATGGATGCTTACCCAATTAAGCCAACCAGGCACCCGGAACTTTCAAAAATTCTACAGAAGACTGAATAGTACCTTCTTGGAAGGGAGGGTGTAGGGGAATTCACTTGTGCTCAATTTTTACTTAAATGATGGGTTTATTTTGGACAGCTTTAGGGAGCTGATGAAGATCACCAGAGGGTAATAAACCCCTTCCAACTCTCTCATCCACATTTTTCTACATTATTTACTAAACACATGGATTTTGTCAGCTAATGATGAAGAGTGGATAGCACAGGTCTCCTTACATAAGCAAAGATAACAGTATCAGGTACTTTTAAGAGAGAATACATGGCATGGTCAGAATGCAGGATAAATAGTAAGTAACTTGGGGGTGAAGAGATGACCTGGACGTGGATTGTAGGGGCTCCTGTATTGCAGGCTAAAGAGACTGGACTTCTCTCAGGCAATGAGAGAGAATATGAGTGACTATAATGCTGGAGTCAGGGAACCCACTTTACATTTCTGAAATACAGACATCTGAGAAAATGAGATAGGGAAGAAAAAGACTAGAGTTAGTGACCAATCAGGAGAATACTGTAAGAGTGCAAGTGTGAAATAATGACTGTTAGGCTGAATTGTCATGGGAACAGGGGAATTAGAATTATGATAACATTTTTATTTGAAATGCTACAACAGAACAATGCTTCTATTAATATTTCATTGCAAGAGAGGTTTCCCTAGTTGAGACACAAGTATAGTGAAGCTTTTAGAATTATGTTTAATGCTTGAGGGCTATGTTTTTCAGATAATTGGAGTATTATTATCTACTGTAATGATGGATCATGTCCAAAAGATATTTAGCCACAGAAATGAAATTAACTCATTAGGTTAGGCCCTTATGTTATCACTGTCTAAAACATGCAAATACTAGCGCTTTTATATTGCACAGAAAACAAAATAAATCTTATCATTTGGGGAAAGAAAACAAACTTTCTGTTCTGAAGAGAATATCCCAAGTTGAATAAAAGCACAGCTTCTGGATAAATCCTATGTCCCATGAAAATGTAGGATTTATACTTTGAACATTGCTTCCTCTATTGAAGAATTTAAGATTAAGCATAACCTTATATAATATTTCTGCCCACACAATGACTACATGCTAAATAGGAAAGAGAGACAAGAGCTGACTAGATACTGCTATCCTACAAACTATCCCACAAACTAATATCAAAAGTTCATTCTCTTTTTATCATGAGGAAAATCTTTTCACATGTTCCCTCATCCATTTCAGGAACTAGAAGTCTCTTCATAATTGGAGGATCTCCTTTTATCATCCTGTGACAATTTCTGTTGAGCTGCTAATAATGTGTTAGATACTATTCAAGGGACTTCATCTATGGTATCTTAAACTTTAGAAAGCACATAAAATCTGAGGAATTCCTCTTACTCATTTGGCTTTAGATCTGTAAAAATTCAGAAAAGAGGAGACTTCTTCACTGGCCCAAGATGGATTCCCCATCTGCAACTCACAAGATTCTTATATTCCCATCACTTACACCATTTCAGAGAGAATTTTCTCTATGAAGGTGTGTGGTTATTGTTCCTAGTTAAGAAAATTCCTAAGAGACTCTAATCTAACAACAACAACAACAACAACAAAAAAGAATCAGATCATAAAAACCTGTGTTAAGTATGATTCAAAGGGAAAAAATGAGCTGAAGTGAAAGCCAACTTGAGCTGGAAAGACTTGAGCTCTTAAGTAACCAGACATTTGTAGCCAGTTATGAAGCAGTCCCATCACATATGTTTTTAAACATCTGTCAGCACGGTCAGAACCCCACATGCAAAATACAGCACGCATGAGTGTTAGGGACAGTTGCCTGTGATGAAGTCTCAGAAGCTGAAAGAAATGAATAGATTTCACAGGTTGAACACAAGTTGCTCTTGCTTGACTTGAAGAAAGCCTGGGGAAGTAGTGCCCAAGGATGTGAGGCATTTACTTGAACATAAGTATCTTTTTTTTTAATTTTAAAAAATGTTTACTTATGTATTTTGAGAGAGGGAGAGAGAAAGAGAATACGAGCAGGGGAGAAGCAGAAAGAGACGGAGAGAGAGAATCCTAAGCAGGTTCTAGGCTGGCAGCACAGAGTCCAACGTTGGCCTTGATCTCACAACTGTGAGATAATGACCTGAGCTGAAACCAAGAGTTGGTCGCCTAACTGACTGAGTCACCCAAGTGCCCCTGGAACACAAGTATCTTTTTTTTAAAAAACTGTTTTTTAAGTTTATTTATTTATTTTTGAGAGAGCGTACAAAAGTGGGGGGAGGGCAGAGAGAGAGAGGGAGACACAGGATCCGAAGCAGGCTCCAGGCTCTGAGCTGTTAGCACAGAGCTTGATGCAGAGCTCAAATCCATGAACCATGAGATGATGACCTAAGCTAAAGTCGGTCATGAGCTGACTGAGCCACTCAGGTGCCCCTTGAACATGAGTATCTTAAGGACAAAACTGGAACCAGCAATAAAAACCTACGGAGCCTTGAAGAGAGACATGTCAGGAGGTGCCAAGAGACAGGTGAAACTACAGAGCCACAGCTTAACTTAGAGCCTCAGAGCTCAGTCTAACTTCTCTCCTTTTTTTTGGTAAACATTATTCAGTGACATGTCCCCGCCATTAAAAAATTCCCATCTCAAAAGTGCAAAAGGGGCTCCTTTCAAACCTGCAGCATTTGTTCTTCCTCGGAAGACATCGTCGTATGCTTTCCACTGCAGCTTCACCTGGTAGGCGTGGATGAACACCACAAACACCACCACAAGGCACATTAGAGGAACAAGAGCCGCAGTGAAGAGAGCCACATAGATGTTCGGGATGAAACACCTAGGGGAGAGGAGAGACAAGACAACTAAGACAGCTTCAATAAACACGTTTCTAAATTCGGAATGGGTTACATCATCACTTTATACTAGCTCTTTGTATCTAAATATTGGCAAAAGCAAATTTTTGGGGTGCCTAACTGAAGCTTTGTTTGAGTACAGGCTACATGATTAAATCCAACCCATTGCTTCACAAAGCAGGTTCTGTGGAACACGCAAGTCCTGAGGTGCTCAGAAAACTTCAACAAAGGTCAATGCAAAATAAACTGGAGAAATGTATGTTCGCTTTTCTAGCTCTGTCTTATTGGCCTACTGAGATCAAGGTCTTATTGAGGACCTCATAAAAGAAGGCATTTTTTAAAAATGTTTTTATTTATTTTTGAGAGACAAAATGTGAGCAGGGGAAGGGCAGAGAGAGAGGGAGACACAGAATCTGAAGCAGGCTCCAGGCTCTGAGCTGTGAACACAGAACCCAATGTGGGGCTTGAACCCACATACTGTGAGATCATGACCTGAGCGGGAGGTGGTGGCCCAACCAACTAAGCCACCCAGGTGCCCCAAGAAGGCATTACTTAAAGGCAAATTTAAGGACTCCTAGGGCTCATTCTATCATTTCTACAATCTTGTTTTTTGAGTGAATGACAGTTTTGTCATTTCCAAGTTACACGTATCTCCAAGAGCCATTAATTTTCTTGAAAATAATGACAACTTTCCATTTGGAAGTTCTACTACACAATTGTATCTATGATTCTGAAGTTTACTTAGATCAGTGGTGTCCAAGGTAAGCTTACATGATTTATTTTGGTAACATTGAAATTCCATGGCAAATGGTTTCAGAGATGTAACTGGAAATTTCTTTTAAGTGTAGTTATTTTGAGAGAGACAGAGTGAGTGAGTGGGGGTGGGGCAGAGACAGACGGGGACAGAGGATCCAAAGTGGGCTGTGCGCTGACAGCAGAGGGCTTATGTGGGATTCAAACTTGTGAGGTTCAGGATCATGACCTGAGCCAAAGTCAAGATGCTCAACCACTGAGCCACTCGGGCACCCCTTTAACTGGATATTTTTACTCACAGGTCATAAAATCGTCTTGTTATTTACATGAAATGTTTCACCAAAAAATGTCAAAATGGAGGACTGCTAAATATGTTCTCAATATCTAAAACTGTACTTTTGAGGTATTATAAAGAACACACCTCTTACAACTTATAATACTGGGGCTCCTGGGTGGCTCTGTTGGTTGAGTGTCTCACTTCCGCTCACGTCATTATCTCATGATTTGGGGGTTTGAGCCTCTCATTGGGCTCAATGCTGTTAGCGCAAAGCCCATTTCAGATCCTCTGTCCCCCTCTCTCTCTGCCCCTCCCATGCTTATGCGCTCTCTCTTAAAAATAAACAAATCTTTAAAAAATAAAAAAATACTATAATACTTTTAATTATAATAAGTTTTAATAGTATGAGTGTCTCCTTTCAAATATCTTTCTCCAACTTCTCCATTTTTAGTATATAATATCTATAAACCCAGATTACATATAGCCAAAAAGAATGAATTCTGAAGAAAACTCAAAGAAAAAAATATAACCAATTTAGAAGGAAACCTCAAAATCCAAAATATAGGAAAATCAGGAGAAACAGCCATTCTTGTAACTGGAAAAACAGTCCCTCAATTTTATATTTAAGAGGAGACACATTATTAAAGACCTTACTCAGGTATTATTTCTAATTAACATGATCTGGTAAATGTATTCCTTAAATAAACAAGACACATTTCAAGAGATATTTCAATACACATTCTGCATCTGCAAAGAGTTGTCAGAATGATGAATATCCTGGCTTTTAGAATTTAATTTGGACAGCACAAAGCCTGATTCATTCCCTGCACACTCATCTGTATGCCACAGGACCTGTATCTTCCAGGTAAAAGGCATATGATTAAATGAAACAGGCAAACACTAATGGCTTTGATCTTGAATATATTTATGCACTAAAAATAGTAGTTATGTTGGCTACTCATTTTATGTACACTGGCTTTAAGCAATTGTTTTCATCTGAATTACGGATTCACTGCCAGAGACTAGCCTAAAATTGCTTAGACAAACACAGACACTGACAAAGGAACTCACCCAGACTTCACTCCTTTAGTTTTACCTTGAAAAATGTCATCATAATAACCTCAGTCTGTAAATGGGGTTACCGAATCTTTTGTGAGCTGCTCGAGGAGTAACATCTTGCACCAAGTGCTAGAACATAGGTTTGACTCTTCAACATCTACATCTCCCAGTGGCTGATCACACTTGGTTGTCACGTCTCTGACCTGAAATGCCTTTCAAAAAACTTTCCTTTACTTTAGAAGACAACTTTTGTGGGGCACCTGGATGGCTCAGTCAGTTAAGCGTCCGACTTTGGCTCAGGTCATGATCTCACAGCTCCTGAGTTTGAGCCCCGCATCATGCTCTGTGCTGACAGCTCAGAACCTGGAACATGCTCTGGATTCTGTGTCTCCCTCTGCCCCTCCTCAGCTCATGCTCTGTCTCTCTCATTCCTTGAACAATAAATAAACATTAAAAAAAAAAAAAACAACTTTTGAAAGCAGTACCCTAAAGAATGGCACACTGTCCTGGTTAAAGGAAGCAAAGTGGATCAAAGAAGTTACTAACACTTCTGGCAAGTCTGCAGTGTCTCCTGGTAAGAGAAGGTAACTCTCTACGTGCCACAGCTCTTAAAAATCTCCTTTGCCATTCTCCCTGCTTGTGTGATGACTTGCCCAAGCTGTCCCATTTTTTCATAAAAGGGGGAAGAAAAATTAACCAATGTAGAGGCGATCCACTTTGTTCCAGATTCTGCAGAGGCACACAAATCATGGCCTCTCACGAGTAGTAGGTTGCTGAGAGTGCCCTAAGTTTGTCTTCCACATGGGCAACATGGGGCTAGATCACTGTGAGGAGAGCTTGGGCCCCAGAGCATGCCCGGTCCTGTAGGCAGCACTTCCTGCCTTTTCGGCTACCTCAGCACTGCACAGCCCTGCCTGCACCCGCTTCCGTGTAGCTGTACCTCCGTGTCAGTCTTCCTCCAGCAAAAAGTGGTCTGTCTTATGCACACATCACCTCTCGTAGGGTCTAGAAAGCTGGACAACTCTTCTAAAACACTATCAAATGAGACACCAGAAAATGAGACAGGGCTATAAAAGTAACCCACGAGTGCAGATAGCAGTCAGGGACTCCTCACTTCTATGACCTTGTCCATGGCAAGCAGGTGGAGTGGGCTGTGTCATTCCATATCCTCAAATTACTTTTAATACAAGAACACCTTCTTTTGAACTCTCCTCATTTACCTTTTCCTTTAATGCTCATAGCTATTACTCTAATTTTCTGATTAGTATTATTGTAATGGGATTTTTTTTTTTTTACAAATAGTTTATTGTCAAATTAGTTTCCACATAACACCCAGTGCTCATCCCACAAGTGTCCTCCTCCATGCCCATCCCTCCTCCCCCCCACATCCATCAGTCCTCAGTTTTTGTCAGCATTCAAGAGTCTCTCATGGTTTGCCTCTCTCCCTTTCCCCCACCATTTCCCCTCTTCTTCTCCCCCTTGTTCCTCAGTTACGTTCCTCCTAATCCTCCTATACGTGCAAACATATATTTGTCCTTCTCTGCCTGACTTATTTCGCTCAGCATAACACCCTCAAGGTCCATCCATGTTGCTACACATGGCCAGATTTCGTTGTTTCTCATTGCCATGTAGTATTCCATGGTATAGATAAACCACATCTTCTTGATCCATTCATCTGTTGATGGACACTTAGGCTCTTTCCATGTTTTAGCTATTGTGGAGAGTGCTGCTATGAACATTGGGGAACATGTGCTCCTATGCGTCAGCATTTCTGTATCCCTTGGGTAAATTCCTAGCAGTGCTATTGCTGGGTCATAGGGGAGTTCTGTTGTTAGTTTCCTGAGAAACCTCCACACTGTTTTCCAGAGGGGCTGCACCAGTTTACATTCCCACCAACAGTGTAGGAGGGTGCCCGTTTCTCCACATCCTCGCCAGCATCTAGAGTTCTCTGATTTGCTCTGACTGGTGTGAGGTGGTATCTCAGTGTGGTTTTGATTTGTATTTCTCTGATGAGGAGGGATGCTGAGCATCGTTTCATGTGTCTGTTGGCCATCTGGATGTCCTCTTTGGAGAAGTGTCTGTTCATATCTTCTGCCCTGTAATGGGATTTCTTAATGTCAGAATAAAACTTCTGACATATAATTAAAAGTGCCTAAGATAGGGACAACTGGGTGGCTCAGCTGGTTAAGTGTCCAACTTCAGGTCAGGTCATGATCTGAGTTTTTGGGTTCGAACCGGACATCGGGCTCTGTGCTGACAGCTCAGAGCCTGGAGCCTGCTTTAGATTCTGTGTCTCCTTCTCTCTCTGCCCTTCCCCTGCTCACACTCTGTCTCTCTTTCTTGAGAACATTGAAAAAAAAATTTAAAAAAGTGCCTAAGATAAATGAACTATATTCTGCCCTCAAAAGAAAAACAACAACAAATGAACCTCACCAACCCAAATTTCTTCCAGTCCAATCTAATAAGAGATGCAGTACATCCAGATAGTTTGAGGATTAGACCACATGAAAGTGATGTGCATGGGATCGGAAAACAGTGAATTCCATGTTAGAAATAGTTTCTGAAAGGAGGCTGGGAAAAAATTCTCAGGAAAACTGATTGTAATGTGAGTAATGAGACTGAGCCATGCACACCCAAGAGCTGTGTGGAAGCAGCTGATGAGTGCTCTGGCAGTCACTGCTTCAAAAACAGACCTGGCAGTCACCAGAAAATGAGACAAAGGCCATGTGGATCTACTTTCTTTAAAAGGGTGAGGAAAATGTGTTCCTTGTAATTACTGGCTCATCCAGCTTCAAAGTATCCTGGCGACCCTTGTTTCTTCCAGTGTGGAATACTCTTCTGGATTCATGACTAACTTTTGCTGTTTGCTCCCTTTTAAACTTTCATGGGTAAATTTCCTTTCTTATTATAACCCACAGACAATCAAAGTGACTTCAAAATCTAGTTGGGACTTCGCCCTTTTCTCTATTTTCAAAAGCCAGATGTAACAAGTAGATGGTATTTCATTATCTTCAGTTTTTTCCCTTCTGGTCTGCTCTTAGAGCATTCAAAATGCTTTACGTCATTTTCTCATTTAGGAAGATTATTACCTCCCCTAGACAGCACTTCATACTTCTTGAAGTGTTTTCACTTGCATTACCTAACTTGATGTAAAAAAAAAAAAAAAAAAAAATATATATATATATATATATATATAAAATCTGTGGTTGGCATGGGGTATTTCAGTTTCTTTTTTCCTGTATGAAATCAACATGAGAAGGAACTCAGAAGCAAAGGAGTCCAGGAGAGATGTAAGCTCCACTTACAACTGCTAAAAATACTGGGAAGGACGCTGGGAACTCCTTGTATGCGAGGCTGTGATTTGAGTCCATTTAAATTTTATTTTAAGGAACAAGTTGACCTTGGTATACTGGAGTACTTAAAAAAATTGAGGGAGCTGCTATCTGGGTTACATCTGGGTCACATAGGTAAAGAAAAAAGAACTAGGTAATGGAAGAATAGCACTGCTGACCCTTGAACAATGCAGGGATTAGAGGCACTGATGCCTGTTCCAGTAAAAAAATCCATGTATAACTACTGACTCCCCAAAAACTTACCTACTGATAGCCTACTGCTGACTGGAAGCCTTACTGATAACATAAACAGCGACCGACACATATTTGTATGTATTGTATATTGTACTATAGAATAACGTAAGCTAGAGAAGAGAACATCATAAGGAAGAGAAAATACATTTACAGTATACACAGTTATTTATTTTAAAAAGCCACATATAAGAGGGACCTGTGCATTTCAAACTGTGTTGTTCAAGGGTCAACTCTAAATGTTGGTTTCTAAAGTCTTCTTTGTAAGTACTCTCCTCAACAAGGCCCAGGTAAAGGTTATGATTCAGAGACCCATGTGCCAACCTCCCACAAGGTGGGTCTCCTTAAGATTTTGTTAATGGTGGCATCACCATTAACATCATCAACAGCTACATTTGTTGCCCCAACCAACTTTTCCTTCATGTAAGCTCATGGTGATATGCTACTTTATGTGTGGATAAAGGAGATGGTCTGTCAGTTTTATTCTAGAAACTGGTGAGTGTATGATGAATGAAAAATTGTTCAATTATTGCAAACTGGTTTCTATTTTGTGTGGGCAGTACAATATATCTGTTTATTGGCCTTAGTTGAAGAATACAGATGTTATACATTATGCAGATGCTTATCATTTACAAATAAGATCTCAGCCAATACTTGTGATTTCAATATTCCTTTCACTGCATGTCCCATTTACTTTCTTTCCAAAGATGATATTATTAATTAACCCATTTTTCACTCACTTGTGAATTTATGTATATATGCATGCAAATTTGTGTATATGTATGTATTTTCTGTCCTATTTAACATGGCAAGAGAGGTTTAGAGAAACACTTTAAGCACATTAATTTTTTCTCCTGAACACATTTATGATGACATCAGAGTGAAGGAAAAAATAACATTTTAGGTTTAACTAGCTGCAATGTAGGAAAATAAGTTTATTTTTCTTTCCTTCTATTATAGTGCATATAGCAGTTTCGTACCAAGGGAAATCAATGGAATTCTTAAAATGCATGTTCCTTGAAGTTTAAACTTTAAACAAGAACAATATTAAGATTAAATTGCAGATAAGCCCTACAAAGTGAATTTGCACATTAGGGTAATATATGGACTTAGAGAGGAAGGGTAGGGACAAAGTATTTTCCTAGAGTGAATTAGCTGGATAATGAAAACTGTCTGAAATATTACTGCTATTATTCTTAATTCCACCATCATTACTCATAAAACAACAGCCATCACTTACTAGGTGCTGGCATTTATTATATGCATTATCACACATAAGCATCCCACCAACTCCACTAACCTCACTGTATGTATAGAAAAATGGCTTCTAAATTACACAAGGTCCAATTGCTAGCAGCATCAACAGGCTCATTTAGCTTAATTATTACCCCTACAATTCTAAAATTGTTTCCACAATTCTAGTAAAAATATATTAGTGGTAAACATGCCAGTGTTCTCCTTGAGGCCAGAACTGTAATATTTTCCTTATATTTCTCCTTAAGAAAAGTTTATTGCATAATCAGACCCTTAAGAAATGTTTATTGATGTAACTGATTTTTAGCACTTTTTAAGAAACCACTCACTGAAAAAAAAAAAAAGCAGGCAAAGAAAATCCTATATTTCACGTGCGCCTATTTCAATAATAACCCAAGCAATGTTTGACTTCTATCACATATCAGGTTCACTGCTGGACATGGAAGAGCATATAAAGATACCTGGGCATGGTGCTTCCTATCCAGAAGACTGCATTTACAGTAAGTACACAGCACTTCAGAATCTAGCTTTCTACAGAAAGTATTGTTCTTTTATCAGCATGGGCAGCAGCATAACCCAGGAGCTTGTTAAAAATGCAGAATCTCACACCCCCACAACAGCTCCTAAGGAAACTGCATTTTAACAAGATCCCCAGGTGTTTCACGTGCACCCTGAAAGTTTGGGAAGCACTTCTCTAGTGCACTCGTGGGACATAAAGTAGCTGAATGTAATTAACAACTTAATCAATCTTTACATATCTTTGGCAGCGAAGCTAAGGGCCTTTCTAATCCCACGGAGAATCATTCTCAAGAGATTTCATAGCACATGGTGGTCATAGTAGCCTGAAGAACAGAAAAGTGGCAGGCAGCAATAAAAGAGAAACAGAAATCTGTCGTATGTAGAAGCCTGGGATTAGCAACCTGAGGAAAGACAGTCATTTCTCTGGCTTGTCCCTGATTTATAATTTGGTGCCTCTGCTCTCAAAGTTCAGCTGAGCCAATCAACTTTCTCCTCTTAATAATCTGACATGGGGGGTGGGCATCTGGTGCCTCAGTCTGTTAAGCATCTCATTCTTGATTTCAACTCAGGTCATGATCTCACGGTTTGTTGGTTCGAGTCCTGAATCAGGCTCTTCACTGGCAGCAGGGAGCCGGCTTGGGATTCTCTCTCTCCCTCTCTCTGCCACTCCCTCAATGCACGTGTGTGCAAGTGTTCTCTCTCTCTCTTTAAATAAATAAGTACTTTAAAAAAAGCATTTGACATGGATAAGTGACAGATAGCAGTGGATACTAGAATCGATGTACAATCAGGACAAACATCCACACTAGAGTAAATACACAATGAATATACAGAAGAAATGGACAAAGGGAGGAGAGAAGGAAGGTGTGGATGGGTGTTGAGATACTCACAAGAAGATGTGGGAGATTCTGTGGTCCCTAAGAGATGAAAAGTGTGGTCTTGGTTTTCAGCACACTAATTCCAGGTTCTCTGAGGTCCAACTGTATCTCATTATCTGCTTCTGAATATCCATGAGAATTCCTGAGACTGCCTATAACTCCACTTCCTTTACTTCAAATAGCTTTAGTAGGTTTTACATGCAACTATAGTGGCCACAATTAAAACACAGCTAGTGAGTGAGTGATAAAGAAAGAGGGAGTGAACGCACACTGTTGTTTCAAACAACGTTGCTCTTGAAGATGGAAAAGGAGATCACTGCCTTGTCTACCAGTTCTAGAGCTCAGGCTATGCCCTGGTTATTTCTGCTATCTAACTTAGTTCATGGATAACTGCCTTAGAAGAAGTCAAAGGACCAAAGAATAAGAATCAGTCTCACCTTTTAGTGTTTAAAATGTATCTATATGTTTATATACTTGAAAAGACTGAGCAAGGAAAAACATGCACATACCAGAGCAATATTGTTCCATATATTTCAAAGAGAGCAAATATTTAAATTCATCAAATATTAAACTGCCTAAAATCTTCAAGGTCAGATATATACACCAAAAAACCGCCTTGTATCGTATATAATTAGCTCTTGTTGAATGAGACAGTTGTCCACATCCCTAGCTCATTAAAAAAGTAAAATATATTTACACATAAACAAAGTATTAACAAAGATTAGATAGTTGATAAAAAAGCATTCTGAAAATCATGATTCCCAAAATGACCTTTTTTCTTTTTCTAAGAAGCTCAAGTCCAAACAGTCTGTTCCCTGATGCTACTGCTGCAATCAGCCTATTGGACAGTGCTTGGGAACTTTGCTCCAGGTAGATTCCAGTGAATCAAGCCCCTTCAGAATTTAAACATAATAAGGTCAGGCTGACTTGTTATTTTTTACATGTACTAATGCGCTGTGTTCTCATAAAACAAAATTGTTTGGTACTGGAAAATGTCATTGTCCCAGAGCATTCAAAGGTGTCCTGCCCTTACCTATTACTCACCAAGCAGTCTGAATGGACGGCTAAATCATTTCTGACTAATCATATCACCTTCTTGTATCAGAAGATGGTAAAATGATAGGTTTTTTAAGTTTATAAAAAAAGGACTTATAGAGGTTACCATGAGAATACAAGATTAATGTCCAAAAAAATATTTGTTTTCTTGTATCGCCCAACCCTCATTTTACTTCATGATTGCACTTGTGGACAAAGAGCCTTCCCTTATAAGCTTTAGCAGGAAAGCACCTTCAGGTGAAGCTAATCCCTCATCACACAGCCAGGAGGCAGTACCTTCCATCTTAGGTTAATATTGCAAATGTAGTTTTAATTTTTTTGTGCTTTAAATCTGAGATTTCAATAAGTTCAAAATACTTAGGAATAGCTTAGAGAGAGTTGGGAGGCCTGTATCATGTTATTACAAATATTACTTTCTTTTCCTGATGATGACTTTGTAGAATTTGAGGCATTCCTTTCCCAAATACTCTTACAATACACTTGTATGTTTCATTAGAGCCATGAAAAATATGAGAAAGGTAGAAATGTGATGGTATAGATATTTTAAGGGTCAACAAATTCTGACAATAGTGGTGGGGATTTCTCCAAATAGCAAAAATCACTTGATAGAAGGATAATCCAACTTAAAAACTTTTTTAATGTTTATCTATTTTTGAGAGAGAGAGAGACAGAATGAGCAGAGAAGGGGCAGAGAGACAGGGAGACAGAGAATCTGAAGCAGACTGTACACTATCAGCTCAAAGCCCAACATGGGGCTCGAACCCACAAACTGTGAGATCATGAACCTGAGCCAAAGTCAGACACTCAATCCCCTGAGCCACACAGGGCCCCTATAATCCAACCTATAATCAATCACATTTTACTGACTGGTAGCCACATTATATTGCCTTGGGGATTAGGTCCACAAATTCCTCTGACTTTATGTGAAAGCTGCAAATGCTTCAAGAGAAAACTTCCAGAGCGCTCCCTGCAGAAGTGAGTACTCAATCACACCTTCATCGTGTATTACCTACAGACGCATTAACATTTATAGCACGCTGCAATAACGGATGTTCCTAAATGTTGACGTCAAATCATTAAACACTGTTAAGTGGATTTAGTCAATGCTGTTTAAAATATACTGTACACTTCCTTGTGCTCTTAGTAAAATATCCTGATAACAACAGGGGTAATTTTTAACTACTGAAAAAACAAGTGAAATGTGAGTAGATGAGGTGATATGTCAAGCATTTTAAGGTCATTATCTCAAGTTGTACATAACATAGTTATGTCTTAACTCCAATGCTCCGCTCTGATGCTGGGCCCATTTCAAGTCTGATATCCTGAATGTTTTATTGAACAAATATTTAAGGATGTTGGTCTTCAAAGTCATGGGTTAGCATATCAAAGATGTGTTTTAAATATCTCACCCTTGATATGTTCATACTAGGTGGCTGCTAGAGCCCGTCTATGACATTACCATTAATTAATATTTATTCAATATTTATATATGTTTGCAATGTGACAGTTATAAGTGGAAACATAAGCAGTGCAAGAGGTATAATTCCTTTCTGGAAGGATGGTGGAGCAAAGAAAAATTTATAAATTTTAATAAATTTTATAAATAAAATATTTATAATATATAATTATATATAATATAATATTTTATTTTAAAATATTTTATATATTATATGATAAAATATAAAATATTTAAAATTTTTATAAATAAAAGAAAATAATAAAATATAACAATAAAAGATTATTATAAAATCCCATAATGTGCTCCTAACATGTAAAGGATATCTAATAAATACGTAAAAAGTTAAGAATATGTAGAATTAAAACAGATGAACATAGGGGAATGGGGGAAAAAGAGAGGGAACCAAACCATAATAGACTTTTAAAAAAAGTTTATTTATTTATATATATATAGAGAGAGAGAGAATGGGTGGGAGAGGGGCAGAGAGAGAGGGAAAGAGAGAAGCATGAGATCATGACCTGAGCTGAAATCAAGAGTCAGAGGGTTAACAGACAGCCACCCAGGAGCTCTAAGATACTCTTAACTAGAAAACAAACTGAAGGTTGCTGGAGGGCAGGTGGATGGGGGAAGGGCTAGATGGGTGATAAGTATTAAATGGGGCCATTTGTGTCGAGCACTGGGTCTTACATAAGTCATGAATCACTAAATTCTACTCCTCAAACCAATATTGTACTGTATGTTAACTAGAATTTAAACAAAAATCTGAAACAAAACAAGAACTATGGACCATAATACCTGGGCAAAACAAGACAGAACTCATGGATTAATTTCAGAAAAGAAAAGTAAAACTGGAAGTGAAGGATATGGAGGTCAAAATTCTATTCAGTCTCTGGGAAATTCCCAGTTTTGGTGAGGAAATGACACATTTCACTTTCCTTAAAAGCTCTGAAGTCTGAAGGACTGGATTATACAGCTGTAGAAGCAACAGTGAAGAGTCCCAAGTGGGAAAGCCCTAAAGTAGACACCAGATATATATATAATGTGATCTCCTTTATGGTTTATGTAAAGAAGTTTCTCAAAAGAAAATAAATGATGTCACTATTGAGGGTATAAGGGTGAGAAGAACAGAGTAGGTAGAAGATTCTAATTGAATTAGGATAATACTGTCTACAAAAAAGAGTGTACTGTTAAGAATGAAGTCTCTCTCTCTGTCTGCTCCTTCCCCTGCTCATGCTCTATTTTACTCTCCAAAAGTAAACAAACATTAAAAAATTTAAAAAGGTTGGGGGGCACTTGGGCGGTTCAGTCGGTTAAGTGTCTGACTTCGGCTCCAGGCATGATCTCATGGTTTGTGGGTTTGAGCCCCATGTCGGGCTCTGTGTTGACAACTCAGAGCCTGGAACCTGCTTCAGAGTCTGTGTCTCCCTCTCTTTCTGCCCCTTCACCTACTCACACTCTGTCTGTCTCTCTCTCAAAAAATAAACATTAAAAAAATTAAAAAAGAAAAAAAAAAAAAAAAGAACAAAGGCTCTGGAACCAGACTATTTGAGCCAATGGTAGGTACACCTTTAATTGACTTTGTGACATGGCCCAGTATTGACCTTTTATACTGACCTCAGTTTCCTAACAAGGAAAATGGGAAGAACAAAAGCATCTACCTCAGAGATGAGATTAAGAACTCAATGAGTTAATACAGGTAAAGATCTTGGCTCAGAGCCTGGCATGCTGTAGGCACACAATAAAATTTATTTCCCATTATTATTATCATCATCTATAATGAAGCTCCAAATCCTCTTAGGCATATACAAGACTTAACCCACATGTGAAGAAAAACGGGATCCCAAATAGTAGAGAGAGAAGTGTAACATCTATCACCTTTATGTGCAAGGGAAAAATGCTGAACAGTAGGAGTTCAATGAGAGGAACACTTTTTAACTGGAGTAGTCAGGGAAGACTTCATGGAAGAGGAGAAGTTTGATATCAGTTTTTTCCCTTTCCAATTCCTTACCAATCAGCAGATATTTAGTGATTCAGTCACACAAATAACAGGCAAATGTGCCTGTGTCCACAATGGCTCTGCAAAAGGGGAAGGAAGAAAACTTTCCCTCTGCAGCTTTTCCCCATGACTCATGTTTGTTTCTGTAAGACAAGTTGTTAAAACTTGGTTCTAACTTGAAACGTCAAGGTAATTAGGGGTCATTCAGAAAGAGGAACATCTAGTGAAGGTATGTAACATGATAGCACTACCACACGCCGACAAGCAAGCTTGGCCCTGAAGTGTGAGCAGTAGCAGACAGAGACATTGGTTCGGGGGCTTCCTGAGGTGATCAGAACAGCTTCTTTCTCACTGCCCCGCAAAGCCTTCAAGGAGGGGGCAAAGGATGCTGGAGAGATAAAGTCAGTTCGTTGATGGTTTTCTAGAGAAGGGAGCCTGCCTTCTGGACGGGGTAGTTGCTGGAGCATTCTCAGTGTTAACTGTTGGAAAGCAAGCACTGTGTATGTCCCCATCTACCTGCCTGGCTCACCAGGTGGATCAATGCACTTCCTCCGTTCATTTAAGAAAATGTTTCTTCATAGAATCTGAGAGCTAGAAGAGATGAAAAGACCACTCATCCTTCCTCCAAAGCCAAAGGTGCAAGAACCTCTGAGGCTTGCCAGGCACCAGACTGAACTCCTAAGTCAGTCCTTTAACTGAGGCTCCGAAGCATAAGTGGGACTCAAGAGACAAATAGCCTAAAATGTTTGCAAGGGTCACATTCTGCTAACAATCTAAAAATCCCTTTCTTAGGAAGTGTCTTTCATGTTTTACTTTACTTTGCATATGAGTTGCTAGGAGCTAGGGGACTACTGAATAAATCATAGAAGAAATGATAAACACCCATATTTCTGAGTATAATACTCAAGAGTCATGAGTCAGGCAACTTAGACAATACCTAACTTACTGCTCCCAGGAAAGTTATTTTTTTCTCCTATGAGAGTTTTTAATGACAACACATATTAACATTTTTGCAAAATGTAAAAATTCATATGAAAGAATCAATTCCATTTAGTTGGAGATATAACAAAGATAGGAGGGGAAGGGCAGTGAATCCAAAATCGTATTCTGTCCCCTCTCTCACTGAGGTCTTCCCACCTCCTACAAAACAAAACAAAATAAACCAAGACCTGGCTTTAGTAGAAACAGTATTTTATCATAAGGAATTTATTTTTGACAACAGGATGTTCCTGTTATTTTCAAGTCTTGTAATTTCAACAAGAGGATTTCAGGGCAGTGAAATGAAATGGGAACAGCAGGGTGATATTAATTTCTGAGCATAGTCATGAATGTGTGAGAAAAATCCAAATAGCCTAAAACCTGCCTTAA
This sequence comes from Proteles cristata cristata, assembly GCA_017311185.1. NCBI lineage: Eukaryota > Metazoa > Chordata > Mammalia > Carnivora > Hyaenidae > Proteles > Proteles cristata. The sequence continues at coordinate 3,896,786 of JAESUZ010002988.1, forward strand.
AAAATTTAAGACTATTTTCTTCATAAGCTTTCTGAGTTTCTTTTAATTAAAAAAAAAAAGTCTTGATCTAATATGCACTATTTTTGGGTGAGGTTCTTAACTTTTTAATTGTCAAAACTTAATGGTAGAGCTGGGCCATAAAAACTTCCTTTTTGATGGTACACTAGTTCTTTTTCTTATTCTCTCTTCAAATAAAAGTTTCATGTCCCATGAAATAGAAATAATTTTTAAAACATGCTAGAAACTCAAGAGTGTGACATACATACCATTTGGGAGGGTATCATGTAGTTAAAATATTTTTTCTTTTTAAATTTTTGAGAGAGGGAGAGAGAGGAGACAGAGAGAGTGAGAGAGAGCGAGAGAGCATGTGTGTGAGTGAGTGAGGGGCAGAGGAAGAGAGAGAATCTTGAGCAGGCTTCACGGTAAGTGTGGCTGGATGTGGGGCTTGATCTCACAACCTGACCTGAGTTAAAATCAAGAGTCAGATGCTTAATTGACTGAGCCACCCAGGCAGCACCCCTCATATACTTTTATTTTATTCATTTATTTACTTATTTACTATTTTTAAAAAAAATATTTATTTTTGAGAGAGAGAGAGAATGAGCAGGGGAGGGGCAGAGAGAAGATCTGTGCTGACAGAGGCAACCCCAGTGCGGGACTCAGACTCATAAACGTGAGATCATGACCTGAACCGAAGTCTAAGGCTCAACTGACTGAGCCACCTAGGCGTCTCCTCCATGAGAGATCACCTCAAATACTCACTTGAAGATTCTGTTGCCTGCTATCACAAAAAACAGAGACTAATCTTACTGAGTTTGATTAAGGATAGAAATGCATCAAAACTTACTACTGTCAGGGCACTTGGGTGGCTTAGTCAGTGTCTGACCTCAGTTCAGATAATGATCTCAGGTCCATGAGTTTGAGCCCCACATTGGGCTCTGTACTGACAGCCCAGAGTCTGGCGCTTGCTTTGGATTCTGTGTCTCCTTCTCTCTCTGCCCCTCCACCTCTCCCACTCTCTCTCTCTCTCTCTCAAAAATAAACACTAGAAAAAAAATTAAGAAAACCTTACTACTGTCTGGGATGTTCTACATTGGAACAGGAAGAGTATGATGATTTCAAAAAACAGAGAGTGAGAAAGCCATGTGCTTATACATCTGGACTCTAAATTAGACAGGTTCTGTCTTTGAACCTTGGCACGGCTATTTAATAGTTATGTGACTATGAGTGAGTGAAGTTCTCTGAGTCTCATAATATTTACTTGTAAAATATAAGTGAAATCTATTTTTTAAAATAAATGGGTTGTGAGAATTAAATGAGATTAATTTGATGAAGGTGCTTAGGACAGACAGTACCCAACATGTGGTAAGAATTCAATAAAGGACAGCCATTATCATTTATTTCAGCTGTGAATTGGTTTAATTCTTTGCTGAAACAATGTTATGCTTGCTCATGTATAGAAACTGTATGTGGCATTTAACGGTATTCATAATCCATAACCCAAATATTTGGTTAATATCACTGATTTTTTGCAAAAGCAAGTTTACCCACAAAATCATCAACACCTCTAACGTAATGTCTGATACCGCTTCTCAGAAGAGCAAGCGCTTCCTTGAACACCCAGATCAATGACTTAAATGTGAATGCCCTGGGTCAATGTTCGGTAACTCAAAAACAAGAAAGACACGCTATCTTTGAAAACATACGTGTTTAAATCTCCATTTGGTTCTGCCAAGGTGACCCAAAATTGTGTATACAAAATCCTGCATTTAAAATCATAGAAAGGTGAAGTGGGACTAAATCTTTACATTGGAATGCAGATTCCTTAACTATTCAAGGATTCTCTATGGTTGTTTTGTTTTTTTAATGTTTATTTATTTTGAGAGTGGGGGAGGGGGTGTGGGAGTAGAGGTGCAGAGGAGGGGACAGAGGATCCGAAGTGGGCTCTGTGCTGACAGCAGAGAGTAGGGCTCGAACTCACGAACCGTGAGATCATGACCTGGGCCAAAGTTGGACGCTTGAACAACTAAGACACCCAGGCGCCCCTCTACAGGTGCAGTTTTGAAGGGTAAGGGAGCGCACACCATCAAGTGGCCTTCCCTACTTTGACTAAGCTGTTATTTTTCACAGCAATGTTACTGGACTTGGAAGATATTTTCTCTGGCAATTAGGTAGCTTTGTTAAAGGCTCCTATCATGTAATTTCAGTATCTGAGTAACAGCAAATAGCATCCTCAGGATGTTTTTCCCCCATAGCTTCCCTCTCAGCAACAGGTGCTGGACCTACTCTATGCTTTATTATTTCTATAAAATACTAAAGTTTAGCTTCTGTTCTTAAAAGGGTTTTAAGTAGCTTATATGATATATTCTACATAAGTTAAAATAAAAATGAGAGAAGTGAGGCAAGTAAAAAATAAACTAAGATTAAATCAGGAGTGGGGCACCCAAGTGCCATTTACTATGAATAGGCTATACATTCATCCCAGCCTGCTCTCTAGCAGCTGTTTCTGGGTGCATGCACACATGTGCTCACACACACAGTAGTTCAAGAGAAGCACAACTGTTTCCAATATGGAGGAACACGGACTGCTTCTCAGGCACTAATTTAACATGTGTTATCAGGCAACAACTATGTGCCTACTATCTGCTATGCCCTCTGCATACAGTGATGAATAATACAAGCCTCCTGACCTGGAGAAGATCAGAGTCTAGCATGGAGAAGAGGGTCATGCCAAATCCTAATGCAATGTGTTAAGTGAGATAGCACAGCCACCTGGAGAGTGGCAGAAGCTCAAAGGAAGATGGGAGAAACGGGAGCTGGATGGTGAAATTGTATTTGCCAAGAAAAAAGTAAGAATTGAGAAGGGCACTTGTTACTTAAGTGACCTGGGAAGAAAATCACTTGGACAGTCTTGAGAAAGCCATACTCTCTTTCTCAGACAAGGGCAAAGAAAAGACAATGCTCAGAAATTTCTGAGCCTTGCTTCCTGTTGGTTCAGGAATCATCTGTGCTCTTAAAAAGGGAAGCATGGTTTGAGATTTTCAGGAAGATAACATAATTATGATTAATCTTTGTTCCTCTGGGGCTATAAAACTTTCAAGGCTAAGGATTTGTGTACATGCACTGATTCGGGGAGGCAGGGACCAGAATTGATAACCACATGACATTAAAACACAGGCTTGACTGGTACAAAGATACACACACCGTGTATTTTACTAACTTCAGAAAAAAGGCCTGAAGTGAAAGCGAGACACATCATTTTACAGGTCTTCTAATACAGTCTGAGGGAAGGATAATTATGAAGGAATCTCAAGAGAGCCTCCATATAAGAATTTCAAAAGTGCCCCAAACAGTCCAGAACTCACAGCTGCACCAGGAAGGAAGCAGTTAACTGAACCAATGCTCTCTTCTCGGGCCCTTGAACCCAGTGAAAATGTCAAGGTATGACCCATAAGATCAAAGCTGAGTGGATGGCCTTGAGAAGTGGAGTAGCTGTAGAATTCACCCCTCCTTGAAAAATTCCACTTTCCTCTACTGCTCTGAAACTAATCAAAACTTAACTGAAGAAACTATCTGTATTAGATAAAAGTAGCAAAACGATGAGCACTGAAGCAGCAGTATTTCTGAAGGGAGAAAAGGGCTATTCATACCAATACTGCTTTGCTTCCTATCTTTTAAATGTAAATTTGTCCTTTACTGATAAATAAAAATTGTTCCTAAACTATAACAGGAATCTAACAGAGATACCTTTAACTAGACACAAATTCAAATGTTTTTAAATGTTTATTTGTTCTTAAGAGAGAGACAGAGTGTGAGCATAGGAGGGGCAGAGAGAGAAAGAGACACAGAATCAGAAGCAGGGTCTAGGCTCCGAGCTGTCAGCATGTAAAGCCCGACGCAGGGCTCGAACCCACGGTCTGTGAGATCATGACCTGAGCCAAAGTTGAATGCCCAACCGACTGAGCCATCCAGACACCCTGAGACATAAACTATTTAAAACAGTAGGTCTAAAGCCTGGACACTCCTGAGAGCCCAATAGTAGGATCTCTGTCAGCATGTAGATACCTTGCAGAGAAACACAGCAGAGATGAGATTCTCCTGTATTTCAGTGCTGTCAAGAAAACAGAGTACAAAACACTTCAATCCATCCCATAAATCTACACTGTGCAATTTTAGAAAGTTAGATTCTGAGATGCATCGTTCTGAGGAGAAAGTTTCAAGAAAAGAGAGAGGCTATGAGACTATCACACATGCTAAAATCAAATGTCCTATTCTTTGTAACTGCCTTTCTTTAATCCTCATAAAAACTCACAGCGAGCACCCTGATGTTAACATCTACATTTGTCTGGAGTTCCAAGTGGTCTTTCTTGAGATTAATTTAGAAAAAGAAAAAAAAAGCTATTTTATAGCTTAAGTATAATCATTATCAAACAGTGCCAAGATATGGATCAAATAAAGTCACCAGCAGTCCTCAGTCTTCGGTTAGGCAACATGTGTATGGTCTTCTTCCATCTTTTATGTGAAAGAAGGTTTTATCAGCTGACATAGGCCAACTGCTTATGAAATCATGATGAAGTTCTCATCATTGTAAAAAAAAAAATCACTCATGAAAACAAGGATGGAGAATATAATTTTCAAAGGTCAGATATATTTAAAACATATACTTCATTAGTGTCTCCCAGTGTCTGGGTTGAAGTTCATACATTTAAAAGTCAGGTCTGGCATTTCTGAGATACATATCGGTCCTTTCAGGGTTTTGGATTCCATCTCCCACGCTAGGTTATGTTGTGCTAGATATACTTTTACACACCATCTTTGGTTTAATTCTCATGACAGATCCATAAGATGAGCATTATTATGTCTATTCTTTCACTTAATGAATATTTATTGAGCACTTAGTAGATGCTTGAGATTGTTCAAGGCTCCAGGGTTAGAGGAGCGACTAACCAACCACCAGAGCAAGCAGTCCTTGTCCTCATGGAGGGTACATTCTAGTGAACAGTGCTGCTTCTCTCTCTCTCTCTTTTTTTCTTAGACAGCATGAGCAGGTGGGGCGGGGGGGGGGGGGATCTTAAACAGGGTTCTATACTCAGTGTGGAGCCTGACTCAGATCTGAATCCCATGACCCTCAAATTGTGACTTGAGCTGAAATCAAGAGTTGACACTCAACCAACAGATCCATCCAAGCCCCCTTATTAATGCTTTTAAATCCAACCTTGTCCTGAGCTAAGTTATTAGAAAGAAATTTAAGAGTAAAAACTTCCATTTAGACCACAGCTGAAATCTGACATAGACACTTGAGAGACAGAAAAACAAAAAAAAACCACACACACACAGTAAATAAATATATACTACATTTGATGGTGATAAAGCCATCACAGAAGATGAAATTGAATAAGGTCACTATATAGTGTTGGGAATTGTTGATATTATGTGAGAGGGTCAGAGAGAGAGTCTCCTGATAAGAGAGGAAAACTGAGATATGAGATTTTTCGATGACCAAATCAGTGCTAGATCACAGATGTCTACTTCCAAATAACATGAAAAGTAGTAATATTTCAGTGGTGTTACCAGCATGCTATATTCCCAAATAAATTAATGCTAGTCCTGAAATGGTAGGATATTGCTCAGTCACTACTTCACTACATTGGGAAAGAATCCTATTGAAAATACTGAAATAACAATATCAAAGAAAGTGCAATTCTAGTGTGGGTTGGGAGGTCTGTCATTTTTCTGACATCTCCATTTTTACTTAACTTACTTAAGGAGCCTTTGGCTATTTTACCATGAAGTATGTTCCCAAGCAAAGCAACAGCTTTAACAATTCTTTGTTGAATAATTCAAAATTAAAAATGAGACAGTACTTTCAATAGTAGCGCTGAAGAAAATGTATACTGATTACTTAAGAAAACTCTTTCTTACCAGTGAGAGAAAGTATTGCCATCTTTGTGGGTGAACATGTATTAAATCTTTAAACCTGTACCATTTTCTTTCCCTGTTTCAAATGTATATTAAACATCATGTATAATGAAAACAAAACTGACTTAGAGAAGTCAAACTAAAAGATCAGGCTTATGTTGATACTCTTCAGTTCTGGGTATGAGTGCAGCGTGAACACAAAACTGTCATTTACTAAATGGCAGGCACTCTTCTCAGTAGTACAGGAGTAGAGTGAGTAGGAAAACTCATTAATCCTCACAGTAATCATATGAGGGAATTACAAGTATTATGATCCTCATTTTACAAATAGGAGAATCAAGGCACAAAAAGGGTAATATAAGTTGTTCACGGTTGAGCTTCAGGAGTCAGAACAACCAGATTTTGAACCCAAGCAATCAGTCTGGGTCCAGATTCCTTTCTCTAACCACGGTACCACATAGCTGCTCTAAACAAGGGGGCTGGGCACTGAACAAAGTCTCCTTATAAAATGTGGAGTAAAATGGCTTAGTTGGTAGAGCATGTAACTCTAATTTGTTTTTAATGTTTGTTTATATTTGATAGAGAGAGTGAGCAAGCAAGCACGAGCAAGCACATGAACGGGGTAGGATCAGAGAGAGAGGGAGAGAAAGAAACCAAGACAGGCTCCAGGTTCTGAGCTGTCAGCACAGAGCTCGACATGGGGCTCAAACTCATGAGCCGTGAGATCATGACCTGAAGTTGGATGCTTAACTGACTAAGCCACCAGGCACCCCATAGAGCATGTGACTCTTAACTGTCAGCATTGTGAGTTCAAGTCCCATATTTGGTGTGAAGTCTACTTAAAAAACAAAAAAAGAAAAGAAATAGAAAAAGAAACAAACAAAAAAACCTAGAATCCCCCCCCAAAAAAAAAAAAACTGTGGCAAAAACTTCTATAGCTTCAGAGTATCACCATTAAGGTATCTTTAAAAAAAAAAAAGATTTGTCAGGGGTGTCTGGGTGGCTCAGTTGGGTAAGTGTCCGACTCTTGGTTTCAGGACCTCCCAATTCGTGAGTTAAAGCCCCACATCAGGCTCTCTGCTGTCAGTGCAGAGTCTGCTTCAGATCCTCTGTCTCCCTCTCTCTCTGCCCTCCCCTGCTCTCTATCTCTCTCAAAAATAAATAAACTTAAAAAAAAAAAGATTTGTCAGTTTGAACCAATATAATACTAACAGGACTATATCTGGACTAGATATTCCTCTGGAAGGAAAATAAACACAGATGGATTTGTGTCCAGGCTATAGACAGGTCTACTGTCTTATAGCCAAGAACAGACCATAGGTTACCTTCTTTGATTGCATCTGAAATAATCAAGCAGAAATGAAACTTTGGGGTTTCTTCTCAAAAGAATTACATGTGCTTTTTTCCAGATGCTGAACAGGAAACTGCCAACAGACACTGGACTGTGGCTCAAGTAACCACACAAGGCTCAGGCTGTTGCTGAGCACACATTAATAAAAATGCTTAGTGTTACTATTGGCTTAAACTATAGCCTGTTTGTTCTCTTGGGAAGGGAAAAAAAATCAAGAAATCAAGTTTTGGGGATTTCAACAAAGAGCTGGAGTAAAACAGTAAACCCTTTCAGCACCTGGAATCACATGTAACACCATCATGGAGACTGCTTCCTTGGGTACCTCCCATTTATGAGTTTACAAGCATATGTTTGTTAAAGCCCTGACATACATAACTTTAGAACTGCATAAAGGAAACAGGACAGAGATTGTCGGCTAATGTGTAGAGTATTATTTGTTAAGGACTGCCATATTTTCTAATACTGAAATTTTATTCAGATTAAATTATCCTGATGCAGTATTTAAAGTTTAGCTCTCTGTGATGCAATGGGCTAAAAACCAAAATGTATCCTGCTGAAGCACTTCAACATTTATTTTAATATCCAGGGAGGTAGAAATGTCTTGTGAGGTCCAAATGGGCAGCGGTAGCCCAAGTGAATGAAATACAACAGTTTACTTTGTGGTTCCAAGTATACTGTGGTCCTTATTATAATTCATTATCATTTAAGGTGAATCCCAATAGTATATGGCTCCTAGATTTTTTTCTTATTCAAAATAAATTAGAAAAACTATAGCAATGCACAGTTTCTTCGTAATGCATTAACCACTCAACTGATTCCAGAGAAGTTTAGGCACAGCTTGGAGAGTCTGTTTGAACTGAGTAAGCATGTCTTTCCCGGCCCAATGGTGTAAGGACTAGAGGAATTAGGTCTTAGGTAAATCAGTACAACTAAACTAAAGTTTAGTCTCAAGCTTCAAACCTCTGCGAAGCAGTTAAGTAACTTCCAGATTTCTTCATCCTGAAAACTATTTTTTTGATGGAGAGCTAATTTTAATTATACCACCTAAGTTCTTCTCAGATCTAAGATGCTCTCTAAGGTGTTCACCTTATATGTGAGGAGAAGGGAAACAAACATACTAAGCATGTGTTTAGCCGCAGTGCTGAATGTGTTTTCAAAGCATAATGAAAAACACTACAAGTCAATGAAGTCTCAAGGTGGTATTAAGATTGTATTAACCAACTGAAATTAACATTTCTTTCTTTAAAAAAAAATTAATGTTGGGGCGCCTGGGTGGCTTAGTCGGTTAAGTGTCCGACTTTCGCTTAGGTCATGATCTCGCGGTTCGTGGGTTCGAGCCCCGCGTCGGGCTCTGTGCTGACTGCCAGCTCAGAGCCTGGAGCCTGTTTCAGTCTGTGACTCCCTCTCTCTCTGACCCTCCCTTGCTCACGCTGTCTCTCTCTCTCCTAGAAATAAAGCATTAAAAAAAAAAAATTAAAGAAAAATTAATGTTTATTTTTGAGTGAGCAAGAGAGACAGAGCATCAGCAGGAGAGGACAGAGAAAGAGGAAGACACAAAATCTGAAGCAGGCTCCAGGCTCTGAGCTGTCAGCATGGAGCTCGATGCGGGGACTCAAACCCTCGACCTGAGCTGGAGTCAGAGGCTTAACCAACTGAACCACCCAGGCGCCACTTAATATTTGTTATTAAGTTATGGCCTCTGAAAACTTTCCTCTGACTTCAGGAAATTTTCCTCTTTTATATGGTTCTAGTACAGGTTCTTCCTTAAAGAGGTTATTTCACATTGGGCAAATCATTCAACTTAGCTTAATCTCATTATCACTTAATGACATGTCAACACAAAGAGAGGTTAAGTAGAAGATGGGCCTTCAGTTTCTTTGCTAAACCTAAATTCTATCACTCAAATCCATTTTCTCTTGAACTCACTATTGATTCTATTCATCAAGGTGCTATGACCATGTGCTTTTTATCCAGTATAACCTGTGATATTCATCCTTCATAATTAGGGTTAGAATAAACTCTTAGTTGATGACAGTAATAGATAGAGACAATGGACCCGGTGATCCCAAACTGCAGATAAATGGAAATTATATCAGTACACATTGTCATTAATCTTTTACTTGGGTTAATAGCAGATCTCACTTCTATTCACTGAAAACACAGTAGCTAGAAACTTGGCAGTCTATGAGTCTGCTATGCATGATGACAACACCAGCCTACTACTTGTTTGGTACATCTAGAAAACATATTCCATACAGATAATTAAGAATTGAGGGGTGCCTGGATGGCTAAGTCGATTAAGCATCTGACTTCGGCTTAGGTCATGATCTCGTGGCTTGTGGATTCGAGCCCTGCAACTTGTTCTGTGCTGGCAGCTCAGAGCCCAGAGCCTGTTTCAGATTCTGTGTCTCCCTCTCTCTGTCTGCCCCTCCCCTGCTCATGTTCTCTTTCTGTCTCAAAAATAAACTATAAAAAAAAAAAGAATTGTGTGTATATATAAATTAGCATCAACCCACATTGACTCAGCAAATATTTTAGAGTCTATTACGCTCTTGCTCCTAAGATCCAAATCTTAGATTTGCATTCTTGCAATCTTAGCATTAGATATTATTCCTGCTCTTGCGAAGCCAGTACGCCAGGAACTCTTGCTTCAACTCTGAGCAGCGCAGGACCTCCATCAATCACACAGACAAGAAGGAATTCTATTTTAAAAGATTCCAGAGAAGGCTCCCAATTCAAACCAACACTTCATGACTTCCAGTTAAAAATTTCCCTATCTCTAATCCAAATGTTTTATGCTCTTGCTCAAACTTCTTTTATTCCGTTTTATCTTGAGTACCGATGCAGAGAGAAAAATAGCCATTTTTCAAATGCAATGGAACATATACACATAAAAGTATTAGATTCTTCTTTCTCTATTACAATAATTTTATATCTTTTATCCTCCTCAAAAAGCCTTACTTTGCCTTTTGAGCACTACAGAGCACTACATGCCTACTTACTGATTTTTAAATTTCATTTTCTACGTGTTACTCATCTTTGTAGAACTCTGCCAAAACGTTTCCAATTTGTTTTCAGTCTATTTTTTTGTTGAAGAGTCCCAGCTTAGAGACAAGCATCTGATTTAAGGTAGTAAAATAATAAAACTGAATCATCATTCTCCTATTCTGTACATAGTTTTTAGTATGTCTTTCCATTGCTCTGCTTTCAAAACTTCGGCACCTACTGATTCATAAGCAACACATTGTACTGTCTTTTCATCTTTTATTTGTATTACTGCACCACTGCCTCTTCTTCATTTGCCTCTGTGCACCTACCTTGTTTTCTTCTTCCAGGCCTGCAGTTCTGCATCTGGCCTTACTGGAGTCATTCAGCCATGTTTCAGCACCTCCCTAGTTTTCCTAACCGAACCAATCATCTGTTGTTGGTATCTGTGCCTGTCCATTGTTCCTAACCCACGCTCTGCGATCATATCCCCCTCTTCTTATGGAGCACAGATAAGATATAGTTCCAGTAGAACTAGCTGAGCAAACGAGTGACCCTAGGAGGACAGTCAGTGCTTCATCCTCTGGCCACACTGACTTAAGAAGGTCCTCCCAGTTTTTATGCCAGAAAAGCAACATGCTCTTCTTTGGGAAACTGGGAGGACCATGTAGCCCAAGATCTGCCAGTGGCCTCTTTTCCTACTTCATGGAGAAAGCCTGCCAATAATGAAAGCAGTAAGAGAACCCAGAGGTGAGTCATGGAATGAGACAGAACTCTGATGACATTTTCTGTCTTCACAGCTGCCTGGACCCTACCTTGCTCTGAAGGTTTTTGATACACAAGTGATGTGTTTTCCTAGAAGAGTTTGAGGGGGAGTTCTAGCAAGTGCATTTTTATTTATTAATTCATTTTTAAACATTTTTGAAAGAGAGAGAGAGAGAGAGAGAGAGAGCACGTGAGAGTGTGAGCAGGAGAGGGAGACAGAAAGGGAAACAGAATCCGAAGCAGGCTCCAGGCTCTGAGCTGTCACCATAGACCCCAACATGGGGCTCAAACCCACGAACCGTGAGATCATGACCTGAGCCAAAGTTGGATGCCTAACCAACTGAGCCACCCAGGTATCCCTAGTAAATGCATTTTTAAATACTGTCAGAAGATGCTTTTAGGAGTTCCTTAATCTCAAGAAGTAACTTACACATTGTGAACATCAGCTCAATACATACTTGATATGGGTATATAACTGCTACATATTCAGAATGTCCATGGGCATTAAAACATAAGAAAATGAATATACTGAGAAGTCAGGGAGTGTTAATGATGGCATTACATCTTAATTTAAATTGTGCTATTTGGAAGGGATCATACTGCTAGAAAAAGGTGAGGAGTAATATTTTACCAAATTATAACACAAGAATGTCCTTTCTTCAATGAATCCAAGGAAAACAGAGCTCTATATTAAGGTTAGGAAGTGTATATTGACATCTCAATCCCCTACAGCTCATCTTTCATCTGTACCAAAGTTAGTTGTTAGGGCTATAGAGAGAATCAGGTTCCTTATGTGTGTATATCTAAAATGCTTGCTGTCACTGAAAAAGAAGTGAATTTCTGAGATGAATCCTCCAGAGGCTAGTTAATTCTTCCGAGGCACTCTGCCTGTGCAGTTGCCCATGCCAGAAATCTGAGAACTGTCCATGACTTTTTCTCCTAAATCAAATCAATTACCCAGGCCTGACAACTATATTTTATGAATATTTTTGAATCCATCCATTTCTTTTAATCTGCAATGCCAGTGTCTATACACAGGTCACCATCACCTCTTGTTTGGTTTATGTAAATAAGCTTTCAACTCCACTCTCTGAATTCACTGATTTCCCTATAATCTCTTCCTTATCAACAATAATGGTGTTGGGGGAGGCTTTTACAATGCAAATATAAGAAGGGCGTGTTCTCTCTCTTAACCTTTCAGTGACTGCATTGTTATCAGGATCAAGTCCAAAATCCAATCTGGCCCCTGCTTTTTTTTTTTTTTTTTTTATTCTGACCTAATAATTCTGGCTCTCCTGTGTCCTGTTCCTCAAGTAATCCAGGCTTCCTTCCTCCAGTTAGATTTTCCTTCTCCTGGAAACACTGAAGTTTCTACTCTTTTTTTTTTTCTTAAAAATTTTTAATGTTTATTTAGTTTTGAAAAAGAAAGAGTGGGGGAGGGGCAGAGAGAGATGGGGATACAGAATCCAAAGCATGCTCTGTGAGGTCAGCACAAAGTCCGATGTGGGGCTCGAATCCATGAAGAGTGAGACCATGGCCTGAACTGAAGTCTGACCCTCAACCAACTGAGCCACCCAGGTGCCCGTGCATTCCCTCCTCTTAACCTAATGATTCCTACTACTCTGGCAGGCCTTGTTTTCCAGTATTATTTTGGGGGGGCACTTCCTTTGACGACATCATAGATCAAGTCTCCCCAGTGTACAATTTCATAAATCCATTTAATTGGTGGAATGTACCTTAATTGCAATACACTGTAAGGTCTATTTGTTTATAAAGTCTGTAAGCAATCACTATGTACACCTTGTTCCTGTCATATTTCTATTATGTGAAGAGATCACAGATTGTCTACTCAAATAACTAACTTTATTCCCCCTTCCCCAACTAAAACCTGACAATATCTTTTCCACGATACATGGTGGGATACATGGTGGGACACAGTCCTCCAAGGGTCTGTTTCTTCCTCTGCCCAGCAGTGGCATTGACAGCTTTCATTCTGGACTATTTTTTCAAGAATGTATGGATAGAGTTGGAAGATAGAGATAGTACTCTCCTCTGGAGCAGAGGGCAGACTTCTGTGCTGTTTTCTGGTATAATAAAATGTGTCCTTCTAGTGTTAAGATCAGACAGATTTGTCTGCAGCCCATTATAAAAGCCTGGTGTTTCCTAAACTTGGGAATTCTCAGCTGGGATGTAAATCCACTTATGTGCACAGCATGTGCCTAGGCTGCTTTGCACTGCCCTGAGTTTTGAGGGGCTGAGGGGAACGGATGTGAACATGAGCGGTCAGCTTGCTGGGCCATGAACTTTACCTCTGACCCAGAATTCTCATTTCTGCCAGTATTCATGCACTGTGGCAGGCTAATTTCTTAGTTAGCAAAGAGGATAAAATTTCAGAAGCATCAGAGTTTCTAATAACAGGAAGTCACCTATGTCTTGTAATTCTTAACATTAAAGACAGTTTAAAAAAGCTTCCCCCCCACCCCCAACTGATTTTCTACCAGGGACTCTTAAGCCATGAATTCTTAATCTGAGGTACCAGGGTGGGCTTCGTGGGAAACATGAATCCAATATGTAAGCACTATTGTTTTCACACTATTGTTATTGAAACAAGTGAATTGCTTTTATCAGATTTTCTAAGGGGCCAGAAAAAAATATTAAGAAAAATTTAAGGGTGCATGCCTTATATACCTATATATGCACTTGAAAATAGTTATTTATTTAAGAGAGAGACAGAGCGAGCAGGGGAGGGCAGAGAGAAAGAGAAAATCTCTGCGCTATTAGTGCAGGGCCCAATGCAGGGATTGAAGTTACAAACCATGAGATCATGACCTGAGCCTAAATCAAGAGTTGGACAGTTAATCTAATGAGCCACCCAGGTGTCCCTTCACTGAGTCTATTCTGAACATCAGATGTCTGTGACATTTAATCTAAAACAGTAATTTGTCAGCCTCCTTCTTTGCATCATAGTTTTGTTCTCAAATCCTTGAGATAATGCATGTGGTGTAAGTAAATCTTAGCTAACAAGGTGCCAGGCAATGTACTGAGAGCTTTGCTTATATTAACTAAATTATTACTTACAACATCCATATGAAGTAGATATATTATTGTTAAATGTTACAGATAAGAAAAGTAAAGAACAGAAAAGTTAAATCACTTGTTCAAGGTCACACAGTAAGTAATAGAAGAAGATTTGAAACTAGACAAATAGATACATTATCTATGATCTTCATACCCAAGGTAATTTGGCTTTTTAATTTGATTAAAAATCTAAGATCTTTTTGATTCCCTTTGCTGTTATATATTGGTCTACACATACTACTTGATTTGACCTCACTAAATTGGGCTTAATAAATATATACAAAATAATAATGAGTTTATCAACCTCATTCCTGAAAATTACATTCTTAAATTTTTTGTATTTAATAAAATCCAAGTTATTAATCAAAGCATTTCAGAAAATTGGGGTGAAGTAAAAGTTATAAAATGCATCTGGAACATGTTGGGGAAGAAAAATTACTTAAAAAATCTGATAAACAGAATTCTCCTTAGGGATACAATATGGTTAGCAAAACTCCTTAATAAGTCATTGGGAGGTAAATGCATATGCCTCAAGAGAAAGGAAAGAAAAGGTGAGGTCAAGGAAAAGTGGATTTTTACTTTTCAGAGCAAATGAGGAAAAAACTGCTCCTTTCCATGGGCAGCTCAAGAATGAGACAGTGAGAGCTGAAGACATAAATGGGGTAGAGAACAGAGAACACAGGACAGGCTGCATGATGGAAGTACAGGGCTGAAATAAGAAAGAGACCACCGAGGAAGTCTCTCAGTTGTAGATGACAGGAGAAATCGTTAAAAATAAGTATGCCAAGCAAAATGCTTAGTATTCTGTTTGTCTTCTCTTCACCCTGACTTGTGCTTATAGAATTTGGCAAGACACAAAAAAGCAAAAAGAATCTATGTTTCATCTATTTGTTAATAACAGAGAGAAGGAAACGTGTGGAAGAAGCTAGATGCAGAAATCCACAGCACAAGTGTTTGTGGAGAAGTGGGTGAAGACACTATCCTGCTCACCTTTCCTGTGACAGAATCAGGTCAGGCTCTCAGAACCATATTATGGAAGGGTAACTCTGGGAGGACAGAGTATTGACAACAGAAGTTCTAGAAGGATCCTTTCCTAAAACAGAAGTGATGAATGAATGTTAATAATTTACTATGTCCCATCACCCTTGAATCTCTTTTCAAAAGGTCAGAAAGCCTTGTCACAATGCTGTCACAAATGAGGCAGATTCTCCCATGAGTTTTGTGTTACTCAGATGTTAACCTGCTCAAAAAGTTTACAAACCAGATCTTATTAGATTGAAATATAATATGTTTTATATTTAGACTGACTCTGTTTTTCATAAGTCTCAGAAAAATGTTTGGGTAACCTCCTGGCCTTCCCTGGACTCAGTCTTCAAGCTTTTTGGGGAAGATTTAGGGAAAGCAATCACTGCTTGTATGTTCAGCTAAACTGTTAAATAAAAAGTTTAAAACTTTTGAAATTTTGGTATTCATATATAAAATCAAGTTATCACAAAACCACAGCTGGTTAAGGATTTCTACATGCTAAACTGTATTCCCCTTATAGAAAGTAATTGAAGTATTTGGTGATTCATAACAAAACAAGAAAAACAAGAATTTTAATTAAAATTTTTATGTTTATTTATTTTTGAGAGAGAGAGAGAAAGAGAGTACAAGTGGGGGAGGAGCAGAGAGCGAGGAAGACACAGAATCTGAAGCAGGCTCCAGGCTTTGAGCTGTCTGAACAGAGCTGGATATGGGGCTCGAACCCACAACCTGTGAAATCATGACCTGAGCTGAAGTCAGCCACTTAACCAACTAGCCACCCAGGCACTCCAGAGAAACAGGAACTTTAAATAAACCATCTTTGAATAAGGCAGCGTCAGAAATATAAAATAATATCACTAAGATTTTTAATATTAAAGTAAAAATGTGGAAAATAAACCTCAAGTAAATATGGGTGACGGTACTGATCTGTATGTAATAACCTTCCTCTACTCCAAACAAATTGCTTAAAAAATAAACAAGATGGGTACCTGGCTGGCTCAGTTGGTAGAACATGTGACTCTTGATCTCAATGGGCACAGAGCTTACTTAAAAACAAACGAATAAACAAAAAACATCAAGAATAATAAAAATTTAAAAAAACATTAAAAAAAAATAAAAAGGGGCGCCTGGGTGGCTTAGTCGGTTAAGCGTCCGACTTTCGCTTAGGTCATAGTCTCGCGGTTCGTGGGTTCGAGCCCTGCATCGGGCTCTGTGCTGACTGCCAGCTCAGAGCCTGGAGCCTATTTCAGTCTGTGACTCCCTCTCTCTCTGACCCTCCCCTGCTCACGCTGTCTCTCTCTCTCCTAGAAAAAAAAAAATTAAAAAAAAAGGAATAATAAAAATTTAAATACAAAGTCTAATTCAGTATATAAAACCACAAATCTTTATGTGTCTAAAATAAAGTGACCCATTTGGAGGGTACCGTCCTGCGGCACACAGAGCAATCAGAAACCAGGGAAGCCTGGGGTTAGTGTCTGTGTGGAGGTGGCAGGACCCTGCCTGCAAGTGATAGAAAGCAGTTAATGCAGAATTCTAGAGGCTATGAATGGCTGCCAAGGGGAACCAGAAAAGTCCCTGTTGACCACCGTGAGGAAGTGGAAAATAGTTGCTAGACAGCTATCTGACCTCCAATTCCTGTCCCCCACGAAGTTGTTGCATCCAAACAGACAGTGTTCACATAGATCAGGAATATCAAGCTGCGAAATTAAGATAAAACTGGTCTGGAACCTGTGGTTGTGTAAGCCCCCATTAAAGGGCACAGGGAATTCCTATATAAAATTACCCATACCTGCCTGGACTTCCAATAAAAAAAAATTACCAACCTCACAAGGAAATACATGTCCTTCTATTATTCATGAAAAAGTTAAAGACATTAACTTTAAAATTTTTGCTAAGTATATATATACATTTTTAATTTAAAACCTATATAAACTTGAGAATACAAAATCACTATACAGAAATGTGTTGCATTTCCATATACTAATGATGAAGTAGCAGAAAGAGAAATTAAAAAGGAAAACAATCCCATTTACAGTTGCACCAGAAACAATAAAATACCTAGGAATAATCTTAATCAAAGAGGTGAAAGACCTGTACTCGGAAAATTATAAAACATGAAAGAAATTAAAGATGACAAACAAATGGAAAGATACTCCATGCTCATGGATTGGGAGAACAAATATTGTTAAAATGTCTATACTACTCAAAGCAATCTATAGACCTAATGCAGTCCTTATCAAAATATCAATAGCATTTGTTTTTACAGAACTCATACAAATAATCCTAAAATTTGTATGGAACCACAAAAGGCCCCTGATAGCTGAGGCAATCTTGAAGATTTCTCCAAAGCCCAAAGCATTCTCAGATATCAAGATAAACTACAAAGCTGTAGTAATCACAACATGGTCCTGGCACAAAAACCGACAAGGGAATAGAATATAGAACTTAGAAATAAACCCACGATTATACGGTCAGTTAATCTACAACAAAGGAGGCAAGAGTATACAATGAAGAAAAAAAGATAGTCTTTTCAATAAAGGGTGCTAGGAAAAACAGACAGCTACATGCAAAAGAATGAAACTGAACTACTTTTTTTTACATCACACACAAAATATAACTCAAAAGGAATTAAAGACCTAAATGTGAGACCTGAAACCAAAAATACGTAGAAGAAAACACAGACAGTAATCTCTTTGACATGAGCCATAGAAACATTTTTCTAGCTGTCTCCTTTGGCAAGGGAAACGAAACAAAATTAAACTACTGAGACTACACCAAAATAAAAAGCTTTTGCACAGCCAATGAAATATCACTGAAACAAAAAGACAACCTACCAGATAGGAAAAGATTTTCAAATGATAAATCCAATAAGGAGTTAATATCCAAAATATATGAAGAATTTATATAACTTAATACTAAAAACCCCAAATAATCCAATTAGAAAATGAGAAGACATGAATAGAAATTTTTCCAAACAAGACAAACAGATAGCCAAGACATACATGAAAAGGTGCTCAATATCACTAATTAGCAGAGAAATGCAAATCAAAACTACAATAAGATATCACTATAAACCTGTCAGAATGGTAATCGAAGGCACAGGAAACAACAAATGTTGGTGATAATACACTGTTCCTGGGAATGCAAGCTGGTGGAGCCACTATGGAAAACAGTATGGACGTTCCACAAAAAAATTAAAAATAGAATTATCACATGATCTAGTAATTCCACCACTGGGATATTTACCCAAAGAAATGAAAACACTAATTCAAAAAGATATGAACACGCAACGTTTATTGCAGCATTATTTACAGTAGCCAAATTACAGAAGCAACCTAAGTGTCCATCCATAGAGGAATGGATAAAGAAGGAATGTGTGTATGTACGTGTGTGTGCGTATCATATACAATGGAATATTAGCCATAAAAAAGAAATGAAATCTTGCCATTTACAACAACATGGATGGATCTAGAGGATATGTTGCTCAGTGAAATAGTTCAGTCACAGAAAGACAAATACCATGATTTCACTCATGTGGAATTTAAAAAACAAAACAAACAACTAAGAAAAGAAAAAGAGACATCCAAAAAGACAGGTTCTTAAATATAAAGAACAAACTGGTGGTTGCCAGAGCAGAGGTGGATAGGGAGATGGGTGAAATACATAAAAGAGATAGAGTATGCTTATTGTGATAGCACTGAGTAATATATAGAACTGCTGAATCATATTGTACACCTGAAACTAATAAAATACTGTATGTTATTTACACTTAAATAAAAAAAAAAAACTATACAAACTTGTAAACAAAAAGCGCGTTGTTTAACCAAAGCAATGAAAGGACAATGTAAAGAAAGCTACAAAAAGCTTGATTTATAAGAAAATATAAAATGAGTTAGTAGAAACAAAGCTTACCAACAACTGCAATAAATATAAATGTATTAAACCCACTAGCTAATAGGGGTGTACATTTGATTTACACAAATCCAGATATATGTCACAGGAGATTTACCTAAAAATAATGACCCATAGAGTGTAGAGTTAGGAAATGCCAAAGCAAAAAGTAATATTAATACAAAACCAAGTAGAAGGCAAGGCTTATAAACACTCAGAGACAAAAAGATACATTACTTAGTGATGAAAGAACAAGTTCGCCTTGAAGATATAATAATGTGGAACGTACATAAACCTAGCAACATAGTCTCAAAATACATTATTACAAACTCTGATATAAAATCAACACATTCACACTCATATTGTAAGATTTCATTTCTTTCAGAAACTGAGAGATCAAATTGACAAAAACAAAATGAGGAAAACAATGAAAGAATAAATCATGTAATTAAGAGATCTGGCCAAATACAACATTTAATTACAATTAATTGAACAAAATAGGTAAGAAAAGGTGGTTAATAATTCAACTAAATAAAGTAATGTTACACTGTGTGTCAATTATTCTTCAATTAAAGAAAAGAAAGTAGAAGGAAGACAATAATAAAGATATAAGCCAACATTGGTGAAATAGAAACGACAGCACAGATGAATGCTACCAGCCTCACATCTACATCTCCGATGCTACCCACCTTATCTCTTGCTTCTATTTATTGCAGTAGCCTACTAACTTCTCCACCCTGCTTCCATTTACATTTAAAACTGTAACTTAGATCCTGCCATTCCTCCTGTAGTCTTCTAAGAGTAAGCCCAGAGTGATTACATTTACCTATTTCCCTAACTTCTCCTTTCCAAACTCTTTCGCTCACTCTACTTGGACCATACTGGCCTCTTTGCAATCCTCAGCCATCTCAGGCATTCTTCTGCCTTAGGAACTTTGCACTGCCTGCTCCCTCTGCCAGAAATATTCTTTCCCAGGTGCCCACATGACTAACGTCCTTGTCTCCTTTAAATCTTTGCTCAGATATCATCTTCTCAGTGACACCTCTCCTGTCCTTCTTAAAAAGTTACTTTAAAATTGTGACCCGGGGCGCCTGGGTGGCTTAGTCGGTTAAGCGTCCGACTTTCGCTTAGGTCATGATCTCGCGGTTCGTGGGTTCGAGCCGCGTCGGGCTCTGTGCTGACTGCCAGCTCAGAGCCTGGAGCCTGTTTCAGTCTGTGACTCCCTCTCTCTCTGACCCTCCCCTGTTCACGCTGTCTCTCTCTCTCTCCTAGAAATAAATAAAAAACATTAAAAAAAAAAAATTGTGACCCACATGTCCTCTCATACCCTAGAACACTTCTGGTCTTATTTACCCTGCCCCATCTTTCCTATAGCATTTCTTATCTTAAAAGATCCTGTATAATTAATTATATTTAGTGTGTTTTTTGCCTCTCCGTCATAAACTCCACAAGAGCAGGGATCTAAGGATCTACTTATTTTTCACTGCTTTTACCACTACTCCAGTCACTTAGAGCAGAACATGGCATACAGCAGTTACTCAATGAAGTTTATTGATCACATGAATGAAGTAATAGTTTAAAAAGCTACTCCTTTGAAAAGAAACTATCATTGGCATTATTGATCATTAAAAAGAAATAAGGCACAAAACCAATGCTAAGAATGAAAAGAGGGATGAAAGAAACAATCAACAAAACTAAAAGGCAACCTATGGAATGGAGGAAGATATCTGCAAATGACATACAGGATGAAGAGCTCGTCTCGAAAATCTATAAAGAACTTTATCGAACTCAACAATCCCAAAATTTTAAAAAATGGACGGGAGACATGACCAGACATTTCTTCAAAGAAAACATACAAATGGCTAACAGACACATGATAAAATGCTCTACATCACTCATCATCAGGGAAATACAAATCAAAACCATAATGAGATATAACACCTGTCAAAATGGCTAAAAGTAATAACTCAGGCAACAACAGATGTTAGCGAGGATACAGAGAAAGGAGATCCTCCTTACACTGTTGGCGGGAATGCAAACTGGTGCAGCCACTCTAGAAAAGAGGGTGGAGGTTCCTCAGAAAATTAAAGATAGAGCTACCCTATGATCCAGCAATTGCACTACTAGGTACTTATTAAAGGATACAAAAGTACTGATTCGAAGGGGCATATGCACCTTAATGTATATAGCAGCACTATCAACAATAGCCAAAATATGGAAAGAGCCCAAATGTCCACAGACCAATGAATGGATAAAGAAGATGTGGAATATATATGTACAATAGAATATTACTTATTCACAAAAAAGAATGAAATCTTGCCATTTGCAACAATGTGGATGAAACTAGAATGTATTATGCTAAGTGAAATAAATCAGTCAGAGAAAGACATATACCATATGGTATCACTCATATGTGGAAGTAAAGAAACAAAACATGAGTATAGGAGAAGGGAAGATAAAAATAAGATTAAAAAAAGGGAGGCATGAAAACCATAAGAAACTCTTAATTATAGAGAATAAACTGAGCACTGCTGGAGGGGAGGGGAGTGGGAAGATGGGCTAAATGGGTGATGGCCATTAAGAAGGGCACTTGTTGGGATGAGCACTGGGTGTTATATGCAAGTGATGAATCACTAAACTCTACTCCTAAAACCAATGCTACACTGTATGTTAACAAACTTTAATTTAAATAAAATCTTGGAAGAAAAAAAAAGAATGAAAAGAGGGATATGGCTTTAGATATAAGAAAATGCAAAACATTTTATGAAAACATTTTTGGAATTTAGATGAAATAAATGTTCTAGAAAAAAAATGTCAACAGTGACTCAATAAAAATACAAAATGTGAATAGACCAAAAACTATGGAAGAAATTAGAGTCAAAACTCACTCCCTGGGTGGCTCAGCTGGTTAAGTGTCCAACTCTTGATTTCGGCTCAGCTCATAATCTGATGGATCGTGGGTTGAGTTGGAGCCCCACGACTACTCTGCACAGATAGCACAGAGCGTGCCTGGGATTCTCTTTCTCCCTTTTGCTCTCTCTCTCTCTCTCTCTGCACCTCCCTTGCTTGTTCATGTGCATGTTTGTATATGTGCCTGTGTGTGCAGTCTCTGTCTCAAAAATAAATAAATAAATATTAAAAAAGCTTACTCCATACCTTCAGGTCAATAAGGTGTTACTGGTGAGTGTTAAACCTTTATAAAAAAGATAACTCCATCTTATACAAATTGTATCATAAAATAAGTTCTCAACCTCATTGTTTTGATGATACTACTATAATTTGGATACTGGAAGACCAGCAATGTATGAAAACAATCAGTACAAACCAATTTTGCTTACAGACATGCATGGAAAAAAAACTAATTAAATATTAGTAATTTGAATCTAAGTAGACTAAAACAAAGTATGGTTTATCCAAGTATATCAAAGATGGCTTGACATAAGGATATCTATGAATATAATGTCATCATTAACAGATTAAAGGAGAAAAATAGCAATTAAACAATTATGGTCTTAGTACCGGAATAAGCAAATGGAACAGAAGAAAAAGTCTACCCACATGTGAATGTGAATTTTATTGAATGACACATAAATAGGGGAAGAATATATTACTCAATAGATGGTATTGAGACAATCGGTTATTATTTAAAAAATATAGATCCTACATGATACTACTAACAAAAACACATTTCAGATAAATAAAACATCTAAATGAAAAAAGTGAAACTTCAAATATTTTAGAAGACAATGTAAGGGATAACGATGTTGGGATAGATATTTTTCTTAAGCAAGGTACCGAAACGTAAACATTAAAAGAAAATATTGGTTAATACGACTATCGCAACTTGAATACTTCATCTGATACATAAAATTCAAAAGTAGGACAGACTAGAAGCTTATGATTTGCAGCACATTTAACTGACAAATTGTCAATATCATGAAAAAAGTTATATAAACCCCCATAAATCAATAAGAAAAAGATGACCTATTAGAAAAATGGGCAATAATCTGCAAGGACAAGGCCCTAAGTGTTGGCACAGCTACAAAGATGTGCTCCTACATGTCTCGCGGAGTACAAACTGCAGCAACTGTTTTCAAGACCAATTTGTTAATGACTACTGTTTAAGATGTGCCTACACGAAGTTCAACAATTTCATTTGTAGTTATATGTTCCAGAGAAATTTTTGTACACACACACATGCAAATATGTTCACTGAACCACTGTTTATAACAAGAAGAATTAGGGGAAATCTACATATCTATCTATTGATAGCTAAATAATTGGAGAAATAAAAAACATTATATTCATATCTATACATACAGAAGAACAGTTTAAATGAATGAACTAAAGGTATATGTATCCTGCTGGAATAACCAAAATCAGCAATAAACCTGTTGATTAAATAAGCAAATTGTGGAAGGGTAGGTACATTTACAGTAATTAATACTCTCTGCTTCATAAAGGGTATAAAAACATAGATGGAATGGATATACACTAACCTTTATAATATAGAGGAGTAAGAAGGGGAGTTGCATTGTGCTTATGGTATATTTTGTTTTGAAAAAAAAACTAGGAAGAAAAATCTAATGTTTTTACTTGTTGGACTTTGGCTCAGTCATGTTCAGTGATATAAGTCTGGAACAGGTTGTACTTAAAGCGGCTGGTCCTTGATGACAGAGAGGTCTTTACACAGGGGCAGGGCAAAGCATCAACAGATGATTAGGATACATCTGATGTGTTAGATAAGTCTGGTTATGTATACAGAGACCTTATTACCAGGAGAATAAGTTTAGGGGAAGGATGCAGACTGGGTCAGACAAACAAAATGAAAAATAAAAGGATACTAAAGCTGACTCCAAGGATATTAAAGTCAGTTTAAAATCTTTTGGAAAGATAGCCACAGGTAAATAAGCAATCAATCAAGAAGGAATGGTGAAACAGATCTTAGTGTCATTTTCTTACACAAACCAGGACCGTGATGCAGGCTGGCCTTGACTCTGTTTAGAGCTCTAGGTTCTGTGGGGGTAGGTCCTCATCTAACTTTAGGTAGATAGCTAGGTATGAGAGAGAGGAGGGATAGTGGAGTTGTTCAGAGCTTCAAGGATCTGGGTAGAATCCTCCCCACACCATGATCCAGACTGCCTCAAAACAGATTCAGAAGCAAGGAGATACAGTTCTGATCTTTACTCCTACATCTGTCTTTCTCATTCTTTTTACAAGAAACAAAAGCAGAGAAAAATTGACATGCAGCCATTCACTGGTTTAGAGAATCCAAAACCAAACAAAATCTGATCTGAGTAGCAAGTGAGTCTCTTGTGTCCTCCAGCACAAAAGACTGTTAGTTAAGAAATCCTGATTTAGAAAACAAATTCTATGAACAACAAAAGAAAGGTGGCTGCCTTGGTTAAGCTAAGAAACCAACAGGCTCTTTAAAAAGATCCTTGTAAGATTCAGTATTTACCACAGCAACAATATTGTCAATAAATTAGACTTACTATTGTAAAACACAGGAAAAAGCAGTGTTCCTTGTTTATCTTTGGCCGCTGTTTACTTTTAGCTCTGCTGTGGGAAAGAGAACCCAAACAATGCTAAGCTTTTCCTTAATGAGATCCTGATTAGATGGTTCAGACCAAGGCATAAAGCACAATACACTAGAGGAGAAAAAACTTAAAATCTTTCTTGTCCCCTCCCCTGCAAGTCACTCCGTCTGTCCTCAGCACAGAGCAGAGCCTTTTCACTTTGGTAACCTCCCTCTTTCCACTGAGTGCCTGTTCCATCTAACCCAATAACATTCTTGACCCCCTTTCTCATGCAGGTCCCATATCCTTCCATATTCTGGGCAGGCCTTGCCTTGCCCCCGAACAAGGAAATACACCTACCGTATCTCAACTTCCCCGCATTACAAATTAACAGAATCACCAAAGGAGGCACTGCAAAGAATGTGAGATTTAATCAGTGTTGTTTTTTTTTTTTAATTTTTTAATGTTTTATTTATTTCTAGGAGAGAGATAGACAGCGTGAGCAGGGGAGGGTCAGAGAGAGAGGGAGTCACAGACTGAAACAGGCTCCAGGCTCCGAGCTGGCAGTCAGCACAGAGCCCGACGCGGGGCTCGAACCCACGAACCGCGAGATCATGACCTAAGCGAAAGTTGGACGCTTAACCAACTAAGCCACCCAGGCGCCCCTTAATCAGTGTTTTTAACCTAGGTTCTATGGATGAGGCTGTAGGGGCTCAAGAACTTCAGTGAATTTATGCCTGCACATTTCTCAAGAGAGTAAGTTCTGAGCTTTATTAGATTATCAAAGAGGTCAGCAACCATTATTTAGTCCATTAATTATTTTATGGCTTGGAAAATGAAGAACTGAGAGATTGTTCCTTTCCTCTAGTTAGACAGCTCATTAATGGCAGAGAGAGGAACAGTTTCTAGTCTGTGGGCTTTTGATCCTAGCCTGATGCTATAAGAGCTGTGGTTAACTTGTTTTTATGAAAACAGTTATTCTTTTTGATAGATTAGGCATTTTAACTGAGGCCTTCACTGTTCCCTCCCATTCTACCAGGTGTTTCTGGCATGCCCCTAAAATCCACTCACAGGACAGATGGCTGTACTGCCTTTGAGTTCAGGAATGTTCATGTTCAAAATGCTACTAAACCTCTGTAAGAGCTTCAACACTAAAAACATTCCCTCTATTAACTGAAATCCAAGGAGACACCAATTCAAAGTATATACTGTATACCAATAATGTATACTTATTTCCTTCTACTCCTCAATATCAAGCATAGGGGTTTAATCTTGAATTTTTCCATTTTCCAGGACTTATGTCAAAATACAGGGAAAAGGAATTGTACCAAGAGAGAAAACAATATTATTTAATAATTAAATTGCAAGATTTAAAAATAGTAGTTTGGTTAATATTTACAAAGCACCAAAGCAGTCATATCATCTTTGGCTGCTTTATTTTTTAAAGGGCATTGTTTTATGCCCAGCTCCAATAAAATACATTGTATTTTCTGGTATCATGCCTAGTCTGCTGTAAAGCATTTGCAAACATTTAATCTTGTTTGTAAGAGCTGTGGCTTAAAGCACTGACCTTGAAGCAGGTTCGCATCCCAGCTAAGCCACCTGCTACCCGTGTGATGCATATAAATTTTATGTAGGTACTTTGTGCCTCAGTTTTCTCATTTCTAAAATGGAGATAATCATATCATATGTACGTCATAGCAGCATTTTCTACTAAGCACATAATAATAATTATTATTATCAGATGGCATTTCTTTGGCCACCTAATCAATTATCTTATCAATATGTGACCAATTCTTCAAATATGTCACCTCTGCCTTGTTGACACTTGAAGTGCTTTCATGCATTGTAGCTAGCCTGCCATGCTTTTCTATGTACTATGCTTTATTTTTTTAATTAATTTCTTTTTAAGTTTTTATTTTGAGACAGAGAGGAGAAAGAGAGCGAGCGAGCGCATAAGTAGATGAGGGGCCGAGAGAGAGGGAAAGAGAGAATCCCAAGCAGGCTCCACACTGTCAGCACAGAGCCACAAGTCGGGCTCAAACCTGTGAGATCATGGCCTGAGCCAAAAATAAGAGTCAGGTGCTCAAGGGATTGAGCCACCCAATCGCCCCCATCTTACGTTTAAACAGTATATCCAGAGTTCCTGTACCAATCACAGTGGAACAACACCACTACAACAGTGTTGTTTACATTCCTCATCTGGGTTATCAATAGAGATAAGTAGAATACATGCAAAGGCCCATAATGGAAATGAGAATACGGGGTCTATGTAGTCGCCGACTGGTGAGGGCCCTGGTTTGCAGGCTGCCATCCTGAAGGTGGGGCTGCAGTGTGGGGGAAAGGATGCACTACTGGCTCTCTTTTGCCCATGGCAGTCTCTTAAGAGATAAGCTAAAATAAACCATTTTATTTGAGAGCCTGCCCTTCCTTGAGGTCTTTCACTACACAGTACAGAATGTATATATTTGAAAGTAATCATATCCATTTTTCCAGCTACATGTCCACAAAGGTGATACACTAAATCAATGACACTACATTTTTTATTCTAAATCAATCCCAAATTCTTTTAAAAGGTATTTATGCGTCCCTTTTGGTAACTGGTATTAAAAGCCATAAAGACTTAAGTAAGACATGGCCTCAAAATCTTCCTTGTGCCCCTAGGCAACTTTGTTTTTTGCAATATGCTAGCTCCTGATTTTGTTCCCAACTGTGTGATTTTGAAGCAAGTTAGCTGAGGTCTGCATGGGGGAGGAGACTGCGCACAGGAAAAGGAGCAAATAGAAAAACAGAACAGCAAGGGAATGCTTCAGAGAGGAGAGGAAAAATGACGCAGGACAGGAAGGATACTGTAATTTAATATGTAGCAGGTCTTTTACTCTGATGGGTCAGGGATGGTCTCAAGTTTGCCAGGGTTGGTCAGAGAAACTTGCAATAGGCAATCAACTTTCGTAGTCTAGTAAGAGTTCAAAAAGCTGTAGTTTATAATTCAGAAGCAGCAATGGAAACTTTAAAGCCATTTACCTTGGCGAAATTCCCAGGGACGTTGGTGCGGAGACCCACTGGCTGTGCACACCATTCTGTGCAATTTGATGCTTTTCATTTGGTAGAATTTTGTTGCCAAGGCTACTGTATCAAGTTTCTGAAATTTTAGTGGATATAAATTGTCTCATCTGTCACTTAGCCTGGCAAAAAATTTAAAGGGCATGCTTTCTATTGAAAGGAAAGACTTACCCTCTTTTAGCCCAATATGCAATAAGCAGCATTCTCAACACCATGGAAATGCTCATGTTGTAGTTTGTGTCTTTGAGAACAAACTGACTTTTTCTTAAACCAAAAAGGCAAAGTTTTAGTGGGATATAGTTTCTCTCATTATGAAATGTCCACATATTCAGAGGCATTTTCTAGGAATTAGGAATTTTATTTTGTATCTTTTAATCATTTTGTGGGGTCGTTTAGATTTTAAAAATTTGTATGTAACTAGGGCACCTGGGTGGCTCAGTGGGTTAAGTGTCCAACTTAGGCTCAGGTCATGATCTTGCAGTTTGTGGCTTCAAGCCCTGCATCCAGATCTATCCTGTCACCTTAGAGTCTAGAGCCTGGTTCAGATTCTGTCTCCCTCTCTCTCTCTGCTCTTCCCCACTTGCTGTCTCTGTCTCTCTCTTTAAAATATTTAAAAAAAAATTTTAAAAATTGTATATAATTGAGCTGCTATAAGTTGGCAGAGTAAGGAGAGTAGTTAAAAGAGCATTATTTTAGTATAATATAATTAGTATAATTATAGTATATAGTATAAATAAATATAGTATAAATAATTCAGAGAATACAGAGTTTGCTTCCTTTTCTAATATAGGATATTATTAACATGGAATTCCTTTCTTCAACTAGACTGAAAGCACTCAAACCTTCCGTTTCGTTGTCATTCTTCTCTGTAGCAAAATCATCACACATTAGACAAGGCTAGTAGCAAGAAGGAAGAAATGGCTAAGATCACCACGAGACTAAACATCTAGACAAAGTGATGCCACAGGCTTGAGTGTCTAGAGAAGAGGAATTCTCTGGCTGCATGTGAGAATCAGCTGAGGAGTTTTTAGAACATCCTCATGCTTGAGCCCTTGGTCTAGGTGGAGAAACTGGGCTAGGATTGGGCCTATGCATCAGTACAGCTGTCTGACCTTATCCACAGGGATACAGTTCGAGACCTCCAGTGGGTGCTTAACACCATGGACAGTAACCGAGGTGCCTGGGTGGCTCAGTCGGTTAAGCGTTCAACTTTGGCTCAGGTCATGATCTCACGGTTTGTGGGTTTGAGTCCCACATTGGACTCTGTGCTGACAGCTGGCTCAGAGCCTGGAGCCTGTTTTGGATTCTGTGTCTCCCTCCCTCTCTGACCCTCCCCTGCTCATGCTGTCTCTCTCTGAGAAATAAAAAATAAATAAATAAATAAATAAATAAATAAATAAATAAATAAATAAATAAAACAACCAGAAAAAAACAAAAACAAAAACAAAAAACAAACCATGGACAGTAACCAAACCGTAAATATACTATGTTCCTATACACACATACCTAGGATAAAGTTTAATTTACAAATCTGGCACAGGGAAAGATAGCTAACAATAGCTAACAACAAAATAGAACAATAATAACAATATAGTATAATAAAAATTATGTGAATGTGTCTCTCTCTTTCTCAAAACATCCTATTGTACTGTTCTCCCACTTCTTCTTGTGATGACGTGAGATGATGAAGTGCCTCCTTGATGGGATGGAGTGAGGTCTCAGTGATGGAGGCATTGCGATCTAGGGTGAGGCTACTACTGATCTGATGATATGCCAAAAGGAGGATCATACGCTTCTGCAATGGGGTGGATCATGGCGAATTGAAACCACGGAAAGAGAAACTGTGGAGGGTGGGTGGCTGTACTAGGTTTACACAGTTTTCCACTGGTGTGTGTGCTTGGCTGAGGGACCAACGTGCTGAAGCTACCCTCTGCAAGAATGGGACTGACGGACTCTAATTCAGAAGCCTTCCCGGGCAGGAGGACACAGGAGCGTGGTGAAGCCCTTGGTTGGCCTCATATGGCGGGTCCCCTGCTGGTCCCACTCTTGGAACATTAGTCCAGTGCAGAAACCCCCTCATCCCAGGGAACAGGACACAGCTGGAGAGGTGGGTGCCTCCTTGCCCAAGATACAAAGCACAGTCATGGAGAACCTGGTGCTAAACCATTCAACGACCTGTTTCTGGGTCAGGAATTTGTACCTAGAAGAGGGGCTCCCTCACTATAATCTGTTGAAAGTCAGTGCTTGACACAGAGTTAAAAAAAAATAAAATGAGAAAAACAAAACAAAATAAATAAAGTAAATAATAATAATAATAATAATAAAGCAGCTTTCCAGGTGATTCTAATGTGCAGTCAAGGCTGAGAGCTACTGGCCTATATACTTTATTTTTGCAAAATTCTCTTATGGGTATTACTAGCTACTATATATTAATTATTGCTTTAAAGTTGCAAAAATGAGCAAAAAAAGTATTTTCAAAGCCTTTTAAAAACATTCTGTTTTTTTAAATCCCATTTCTGTCAGTATAAAACACCTGCATTTTCAAAAAAGGAAATGTAGCTCTAACAGTCTTGCTTAGGGTGCCGGGGAGAATCACTACTAGGATTCTGGGTCCCCTGGCCACCAAGTCACCCCTGGAGCTTGGGGGTGGCCCAGGACCCTCTTGGGATTATGAAATAAAAACCATGGGTAGGAATATGATTTATGAATCTACATATATTTACATTTATGAATATAAATATATTTATTATGAATATAAAGCATTATATTTATTAGTATAAATATATTTATTTCTATACCAGATCCCAGAAAGCATTTCCAAGTATCTTTCACTTACTATTCTGGCAACTAAACTTGAAATGTCCAGAAAAATTAACCCTAACTCAGAAATTAAACAAAAGATAAGGCGAGGAAACATACACCTTTTAATCTGAATATATAAGAACAATTCTATTTCTAGTATCAAGTCCTTGTTTCCCATTAAGGTCTCACTTGTATCATCACTTCTTCAGACTATCACACTTTTAACCTGGGCTCAGGTGTCCCACCCTTCATTCTGCCCAGGAAGAGCTGCAGGTTAACCTTAAAGCTCAGAACATGCAGTGCTTGCATTAATCTCATAGTTTAGCCACCCACCCCCTGCAGTGTTTTTCATCACAAGAGTGTTTTTAATATTTAAACACTGGCTTATTAACTGTAAAACTGTAACATGTAAGCTTGCTTATAAATAAGGGTTTCTGTTTAAGCATCAATCCCCCTCTGAACTCACTAGGTCTTAAGTTTACTGCAGGATCTTCAGTAGGGAAAATGAAATCATTTCTATTTTAACTCACACAAAAAAGGAAGTGAGACCCGAGTCAACAGGGAGCTTAAAAATTAGAGAAATATCCATAGGATCCCCAATTTCCTTTCCAAAGTCCCAGGATTTCACACCTAAATTTAGTAATTTTTAGCTCTTTTGTCTCCTTTAAATGTAACACCTTAAAATACCAACACAGAAAGCTGCGTGCTGAAACTTTAACTTGTAAACCTGTTGGAACAAATTCAGTCCTCACATTAAGGCAAACTAAATTACTATATTCATCTACTCCTGAAATTCTCCCCACAAGTAATCACGCTTATCTGTGACCCCATTCTAGTTACTCATAAGTGAGGGTGGGGTTCCATAAACCCACACAGTGGAAACACTTGAAGGATTTATGAGCCTATAAATGGATGTTAGCCATTTCAAGAAAACCCAAGCCAAGCCAAACTCAGCTGTCTGTATTTAGCCTTGATTACAGGGGTTACACAAATAAGAACCCAAATGTATCCAGGATGCAGAAAAGTTAGAGGCTTTCCTTTCCCTAAATGTTAAAGTACAGAGGTACTCTCTACTGAGCCTCTGAATCAAATTTTTTCCCTTGTCCTATTTTCACGGCCAATAGAAAGATAGAGAGAGAGAGAAGTTCTTGGAGCCACAGAAATTTTTTGTAGCTCAACTATTCAACTTTCGCAGATGGTAATATTAGTGGTTCTTCCCATCTGGCCCCTTAGACATTCTACAAGCAGCTGAGCTTAAGTCTAGTTTTAGCAGAAACATTATGCTGAATTTGGCTGTAATCTCTACTAAGTATCTGTTATCAGAGAGCCTAGACTGCATAATCTATATAGTAGATAGCAACTGCTACGGTTGAATCAGGCAGATAAGGTAGGAGAAAGATGATTATGCCATTTTAACTAGTTCAAAATGGAGTTGTTTGAGGGTTGTCATTACTGTATGAACATTTCCATTTTTTTGCGAGGGGGGTCAATTTCAAAATATCTTGAATTGCAGGCTATATCAACTACTTGCATGATTTTAGAATCCTTTTCACTATATTCATGTCTTCAGTTGCCATTTTTGCTGACTGAAGAGTACCCTAATCATGGTGCTGACCCGCTCCCATGAGTAGACAATCATTTGAAAAGTGACCTTCACTGGCTTTTCCCTGGATATGCCATATCGTTGCTCACATAAAGCACCTGGACCTGAGTTCCCAGTGTTTCAGCTGCTCCAGGTGCAGATGATAACAAGTCTTTTACAAAATAGTACCCTTCTTGTAAAAGACAATTTGGAACGGCCTAGGTCTCTTCCAAAAATCTAGGACAAGGGTGATTATGAATCTAACACACAGATGTAATGATGCCACACTTTATCTACCTGCTGCCATTCTTTGGGCAGAGCCAGTGTGATTTATGCTTACCTCTGTTTTGCACTTCCTTGGTAAAGACTCACATGAGAACTAGCAAGATGAGATAGGACTATTTCATATAGGAAATGTGGAAGACAAGCAGTCTCTGACCTGTTTCTCTTGTGGGCTTAATTAGGTCTCTGATTTTTTTCATGGGCACAGAAATTAATAGTCTTAGCTTTGATTTCCCCACCTAATATAAATAAAGCTGAGTTCATTAAGCCATTTGATCTGCTTCCAGCCACTCAAATTGGATTTTATGTACTTAACTTTGTAAATACAACATCATGAGAAAATTGAGAGAAAAATTATACCATAAAGAGAAAGACAGTAGGCTTCAGTAAGGATTCAAGACATATCTTACATAATGATGAATGAAACTGACAGGTTTATGCCATTTTGCATCAGAGCCCTTCAAAGATATCAGCTGTGATAGTTGTAATAGACATTCTTGAAGACAAGAATTACGTCAGACAAAATATTTTCCTTTGCAATTCAAAGTCCCAACAATAGTTAACAGACTTAAAATAATTGCTGTTAGGGATCCAGACCCCTGATTTCTGTCTCTTTCTGTAGGGAAATATTTGTTTTAAATTTACATTAAAATTTTGAAAATATATACAAAGGACTTAAATGATAAAGCAAATTCTCATTTATACACTAGTAAACTAAGAATCAACAAGCTTGAAAAAATATTGTGTATTCCAAATTAAGTGACCTTTAACGAAAAGATTTCTTTTATTTGAAGTACAGGAAGTACAGGAACTAACTTGTCCCCAAAGTCAGCAGCTCTTAAATAATATCTCAGAGACTTAGATGTCAAGGCAATAGCATTCAGTAGGTTTAAGTGTCCTTTAAAATGTCCCCTACTGGTTCATTCTTCCTCCCCAGTGTCTCAATTTCTGTCAAGCCCCTTTTCCTTCCAACAGCCCATTTCTCGGCCTTGCAGGCTTCCGGAGTGACATGCGCCATGGCATGGGGTCTTTCACACATGCCTCATTCTGTTTTACAGGCTGCAAATGTGAGAACGGGTTCCAGGCAGTAGCATGACAGAAAATACACAGACTCAGTCCAGAGACAAAGCCCTGACTCTGTCATTTTTTACTTATATAACTTGGCACAAGTCACTAAAGGTCTTCAAGGTCTAGTATTTACCTGAAAACTTAGGATAATGATACCTCATCTATTTGAGAACCAGTAGGATAATGTACATGAAAGTAGTTACCAAAATGGAAAGCCACGAATGGAAGCTATCTAACAAGTTCTTTTCTCTGTGACCAGCTGATTAGATAATGCAGGCCAGTAAATATGTCAGTACTATGAAAGCTGCATAGTTTAGAGGGCTGAGAATGGAACTGGACACATGTTGGATTCCTGATCCTGCTCCTTGGGATCAAGGCCAGCATACAAAAGCACACACCCATGGCAGCCTGACAAGAACGATTACTGGAACCTGCCCCGAAATAATATAAACCAGCTAACATTACACAGATAGTAGAATCATATGCAATCTAGGGGGAAAAGTCAGTCATCCTGCCATAACTATAAGCCATAAAATAATTATAGTTAGAAACATATTTTCTGTCAATTTTTCTTAAATATGACCTATTTCGATCACCAAGACAGGCCCAATTGTTTGAAAAGAATTTTAAAGTTCCACCTGCTCAAATGGTAATTATACAAGGAGAAAGTATCAGAAACCAGGTAATGGGAGAGGTACAGAGAGTAGGAAATGTCTAGTCAAATGAATGAGAAAATTATCTGACAGAGGAGAATTAGATTTCTTTCCATATGTAGTTAAGTAGTTATGCCAATCTGAAGAGGTAAAATGTGAAGAACTAAAAATATTTAGCCTTTTATTATTTTTTTTCTTTTTGTTTATTTATTTTGGAGAGAGAGAATACAAGCAGGGGAGAAGCAGAGAAAGGTTGATGCAGAATCTGAAGCAGGCTCCAGGCTCCGAGCTGTCAGCGCAGATCCTGATTCAGGCACCTCAAAAGAGTTACCCTTTTAAAGGCAATGTGCTTGGATGACAGTATTTCTACCAATAATTATTTTATTTCGGTGACAACTATCACTGAGAATCCCAGGAAGTTTATAATAAAAAATAAAGCAGTTTCTTTCTTTCTTTTTTTTTTACAAATAGTTTATTGTCAAATTAGTTTCCACATAACACCCAGTGCTCATCCCCACAAGTGTCCTCCTCCATGCCCATCCTCCTCCCCCCCACATCCATCAGTCCTCAGTTTTTGTCAGCATTCAAGAGTCTCTCATGGTTTGCCTCTCTCCCTTTCCCCCACCATTTCCGCCCTTCTTCTCCCCCTTGGTCCTCTGTTAAGTTCCTCCTAATCCTCCTATACGTGCACACATATGATATTTGTCCTTCTCTGCCTGACTTATTTCGCTCAGCATAACACCCTCAAGGTCCATCCATGTTGCTACACATGGCCAGATTTCATTGTTTCTCATTGCCATGTAGTATTCCATGGTATAGATAAACCACATCTTCTTGATCCATTCATCTGTTGATGGACACTTAGGCTCAAAAATAAAGCAGTTTCTTAATCATCAGATTCCTATGCAAAAAATGAGGACCTAATGGTATCATTTCTAATTTCCCTTCAGAGAAAGAGAAACAACCCAAGTAAATTAATGGCATGGCAACACTCAAGGCGCCACATGTTACCATTAGCCAAGGATACAAAAGAGCAATGTTAAAGGTGGTTTCATTTTGCACTAAAGTGTGAAATATTTATCAAATAGTTTAAGGCCAGAAGAGATGATCAAAGTGTTCTAGCTAAGAATGTCATCTTTACCAGATCTAAGTAGAGAGCAATCATAAAGATGGATGTCAGGGGCACCTGGTTAAGTTAAGCATCCAACTGTTGATTTTGGCTCAGGCCGTGATCTCACAGTTTCTTGAGTTTGACTCCTGTGGCAGGCACTGTGCACTGACCGTGAGGATCCTGGATGGGATTCTCTCTCTCTCTGCCCCTCTCTGCTCATGCTCTGTCTCTCTCAAAATAATAAACTTAAAAAAAACTATGGGTGGATGTCAGAAAGATCTTGACTATTTCTCTGACATTTCCAAACCCAGGACTGCATTCACGTAGATTTTTACATACTACTTACTGATTATCATAGCTGACCTCACTCTTCACTGCTCTAAGGATGGACCCAAACCTAAGCAATCAATGTTATCTGCTCCTCTATCCACAGCAATACGCTCAGGGCTGTTCTCTTGACTCCAGAAGGCCAACGAAACTCTCATTTGGGACTTTCCGGGGGAACTCTTGAAAGCAGAAAATTGCTTCCATCTGGATTGCTTAGGCTGAAAGGCTGAGAGCCTGAAGCCACAAGCCATCACCCTGTCACCCTGAAGGAAGCACCCTGCAGTGGTGTGATGACTGAAAGACAATTGCTGTGACATGGACTCCACCCCTACTTGGTGAAAGTCAGCATGCCGTGACATCTGAACCCTTGGATGCACAATGCCTGAAGCCACTCATTCACAGATAATTACGTGACATAATCTTTAAGGCTTACGCCACGCCAGTTTGAACTGGGCTTGTCATGTGTATCAGCATAAATTCTGAGTAAGAGAATTTTGCCTCATGAAGTGTGGGGATTTTTACCGAACTGGTATCAGTGTGCTTCAGCACACTGTCTTTGAAAGGAATCTCAACGTGACTATTTCATAAAAGGATTTAAAACTCACTTCTGAATTTATTTGTATGACTGTACGGTGTATTTTTTCTCTTAGCTGACTTGAAGCAAATATAAGAGCGTCTGCTACTTTTTAGAAGGGCAATCAATTCGCACCTACGAACCCAAAGCAAACATTATTTGAGGTCAAGATACTGAGTAACATAAATCTCCACTTTTCTTTCAACACCTCTCTCGAAGGGGCTCTGCCAAAAACTTCATCCTACTATACTGCTATGTAAACCTCCCATATCCAATTCACTGATGGCACCTCTGGTGGCATTGTACCCAGGTCCTGGGGCAGCAGAAGCTCTGCTGGCTACCCCAGCTGTCTGGAGCTTCAATTAGCAAGTATTTAAGGACAGGAAGAGCTGGCAGAGTATGAAATTGCATTCCAGGAAGCCCACCTGGGACTTCCTTCAAGACATCAGTCTCTTAAAGCAGTCAAGGTCAGAAAGGAAAGGAGACAGAGTCCCGCAGAAAAGGTTTTCCTTTTCTGTGCAGGCCCGGCTCTTTACTCAGTCCCTGTAGGTTGTTTTCTTTTCCTAACAAATATAGAAAACCCATATTTGGTTTGGGCTGATTACAAACATGTATTCGGTATGGCTGATTACAAATAATTCAGTAAAATAAATTTGTTTTATACTGTGGCTCAGCGTATGGTACATATTTTGTACTTCTGAACATGTAATCATAGTTTTATTCCTCTTAACAATTTAGTTATCTTTATAACTAAAGAGATTTGTTGCCTTTTAAGTTCATAGCTTTCAAACTTCAATTTGCACTAGAATCCTCTGAGGGTTGGTTCAGAGCACTGACCTTCATGGCCCATCCTAGACCTGAGGAGTCAGAACCTCTGTAGCTGGAGCCTAGGAATCAGAATTTTCAGGTGGAGTGGATTGCCTGAGAACTGCACACTGAGAAATATTATCCTGGGGATACATTCACATCCAAGGGCACACATCAATATGTACTTTGTCAATTTAATTACCAGCAACTTACATCGCTGCTGCCATCTCCACAACTTGGTGCCTTTATCATAAACTCTTCTTTATCAAGAACCATGGAGTTAAAAAGAGTATGTGACATTGCTCTGCCTGGTTATTTTGTCTGTTGTCACCCCCTGTATCCCTGCCACAGGAGGATAAAGTGTTCCTGACTCACTGCTGAAGTGGCAGCCCAGTATGAACAGCTTCAGCTTTCCCACAGGTGACAAAGCAAAAGACATGTCACAGACCCCCACGGACCCACTGAGACATTTAACTTAAAAAGCTCACACATTTTATTATTATTATACTTCTGTATATTTCTTTTTTTTTTACCACAGGACTACACGCATTACCTGATGTATTCTACTTTCTTTACACGAGAACACATTCTGCCAACTGTGGTCTAAATTTAGCGCACACGGTTTGGTACCTGGTCAACGCTGCATGACAGAACAACGTCTCTTATGAAAAACACATATGCATGTCAAAATTGGAAGGTTAGCAACAGCATATAGAAAAGGCTCCTCATGAGTCACATATATCCTTTCTGAAAGCCATGC
Source organism: Proteles cristata cristata (assembly GCA_017311185.1). Classification (NCBI taxonomy): domain Eukaryota; kingdom Metazoa; phylum Chordata; class Mammalia; order Carnivora; family Hyaenidae; genus Proteles; species Proteles cristata. Next base: position 3,934,349 of record JAESUZ010002988.1, read on the forward strand.
TTAAAATCATATTTGAAGTGTATATTAATTCTTCTCAGCTGCTGGGTAGCACTGAATGGAATGATAGTTTCATAAGTGGTTCTCCCACTGGAACTCCTGACATTATATTTTAGACATCCCTAGGTTTTACAATCGTATGACAGTCTTAGGGGCACTTAGCTGGCTCAATTGGTAGAGCATGTGACTCTTATTCTCAGGGTTGTGAGTTCGAGTCCCCTGTAGAGTTTACTTAAGAAAATAAACAAATAAAATCTCTTCTTAAAAAAAAAGAAAAAGGGTGCCTGGATGGCTTAGTTGTTAAGCATCTGAGTCTGGCACAGGTCATGATCTCACAGTTCATGAGCTGAAGCCCTGCTTTGGGTAGGCATGAGCCTTAACTCGGATGGGCCCTGTTTCTCTCTCTCTCTGCCCTTCCTGGGATTCTCTCTTTCTCCCTGTCCCTTGGTCACTTGTGCCTTCCCTCTATCTTAAAATAAATAAATAAATAAATAAATAAATAATAAATTAAATAAAGATCTAACATATGACAGCTTTGATTAATGTCAAAGTCCTCTTCTCTGCCTTTTCCCTCTTTATCCCTCCCTTTGCAACACTGTACCTTCTCTCTTTTTACTATCCCTGGGAATAATGTCTCAGACTATTTTTATTACCATACATCCAATGACTCTTTATGGGTTTTGGCACATAAAAGGTGCTTAATAAATACTTACTGAATGAATGAACAAATGAATGAATAAATGAACCAAAAGGCCTTCTCTGCTTCAGTCACATTATCTTTCATTCCATTTAGCTTTACTCAGTCTGTCCATTCATTCAACCTGGAGTGGGCGAGAATAATCTCTCATTCTCACCATTGGCCACAGGATACTTAAAGTTCATCAACCTGGCTCTTGGCATTCTTATGGGATTAATGTCTGATCTTGGAGAATAGAGAATGGTTTTCATAAAATATTGGTCAGCTTTCCCCCTCCTCCCAAAGTCTTGAGGTTTTCTCTTCTTAAGTAAATAATAGGCTTAAAGAAATTCAGATAGAAAAAGAGGCCAAGAAAAAGCTCAGGCTCACAAGTCTGGATCCATATATGGGGGAATTTATATCTTCATTTGTATGTACATGTGTCTGTGAAGCTTTGCAAGGGCTGGGAGTTGAGGTGGTGGCTGTAAAAGTGAATACCCTCTAGAGTCTGGTAATTAATTTCTCCCTCTCTCCCTCCCTCCCTCCTTTCCTTCCTGCCTGCCTTCCTTCCTCTCCTTCCTTCCTTTTTTTTTTAAATAAAGATTTTATTTTTAAGTACTCTCTATACCCACTGTGAGGCTCAGACTTACAACCCTGAGATCAAGAGTTGCATGCTCTACCCACTGAGCCAGCCAGGTACCCCAAGGTCTGATAATTTCTGAAGAACTTTCTTCCCCTCAGTGTCTAGAACCAGATGATCAATAAATCTTTGTTGAATGGATAAAAGATTTTCTGTTGTTGTTCTAAAGGCAAAGTATAGATCAAATCAGTCAATTAAAGGCTGATTAGAAATTACAAAGAGATGTATGTTTGAGCCATCTCAATGTTACACATTTATGAATATATTTTATTATTGTTCCTGTCTCAAGCAGAGAGCAATTGCTTCCTGTTTTCTATTATTCCCTCAGCATCAGAGCACTGCTTGACACATAGAAGACGGGTAAAATAATAGGGAGAGAGAAAGCTACACAAATGATACGAGCAATTCTTTAAGTGTCATAAGAGTATTCAAATATACAGAAAGCTATTCATAGGAGAGAGAGCCTGACTATAATGAAAAGGAAGCAAGCCTTCTAGAAGGTCATGGAATTAAACCCCAGGGTATACATAAGATTTTAACAGACAGAGAGGTAGGAAAGGAAGACGAAAGGCAATTTATGAAAACAAATGGTATAAGCAAAAGGGTAGAGAAAAGAAAGAGTAAGTTGTTAGAAGGGGAATAATAACAAGCATTCCAACTAGACTGGAACAAAATGTCTAACTGTCACAGACAAAGCTGAAAAGGTATCGAGGGACACAGAAAATTAGGCTAAGGGAAATCACATTTTATTTAGGAGTAAGTAGGAAGGTGATCACCAGGAGAATAGCGGCAGGGGACGGCAGACCAACCTGGCCTCAATTACAGAAAAACTGGGGAGCCGGCTAGGTGTTAGACTTGTTTTTATTTCAGTATTTCAGGTCATCGATTTAAGGGCTGGTAGTGGGAATGAATGGAACAAAAAGGTCAAATGAGAGATGTACTATAAAGAAAACCAGAAAAAAGAGGAGATTTTATTAGATGTGAAGAGTGGAGGGGGGAACAGAGTTGAGGTAAGTTCAGATACCTGAGGGAACTCACACTTGAAGGAGGTAATGGCTCATTTCCCAGGGAAGAACATGTTTTCGTTTAAAAAGATAGATCAGTTCAGTGCTACTACTACCAATGGAATGGGACTCAATGCTAACAAAGTACAAAATCATGTCTGTTAGCACCACATTTTTATTCCTTGCCCTACCCAACCTCGATAGAAAAAGACTTTGTGAAAGGACAACATAAGCCATCTAAAAACAGACAAACAGAACAATGGATGTAGTCAGACAATTAACATTCATCATTTTCTAGTGAGTAGAGGAATGCTGCATACACATAAAAAGTAAATATTCTTTACGTAACAGTGTTTTTTACATGAATGAGGAAAAATGTAGAGCGAACTCTCCTAGGATGTGGGCAGTCACTTTTTTTTAAACCACTTTTTACCACTCATTCAGGTGATCGTGACAAACCTAGGAAAACTATGGAACAAAGGGAAGTGGATGCATAACTGTGAAGAGAAGCTTAATCCAAGAAATCAGGAGAGAACCAGAAATGATATGCACTGGTTACAAAAATGTTCAAATTAAGTTGTCCTCCTTTGAAAACAAAATAAATGGTAACACAATTTAGTGAAGACTTCATCATAAATGTAACAAGGGGTTAGATATTTGCCAAGTCTTCCCACTTATAAAACTTTAAGGTGCCACATTTTTTGGCCTTAAACATTTTTATTATGAAAGGAGTGAAGCAAGTTTGGTATAAACACAATCAGAAGACTCCAAAGCAGAAAGTAAAGGGCTTCTGATACTCACTCCCCATCCCATTCCCCAAAGATAAACCACTGTTAGTGTTTTGATATATATTGTTACAGACTTGTTCAGTTCACTTTAATAGAATATGTTGCTATCTCTTTCAAGAAATCATTAATTTATCAAATATTGAGTAATTGTGCACTATGCTGAGAATCCAAAGTCAAATAATGTCTGGATTTCATTTTCAGGGAATGCACAGTTTACTGGGAAAGAGAGAGAAGCAGGTCAACTGTTACGATACAGAACTTAGTACTATAGGAATCGTTACTTTGTCTAATATCTATTAAATATTTCAAACATTTCATAAAGTTTTCAGAAATAAAGTTTAATATACTTCAGTTGAATACAAGGTGATTTCTAGGATGCAAATACAGATTGATTGATAGAAGATTCTCAGTTTCTAACGAAGCAGTGTAAGAGTTAGCTAAGCATTTTCAGATATCAGACAAAGCCTCTTTATGCTATGGAGTGACTATCATTTAAAGTATTCATTTTCCAGTGGTTTTAATATCTGAAAAATTTATTTGACCAAATTCTTTTGTTTTGTTTTTGGCCCATCAAAAATCTATCTGAACAGGGGTGCCTGGCTGGCTCAGGTGGTAGAGGATGCAACTCTTGATGTTGGGGTCCTGAGTTTAAGACCCATATTGGACACAGAGCTCACTGAAAAAAAAAAACTATCTGAACAAATGTGCACACTGACTTTTCTATTTTGAAATATATTGTGACTCAAGGGAAAACTAAACATGATTTACAATCCATAACTATGTATGGCCAGGGCAAACAAGAGTCCATGAAAAGTGCCTCAAAGATCTTCTCATCACTGAGAACAAGACTGGTGTTTTAACACAGCCTGTGTGTTCACTCAAGCATTTCCCCTTCTTTTAGAAGATGGGCAGATGCATGCTCATATTTAGGTGGTTCTTTTGATCTGCCCTAGGAACTGGGCATGAAACTACCACTTCTCAGAAATGCTGAGTGAGACCTTTTTCCAATACTTTGGAAGGCCATGTGTCCTGTTGCATTTAACATTTACACATCCCCTTTCACTTTATTCCTCTATTAACACCTATCTCTTAACACAGCTAATTGCTAGTAACTCACATTTAAAGACTATTTTGTTTGGGACTCACTATAGACACATTTTAAAAAATGAGATGCTAAGATGATGACACTATTACTAGGGTGACCCTGGTCTAGTCAGCATCTATTTGTTTCTGTCTTGCCTTAATGGAATTCAGAAATTGAACCAACTTGCAGTGTTTTAGAAACAATATATATAACTTCCCTGAATTTACTGAAACATATTTAAATATATACCCGTAATTTTCTAATGTTTTTATTCTCTCTCTCTAAGTCCAAATCCCTACAGGGCTGTGATAAGTGTTCTGAAATCCACCAAATTTAGTGGCATAGGCACTATAGCATAATTTAGGACACACATTATATAACTTTCTTTCATGACATGACTGACTTGCCTCTCTTGCACCATTATAAAATGAAAAAAGAAAACTTACGTGGGATTCTTTTATTAAAATTATATTCAAAAGCTACAACTTTAACAAAAGAAAACTTCTAGTTATTTCCTAATTTTTGGCTCTAATTATCTGTCACAGACAGATATTTATTATATAATTAAGCACACATCAGAAATGTGAACATCTGGAATGAAAAATAAAATGCATTCTGAAATCTACGAGGATTATCTTATTTCACGTCAGGGGAAGTCAGCAGTAAATCATTCTTGAGACATGCCAGAACTATATGATTCACCCTGTCTCGTTTCACTTCTCTCCAATGGGACCAGTAAGTGCAATCTGAGGGCCGGTGGTGTGAGTGCAATGACAGGCTAGCAAAAACCTTATCAGAGGAAGTATGGACAGTTCTGGATACCGCATTTATTCTCTTCATCCTTTCCTTGATGAAAGATCATTTTGCAGAGATTCTAAGAGTGAAAGTTCCTTTCACCTCATATCTATATGACAGTAGTCACACCTGGAGGAAACTTGGGAAAAATGGTCAATAGTCTTTGGCTTACCCTGTGATTTGCCCCAACGGGCAACACATTTTGAACATTTAAATGAACTGAAGACACAGCAAGTCACACACAAATGCAAAAGACTACTTGAAGAAACATCAGTACCAACCTAAGGGAAGTATTAATGTTCCTACTCTCCTACCAACATATTTTTCCCCCCAGAATCCTCTGAAAATGATTGTAAGGATTTGTTAACATTTACTTCTAAGGAGTCATAGCCTGTGCTGTGCAGAGGCTGCCTTGTACAACCTCATGAGATCTGACTGCTCAATTTTTAAGAATTTCATGAACCAGTTGTTAAACAGCCATTATTAAAAATTAGGCTTACAGTTAATTATATTAAAAGCAAAGTTAATACTCAAAGCTCACCACTTAATATCTTATTATTTTACTAGATCTTATTATCACCCATCTATCCACTGTGGAAATGTGGTGGACATGCCATGCATGGTGTACTATTATGCATCTCTTTTCACCTCTGTGTTTGGTGATGTCACATTGGTAGCTTGAAACTAGCCATGGAAACTAGCTAATGCTACAAATCAGATATCCCAGGTGTTAAACATTTACCAGCACAAGACTGCAGGGTAGATTCCAGGATTACAAAGAAGAATAAGACTTTGCCTTCATAGAAATTATGACCTAACTGGGAGACAGGTAAATACTTAACTGTAAGACATCTTATCATTGATCATAGGGGTTAAAGGTGTTACAGGAAAAGATACAATTAATTTTCTTTGAGGTGTTCTGAGAAGGTCTCATAAAATAAAACAGCCTTTGACTAGACCTTAAAAGTTGAGTAAAAATTCATTTAGTAGTGAAGAAGGGAAATGGTCTTCCAAAAAGAAAAAAGAGCAAAGTATGAAATGCCTTGTTATGTTCTAGAAAGGGCTAATTGAGTATGTCTAGAACAGTGTTTCTTAGACTTCTCCACTTAGAACTATTAATGATGAACAATGAATGGGTAATTATGGTGATCTTAATCATGGCTTGAAAAGGCCTGCTGCCATGAGAAATTTATTTAATGTTTATCTATTTCATTTTAAAAATTCATTGAGATTTTCCATTGCCTCTCTTACATATTTTCACTTGGATAGGATTCTGTCCTCTTCTTCTCTTTTTTAATCTTAACCTTTCCACTATGAAGGGAAAGTTTTTGAGCACACCCAAGTATTTAAAGGTATGAGGGAAAATCAATATTATCAAGGAAAACGTTAGTATTCCTTGCATACCCAGTGGATGTAAGGATCCACCAAGAAGCTCTCAGGGTGGAGAGAAATGAGCAGAGATGCAGTAGCAGGATGAAGCAGGACCAAGGAAATAGATCAAAGGAGGGAGCTACTTGCAATGACACTAAGCACTGAAAGCCACACTAAAGGAGTATGTTTTCTACTATTTCTGAGACTCCAAATAAATTTAATGATCAGGTATCAGTAGAGTGTGGCCGTTCTTACACAGAACAAGAGAAGGCTGTACCACGAAGATCATGAAGCTTGAGCTTCAGAGGCACTCATCTGAGCAGGCCCAGGGAGCTGCCTTAGCAATACGTTCATCTAGGCATTCAGTTTGTAAAATTTATAAAACTAAGATATTTCATTGCAATTAGTTAAGACCTCTGTCTTTTCAATCCCAACTTTCCTCTGTCAACACTGCCACTTGTGGTAGGTGGTACCAGAATGAATGACTGCTAATTTGGGATGTGGCTAAGGGGAAGAACAGATGGGGACACATTTTGCTAAAATGCCTAGGACAGAATACATCCCAAATTACCACACAGTTACCGTTAGCCATCACCCATTGTACCACCTCCCATGGTCTCAGTGATGAGGACATACAGGGTCAGAGATTATGGAGAAATATGAAAATACCAAGCTGAGTCTAGCCACAGAAGAACATGGAGGAGAAATAAGGTGTAGAATGCATATACTCAGAAGCTGGTCTGTGGAAAATGTTTCCCATTATTATTAGATTCCTATTTCTCTTCTGTTAAAAATATATGCAGTGTCTAAAATCATAAATGTTCCATATCTTTATTTTTTTTATTAAGACTTTGTATTTTTAGAAAAGTTTTAGGTTCACAGCAAAACTGAAGGGAAGGTGTAGAGAATTCTTATATATTCCCTGACCCCACATTATCAACATCTCCCCACCAGGGCCGCACATCTGTTACAACTGATGAACCTACACTGACACATCGTAATCACTCAAAGTCCATAGTTTATGTTACAATTTACTTGCGGTGTAGTGTATTCTATACATACATCTGATAATACATACGTATAGATCTGATTTCACTGTCCTAAAAATCCTCTGTGATCTTCCAGTTCACCCCTCCCTTCCCCCAATCCTTCGCAACCATCTATATTTTACTGTCTCTCTAGTTTGCACGGAATCTAGATGTGCCCCTACAGGGCCTCGTTCATGTATTCCCATTCAAATTTCGCAGGGCAGAACATTATGGGTCTAGTACAAAAATAATATTTTAACATATTTTAAACTACCTTTCTTTATTTAAATAAAATTAAACTTCAGGAAAATGAACTATGTCTATCCTGAGGCTTTATGAGTCTGGGGTACCCTGTAAGTACCTTAGGTTGAAACTCGGTACTTTACAGTACATGAGATCCAGGGCTGAGCATGCATGAGCTGCTAAGAAGGGCTGGAAAAATACAGGTTGGGGCCAATGCTTTAAGGGCATTAAGGGCACTGCCTGCTGTATAAACAAGTTGGATTTTCCTTCCCAGAGAGTTGCTGAAAGGTTTTAAGCAGATCTTGTTTTAGAATGAACTTTGGTACTGGAACAGGGAAAAGATTAAAATGGGGAGTAAATAATATAACTTGGAGGCTATTGCAATAGACTTGGTTCCAGATCACAAGGACATGAATTAGGCCTGTGAAATACAAAAGGACAGGAGGGAACAGGTTTTAAGTGTTATCAAAAGGATCGATAGCCCTGTGACTAACAGCGTGTGGAAAGTGGATGAGAGGGAAATACCAAAGATGATTCCAAAATTAAGAGCTTGAGCACCTACTTGATGATAAAGTTGGAGAATGCACCCTAAGCAGATTTTTCACAACATAAATAGTACTGACAAACAAATTGGAATTGTTGCCTTGAAACTTTTTTGATATACTTTAAAAATATAATTTAAAATGCTGCTAAATTTCTTTTTATATGAGTATCTTGGGGCATCTTTTTCCTTTACAAGAAGTCGATTTTTGGGTTATCAGTTATATCCTAGGTGATATTTTAGCAACAGCTAGAATCTTTTTTTTTAACATTTATTCATTTTTGAGAGACAGAAAGACAGAGTGCGAGCAGGGGAGGGGCAGAGAGAGGAGACACAGAATCTGAAGCAGGCTCCAGACTCTGAGCTGTCAGCACAGAACCCAAAGCAGGGCTCAAACCCACAAACCATGTGACCATATGACCTGAGCCGAAGTCATATGCTCAACCAACTGAGCCACCCAGATGCCCCTATAACAACTAAAATCTTAAAGCAAACTGGTCATCCAAACTTACTTATTGAGTATTTAATTGACCATTTACTCTAAAATAAGCATAGAAAAGTGATAAAGTTTAAAATGAATTATAAAAAATTATACAAAGTAGGCTCCTTTAGTGTAGGATTGAATGTAGTATTTTGTTTTTAAAAGCAATTAAAACATATAATCAGATTAAAAATATTTTCAGATTAATAAGAGAGAATCAAATTATAAAACACTGAGGGGAAAGAAACTTCAGAAGTCGTTAAATTAACTTCCAATCGATGTTTGATTCCCCAAGTTGACTCTTCTGGTCTCTGTTTTTGTTAAGACAGTTCTTCACAGATTTGAAGAAAGCTGTGTTCTGTTCTGTTTTAGAGACAAGGCCGTGCTTCTATCCATGAAACTATGGATAGGTCCACAAACCATCTATGTGATGTCATGTGTCATCCTCCTAACCATCATGGTCAATCTCCTCCTGACATGCATGGTATTGTTTTCCAGCAATTTCTCTTTATCTTTAAATTCAAAATGAATGAGTAAATCAATATTCTTTAGATACACTTATTTAAGCAACCATAAAACAACTCAAGTAATTCCAGTCTACAGTTTACCATCATGTCGTTAAGAAACAATGGGAAAAAATAACAGATTACAATGTCTATAGCATTCTCCTACAGAGATTATACTGGTAGGCTCCTTAATAAAGGAAATTGGTCCAATAGTATATGTTATCTTTAAGTTTATCACCAGTTTCTTTTTTTCTACATGTTCTTAAGGAATCAATTTACAAAGATACTGGGAATTTGTTTCAGGACCAGGAAGACTGAAAATCCAATTTATGAAACTGGGGACAATATTCATTTAATTTCCACTTGTTTTCTATTACCAAACTGTCCTGCATTCCACATTCCTCAATGTTGGTTCATCTTATTCTCTCATGTTGGAATTTTATCATTTAAGCAGGAAGAGAAATGTGAAGCGACTTAGAATGTCTAGGTGCTCGCATAATCAGCTCACTTTGAGAGTTCAGATCTTTTACTGGTAGCTCTTTTTTCTCCTTCTAGAGACTTTTTCTACTTGATGGAGAAAGTGAAAGCAAAATCGAACTGAATCATCTTTTCTTTTTCTAATATTAAATGCCTCCCTATAGAAGTGTTCTTCACTGTTGAGGGTATTTCTAATCTGAACAAAAACTTTCAAAGGCCTCTCCTTTCCTCCAGTTGTTATTTTATCATTTTTAACAAGTCTCACTCCATTTTAGTTTAAGTTCCCCTTTTCCTACATTAGCCAGTCTTTTTCTCTAGGAAATGCTCTTACTTTCTTTCATTATGCCTGCCCTTGTTAATCTAAGCTCTCCTGAACAAGAATGAATGCACACCCCCATACTGATTCTAATGACTGTCTTCCCTTTCCTCTCCTCTTTTTAAAATTATTTTCAATCATTCCATTTGAAGTTCATTCTTAAAACTTTCATTGCTCTGTCACTGTTCTTCAGAATCTCCGGTCATGAAATAACTCTCCATTTTTTTTTTATCTGTTTTAAAACTGATCTTCCTAAATTTTAGTGTGCATACATATCTACTTATGTTCAGGATTTCCTTCCCTGTTTATCAAGAGCTCCATTTGCTGAGGGTTATTTTCTGCTGGATCTTATCATTTCTATTTCTAGAATTAAACAGAATTATGTCAAGCTGTTTGCCTTACTGCTTCCTCTACCTTCTGAATAACTGTCAGATATTCAAATAAAATATACTGGTTACTGTTTCAAGTAGAATAGGATTTGCAAACTGTGTGTGTTTGGAGGGTGGGGAGCAGCTACGGATCTACAGATAACTCAGACACACTGGTTGTAATTCTGGTTGTGCTACTTATAATTGTTCTGGATTTGCATCTCTTTGCACCTTAATTTCCCATGAAGAAATAAGGTCTTTTTTGGTTCACATAGTATTCATTTGGCTAAAAAGGGCTAGGATCTCTATCAACTAGGAAACTGGTCAGCTCACTGGAATTTCTTGGTGAGATGGCCAGAATTCCTCTCCTTTTGCCAGCACTGCACCACTCAGTTGGTACTAATGATCTTTATCCATTATCTTAAGACTGCAGTTCACCAAATCCATGAGGGCAGTAGGAGTAAACGGGTCTATGTTTGGCTATGGTGCACTGAGAGGTATGGTTCCCAGGAAAGACATATTACAGAAGCAGAGAGACAGTAAAATACTAGCAGCAATGTCTTTTGGGGGCTCACATTTTTCATGTATTCCACTGATTTAAAGTGCCAGATGACTGACTATGTGGGTAGCTGAAAACTGTCCTTCTTCCCTTGCCTTGAGGGACAGTCCAGTAAGAAGTTGCTACAGCCGAGATCAAAGAGGTTGTTACCTGGGTTCTCCTCTAGAATTTTGACGATTTCTTGTCTTACATTTAGGTCTTTCATCCATTTTAATTTATTTTTTATATTCTTTAAGAAAGCAGTGCAGTTTCATTCTTTTGCATGTTGCTGTTCAGTTTTCCCAACACTTTTTTCCATTAGATATTCTTTCCTGCTTTGCTGAAGATCAGTTGACCATACATTGGTGGGTTCATTTCTGGTTTCTCTATTCTGTTCTATTGATCTATGTGTCACCTTTTTCAACAATGAAAAATCTGCAGTGAATGTGCTGTGTCACATTTCCATATCACATATTCCTTAAAATGAAATTACTACAGTAGATGTGTGCTATTACTGTTAACTGCGCTATGTACAGACCTTACTAAGTATGTTACTATGTACATGAACCTTAAGTCAAGATTGATATTTAAAGAGATTCTAACTAAGAACAAAGGTGAGCAATACCAAAAATCACAATTTTGTGGGGCACCTGGGTGGCTCGGTTAAGCGTCCGACTTTGGCTCAGTTCGTGTTCTCACAGTTTGTGGGTTTGAGCCCCATGATCAGGCTTTGTGCTGACAAGCTTGCTCAGAGCCTGGAGACTGTTTCAGATTCTGGGTCTCCCTCTCTCTCTGCCCTTTCCCCGTTTGCACTCACTCGCTCACTTGGTCTCTCTCTCAAAAAAAAAAAAATTAAAAAACAAAATTTTTTAAAAATCACAATGTCGTGTATTGAATAACACAAGGCTCCAGAGAGATCTCATTCTAGAATGAGTAAATGCTTTTTAAAAATAACCAACATAGGATACATGAAAAGAAGAAGTGAAACCCACAAGTTCCAGAGAAAACGATGCTGGTTTTGAAAATTACTATGGGGACTAGAACAAAACTTTTAGAAAATGGCTTAGAATTCTAAATATAATACAAAAAGACAAAGCCTAAGGAAAGAAGCAGAGTTCAGACCCAGACAAAAATAATCTGAGGGAGGTATCAAGGGGAGAAAAGGAGCAGGGAAATATGCAATAACAAGTCAAATCTCTATTGGAAGCAGGGATAAGCAGTATGGCAGTTGCAGAAACTTGACTGATGGAGAGGACAGACAGACCTGAGTAGTTGTGGCATGATGCATGGGGAAAAGTCAAAGACTTGAAAAATCATTTTAAAAAAAAGGTATTTTTGGTACTTTGGTATCTTTGATTTTAAAACAATGGGAAAATAGCAAATAAAACATCTAAGATTGGAAAACCCAATTGAGGCAGAGAGACAAAAATAGAAAAACAAAGAATACAAATGATTTATTAAACAGGTACAAATGGCCAATACATATGTGAAAGTGTATTCAAACTCCTTGCTCTCATTAAAGAAATAGCAACAAATACAGTATCTCGCTGAATGTACTGCTTATAGGTCAACTTGACTACACCATAGGAGGCCCAGATATTAAGTCAAACATTGCTCTGGATGTGTGTGTAAAGTTGTTTTTGGATAAGACTAACATTGAAGTACACATATAAACTGAGTAAAGCCAGAATGTTCTCAGTGTGGGTAGGCCTTATCCAATCAGCTGAAGTCCTGAATAGAATATAAAAAACCTCGGAACTTCCCCTGAATAAAAGGGAATTCTTGCCAGATGGTCTTTGAAGTGGCACACTGGCTTTCTTCCTCCCTCAGACACCAACTGAAACGGTGGCGGCTCCCTGGTTTCAAGCCTGCTGGACTTTGGACTGGAGCCACACCTACACTTATCTGTTCTTTTACATCTCCAGTTTGCTAACTTTCCCTGTAGATTGTGGTAACTGCAGGTCTCCATAATCTCACGAACCAATTCCTTATAATAAATTTATATCTATGTATCTATCTACCCAGCTAAATATACTGTATTGATTCTTTTTCTCTGGAGAGCCCTAATAATCCAAATTTACCTATCAAAATCATAAATCATAAACCAAAGACTAGCATTGGTGTTGGGAGACTGGTACTCTCAAGAAATATCATTAAGGGGCCACCTGGGTGGCTCAGTAGGTTAAGCGTCCAACTTCAGCTCAGGTCATGATCTCGTGGTCCATCAGTTTGAGCCCTGTGTTGGGGTCTGTGTTGACAGCTCAGAACAGATTCTGTATCTCCCTCTTTCTCTGTCCCTCCTCCAGTCATTCTCTTTATCAAAAGTAAATAAATATTAAAAAAAGAGACATATCATTAAGATAATATTTTTGGGGTGCCTGGCTGGCTCAGTTGGTTAGATGTTCAACATCTGCTTAGGTTATGATCTTGCAGTTCTTGAGTTTGAGCCCCAAACTGGGCTCTGTGCTGGCAGTGTGGAGCCTGCTTAGGATTCTCTCTCTCTGCCCCTCCCCGACTTGTGCATGCTCTCTCTCTCTCTCTGATAAATAAACTTAAAATTTTTTTAAAGGATTATATTTTTAACATTTAAAAAAATGTTTATTTGTTTGAGAGTGCAGGTGCGTACACACACACAAGCAGGGGAGGGCAGAGAGAGAAAGAGGAAGAGGAAGAATCCCAAGCAGCCTCCATGATGTCAGCAAAGAGCCCATACAGGGGTCCAGCCCATGAACTGTGAGATCATGTCCTGAGTTGAAATCAAGAGTCAGACACTCAACTGACTGAGCCACTCAGGTGTTCCTATATTTTCAACTTTTTTGGATGAAAGTTTTGTGGTTTCAATATTTCTAAAAATTTATCTTTAGTAATTTCATTTTAAGGAATATGTGATATGGAAATGTGACACAGCACATTCATTGCAGATTTTTCATTATTGAAAAAGGTGACACATAGATCAATAGAACAGAATAGAGAAACCAGAAATGAACCCACCAATGTATGGTCAACTAATCTTCAGCAAAGCAGGAAAGAATATCTAATGGAAAAAAGTGTTGGGAAAACTGAACAGCAACATGCAAAAGAATGAAACTGCACTGCTTTCTTAAAGAATATACAAAAATAAATTAAAATGGATGAAAGACCTAAATGTAAGACAGGAAATCATCAAAATTCTAGAGGAGAACCCAGGTAACAACCTCTTTGATCTCGGCTGTAGCAACTTCTTACTGGACTGTCCCTCAAGGCAAGGGAAAGAAAAGCAAAAATGAACTATTGGGATCTCATCAAGATAAAAAGCTTCTGCACAGAGAAGGAAACAATCAGCAAAACTAAAAGGCAACAAACAGAATGGGAGAAGATATTTGCAAATGACATGTTGAATAAAAAGTTAGTATCCCAGATCTAAAAAGAATTGCTCAAACTCAACACCTATAAAATAAAAACTCAAGTAAAGAAATGGGCAAAAGACATGAATTAGACACTTTTCCAAAGAAGACATCCAGATGGCTAATAGACAGATGAAAAGATACTCAACATCCTTCATCATTGGGGAAATACAAATCACAACCACAATGAGATACCACCTCACACCTGTCAGAATGGCTAAAATTAACAACTCAGGCAACAACAGATGTTGGCGAGGATGTACAGTAAGAGGAACCCTTTTGCACTGCTAGTGGGAATGCAAACTGGTGCAGTTGCTGTGGAAAACAGTATGGAGGTTCCTCAAAAAATTAAAAATATTGTGTCCAGGACCTACAGGGAAGAAAAAAAACTAAATTTAATTAAAATAGAGCTATCCTATGACTCAGCAATTGCACTATTAGGTATTTATCCAAAGGATACAAAATGCCGAATTAAAGGGGCATATGCACACCAATGTTTATAGCAGCACTATTGACAAAAGACAAAAAAATGAAATCTTGCCATTTGCAAAAAGGAGAATGGAAGTTGAATGTATTATGCTAAGTGAAATAAGTCAAAGTATCATATGACGTCACTCATATGTGTAATTTAAGAAACAAAACAGAGGAATGCAGGGGAAGGTAAGGAAAAATAAGATAGAAACAGAGAGGAAGGCAAATCCTAAGAGACTCTTAAATACAGAGAACAGAGTTGACGGAGGGGCATTGGGTGGGGGATGCACTAAATGGGTGATTGGCATTAAAGAGAGCACTTGTTGTGATGAGCACTGTTGTGTTGTGTGTAAGTGATGACTCACTAAATTCTTCTCCTGAAACCATTATTACACTATATGTTAGCCAAATTGGATTTAAATTATTAAAAAAATGGGGACAGGGAAGAACTTAAATGTCCAATGCTGGGACACGGTAAACGTGATATGAAAAATCCTATCATGAGAAAGATACTGTGATGCCAGTAAAAACTGTTGAGGTGCACTTAATGGTATGGGAAATTCTAATGATATAACATTAAGTGAAATAAGAAGACAGAAGTGTGTAATCCCAGTTTTGTATTATTAAATGAAAAATATATAAACCAGGACACAAACAGAAACATATCAACAATTAGAAGTGCTAATATAGGAATAATGGAGATATAACCCATTTTTATTTTTCAAAATTATATTTCTAAGTTTTCCAGTTTCTAAAATACACATTGATTAATTTTATAAGAAGAAAATTATTTTAAGAAAAAGAAATAGCAGGCAGATATCCTTGCTCTGAGAAATTACAAAGTAAAAACTACAACCTGAAAATCAGCTGTCACAAAATCTGTTTAAGCCCAGAATGGTTTTCTTAGGTTGTAACAAGTATCCTGTTTGACACACTGTTTATATTTGTGGGCATTTCCTTTTTCATTAGAATTACCTTCAACAGAACTTCCGCTATAAATAACTGATTTGTTTCCTGAACTCATACTCATACATACTTGGTCGTTTGTGGTTGTATAAGCTTTTTCAGTTTTTCAAATGAGAATTTTTGAGATATTGTAAAATACCTTGTAATACAAAACATCTGAAAATGAAAGCTCACCAACTTCTGCATTTGGTCCCTAAAATTCTTAAAGAAAATAAACAAGATAAAATGCAATTTTAGGGGCACCTAGGTGGCTCAGTCGGTTAAGCATCCTACGTCAGCTCAGGTCATAATCTCACGGTTTTTGAGTTTGAGCTCCATGTTGGAGCCTGGAGCCTGCTTTCAATTCTGTGTTTCCCTCTCTTTCTGCCCCTCCCACTGCCTCTCTCTCAAAACTAAATTAACATTATGAGAAAATTTTTAAAAATGCAATTTTACAAACATCTCTATAAGAACAACTCCATCTCCTACAGTTTTATAATTATGTCTTTCCTAATACTTTATTTGGCTGGATATTTCAAATGTCCAAGTTCTTAGCACTTTGCATTGATAAGTAATCATCAGTCTTCCTGATTCTGCCTCTAGTTAATAAATTAGGATGAACAGAGATTGAGGTTCCTGTGGCAACGCACTTTCACCATTCACCATTCTGACCCCGAGTAAACCACTTTACATGCTCTCAACGTGTTAACTGTACTATTATTGTACTTGGAAAATTTAATTACCACACAAATAATTCTCTGAAATGACCTGATATCACACAAAAGCTCATCTCCTACATTAAAATGTGAAATTTTCTTAAAAATGAATAGGAGAATGATGTGTCGATAGAGAAATAAAAATTCAAGGGAGACAAAAGTAATCACCCTAATATAGCCTACTTCAGCTTTAAAAAAGAAAAAGAGAAAACAAACACTTCAAATTATTGGAAAACATGAACAATCAGAAAAATTAATGCAAGGAGATGAACAAGCAACTGACCAAAGAAAAATGCTAAATAAAGCTATGCAAAGATATATTAATGAGTAGTATAACATGTGGAACATAATAAAATAAGCTATGAAAACATACTAACTGTTAAAGAAATAAAAATTTGAAAACATTTTTTAATAAAATTTCACATTGCAAACACTGCAAAAAAACTGAATTTTATCCAGAATTGGCAAGAATGTAGGGCAACAGGCTCTGTTATAATTTGTTATTTGAGTGCCAAAAGGCATATCCATGCTAGAAAACACTCTGGTAATATATTTTAAAGGAAAAACTTATGTGTGTCCTTTAAATGAGCCATTCCATTGCTCAAAATTCATCCTATGGAAAATATTAACACAAGTATAGCAAACATTATACTTTACAGGGATAGTCATTACAACAGTGTTACAAAAAAAATCAACTAGGTATAGTTCAGAAGTGTACCAGTAGAGGGTTGGTGAAATAAACAGAACATTATAGGACAAACAGGATAAATATATACTGACAAAGAAAACTGTCGCATAAAAAGTAAACTGCAAAATAGTACATATAGTATCTTGTTTTTGTTGTGACGGTGTGTATATATGGATGTGTGTGCATATACATAGAAAAAAAATTTAAACACACACACACACACACACACACACACACACACACACACACACACACACATATCACAGTCATGCCTGGGTGGCCTGTTGGTTGAGTGTCTGTCTCAGGTCATGATCTTATGGTTTGTGGGTTCAAGGTCCATTTCAGGCTCTAAACTGATATCCTGGGGCCTGGTTGGGATTCTCCATTTCCCACTCTCTCTGTCCTTCCCCTGGTCACACTTTTTCTCTCTCTCAAAATAAATTAAAAAAAAAAAATTAAACATATATATTTACAGCAAATTATCTTTGTGATGAAGTTATAAGTCATGTTATACAGTAATATACTGATGTTATATTATGTTATATTATATTATATTTTATTATATTATGTTATATTATATGTATATATTGATGTTATATTGATGTATTAAGACTTGGAAAGAGCCATTGCTGATACTAGTGAAATCAGCATAAATAAAAAGCTTTACATGATACTTTCCTCTGAGAATAATTTTAGAATAAACCTTGCTGTTTCTGGATATAGAAGAATATAATTCTTCAACTTTCAACAAAAATGAGACTAAAGTTCTACTATTTTTCACAATTTGTGGCCTGGCCGAAAATGATTCCTTGGAACTAAAATGGATACTTAATCATTTACTTCAGATTACATTCACATTTAGAGAAACTTCAAAAAAATTTTTTAATGTTTATTTATTTTTGAGAGAGAGAGAGAGACAGAGCACAAGCAGGGGAGGGGCAGAGACAAAGAGAGACATAGAATCTGAAGCAGGGTCCAGGTTCTGAGCTATCAGCACAGAGCCTGATGTGGGGCTCAAACTCATGAACCGTGAGATCACGACCTGAGCCAAAGTCAGATGTTTAACGAACTAAGCCACCCAGGCGCCCCTAGATAAACTTAAAAAATACCTGCTAGGGACTGAATGTTTTTGTCTGACACATAATTCCTATGTTGAAACTCTAACCTTCTATGTGATGTATTTGGAGGCGGGGCCTTTGAGAAGTAATTATTGTTAGATGAGGTCATGAGCGTGGGGCCTCACTGTAAGGTTAATGCTCTAATAAAAACAAGAAACACAGGATCTCTCTGTGCATGAACCCAAGAGGGCCAAATGAGGACATAACCTGCAAGAGGGCCCTCACCAAGAACCTGACCATGTTTGCATTCTGATCTAGACATCAAGCTTCCAGAACTGTAAAAAATAAATGTTTCTCGTTTAAGGCACCCCATGTATGGCATTCTGTTATATCAGCCAAAACTAAATAAGACAGTACCATAAAAGATGGAAAGCTTTAGTGGTATTTTCCCCCTCATTTATAACCAAAACAAAACTCTTCAAGTTAAGCTGATAACAGCTTCTGAGTTTGAGAAATATTTGAGTGTACTGTTTGCAATCTTAATGTCAAAGAGGCAAAAGAAAATTATAGAAATAACTTAAATAATAGTATCAGAATATCTGGAGGTAATAATATAAGCAACCCTTTAAGAATTTATAGGGTCAATAATATTTAGGCTTGTCTGATAAGTTACATGAAATTATTACTTCATATGAGACACACATTCAGAGTGGTAAATGAGGCTCTCACAAATTGACCCTTCTTGTGTGCCAGAGACTGCACATTCACATGCATTTTTTTCCTTTGTGTATCGTCTCAATCAATCCACATCTCAGTTCTATGACACAGATTTTATTATATCTATTCCACAGATGGGGAACTTCAAGCTCTTAGAGGGCAACCTGTGTAGGGTCACAGAGTCAGCAGAAGATGGCAGAGTCAGTATCTGACGCCATGGCCATCTACCTCCAAAGCTGCTCTTTCCACTGTACTCCAGTCAAAGGTAAATCTACAGATACGTCTCTTGACATATTTAGTATAGTGAGTTTGCTAAAGTATACTCTTTTAGGTTCCCACATTTCAGTACTTGGGTGTTCCAGAGTTAAGCATATTTACTTAATATTGGAATGCTTGAATACTAGAATTAAGACTCAGAAGATGATTATTAGTAAGAATAGCAACTTTCAAGGCACTTTAACTTGTTTGAGTTTTAAACCCTGGTCTCTTGTTTCACGTGGCCTTGAAATATCACAGCTCACATTCCTGACACAGTCTGGCAGCCACGAGAGAAGAAACTTGGGTGGGAGAATGCAGCTGTCACTCTTTGAAAGCTTCATTTCTCAGGAAAGCACCAACTTGCAAGGATATCTCTGTGTTTGACCTGTCTCAAAGACCAGCCAGTACAGAAATTCTGTTCCTTGCATAGGGGGTAAGAATTATGGAGTGAAAGGGTGAGGGGGTTATTTATTAAAAACAATGTAAAGCAAGTGTTTTAACTCCATGGCTTCCTGAACTAATGAATGACAACAACTGGGGCAAACAGAAAAACCAAAAAGCTTGTAAGAAAAGCTGGGGTATGAGATGTCCACAGAGGCTTTGGAGAGGGCCAGTATATTCCTAAGAATTTAGAAATCCATATGCGTGCCTAGGACTGTGCCTATGCTCAGGAATGACCTGAGAAGATCTTAGGTTCTCTCATTACTGGTTGTCCTTGAGGATCTACATAAGCAAGAAGTGAAGGCTAAGGGGTAGTTGTCAACTGCCTGATGGAGTGTTGAAGTCATGTTCTAACATGCACATAGAACCACTTGGCAAAAAGTGGGAGATTTCTCAGTTCCAGACATTTAAGGAAATATCTGTCAATAATTAATCACTAAACTAACAGAACAGAGATCAGCAGTCACTCTGACAAAGAATATTTATAGAAATTAGTTTTATACATTTATAGAATTAGTTCATAAAACTCAGTAAATGAGGAATTACTACTCTAATGAGCAGAAATAACAATCCCCAAGGAAAAAGGAGAATATTATTTTCAGATTTTCTACATTATATTATTTAGAATATCCAGTTTTATACAAAAATTACAAGACACACAAAGAAATAAGAAAGTATGGGCCGTATATAGGAGGAAAAAAGCAAGCAATAGTTACTATCACTGAATAAAACTAGATGTCAAATCTATTGGATAAAGACTTTAAATCAGCTATTTAAAATATACTCAAATAATAAAAGGAAACCATGTGTAAAGAAGTGACTGAATGTATAAGAATGATGTCTCACCAAATAAAGAATACCAATATAGAGAAAGAAATTGCTGTAAACAAAACAGAAACAAAAACAGAAATTCTAGAGTTTATTATAAAGAGTGTAATAACTAAAATGAAAATTTCATTAGAAAGGCTCAACAGCAGTTTAGAACAGGTAGAAGAAAGAATCATTAAATATAAAAATAGGTCAGTTGAGATTATCAAGTCTAAGCAACAGAAAGAAAAACAATGAAGGAAATTCAACAGAATTTCAGAGTTCTTAGGACATCATCAAGATTATCAACAAATAAATACTAAGTGTCCCAAAAGAGGAGAGAAAGGGATGAAAAAATATTTGGAGAAAAAATAGCCAAAACCTCCCCAAATATGGTAAAAAAAAAAAACAAAAAAACAAAAAAAACCCCATTAATCTCCACCTTAAGCTCAACAAACTCTAATTAGGAGAAACCAGTGAGAACCATATCTAGATATATAATTAAACTGCTGAAAGACAAAGACAAGGAGAGAATCATGAAAGCAGCAAGTTAAATTATATGACCCAACAATTCCACTCTTAGGTATATATAAAAGAGAACTGAAAACATGCTGACACACAAAAACTTGTCCTTTACACATGAAACGATGCTCAGCATCCCTCCTCATTAGGGAAATACAAATCAAAACCACACGGAGATACCACCTCATGCCGGTTAGAGTGGCTAAATGAGCAAATCAGAGGACTCTAGATGCTGGCGAGGATGTGGAGAAATGGGCACCCTCCTACACTGTTGGTGGGAATTTAAATTGGTGTAGCCCCTCTGGAAAACACTGTGGAGGTTCCTCAAAAAATTAACAATAGAACTCCCCTATGACCCAGCAATATCACTCCTAGGAATTTACCCAAGGGATACAGGAGTGCTGATGCATAGGGGCACATGTACTACAGTGTTCATAGCAGCACTCTCAACAATAGCCACAACATGGAAAGTGCCTAAGTGTCCATCAACGGACGAATGGATCAAGAAGATGTGGTTTATCTACACAATGGAATACTACATGCCCATGAGAAAGAATGAAATCTGGCCATGTGTAGCAACATGGAAGGAACTTGAGGGTGTTATGCTGAGCGAAATAAGTCAGGCAGAGAAGGACAGATACCATATGTTTGCATGTATAGGTGGATTAGGAGGAACTTAATGGAGGACCATGGGAGAGAAGAAAGGGAAAAATAGTGGTGGAGAGGGAGGGATGCAAACCATGAGAGACTCTTTTTTTTTTTTTAATTTTTTTTAATGTTTTATTTATTTCTAGGAGAGCAAGAGAGAGAGACAGCGTGAGCAGGGGAGGGCCAGAGAGAGAGGGAGTCACAGACTGAAGCAGGCTCCAGGCTCTGAGCTGGCAGTCAGCACAGAGCCCGACGTGGGGCTCGAACCCACCAACCGCGAGATCATGACCTAAGCGAAAGTCGGACGCTTAACCGACTAAGCCACCCAGGCGCCCCACAAACCATGAAAGACTCTTGAACGCAGAGAACAAACTGAGGGCTGATGAGGGTGGGGAGAGGGGAACGGAGTTATGGGCATGGAGGAGGGCACTTATGGGGACGAGCACAGGGTGTTATTTGGAAACCAACTTGACAATAAATTATTAAAAAAAAAAACTTGTCCTTTAATACTGTGTGCCATTTTCGCAAAAAAAAAAAAAAATGCATACCTCCATCTAATTATGGAAAACCATTAAATAAAACCAAATTTGGAGACATTCTATTAAATGACTCACCATTACTCATCAAAAGAAAAAACAAGGGAAGACAGAGGAACTGTCAGATTGGAGGAGACAAAGAGATGTAATCCGTGAATGACATGTGGAATCCAGCACTGGATTTTGGAACAGAAAAAGGCACTGGGAAACACTGAGCAAAGTCTGCTGTTTAGTTAACAGTTATTTATCACAGTTAATATCTTGGTTTTGATCATTGTGCTATGGCTATGTAAGTATGTGTGTGTGTACCCAGGGTGAAGGTATATGTAAATACTGACAATTTTTTGCAACTTTTCTGTGTTTAAATTCTTTCAAAAATAAAATATAAGAAGAAAGACTGATACAGATAGAATAAGTTTAGAAGAGAGCTACTAAGATAGTGAAAAGATGTAAAAGCATGCCATATGAGAACTTTTTTTTTTTTTTTACATTTATGGACTTATTTTGAGAGAGAAAGAGCCAGCATGAGCAGGGGAGGGGCAGAGAGAGACGGAGAGAGATTATTCCAAGCAGACTCCATGCTGCCAGTGCATAGCCCAGTGTGGGGCTGAAATCAAGAGTCAGATGCCTAATGCTTAATTGATTGAACCACCCAGGTACCCCAAAAGGACATATTTGAACAAATCAGAAATGTTTAGCTTGAAAATAAAAAACTGTCACATAAAACTTAAGGATTATCACGTTGAAAATAATGGGTTATTTTTTTGTTTCTTTCTTTTTTTTTTTTGGTATGAACTCTGCAATCAGACATTTAAACAGAATCTAAAAGATTTTTACTCTATGTGAAAAAGCCCTGCAAGGAAATACACTCGTTTTACCAGATGAGTTCTACTATAAAGTGAATGAACATTTGTCTGCAATGCTGTAAAGATTACTCAAGGATAGCATTGGGACTGGATTTAAGGCTTTATAAAGTTCTCTTTTGTCCAAGTTCCACCTTGCCTGTAAAGAGAAGGATCTAGGGACTAAGAAGCCATGAAGGATGTAACTGAAGGCACCAGGCAGAATTTTTCTCATAGAGATAAAGCAGTAGTCACAAAAGCTACGGTTGTTGCTAGGAGAGATAAAGCTAACACAAGATAAGGGAGTGAGATAAGATTGGTGGAAAAGTTGTTAATCAGTGCCATAAAAAGTCAAACAAACTGAATATTTGGTTTAAGAAGTTCAAGATATTTTGAACAGGGGTTTGAATCATGATGTTTTTGAGGACTTTATTAAGGCAAGCTAGGCATTTTCCAACCCTTCACTTCTGTGATTCTATTATTTTAAAGGAAAACATACTTCCAATATCTCTTTATCTTGGAGCTCTGAATAAATGGAAAATGCTAGTCTAAAGCAGCTGCTCTATGTTCATATATTGTGTGTGTGCATGCGTGCGTGCATGTGTGTGTGTGTGTATATATACACCCATGTATAATAATATACCCCTATCTGAACAAACCTTTGAAGAAATCCTGACGATACCCTTCCTCCATAGATTTATGGCAATATTATCTAATCTCAGACAATAAGTAAACAGGTTCTCTATATTTATTTAATTAAATAATTAAATTAAATTTAATAAAAATAAAAAATCTCATGTGATACTTCCAATAGAGCACTATTACTTCTGCTTAGTTCTAACTTAGAGCATACAGACTTGTCCTCTATATTAACAACAATTTCTCCTAATATAGCTAACTGAATTAGACTGCTTTCAGAGGATTGAGGAATTTATAAAATAGGTAATTCAGTTCAGGATCAGGATAATCAGAAGAGGTTACAATTAAGATTTATTAAAAAAAGATTTATTGAAAGTATCAAGAGTAAAATATGCTAAAATGCTAAGAAAGTGAAATACTAAAAATTTTTAAATGTCATAAACTTTAAAATTAAGTTATGCATTTTTTCATTACGAGCAAACAAATTCTTAGCTTACATAGATGAGAATTCACTTAGGCCTTTGCACATAATAGTTATTCTATAGGTGTATGCTGATTTTCTTTTAAGGTTTGACTTCATATGAATTAGCAAACAAGAAAGAAAAAAGCAAGCATTTGAAAGTACAAACCAACCTATCATCATTTTTGGGTCAGTTTTACTGCTATTGACATTTACAGATGTATCAGGGTCTTGCAGCTGAAAGGTAAGAATACTGAGATAAGAAAGTCTTCACTGTCCTCTTCGCTACATGGCATGTCTCTGACACTCATTCTCAATCACTCTATGCTTCCGTAGCCACGGATTTGTGTACTCAAATTAATGGTTTTGTTTTGTTTTGTTTTGTTTTGTTTAATCTATTTAGGGACAATTCTCAGGGCTATATTCTTTTTGCTTCCACCCTGGCTCTTGACTCAGTTCCGTATTCTCTTCCCTCTGCACTTTGCAAGAGCAGGCTAAAGATTTCTCTTTAGCTTGTTTCTTTTTTCTCAAATAGCCGAGAAGTGAATCCAAGGAAAACGGGTGAGTACTTCCAAGGATACTCGATAACCTACTCAGTAGAAACTACCTCTGGGTACTCTCAGCAGAATCACCTCTGGTGACCAATCAGTCTTGATTGATTTCCTTTACTTTGACTTTATTTTGTTTCAGCACTGTTCAATTATAAGATAAAAAGCTGGGAAATTTTCTAGCATTAATTTCAAAAAGTGATGAAGATGTCTTTAAGAAAAATGTTTAAAGTATAGGAAGCTTTTTTTGGTTAACTTTGAGTATAGTGATTCTTCATAGAGTCATAAAATCATCTGGTTCAATGACAAAGGAGCAATAACAAGTCTATACCAGATTTTCTACTTTACAGACAAAAGTAAATTAAAAATTTTATAGTCTCTGTAGGATCTTCCTCCAGATCATGTTATGTGATTTAAACCTAGATTAAAAAATCCATAGTCTTGGTAAATTACAATTTAACTTTTTATGTACGTATAAGAAAATCTTTTTCTTATAAGATACCACAGTTCTCATGTAATCTTTAAACTGAGATACAGAATTATTTGGTGACTTCCAAGTATTTTAGATAAACTTTGATAATCATATTATCTGTAAATTTTTATTATATATATGTTACTGCATAGAGAAAGCATGAAAGGTATCTCTAAACCCTCCTTTGTATACATTTAGCTTAGGGTTGTTAAGGCTTTCCTTTTTTTGGTTCAGATATTTATATTCAAGAGTAAATTATACCCTGTGTCCTTCAAAAATTTAGTAACTTTTACCGTATGTTACCAGTTATTAGTCACTGATCTCCAGTCTGAATTTCAATGAACATACCTGACATAATCAAGTGCTCAAAATACAGTATGGTTGATAAATCATAGGATTTACGAAAGGCTCTGAGTCTACCAAGGCTATATATAAGAGGTAGTATTTTAGTCTGAAACTAAATACTCTACAGTATCTAGATATTATTAAAAAAAAGATATTTTCTAGGCAGACAAAAGCAAAGAAAACCATTTGAGACATAAAAGATATATTCAAAGGTACAGGCACAAGAGATCATTGGAAATATCAAATGATTCAGTTACAAAGTTAATTGGGGAGGATGGGTGTGAGGGATGTTAAATGAAGCTAGTTCAACAGGTTAGTGTCAACTATGGATGACCTATTAGTCCATGAACTTGAAAGTAATGAAAAGCAACTGTTGGGTTTTAAGCATCAGAGTTATATGATCATTTCCATATTTCAGAATTTAGTGGATGGATTAACAAGGAAGAAATTAGAAACGGGAACACAAGTCAGGAGGCAACACAATAGACCAGACAAAGATGAAAGAAGTGAACTGAAGAAATGGTGATGAAATAAGAGATGAAGATGAAAATGAGAAGGTACATTAGTAAGACATGTAGGAGTTAGGCTAGAAAATAATTTGTGACTAATAGGATGTGAACTGTAAGAAAAAAGAAGTAGAAAAATTCTTAAGTTCACAGCTTAGGTACTTGGGTGGGTAGTGGAACTTTCCTAGGAAATACAGGCCAAAGCTCACATTTAGAAGATCAATTTGGAACACATTAAATGTAAGAAAGCTAGGTGCCATTTTGATAGAAATGTTTATTGGACTTTTGAATAGATAATCTAGGTCCCTAAACAAACTCAATTTTTCCAAAACACATAAAAAAAACTGTGAAAAATCTTAAAAGCAGAGACAGAAAAGAAACTTATAACTTCCAAGGACTCCCCCCCGCCCCCCCCCCGCAATGCTATGAGTGGATTTCTCAGCAGAAACCTTCTAGGCCAGGAAGGAGTAAGTGGGATGATATATTCAGAGTGCTGGAAGCAAAAAAATGCTAATCAAGAATACCCTATCTGGCAAAATGAAGGAGAAATAAAGATTTTCCCACACAAATAAAAGCTGAAGAATTTCATCACCACTAGACCTGTTTTATGGGAAAGGGTGAAAAGAGGGGTGCCTGCGTAGCTCAGATGGTGGAGCATCTGGCTCTTGATTTCAGCTCAAGTGATGATCTCAAAGTCGTGAGATCAAGCCCTGTGTCGCCGTGGGCTGTGAGCTGAGTGTGGAGCCTGCTTAAAATTCTCTCTCTTTCCCTTTGCCCCTCTCCCCTGCTTGCATGTGCTCGCTCTCTCTCTATCTCTCTAAAATAAGAGAAAAAAAAAGAAGAAAAAGGAAAGAAAAAGGTGAAAGGAGTTCTTCAGGCTGAAATGAAAGGATGCTAATTGGTTATCTGAAAACATGTGAAAATATACAGTACACTAGTTAAGATAACTATACAGTCAAATCCAGAATTCTCAATAATGTATTATCATTGTATGATAATCATATAACTCCAGCATGAAGGTTAAAGAAAAAAAGGATTGAAAGTAACTGCAGCTACATTAAATTTTAAATGAAAACACAATTTAAAAAGAGGTAAGTTGTAACATCAAAACATAAAAGGAGCAGGGGTAAAGTAGAAGGGTAGAGTTTGTGCATTTGATTGAAGTTCAAATTGTTAGAATAAAATAGCTATATCTAGATGAGGTTTTATGTAAGCCTCATGGTACCCATAAAAAAAAAAAACCTACAGTAGATACACAAAGATACAAAGATATACAAAGAGTAGGGAGCCAAAGTACACCGCTAAGGAAAACCATTAATTAATGAAAGAAGACAGCAAGGAAAGAAGAAAGGAATATGGAACTACAAAATAGCCAGAAGACAATTAATATGATTGCATTAGTGAGTTTTTATATATCAATAAATACTCAATATAAATGATTCAATTCTCCAATTAAAAGGTAGAGTGGATGATTAGATTAATAAATCCATATCTGGGGTGACCATGTGGCTCAGTCAGTTAAGCGGCTGACTCTTGATCTGAGCTCAGGTCATGATCTCATGGTTTGTGAGTTTGAGCCCCATCTAGCTCTGTGCTGACCATGCAATGCCTGCTCGGGAGAATCTCTCTCCTCTCTCTCTGCCCCTCCTCCACTCATGCTTGTGTGCGCTGTCTCTCTCTCTTAGAATAAATAAAGAAAAACTTAAAAATAAAAAAGACAAGATCTTGGGTGCCTGGGTGGCTCAGTCGGTTAAGCATCCGACCAGCTCAGGTTACGATCTTGCAGTCCATGAGTTTGAGTCCAGCCTCAGGTTCTGTGCTAACAGCTCAGAACCTGGAGCCCGCTTTGGATTCTGTGTCTCCCTCTCTCTCTGTTCCTTCCCTGCTTTAATTCCGTCTTTCTTTCTTTCTCTCTCTCTCAAAATGAATAAACATTTAAAAAAATACAAGATCAAATGACATGCTGCCTATAAGGGAATCACTTCAGCTCTAAGGACATACATAGGGTCACAGTAAAAAAAAAAAGTGAAAAAGATAATCCATCAAGTGGAAACCAAAAGTGGCCAGGGGTGGCTATATTTATATCAGACAAAATAAACCAAAACAAAAACAATTCAAAATGTTCAAGTGATAAAGCCATGATATAATAACAATAAAGGGTCAGTTCATCAACAGGGTATATAACAATCATAAATCCATGTGTACTCAATGTCAGGGCACCCAAATATATAAGAAAATATTCACAGATATGAAGGGAGAAATAAACAACAATATGATAATAGCAGGGAACTTCAATATTCCACTTTCAACAATGGTTTGATCATCCAATAAGAAAATCAATAAGGAAATGTTGGACTTGAACTATAGTTTAGACTAAATGGATCTAAATACATATACAGAACATTCAATCCAATAGTAACAGTATATAAATTTTTGTCACGTGCACATAAAACATTCTCCAGAATAGATCATGTATTAGGCTACAAAACAAGTCTTAACAAATTTAAGAAGAGTGAAAGCATACCAAATATCTTTTCTAACCACAATGACATGAAA